>JARKIP010000024.1:40796875-41438750 GCA_029990175.1 Petunia secreta | reverse complement strand
ATTTGTTCAAGTCAAATCATTGCTTTTACGTAAGAATCAGAATCCAAGAAGTTTTGACCTAATCAAATGACAAATTAATACATTAACAAATACAACTGATCAAGCAATTCAAGCAGTAGTTACCACACAAAATATTCAAGTAATCAGACATAAAAAAATGACCAAGGGTTACCCGTTTTCGAATCGGGTCGGGTTAGGTTGACTCAAACGACCCCGGTTAGTCATTTCGGAAGTTAGGACTCCGATTGTTGTGCCGATAATTTTAAAATATTCATAATATCTATTGGGACTTATATGTAAAATTTGAGCTAAATCAGGCCTCGTTTGGTAGGCATCGGAAGAAGGTTTCAGTTTTTATTGGCGATAAATATTAAAAAGAGATTTTCGAGCTCGGTTTTGCCGAATGAGCTCAGATTCGAAATTCGAAAGCGCCGTTGGGTTCGTATGATTATTTATGACCATTGTAAACTTTCGAAAGTGAATTTCGAAGTTGTTCGGCAAGTTTCCGCTAAAATGCCGAAAGTTAAAAAATTTGACTTCTTTTCATTTAAATTCGTATCTTGAGTTTCGGGAGTCTGATTTGAGATCCGCCTTCGTGAGTATGTTGCATATATTTTGTATAACTTGTATACAAAAGTTGGAATTATTTCGAATATCGTAGAGTACCATTTTAATTGTCGCCGCAAAAACGAAAAGAAAAGAAAATAAAATAAGATAAAAAAAAAGGACAAAAAGTCAACATATGAATGGCGGTGGATATATGCTACTTAAGCATATAAAACAGAAAAAGAAACGATGGAGAAGCAGAGCGAAACGGAAAAGCGCAGTGAGGGAAAAATGCTAGAAAATGAGAAATTAGGCCGGAAAAGAGTAGAATTTTCACCCTGAAATATTCAGGTAATGATCTTAATATATTATTTGAGTTTATTGCATATGTTTGAATATATTTTTACGGTAAAAATAGGGATATTAGACATCGCCCTAATGACGTAAATTGATAGTTTAAAGGGTCAAATGGACCCCGATAATGGAATTAATTATATATTCGTACTCAGTGCATTATGGGCAACATATAAATGTAATTTATTTGGGGTTTGGTTATGTGACCATAAACCCTGTACATAGGCCTGGCCTGCGTATAGCGTATGCGAATAGGGTATCAGGTTCCTACCTGGATTGCCCTAAGATGTGAGGAATGAAGCCTTTAGCCTAATTTGATATATTTTTCTGGTTATTGAACACAGTGGGATCGTTTGGCAATGAATCCAAAGGACAAAGCGGTTATTGAGTGGCTGTACTAACTTTGTAACAAGGTAAGTGTTTATATCTATTTCTTTGGAGGCACCTGGCCTCGTGGATTTTCTACCACGTGTTTCCTTACATGTGTAGCTGCCAATAGGCGTACTCATTACGCCTTAGCTTTGAATTTACATTGTATATTATTTGTTATGCCCTGTTGTTGGTACTGCATTGAGCATATGAGCATTGCACTCTGGTTTTGAGCATTGCATATACTTCCCGGTTGCCGATGAGAGTCCCGCACCGGTAAAGAGTACTTATTGCATATACTTCCCGGTTGGCGATGAGAGTCCCGCACCGGTGAAGGGTCATCATTGCGCATACTTCCCGGTTGGCGATGAGAGTCCCGCACCGGTGAAGAGTCATTATTGCATATACTTCCCGGTTGGCAATGAGAGTCCCGCACCGGTGAAGGGTCATTATTGTATATACTTCCCGGTAATCGATGAGAGTCCCGAGCCGGTGAAGGGTCATTATTGCATATATCTCCTGGTAGATGATGAGAGTCCCGCGCCGGAGATGGGTATCAGGCATATGTGACTGCATTGCATCATACCGCATTCATCTCATCCCATTGCACCGCATACTGACTATTATGTGTACTGTGTTGTGTTTTATGTATGCGGTATGTATACTATGACGTGGACATATCTCAGTTTGCCTATATATTTCTGGCTCGTATCCCGAGTTGCGGGAATCGAGTTGCACGCCGCAATGGTATAAATCTATGGATTGGGTTGCACGCCGCAACAGGATGAATATATGGATCGGGTTGCACACCGCAACAGGATATATTTCTTATTGTTGATGTGTTCGGGATACCTATATGTTTTGGTTATCTTACGTTCCTGGTTGTTAATGAGTTTGTCATCCCATACGTGTTTCTAGTTATTATCTGGCTCTGCGTTTTTATAATTTAAATAAGAGGAATTTTGTTTATCTGTTTCTTCTCCCTGGCTAGCTATCCTATTCTTTGAGGTGGCTAGTCTGCCCCGCTTATTGAGTCCTTTTGACTCACCCTTGTTTGTTGTTTGTTTCTTGTCTATCTATTTCGTTTTTGCAGGTTCGCTCCAGGATTGAGTTCGCCACGTTTTGTAGGAGCGAAGACGACTTCAGCTGTCAGGGTGAACCAGCTTTTATTCCGGATGGCCACCAGTATATTGGTTATTATTTTAGTTGCATTTTGCTCCCTTCAGGAGGTATCTGTCTTCTTTTGTACTCTTAGATGTCTAGTCTGGATAGCCCTAAACCTAGTATGTTGGGTAGTCAGCTGTAATTTCTTTTGTACAGCTTAGAGGTATCAGTATGTCTGTACTTTTTCTGAGTCTTGTTTTTATTTATGAATTGGATTATATTTATTTTCCTAATTTAATTGGTAAGGGTTCGCCCGACGGGTCTAGGGGAAGATGTCGGGTGCCCGCACGGCCTAGCCGGATTTTGGGTCGTGTCAGTTGGTATCAGAGCCCGGTTTAGAGTCTATCCAGACTAAGACAGTGTCTAGTAGAGTCTCGCTGATGGGTACGTAGACGTCCGTACTTATCTACGAGGGGCTATGATGGCATTTAGGAAGTTTCACTTCCTACTTTTCTGATCGTGCGTCGGTCTAGGATACAAAAGTATTTTCGTTAGTTCGTTCGTGGTAATTGTGAACCCTCACGCGACAAATTAGAAAACGGTATGAGTTCAAGACGAAGCAGTCTAGCCTAGGGCTAGCATTGACAGAGCACCGAGAGTTTTGATCGTGCTGACGATCTAGTTACGGAGGTCCCAGCTGTACGAGCTTGCGATGGGCACGGGAGCAGGGCCTTGTGGTTCCCTTGGCTCTCTACGGTGCTTTTACGAGAATCTTGGCGACGCAGATACACAAAAACCTATTATTCGCTAGGCAGCTTATCAGGTTGCCGTAGATGGAGACGTTCGGTCTCAGGGAGCTCCTTTTCCGGTTCTTAATATTGCTGCAGTAAATTATGTTCCGGAAGCAGCATGTGTTGCGCCACCAATTGTTCTGGCTGGTTAGCTAGCGGAGGTAATTATTTGGTCCGAGTGCCCAAAGAGGTTGCATTATTTCACGCGGTTGAACCTTCTGATATTCTTAAGCAATGCATCAGATAAACCTCGTGATTTTTTTTAAAATAAAAGGATGTCAGCGTATCCTTCAGGCTCTTGATTATATCGAGCAGTATGATATTGATTATTCTGCTTTCAATTTTCAGGGGTCCAGCCTTGAATTAGTAGGCCACTCTTTTATTACCTAACTTGGTTCAAATTTCCTTTTAGATTCGTGGAAAAGTTCCTTTCGAAGTGAGCGAGATGAAAAGTGTTTCCAGTTTAGTGGATTAGACAAGGTAGCCTGTCGGTTAGCCTGTTGGTGTTTCAGAATATGAGATTGAATTCTATAGAATGGCTGGATATGCATTAGAACTAGTTCATGAGCCTTTCGAGAGATTCAAAGATTTATTGATGACCTTTATTTTTCCTTGATATCCCAGATGGCTCGAGAAATGGAGGTCTGAATTTCATTTGATGTTGTTGTTAATATTGCCCGAAGGTTCGAGGCATACCATAAGTTAGAGCGGGAAGAGTTAGAGCGGGAAAGTAAGAGATCCCACGGCCCTGGTGGGCAACCATGGTACCTCATTTGGAGGTAAGAGTTCTGGTTATTTTGGGAGGTCACCTTTCAGGTTATCTCAGCTTGTGTCACGTGATTCTTAGTGTGCGCAGTAGTTCGTCAATATCAGACCCAGTTTTTCTCTTTATAGCTATCAACAATTTGTCCAACTTCCATTTTCACCGAAAAGGTATTATCATTATCGTGAGCCTGTCATCTTTGGTGGAGTTCTCCCTTACTCCGGCAAGTAGGCAGTCATCCTTTCTTTTGACAGACACTTGCACAGTTGCAGGGAATTTTATATAGACTTCAATCAGCCGGAGAAATGCCACCATCCAGTAGAGGTTGAGAGTGTGGTGGTAGTAGTCCTTCAGAAGGTGATTATCAGTGTAGCGACTTAATTCAGCCGCAGAGGCAGTTTTATGAACTGCCAGCCTGGCAGGATGCTGAGGCATCCAATGTAGTGGACCCATGTGTTTCTTCTTCCCTTATATGTGAGTAAGATTTGATTCTTTCGATCGATCTGGAAATGGTGTGTCTTATCATGTTTCGATGGTTTCCTTGGATGTCGTTTCTATTAAGAATCGATTGCGGAAGAGGGGTGAACTTCTGATATGATTTATTCCTGGAATTTATGATGACCCTACTAGTTTATCTGGTTTAAATATGAGGGATTTGTGAGTGAGTATCGGTATTTTTCTTCTTGGCATCTTGTTATGCCACCTTCTGTTATTATGTCAATTCAGTTTACCGCTACTCGGAAATCAGTGTTGGTAGGATGATGGGATTCTAGTTCATCACCATAAGAGAGTGTCATGGTTTCTTCCGGTGTAAACTGATAAATAATATTCAATCTACCTGTCTCCTCTTGGTTCGAAACGCTAGTAAAGTCATGTTATTCCATGAGCTTGTCTCGGCATAAAAGGGTTTTCTGGTAAATTGTCGGAGTTTCCTTTTTATGGGAAGGTTAAATTGACATAGATTTTGTTCCATAAAGCTCATTTAGGGTCTATATATTCAATTGCAATTCTTTGGCTAGCCTGACTTAGAAGTAGTTTAGCTCTGGTAGCCAAGCAAATAAGAAGAAGAGCTTCCTAAAGCTCTAGTTATTTCTATTCTCAGTCTGTTGCCATCTCTTCTTTGTTCGGCACTGGTGAGCTTAGGCGGTTAGTAGCCTCTTGTGATGTTCCCTGTGTTGAGCCAGAGTGCGTGTCAATGTGGACGGGTAAGCACATTGTTATTTTTCAAGGCTACTAACGGTAATGAGAGGCGTCATTTGACCTTTGATTTGATCCATCAGGCGGTGGTGCTTATAGAAAATGTATGGAGTTGTGAACTCGAGAGTTGCAGCTGCTTGGCAACTCGAGAGAGTAATTTGGTAGCTGAGGTCTGACCCGCGTTCTCTATTTAGCGAAGTCTTCCTTAATCCAGCAGGTTGTGCGAGGATGACTATTTTTATTCAACATAGCTGTATGAGCTGAAGCTCTAAGTGGAGGAGTCTTCCTCCAATAGTGAATATAAATATTAAATCTCTAAGGCGTTGTGAGAGCGTAAGCTAATTCTTAGTTCCATCGACCTATTCTATATCGAAAAGTATATCGAAGAGGTGATTATCGGCTGAATCATGTTAACCCATTCAAAGTTTCATGTATCTTTGCTTCGAAAATGTAGAACTCTCTTCTCGTAATCGAGGAGGAATCAGCTTAGTCAGAATAAGCTGCGTAATAGTATTATCATATTATCCAGATATATTTTATTCCAAAAGTTCGGTATGCGTGTTATAATTTTGATCCTGTAATCAAGAAATAATGCCCGTGGAGTAGTTTATGAAGGTCATGCAAGTTCTCTTGCTATCTATATGAATTTTTCTTTAGACTTAGGCTCGTTCGAGGACGAACGAGAGTTTAAGTGGAGGAGAATGAAACGACCCCGGTTAGTTGTTTCGGAAGTTAGGACTTCGATTGGTGTGCCGATAATTTTAAAATATTCATAATATCTATTGGGACTTATATGTAAAATTTGAGCTAAATCAGGCCTCGTTTGGTAGACATCGGATGAAGGTTTCAGTTTTTATTGGCGATAAATATTAAAAATAGATTTTCGAGCTCGGTTTTGCCGAATGAGCTCGATTCGAAATTCGAAAGCGCCGTTGGGTTCGTATGATTATTTATGACCATTGTAAACTTTCGAAAGTGAATTTCGAAGCTGTTCGGCAAGTTTCCGCTAAAATGCCGAAAGTTAAATAATTTGACTTCTTTTCATTTAAATTTGTATCTTGAGTTTCGGGAGTTTGATTTGAGATCCGCCTTCGCGAGTATGTTACATATATTTTGTATAACTTGTATAAAAAAGTTAGAATTATTTCAAATATCGTAGGGTACCATTTTAATTGTCGCCGCAAAAACGAAAAGAAAAGAAAATAAAATAAGATTAAAAAAAAAAAAAAGACAAAAAGTCAACATATGAATGGCGGTGGATATATGCTACTTAAGCATATCAAACAGAAAAAGAAACGATGGAGAAGCAGAGCGAAACGGAAAAGCGCAGTGAGGGAAAAATGCTAGAAAATGAGAAAGGGGGCCGGAAAAGAGTAGAATTTTCACCCTGAAATATTCAGGTAATGATCCTAATATATTATTTGAGTTTATTACATATGTTTGAATATATTTTTACGGTAAAAATAGGGATATTAGACATCGCCCTAATGACGTAAATTGATAGTTTAAAGGGTCAAATGGACCCTGATAATAGAATTAATTATATATTCGTACTCAGTGCATTATGGGCAACATATAAATGTAATTTATTTGGGGTTTGGTTATGTGACCATAAACCCTGTACTAGGCCTGGCCTGCGTATTGCGTATGCGAATAGGGTATCAGGTTCCTACCTGGATTGCCCTAAGATGTGAGGAATGAAGCCTTTAGCCTAATTTGATATATTTTTGTGGTTATTGAACACAGTGGGATCGTTTGGCAATGAATCCAAAGGACAAAGCGGTTATTGAATGGCTGTACTAACTTTGTAACAAGGTAAGTGTTTATATCTATTTCTTTGGAGGCACCTGGCCTCGTGGATTTTCTACCACGTGTTTCCTTACGTGTGTAGCTGCCAATAGGCGTACTCATTACGCCTTATCTTTGAATTTACATTGTATATTATTTGTTATGCCCTGTTGTTGGTACTGCATTGAGCATATGAGCATTGCACTCTGGTTTTGAGCATTGCATATACTTCCCGGTTGGCGATGAGAGTCCCGCACCGGTGAAGGGTACTTATTGCATATACTTCCTGGTTGGCGATGAGAGTCCCGCACCGGTGAAGGGTCATCATTGCGCATACTTTCCGGTTGGCGACGAGAGTCCCGCACCGGTGAAGGGTCATTATTGCATATACTTCCCGGTTGGCGATGAGAGTCCCGCACCGGTGAAGGGTCATTATTGTATATACTTCCCGGTAATCGATGAGAGTCCCGAGCTGGTGAAGGGTCATTATTGTATATACTTCCCGGTAATCGATGAGAGTCCCGAGCTGGTGAAGGGTCATTATTGCATATATCTCCTGGTAGACGATGAGAGTCCCGCACCGGAGATGGGTATCAGGCATATGTGACTGCATTTCATCATACCGCATTCATCCCATCCCATTGCACTGCATACTGACTATTATGTGTATTGTGTTGTGTTTTATGTATGCGGTATGTATACTATGACGTGGACATATCTCATTTTGCCTATATATTTCTGGCTCGTATCCCGGGTTGTGGGAATCGAGTTGCACGCCGCAATGGTATAAATCTATGGATCGGGTTGACGCCGCAACAAGATGAATATATGGATCGGGTTGCACGCCGCAATAGGATATATTTCTGATTGTTGATGTGTTCGGGATACCTATATGTTTTGGTTATCTTACGTTCCTGGTGGTTAATGAGTTTGTCATCCCATACGTGTTTCTAGTTATTATCTGGCTCTGCGTTTTTATAATTTAAATAAGAGGAATTTTGTTTATCTGTTTCTTCTCCCTGGCTAGCTATCCTATTCTTTGAGGTGGCTAGTCTGCCCCACTTATTGAGTCCTTTTGACTCACCCTTGTTTGTTGTTTGTTTCTTGTCTATCTATTTCGTTTCGGCAGGTTCGCTTCAGGATTGAGTTCGCCACGTTGTGTAGAAGCGAAGACGACTTCAGCTGTCAGGGTGAGCCAGCTTTTATTCCGGATGGCCACCAGTATATTGGTTATTATTCAGTTGCATTTTGCTCCCTTCAGGAGGTATATGTCTTCTTTTGTACTCTTAGATGTCTAGTCTGGATAGCCCTAAACCTAGTATGTTGGGTAGTCAGCTGTAATTTCTTTTGTACAGCTTAGAGGTATCAGTATGTCTGTGCTTTTTCTGAGTCTTGTTTTTATTTATGAATTGGATTATATTTATTTTCCTAATTTAATTGGCAAGGGTTCGTCCGACGGGTCTAGGAGAAGATGTCGGGTGCCCGCACGGCCTAGCCGGATTCCGGGTCGTGTCATTGACCCGTCTCGAATTGGTGTTGCAAAGAAGAAGACCTATATTTCCTTTGTGAATACAAATTGTTCAACATGCAAGTAACCCCGCCGGAGGCATTTCCCGGCGGTGGTGATTTGATTGGCATAGGGTTAATCTCTCCTTCATCCAAACCCCATCGAAAGTAAAATGGGTTATGTTGCGAACGATGAAGGGAATCCAAAAACACCAGTTTCCCCTAGAGAGGAGAGAGAGAGAGTCGGGTCCATGGGTGAGAGGGGAAAATGAGGTTGGGGGTAGGGTTTTGGGGTGTAGAATAAAGGAAATTAAATTTATACCGTTAGATCGTCTACGTGGACGATGAAGACCAATCCACGTAGGCGTGACGTGTAAAAAAATGGCTGATGTATGTATGTGACGTGTAATATATGTATATAGATGTATTTATGTATATACATTGTATATTTGGTGTATAAATAGGTATAAAAATAGTATAAAATGGACATAAAAATATAAAAAATTAGGAAATAAATTTTAAAATATTAGGAGGGCTAAAAATGCATAAAAATTGTAATTTTGATATTTTAAACAATTTTGGATAATTTTGTCAAAAATAGAGATAATTGCAATGATTGTAAAACTAGCTATGATTTGAGACGACACTTTTGAAAAGGGCCTCAATTGCAAGGCTATTATGAGAGGGTAATTTGAAAAGAATGAACGAGGCATGAGTGGATGCACCCTCGTGTGTAAAATTATAAAACTGTTGATTTTGAAAATAGGAGGGAGAAAATTTGGGTGTCAACAAATGGTCGAGACCGTTCCTGCTCAAGGAGTGACTAGGAGTGGGAGAATTTATACTCCCGAGCATCTCACTAAAGGTAGCCGAGGGATCAGCGAGGAGGAGTCCGAAGAATTGTGGAAGAAAGTACAAGCAAAGGAATACTCTGTGGTTGATTACTTGGCCAAGACTCCGGCGCAAATCTCTATTTTAGCCTTACTGCCCAAGTCGGAGAGCCACCGAAATGCTTTGATCAAAGTGTAGGACGAAACACATATTTCGGTGGACACGTCGGTTGATAACCTGGCTAGCATGGTCGGACAAGTCATGGAGGCCAACCGAATTGCTTTTCACGAAGATGAGCTCCCACCTGAAGGGTTGAGCCACAACAAAACTTTGCATGTTACTATCAAATACAAAGATTAGTTCGTAGGAACAGTCCTAATCGACGGAGGCTCTTGTCTGAACATATGCCTATTTATCACTTTGAAAAGAATAGGAATTGACCAAACCAAGATAAAAGAAAGCGACATGAAGGTGAAGGCATTTGATGGATCGAAAAGAAGCACCATTGGGGATATTGACTTGACTATCATGGTCGGCCCCGTGGAGTTCACTGCCGAATTTCATGTCATGGACATCTCCGCTTCTTATAACCTGTTATTGGGAAGAACTTAGATTTACATGTCTGGAGCAGTGCCTTCCACATTGCACCAAATAGTGATGTTCGAATGGCACCACAAAGAGGTGGTAGTGTTCGGTGAAGGGAACAACTCCGTTTACAATGAGCAAACCATACCAGCAATCGAAGGGCACACTCCTAATGGGCAAACCTTCTATACTGTAGAGCTCGTAGGAGCAGTACAATTTACTCGAGGAGGACGTTGCAAGAGCTACAACTCGAGTTGGAATTTCGCAGACACAATCATAGGAGGTTATACTGCTCATTTCGCTCCCAAATTGGTCGACACACCGCCCGGGGTCGAAGAAAAAAAAAGAAATTTTTATAGTGGGATGGCTGAGGCATAGGCTATGAAGGGAGGAATTAGTTTGGGAGCTAGTCATATCTGATTGGGTAGTGCCCTCACGTAAATTTCGTGAGACCTTACCGGCTAAAACAGAGAAGCGGCCGATGTACTCACCTAATGCTCGTCCCAATTGGAAGCGCATCTCTGAGGTAATAAAGGAAAGGCAAGTGTGGATACCCAAGGCACCCGAACCTATGGAGGTAGTGATTAAAGAGCCCTGTGTGCTCCCACAACCTGCAAAATAGCCTGGAGAGTGGGTCATCAGCATCATGATAAAGCAAGGGTATGAACCTGGTAAAGGTTTGGGCAAGAACCTAGATGGCATGGTTGAGTCGATTAAAATTGTGATGAGGCCCGACAATGAGAAGGCTGGCGTGGGGTACATTGTGGCCTACGAGAAGAGCATGGAAGAAGCATCACTGGACTTCAAGTTCTATAAGTAATGCACCAAGACTCTCTTGCATATTTTTGTCTCGTCTGGATACTTGGATGGCCGAAAAGGGGAGGTGTCCGCAGCGCAAGGGTGTAGTCAAAGATAGTTGATTCTGAAGAGGATCTGCTAGCGGGAGTGCAAGAACTGTTCATATTTGACGAAGACTGTTGTGTGATCCCTGAAGAACACGTTGAACCTCCTAGGCTGACAAAGGCTGGATCTGGAGCTGCATTGAACAACTGGATCAGCAATCGGGCCCGAGCTTACCGTGGACCTTGCATTCAAACTAATAATCCCATTGAGTTCACAATCGCAACATGTAATGAAACAATGGAGTTTGAGGAAATTGGAGTTGATTATGATGATTTCGATGAAACCACACAAGAAGAAATTGAAAGATTTAAAAATAAGCCTAAGCTAAACCTAGAGGAAACTGAGGTGATAAAGCGAGGAGATGAGGAAATTTTGAAAGAGACAAGGATCGGTGTGCATCTCACCACCGAAGATAAAAAGCGGTATACTGAGTTTCTTAAAGAATATGAGGACGTATTCGCCTGGCCGTACGATGACATGTCTGTCATAAGCACGGACGTGTAGCTCATAAATTACCTATCAATTCTGGCTTTCCGCCAATTAAACAAAAGGCCCGAACTTTCAAGTCAACAGTTCTGTTGAAGATTGGGGAGGAGGTAACGAAGAAACTCAACGTAGGAATTTTGAAAAAGGTCAAATACCCAACTTGGCTGGCTAACATTGTCCAAGTGCCGAAGAAAGATGGTAAACTCCGAGTTTGTGTGGATTACAGGGATCTGAACAGTGCAAGCCCAAAGGATGATTTTCGTTTGCAAAATATACATATCCTGATTGATAAATTGCGCGAAACATGAGCTACAATCCTTCGTGGATTGTTTCGCCGGTTATCATCAAGTACTCATGGATGAGGAGGATGCCAAGAAGACAACTTTCACTACTTCTTGGGGGACTTATTGCTATAAGGTTATGCCGTTTGGGTTAAAGAATGCTGGAGAAACTTATTAGAGGGCAATGAAACCAGTATTCCATGACTTGATGCACAAAGAAATCGAAGTCTATGTGGACGACGTGATCATCAAATCAAAGAAGTGTTCAGTGCACCTTGAAAACTTGCGCAAGTTTTTCAATCGCTTGCGAAAGTATAATCTGAAGCTAAATCCGGCAAAATGTGCTTTTGGTGTTCCAGCAGGAAAGCTCCAGGGTTTCATCGTCAGTAGAAAGGAATTCGAGTTGGATCAATCCCAGATCAACGCCATCAAAGAATTGCCGCCGCCAAAAAGCAAGAAAGAGGTTATGAGTTTCCTGGAAGGCTCAATTACATTAGCTGGTTTATAGCACAATCCACTGTCATCTGCGAGCCAATCATTAAGCTACTGAAGAAAGACGCAGCGACCGAGTGGATGGAAGACTGTCAAAAAGCATTTTATCAGATAAAGGAGTACTTGTCTTGCCCGCCCGTGCTGGTTTCACCCGAGCCTCAGCGACCTTTGATCTTGCACATGTCTGTGTTTTGGTTGTGTTTTGGAGCAACATGATTCAACTCGAAGAAAGGAGCAAGCAATATACTATCTAAGCAAGAAGTTTACTCCTTACGTGGCCAAGTACACATTGTTGGAACGCACGTGCTGTGCACTGACCTGGATAGCACAAAAGCTGAGGCACTACTGGATACCAATGCGTTCTGGAAAGCTGGCTAAATATAAATTGCTGCTCAGTGAATTCGACATCACTTTTGTTACTCAAAAGCCGGTGAAAGCTCAAGCCTTGGCTGATCATATGGCCGAGAATTCAGTGGGAGATGACTATGAACAATTACACACCTATTTCTCCGACGAAGAAGTCATGTTCATAGGAGAGGATATCACCAAATAGTATGATGGTTGGAGGTTATTCTTCGATGGAGCAGTAAATTTCAAAGGAGTCGGCATTGGAGCGGTATTAGTCTACGAGACTGGACAACACTACCGTGTCATAGCCAAATTAAGGTTCCCTTGCACCAACAACATGGCAGAGTTTGAAGCCTGCATCTTGGGTCTTAGATTTGCGGTAGACATGAGCATACAAGAGCTGTTAGCAATGGGAGATTCTGACTTGTTGATTTACCATGTCCGAGGAGAATGGACAGCAAAGAACTCCAAGATACTGCCGTACCTGGAGTGGATAAAGGAGTTGAAGAAATGGTTCGCCAAGATAGAGTTCCGGCATGTACCTAGATTGCAAAATGAGTTCGCGGATACTTTAGCCACCATATCTTCCATGATCAAACATCCAGACAAGAACTACATTGACTCAATACCCGTGACAGTGAGGAAGCAGCCAGCATATTGTTATTATGTAGAAGAAGAATCAGACGGACAACCTTGGTTCTACGACATCAAAGGGTTTCTGAAAGATGGCATCTACCCAAAGGATGCAACAAACCTCCAAAAGAAGATGTTAAGGAGGTTAGCAAGCGGTTTCTTTTTGAATGGAGAAGTTTTATACAAAAGAACACCCGATCTAGGATTACTGAGATGTGTGGACGCCAAAGAATCTGCTAAGTTGTCGGAAGAAAAACACTCTGGGACGTGAGGCCTACTTATGAACGGTTTCGTACTTGCACAGAAGATTCTGAGGGCCGGCTATTTCTGGATTATAATAGAGCATGATTGCATAAAGCACGCAAAGAAATGTCATCAATGCCAAGACCACAGAGATTTGATTCGAGTGCCTCCTAATTAATTGAATATCATGGGATCACCTTGGCCTTTTGCCGCCTGGGGAATGGATGAAATAAGGTCTATCAAGCTAGACGCTTCCAACGGACATCGTTTCATATTGGTAGCCATTGACTATTTTACTAAATGGGCAGAAGGTGCATCATACAAGTCAGTGACAAAGAAAGTGGTGTCTAACTTTGTCCATGATAAGATGATCTGCCGATTTGGCATCCCTGAGTCGATCATCACATACAATGGGTCCAATCTCAATAGTGACTTAATGAAAACGACATGTGAGGTTGTCAAGATCAAGCACCATAATTCCACCGCATATAGACCCCAAATGGACGGTGCGGTCGAAGCAACCAACAAGAACATCAAGATGATATTGTGTAAGATGACGGACAGTTCAAAGCAATGCCACGAGAACCTACCATATGCCATATTAGGTTACCGCAACACAATGAGAACATCGACGGGTGCTACTCCCTACTTACTGGTGTATGGCACCGAGGCAGTGATACCAGCGAAAGTCGAGATACCATCTTTAAGAATCATCCAAGAGACACAGTTGAAAGATGCTGAATGGATCAGAGGAAGAATGGAGCAGTTGGCCCGCATCAACGCCAAAAGACTAAATGCAGTGTGTCATGGGCAATTATATCAAAGGAGAATGGCTAAGGCATTTAACAATAAAGTTCGAGAGAGATCCTTCGAACCTGGGAAATTAGTACTGAAAGATATTCCAATCAAGAAGAGGCAAAGGGTAAATTTACACCAAACTGGCAAGGGCCATACATGGTTCACCGAGTCCTGAATGGAGGAGCACTAATACTGGCAAAAATGGACGGAGAATTTTGGCCGAAACCAATCAACTCAGATGCCGTCAAAAGATACTATGTATAAGAGCTTGTACTAGTTAGTGATTTCGCCATTCTGCAATACATCATGTAATCTGAACTACGTCACGACCTGATTACCTAAGTGGGATACGTAGGCAACCTACTCAAGGTTCTGTTGCATAAATACTAAAATTTCATTCTCCCATAAATCAAAAACCGGGGTAGAAATTTATGAGACCCTCTAAGAAATTTCAAACACAAAAGTGGAGCAAAATTTTGAAGTTGCCCTCAAAATTCATTCGATGGAGTTTGGAGCCGCTGAAGAGCGACAGTTATGGCTTTAGACAACGTGACTCGTGGCTCATAGGCAGATGCCTGAAGCAAGCCAAGAATGCACAAATCAAACCACCCCACACAACTCACCAATCTTTCTTTGGATGCAGGCACAAAAGACAAGCAACTCGGCAACACATGACACACATGTTTCGACAAAGGTTATCAAATTCCTCCTATCCCATTAAAATTTGCTCAGGGTACACAGCCCGAAGCGTCGATTGAGGGTAAACAGCTCGATATCGATTTGCATTTAAATTTGCTGAGGGTACACAGCCCGAAGCGTCGATTGATGGTACACAGCCCGATATCGATTGGCATTTAAATTTGCTGATGGTACACAGCCCAAAGCGTCAGTTGCCGGTACACAGCCCGAAGCATCGGTTAAGGGTACACAGCCCAATATCGATTTGTATTTAAATCTTCTGAGGGTACACCTCACGAAACGTCGGCTAAGGTTACACTGCCCGATATCGATTTGCATTTAAATTTGCGGAGGGTACACAAACCGAAGCATCGGTTGAGGGTACACAGCCCGATATGGATTTGTATTTAAATTTGTTGAGGGTACACAGCCCGAATCGCTACACAACCCAATATAGATTGGTATTTAAATTTGCTGATTGTACACAGCCCGAAGTGACGGTTAAGGGTACACAGCCCGATATCGATTTGACTTTAAATTTGCCGAGCGTATACTGCCTGAAGCGTCGGTTGAGGGTACACAGCCTGATATCGATTTGTATTTAAATTTGTTGAGGGTACACAGCCCGAAGCGCCGATTGAGGTTACACAGGCCGATATCAATTTGCATTTAAATTTGCTGATGGTACACAGCCCGAAGCGTCGATTGACGCTACACAACCCAATATAGATTGGTATTTAAATTTGTTGATTGTACACAGCCCGAGCGTCGGTTGAGGGTACACAGCCCGATATCGATTTGACTTTAAATTAGCTGAGGGTACACTGCCCGAAGCGTTGGTTGAGCGTACACAGCATGATATCGATTTGTATTTAAATTTGTTGAGGGTACACATCCGGAAGCGTCGATTGAGGGTACACAGGCCGATATCGATTTGCATTTAAATTTGCTGAGGGTACACAGCACGAAGCGTCGGTTGAGGGTACACAGCCCAACATCGATTTGCCTTTAAATTTGCCTAAGGTACAGAGCCCGAAGCGTCGGTTGAGGGTACACAACCCGATATCGATTTGCCTTTAAATTTGCTGAGGGTACACAGCCCGAAAAGTCGGTTGAGGGTACACAGCCCGATATCGATTTGTATTTTAATTTTCTGAGAGTACACAACCCGAAGCGTCGATTGAGGGTACACAGCTCGATATCGATTTGTCATTTAAACTCCTTGCGGAGGGTACACAGCCCAATGCATCGACTGATGGTACACTGCCCAATGTCGATTCTAATACTTGGCATAGCATTGGATACACAGTCATGCATAGCAGACACAACTACATACGACAAAGAATCCTGGACAAATAATCCAGCCTGACAGGAAGGTACGTTCTACATTCGCTTATACACACATTATTCTGCAGACTCATCTTTGTTGCAGGGTGTACACTCGGACAATGCGAACATTATGTCCTAATTTCCTCACAGTTTCTGTAAGTCATAGGCACTCCTCTAGAATCGTGACAAAATTAGTCATTCTGTCAACGTCTCCGCCCGAAGACTCTTTCATCATCCCCCGGCAAAGAGGGGCAGCTGTTGACGCCTAATTTTGTCCCTCCTGTCTCAATAGCCGTTATTCAGACAAATTGCATCAATGACCACGTAAATATCCTACACTCACTACTATCCTAAGTCGGTTTCTCATGCACGTACAACAATTAGTCTATTTTGGAAACATTCGCACAAATGGTCACATTTTTACAAAACCTGCGTGTCTTGCCCATATTTTTTATACTTATTTCTGTTTTAAGGACGACACCTAAATTATTTTAAAACCTTAATGTAACATATTTCTTTAATCATTTAGCCTTGCAATAATTTTTCCTTAATTCTATAATTTTTTGACAGGTTATACGCATTTATACTTAATTTATACACTATTTATACACTATTTATACACTATTTATACATATACATGTCTGCACACACATCACTACATTTTTAACACTTCAGCACCTACGTGGATCGATCTCAGCCGTCCACGTGTACCATCCGACGGCTGAGATCAAAACTTTCCTTTTATTCCCCAAACGACCCATAAACTCCTTTACCTATTCCCATTCCTCCTGGCCTCACCTCGATAATGACTCTCTCTCTCTCTCTCACATCGGCGAAATGTCACGCCACCACTGTCGTTGTATTTTTCGATGAATTTGGCCGGAAAAATTTGGGGAAAATAGCATATTCGTGACCCCCATCCCCTTCGCTACAAAACCCATACCCTTTCAACAATATTTGGACGAGATCATTTCCTAACCCTCGTTGACGGAGTCATTATCGCGGGAAAATGCCTCCGACGTGGTCCAGGGTATTCCAAACAATGCTATTACCATGAAAAGGACGAGAAATTCCCCATACGACCTCAATTGAGGCAGATCGATTTGACCCGACTCCGATTCGAAAATGGGTAACCCTTTCGCCCTTTTGATGACTGTAAAAATATGTTATTTCGAACCTAGTTTTCCAAAGCTTTTTTTTTCGTGATTGATTATTATTTGATTTGTTAGGGGGTAAAATTCATGAAATTGTCAGCCTTTGCTTGTGTGGCCAGTTAAACGATGACCTGACTTTCTATATGTTTGGGTTAATATGATCGTGTCTTGTACTCCTGTTAGCATGTGAATTTGAAGCTTAGGGTAAACTTCTAATTATCTATGTTCATGACTGTTATGGATTTAGCCCTGTGTTATTTTACATGCGCGAAGTCTAGTCAAGTTCCTCCTTTCACATGCAGAGGATATTTTTGAATTGGTTAAAAGCTCTGTTTAATATTAGTTGGTGACTTAATCCTGCATCAATTTGAAAGCTTGGTTGAAATCTGTTAAATGACGTTTGAGCAAAGGACACGCCTGAATGGCTGATCTTGAACCTTGCCTTGTTTGGAGTATATAGGAGAGAATCCAAAAGGGTTTGGGGTTGGGTTTACCTTAATCATGAGGGCTGGAGGAATCTGTCAAAGATTCAAACTAATTCCGAGCCTAAAGTGGTTTAGGTTGTTGATATTTGTGAATCTGGACAATGCTACATGAAAGGGAAGGGGAACTATTTTTGTCTTTGAATCTGATTTGCCTTAGACTTAGGAATTGATTGAACTATATTTGGTAAACTTATTTGATTGATTCCTCTTTAACTATGGGAACATTATTCCCTTGCCTTCTTTAGCCTTCTACACGTTAGAACTGATCCTCCAATCCCTTACCTATATAAACTAGTTCCTTGCACTCACTTCACACACTTCTAAACTAGGGAAAACAAATGCTCTATACATACAGTTATTAATAGAAAATACAACACCTATAAAACATCATTCTCTTCTCCTCTGATTGGTTTATTACAACTGGAAGAGCTCTTGCTTTTGATTCTGTGTTTGCAAGCTGCTTTTTGTTTTAGTATTGCTCTTTGATTATTACATTCTCTGGCAAGGTATAAATCTATCATTGTATCCCCTTGTCTCTTTTGCACTAGATTTATCTGTGTGTCCATCTTGCATAAGTGATCAGTGCCTATATGTCACTGTTTGGAGGGCTCTGTATCCTTCCCTATTAACCCTTCTCTTGAAGTCTGTAAGGATGGCTTTACAGGCCATACCATGTTTAAAATTGCAGGTTTATGGATACCGTATGAGGGCTTCTCCATTCTGGATAGTCTAGGCCTAAACATGCCTTATTTAGGACACATACACGGCCTGATTTGGCCACTACTCTTTCTTTATTATCATCCCTTTAGAAACTGCCCTGCTTGTGTATATTTGATTAGGACCCCTACTTGTAAACTGTTTAATACAGGGAACACAGCTAGTAGGCCGTGTCTTGGGCTATTCAGGAGCCTCCTCTCAACCCCTTCTCTTATGTGTTGCATCATTTAAAGTCAGGACATTTTTTAAAAATCATCATAGCATGTTCTGGATAAAATTGAGTTGTTGGGTCTTCTTTCGAAATCTACATATTATGAGTAAAACTATGGAACGTTAACACTGCTTTACCTTATACAGGCTTTAGAATCGAAACACTTGAAAGCATGTTTATTTTAAAATGCTAAGTCTTGAATTTTAAGCACGGGCTATTTGTGTTATAGATGCGTAAACTGGACTGTTTCTGAAAATGCTAGGACTGCCTCTATTTGCATAAGTGATCCAGGCCCAAAAACTATTTTAAAATATGGCCTCTATATGTGTTAAAACTATTTTCATTACTTTAAAGCTCCTATACACTAGTCTAATAGTGTATAGGGGTGAATAAGTGATAGGAGGCGACTATACGAATATATAAAAGTTTTTCTAAAGTTTAAAATATTTAAGTACTCATGTATTTGCATGCCTATACTTAAAATTATATGCGACAACCCCTCTATTTGCATTTCTGTGCTTTGTGTAGCTCGCTTTTGAAAAACAACCCCTTTTATCTGAATACTTTTAAAAACTAATCCTTGAACAAAAATAGCCATTATGATTAAGGCTCGGCAATTAATGACGAGTCACACTGACCCTAAATGGCTAACATTTCATTTTAAAAACAACACCTATTGGGTGTTTGACAAGATCCAAAACTATTTACGAAAAGCTGTCTATTTCCGTAAAACTGTCTATTTGTGCAAACTGACCTAAAATATTCAAAATTGCACAAGTAAGCTTAAATTCAATACCCTTTGCTCGCTTAACTATACTTTCGATTAGGCATTTGTATTAGAGGCCTCGAAACGCGATTAGGCATAAATATAGGTCGTATATGTAAAACTTAAAGCCTACTTGTTTAAACTTGCATAGACATACTTTAGATACAAAAGCGATCTTTCCAAGTTAGTATTGCATATGATAATGTTCACAACTTTGCTAAGACATCCCAAAATATAGACTCGGGCCAGAACCACCTTTCGTGGGACTTGGGGAGTGCCTAACACCTTATCCCCCAAGTCATTTGGACTTCTTACCCGATTAATCTCTTAAATCAAGACTAGTATGATGATGAACTTGTCCTTAGATGCTTAGGTGACCTAATACACCTTAGAAAATTATATTAGGTGGCGACTCCAACTCTTGAACTCAAACGAGTTTCCCAGTCAAATTCGAAATCCGACTCGCTCCGAGTTGAGTCTAAAATCGGGTGTGGCACATAGTACGTATTGTCCGCTTTGGGCCTAAGCCCGCACGGATATTTCGTTTGGGCTATGCCAGCTCGAGCCCTTAAAAGGCGTGTACCATGTAAACTTGTGCTATTATTTATATAGTCCTTCACTATACTCTCCCATTCTGATGTGGAATTTGCCTGAATTCTCATGTGCACCCTATTCAGAAGCCTGCCAGACTCGTTTGACCCATCCTCCATTCAAGGGAGTCACAGTAGGCCCAAGGGTTGTCAATTAAACACCAACAATATACCCAATATAATCCCACATGTGGGGTCGGGAGGGTGAGGTGTACGCAGACCTTTCCCTTACCTCGATTGAAATAATGAGGTTGTTTTCGCAAATCATCATCAAGATGTCAAGTTCCCAACTCCTTGGGGGTGTCTGCGGCATCCGAGAGGAACAAAGGATGGCAAGGGAATGCTACTTGATTGCTCTAAAAAATAGAGTTGTCCCATCTGGACCATCCAAATAGCAATGACAACATCCGGGTCGGTGGAGGAAATGGTTCCAAAATATGAAACGGAAACTCAAAAGGAAAAGATCCTCTCATGCATTCAAGAGCCAGACAAACAAAGGGAAGAATATTTAACAATCGAAGAGTTTGAAGCGGTTATATTATCAATTGAGATCAGATCCCGGAGAGAAAGCTATTTGTTTGCTCGGAGTTGGATCCTGAATCTTTAGCAAATCATAATCGTATTATGAAATCCCACATAGATTGAATGGCTTGGTCTCACGCCGACATGGCTGGGATCGACCCGGAGATAACAATGCATAATCTCAACGTGGATCCTCATTTTACTCCGGTCAAGCAAAATAAGAGGCCCCATGCTTGATAATGGCTTCATACTAGAGGTCGAGTTTCTGGATTGGTTGGCAAATGTTGTGGTCGTACCCAACAAAAATTGGAAGTGGCGAATATGCATAGATTACATTAATTTGAATAAGCCTTGCCCCAAAAATTCATATCCACTGCCACAAATTAATAGGTTGATTGACTCCACAAATGGTCATAAGTTGTTAACCTTCTTGGTTGCTTACTCGGGTTACAATTAGATCATGATGGAGCCCAATGATCACGAAAAAACCTCTTTCATCACCGATCGAGGAATGTTTTATTACAAAGTGATGCTTTTTGGCCTCAAGAATGCAGGCGCAACATATCAAAGGTTGGTGTTCCTCATGTTAAAGGAGTACATTGGGAAGTCGATGGATTTACATGTTTGTAAAATCAGTGCGAGTGGAAGTGCATTTGAGTCATTTGAGGGAAGCTTTTTCTACTCTTTAGTAGTACAACATGAAATAGAACCATGAGAAGTTTGCCTTTGGTATAATTTTTGGGTTTTATAGTGTCCGAGAGGATGATAGAAGCAAACCAAGAAAAGATTAAAGAAATAGAAGAGATACCAAACATTCTCACCAGGACTAAAGAAGTTTAACGCCTTACTGGCTGCATGACGGCTTTGAGTAGATTCATCTCGAGGTCTTCAGAGCAATCCCGTAAGTTCTTTTTGGTCTTGAAGAAGAACATAAGTTTTGATTGGACTTTGGAGTGTCAATAAGCATTGAAAGATATGGAGCACTACTTGTCGAATGCTCCACTGCTTGCAAAATCTGAGGATGGAGAAACCTTATTAGTCTACCTAGCGATATCTGAAGTGTCCGTGAGCGTAGTCTTGGTCCAGGAGGAAGAAGGAAAAAAATAACTGATCTACTATGTTCGCAAATTACTGCTTGATCGCGATACCACGCACCCTCACTTAGAGAAATTAGTGATTGCTTTAATTGTTGTTGCCCGTAAGCTACGACCCTAATTTTAATTCCACTCCATAGTTGTTGTCACAACTTTCCCATTGAGAAATATACTACATAAACCTGAACTTTCTAGGAGGCTAGATTAATAGGCAGTTGAGCTGAGCGACTATGACATAACTTATCAACCTCGCACGGCCATACTAAGTCCCAAGTTGTTGAAGAATGAGTTTTGAATATGACAAAGGACCTGGTGCTAAGTGGACCATGAAAAGGTTCTCAGTAGAAGTAAGAAGACTAAGCTATTCAACGAGATAATCGAGTCAGAGTTGAAGAAGGAGAAAGAGAACAGCTGGAGTCAAACTTCCAATCTTACCGGGAAAAGAAGAAGCAAGTAACGGTGCTGAAATAGATGCGGTTCCTAAATGAAAAAGGATCGGAAAACTAAGGGAAATTAACTTAGGTTTTAAATAAGGTAATATGGGTAAACCTTGTTTGAAACAGATTCCAAAGTAGAAAAGGAGTTCTAAATTTAGTTGGATCCGGCTAAGTCTAACTCCTATATGTACAAGTTAATTTGGCCAGAATTGATTACGCATAAAAGACATCTCAACAGAGCAAATCAATAACAATCAGATCGTGAGAGACTTTGTGTGCAAGAACAAAGGCTGAGCAACAGAACCTTACGAAGGAGCAGTTTCATAGTTTAGTCTGTTGTGTTAGTTCTTTATTATAGGCTATAGATTTGTAATCTATCAGCTTGTTAAGAAGCAATTAGTAGAGGTTACTCTTTGGTGTAGTAGAGTCAACCTGACAAGCTAACGTGTGGCTTGGAAGGTTCTAGGTACTAGAGAGGTCTAGTTCTTTGATTACATTACGTTGTAGTCTAAAACTTACTCGGGTTTTCCTTTAGTGGAAGAGTGTAAATCCCAAGAGTTTGGGTCGTGGTTTTTTATCCCTTGAGCAATGATTTTTCCATGTAAAAATCTCTGTGTTATTTACGTTTCGGCATCAAGTTTAAGTTTCAGAGATAGGTGAAACTTGCAAAGAACTTGGTTTTTTGTAAGATAGGCGATAAAAGTTAAAGGCAAGTTTTAGAATTTAAAAATCGGGTAAGGACACTATTCACCCCCCCTAGTGTCTTACATAGGTGCACCAAGTGCAACATAACTGTTCGCCGACCTTGTGGCTGATTTAAGTGCCGAAATCCTCCCTGATGCGGAGCAGGGGTATTGATGTTAAAGGTCCAGTTTCTGAAGTATGGGCACTCTACACAGATGGGGCTTCGAATGTCAATGGCTCCAAACTTGGGTTGGTCTTGGTAGCTTTTACAAGATAAAAGGTATGCATTAGGCTTAACCCAGTTATAAATGATGAAGCCGAATATGAGGTCATCATTGTAAGTTTGGAGCTAGCTAAGGAATTGGGGGTAGCTAAGGTTGAATTGAAGAATGATTCATAGCTGGTGGTGAAACAGATACTCGGGGACTTTATGCCTCGTGAGCCCAAAATGTAGCATCTCTTAGCCCGAGTGAAAGAACATTTTCCTAAGTTCCAAGAATGGTGAATGGAGCAGATTCCTCAAGAGGAAATAGGGAAAAGGATGTAGCAAATTTGGGCTCCACTACCAGATTGGAGAGTTAGGATCAAGTTCACTTGTTCATCTCCTCAGCTCGGCCATATAAAGAGTGAAAAAAGACGTGAACTCGGTGCATCTCGCTAAGGATTTGCACGCTAATTTTATCTCATATTTGGATAATTTAATCTCAACCTCGTGGAAGTAAGGTCTGCGTACATCTTACCCTCCCCAGACCCAACTCGTGGGATATACTGGGTATATTTTTGTTGTTATTGTTGTTGTTGTTGTATTTGGACTCGGGGACTCTGCTAAATGATAAAAAAGAAGCTCGGAAGGAAAATCCAAGTAGTTCTGTGTTGTAAAATTCGGGGAGAATTATATAAAAAATTGCACAGCGCCCCGATTGCCTAGTGTTTGGGTTTGGGATAAATTGAGTAGTCCTGAGAGAAGTGCACGAGGGTGAGTGTGACAATCATTCCGGAGGGAAGTTACTGACTCATAAGCTACTCAAGGCTGGATACTATTTTCCAGATATCGTCACAGATTGTCAAGGCCTTTGTTAGGAAATGTGACAAGCTCCAATGCCATGATCGGATACTCTATCAACAAACGAAGCCCTTATACTCAATATTATCCCTGTGGCCATTTATGAAATGGGGGATTGATATTTTTGGGCCTCTCCCCAAGGTGAAGGGTAATGTGCAATTTTTGCTTGTACTAACAGATTACTTTTCAAAATAGGTTGAAGCAGGGGTTGTTGCCTAAGTTTGGAAAAAGGAAATCATAGACTTTATTTGGAGAAATATAATCTGCAGATTCGGTGTCCCCAAAGGAATTACATTTTGTTCAAGGATGAGTTTTGAAGATAACAAAGGACCTGGTGCTAAGTGGACCATGAAAAGGTTCACAGTTGATTTGAAAAGACCAGCTGTTCAACGAGATGATCAAGTCAGAGTTGAAAAAGGAAAGAAGAGAACGACTGGAGTCAAAGTTTCAATACTACCGGAAGTAGAGGAAGCTAGAGGCGGTGCTTAGAAGGACGTGGTTCCTAAACGACAATGGATTAGAAGATAAGGCAAATTAACTTAGGTTTTAAATAAGGAAATATGGGTAACCTTGTTTAAACTGATTTCAAAGAGGAAAAGGATTCCTAAAGTTAGTTGGATCCGGCTAAGTCTAGTTCCTATATACACAAGTTAATTTGGCCAGAATCAAAATGCACAAAAGACATCTCAACAGAGCATATCAAGTACAATCAGATCGTGAGAAGCTTTGTGTGCATGAACAAAGGCTGAGCAGGAGAACCTTACGAAGGAGCAGTTTCATAGATAAGTCTGTTGTTTTAAGGTCTTTGTTATAGGCTATTGAGTTGTAATCTATTTGCTTGTTTAGAAGCATATAGTAGAGATTACTTTTTGAGGTTAAGTAGAGGTAAGCTTACCATCTAACGTGTGGTTGTGAAGGTTCTAGGTACTAGGGGATTCTAGTTCCTTGATTACATTACGTTGTAGTCTAAAACTTGCTTGGGTTTTCCTTTAGTGGAAGAGTGAAATCCCAAGAGTTTGGGTCGTGGTTTTTTTATCCCTTGAGCAAGGATTTTTCCACATAAAAATCTCTGTGTTCTTTACGTTTCCGAAATTTTTTTAGTTTCAGAGATAAGTGAAACTTGCAAGGAACCTACTTCTTTGTGAGTTAGGCACAGAAAGTTAAAAGCAAGTTATAGAATTTGAAAATTGGGTAAGGACACTATTCACCCCTCCCCCTCTAGTGTCTTACGAAGGTGCACCAAGTGCAACAAGTTGTATCAGAGCAGGTTCTCTCGAAGAAAGATTAATATCTTGAGAAGGATCTGAACAATGAGTGCACCACCGATAATCACCGAAGGATAATCTGTCAACAGGCCTCCTCAATTCAATAGCCAATACTATGGATGGTGGAAAGGCAGAATGGAAGACATTATTCAAGCTGAAGACTTTTAGGTAGGATCATTACTAAGGATGGACCTCTTATTCCAAGCAAAGCTGCTTGACAGCCACCCAATCAGCAAACTGTTCCCAAAGAGATATTTGAGTATACTGATGTTGATTTCAAGATGGTAGAGAAGAACGCAAAAGCTAAGAGGCTCATCATATGTGGACTTGGTCCTGATGAATACAAGAGAAATTCTTCATACAAGACTGCCAAAGAAATTTGGGATGCTTTACAAATTGCTCATGAAGGAACTTTACATGCAAAGAAGTCAAGGATCCAGATGCTGAAAAGAAAGTTCGAGTTGTTTGCTATGGGTGAATCTGAGTCCATCTAGGATATGATGACCAGGTTCACAATCATAACAAACGAGATGAAATTACTAGGTATGGTTCTAACTAATGAAGATTTGGTCGAAAAAGTGATCTGGATTCTACCTGATTCATGGGAATCAAAGGTTACAGCTATCATTGAGTCCAAGGAACTGGATAAGATTGAACTAGATGAACTCATTAGTAGTCTGAAAACCCATGAGCTTATGAAACAGTCAAGGATGAAGGTGGAACCTTAGAAGGAGAAGAACCTAGCTCTAGAAGCAACTGGAGGTTCTAAGTATGAAGTATCTGAGCATGAGATAGCTTTAGTCAATGCTGTACGAAAGATATTACGCTTCGAAAGAAGAAAAACTAGAGCCACTCCTGCGAAGAATAATATAATTGAAAATCCTTGCTACTCGGGGTGTTTTAAGTGTAATAAGAAGGATCATGCTATAAAGGATTGCCCATTGTGGGATATTGAGTGGAAAAGGTCTGGAGCTTCCAAGGAGAATGAACCTAAGAAGTCCAAACGTCCTCCCAACTTCAGAGCATTAAGGAGGAAGAAAAAAGAGGCTTTCTATGCAACATGGGGACCTTCTGAAAGTGAAAGTGAAGAAGAGATTGAAACTTTGAGGTCTGAGAAGGAACAAGAAATTTCTGAGAAGGACCAACTAATGTAAGTTGCGTCTGAGTTTTCAATGAAAAATAAAAACTTGGAAAAAGGTAAATCTGATCTTAAAAAGGAATTAATTGCTAGTGAAGCTCAAGTTTTGGAACTATACAAGAAATTCTCAGCCCTCGAATTAGAAACTCTTTTATTAAAGGAACAGGTGCTTTGTGAGAAGAAGCTAGGTTCTGCACTCGAACTTGAGAATCAAAAATTGAAAGAAGTGTCTAGCAAGCAAGGAGTTAGTGATGCTCAAATCAACCTTGAAGCTGAGCTTGAAAAGAAAAACTAGGCTCTGCATCAGGAAACTGAGAAGAACCGGGTTCTTCAGGAGAAGGTTGAAAAAGCTAGCTCTGAGCTCACCAGACTCGCTAAATGGAACAAGACTTCTGAAGCTTTTAATTGGTTGCATGAAAATAATAATAGAGGTAAAACTGGATTAGGACATAGGAAACCTTTACCTGCTGGGAACCCTAATAGTAAATATGTAGGACTTCCTTGCAACAAACTCTGCTTCTTGTGTGGTAAGACTGGACATATTAAGAATGAATGCAGTGTTGCAAAAGATGCAGTGAAAAAGAATATAAAATCAGTTTTACCTTATTGGGTTAGAAAAGATTTGATTCATCCATTCGATAACAAAAAGGGACTCAAGCTAGTCTTGGTTCTTGTTACTAATCCGTGATTTTCTTTTGCAGGCTGGAGTGAGATGGAACAACCCAAGCTGGATTCTTCATAGTTGGTATTCCAGGCACATGACAGGAGATAGAAGAAACTTTCTCTCACTCGCAGCATTTCAAAGGGGTAGTGTGGCTTTTGGAGGAGGCAAGAGCGGTGAAATTGTTGGTAATGGAAAGGTTGGGAGATCCCTGAATCATGCTATTGACAATGTACTCTGTGTGGATGGATTGAGGCACAATCTTCTAAGTATCTCTCAACTATGTGATAGAGGAAAATCAGTGAGTTTCACATCTGTAGGTTGCACTGTGAAGAACCTACATACTGGAGAAGTGATAATTGAAGGGAAACGAGCTAATAATGTGTACAAGGCGACATTAGGGTCTCTTCCTGAAAATAATTTGACTTGTCTGAATGTGTTTGAGAATGATAGTCAGTTGTGGCACAAGAGACTAGGACTTGCAAGCTTGACTCAATTGAATAAGTTGGTGTCAAAGGACCTGGTTCGTGGAATGCCATGAATGAGGTTCAATGACATCAATATTTGTGATGCTTGTGTGGGGGGGAAACATTTAAAATCTTCATTCAAGTCAAAGAAAGTGGTTAGTACTTCTAAACCACTTGAGCTGGTTCACATGGACCTGTGTGGACCAATGAGGATAAGGAGCAGAGGAGGTAAGAGATTCGTAATGGTAATAGTTGATGACTACTCCAGATACACATGGACCTTGTTCATTAGATCTAAAGGTGAAGCATGTGATATGTTTGAGGAATGGGTGAGTCAATCATAAAAAAACTGGGGCTTCAACTAGTGAGAATAAGGTCCGACCATGGTAAAGAATTTGAGAATGCTAAGTTTGCTGAATATTGTAACAAACATTGTGTGGATCACAACTTCTCTGCACCAAGGACCCCTCAGCAGAATGGTGTAGATGAAAGGAAGAACAGGTCCTTGGCGGACATGGCTAGAACAATGTTGCTATCAAGCGGTTTATCAAAGAACTTTTGGGCTGAAGCAGTCAACACCACTTGCTACTTGCTGAATCGATGTTCTATCCGTCCTTTGCTAGAGAAAACTCCCTATGAGCTGATCAGAGGCAGGAAACCTAATATTGCGCATCTCAGAGCTTTTGGGTGCAAGTATTTCATGCATAACAATGGGAAAGAACCTCTAGGAAAGTTTGATGCTAGAAGTGATGAAGCCATCTTCTTAGGATATTCTTCACAAAGTAAAGCTTATAAAGTGTTCAATAAGAGGACCTTGACTGTAGAAGAAAGTGTGCATGTGGTATTTGATGAATCCGAAAGTGTTACAAATAGACAAGAAGATGACGATCAGGAGATCGGTCTTGCAAGAGATGAACCTGCTGAATACCCTGAGAATTTGAATGGAGTTAAAAGTAATCAGAATGATAAGGATCAAACTCAGGGGGGACTAGAAGGCAATCGGATATGGAGAACTGAAGAGCAAGATGAAGAAGAGTTAGATGGCTCAGATCCTCCTGGAAATGACACTCAGCAGATTCAACCTCAACCTTGGAGATATCAAAGTTCTCATCCAATGAAGAACCTCCTGTCTGATCTAAACACTGGAGTTGTTACCAGAAGAGCTTTGAAGAACTTATGTGCATTGTTTGCGTTTCTGTCCTCAATAGAACCAAAGAATGTACGTGAAGCACTTGAGGATCCAGACTGGGTGATTGCGATGCAAGAGGAACTTCATCAGTTTGAACGAAGTAAGGTATGACACCTAGTCCCTCGACCAACGGACATGTCCATCATTGGTACTAAATGGGTATTTAGAAACAAACTGGATGAACATGGCATAGTGACAAGGAACAAGGCAAGACTGGTGGTTCAAGGTTATAGTCAAGAAGAAGGAATCGATTATGATGAAACCTTTGCACCTATTTCTAAAATGGAGGCCATTAGGATGCTTATTGCTTTTGTAGCTTACATAGAGTTTAAGCTGTATCAGATGGATATGAAGAGTTCATTCCTTAATGGTTATTTGAATGAAGAGGTGTATGTGGTTCCACCACCTGGCTTTGAAAGTACAGAGTTTCCTGATCATGTCTACAAACTTGACAAGGCATTGTATGGGTTGAAATAGGCTCCTAGGGCTTGGTATGAAAGGTTGTTTGGGTTCTAATTGAAGAATAGGTTTACAAGAGGTAAGATAGACAATACTTTGTTTTTAAGGAAGAAAGCCAAGGACCTACTGATCGTTCAAGTGTATGTAGACGACATCATCTTCGGTGCTACTAATGAGAACCTCTGCAAGGAGTTTGCCAACATGATGGGAAGTGAATTTGAGATGAGTATGATCGGTGAGCTAAATTGCTTCTTAGTCTTACAAATCAAGCAATCTCAGGAAGGCACAATGATCCACCAGCAGAAGTACATCAAAGAACTGTTAAGGAAGTATGATATGAAGTCTGCTAAGGATATGAACACACCCATTGCTCCTGGAACGAAGATAGATCTGGATGAAACTGGTGCTTCAATCGATGAAATTAAGTACAGAGGAATGATTGGTTCTTTGCTGTATTTAACTGCAAGTCGCCTAGATATTGTTTATAGTGTGGGATTGTGTGCAAGGTTCCAGTCAAAACCAAAGGAGTCACACTTAACTGCTGTTGACACCCACTTTTGTCCCGGAATTTTTCAAGTAACGTCTAAATACGTTTAAAATAAGATTAATTTTTAGAATAAATTAAGTTCATAATTTTAACAGAAAAAGGGCCATAATTGTCCTTCATTTTGAGTTCCGGCCTATTTACGCAACACATAATTTTCTTCCTAGCCCAATTTTGAAAACCCCTAAAGCCTCTCCCTATAAATCCTAAAACCCTAGCCCACCACAAAAAGGATTCACCATCATCATCCTTACACCATAGACAAAAACACACCAAAAAATCAGATCTACAGAAAAAGACACATTATTCATTCATCTTCCCCACAAATACCCATCATACCCTTCCCGTTACATAGATCTACACATACACACCAAATACTCCCTCTCACAGTCATCTTTTTTATACACTCACACACAACCCATTCCAAAAACACCAATTTACACGCTCTCACATACACACCACCAGATCTGTCTCAACACATATACATACACACGCATAAAGGGATTTGAGGAAGCGGGTCACTAGTCCAAAGCATCGCCACCACCGGAGTAGCAGCGACGCCGCAGGTGTTTTCTCATCGGAGAAGCCAAGCTGGCGTTGCTCCTCCTCCTCCTCCGTTTCACTGAGTTTTGGCTCGCTGATGTCACTCTTCTCACTGGAAATAATGGTGGAAATGGTGTTGTCACTTGTTCTTGGCCGGGAATTTTATCTTTTTCTTTTCATCATTTTCTCTGATCCGTTATTAAATTGAAAGGGGAATGGAGAAGTCTTGCAGCGACGCTACTGTCTTTCTTCCAGTTGGTGTCGCTCATCTTCCTCCTTTGTCGTCAATTGATTGCTCCGTTTTGCTGATGTTACAGTTGTCACCGTTTGCCTCGCCGGAGAACTTGCTTGGCTGTCTTTGCTCATGCCCTCCAACTCTTTATTTTGGAACTTGGTTTACTGTTTTCTTTTGAATCTTGTTTAACTCTTTGACTTGCAGATCTGTGAACAAATTTTGGGAATTGACTGGTTCCTAGTTGAGATTTTGTTTCGACATGGCTTTTTGATTGTTGATGGTTTGATAAGTTTTTCTAGACCGAGGGACATAGTTGTATGACTATTATGGTTAAACATTTCTGATGTTTTTGACTATGGAGATTTGCAGCGCCATTGATTCTATGTTGTTGCACTGGTTTATGTGTCTACTGGATTTCTGTGTGCAGGGACCTACTCGGATAAATTTTATCTATTACAAGATATTAAGACTGACTTGAACATGATCCAATACTTTAAGCCTATATAAATATCAATTTTGAGGCTATGGACTGATTCGAACGGATACTACACCGTTTAGGCCAATGAAAAATACAAATACACGCATTGAGGCCTCGGGATTGATTCGAACATGATACTACGCTTGAACGGTCCCGTCCCCGTGTCCCAAAAAGAAAATAGGCGATGATGAATGTATGAATTGAATGCAAAGCAAGTCGAATAGAGTGGTGCATTTGGTACTTGGTATGGCAACCGGCCCGGGCTCCGTGTTTGCAGCCGTACCTACATCCCGAGCATCTACGCGATACGCCATACAAACCTGAGCCTAAATTTTACAAGAAAATAAAACCCCATTTAAATTATTATTATTTTTATTACTATTATTATTATTATATATTTTATTATTATTATTACTATTATTATTGTTATTACTTTATTATTATTATTTTATTTTCATTAGTCATTACCATTATTATCGTACTAATCCAATTTCATTTTCATGTTTTTTTTTGCGAGGTAAATTTTTGCACGAACAACTTGAAGACGCGTTTGGCTAACCTACAAATGTGGATATACATTGCATTGGAGTCACTTGGGGTCGAGATCGGGACTCAAATTGAGAAGATTATTTTCAAGGCTCGTTTAAGAATTTGCATTTCGGGTTCTACTATTCTCACTCATTTCATTACTTAATTTAATAGATAGATAATTTGTACTTAGACAATTTATTTGTAAAAAATAATTATTTATGAATAAATATTGATTGTTTGAGTTATTTATTTACTTTATGTTCATTACCTTTAATCCTGAAGTTGCTATTTTATTTATTATAAACTGGGGCCATTTAGCAAATGCGTGCAAAGTAAATGTTTTTCATAAACAAGTTTTATTTCAATTAATTATTTTTAGATAAATTTTCTAGAAAAATATATTTTGCAAATATTTTGGAAACCTGCAAATTAACCGTATTTTATGGAATTTCGAAAGTGCCTTAAAAACCATAAGCTAATTCTTTGTTTCAGCAACCCGTTCTATATCGAAAAGTATATCGACGAGGTGATTTATCATCCAAATCATATTAATATATCTATAGTCCCATGTATCTTTGTTCCGACAATGTAGAACTCTCCTCTCGTGATTGAGGAAGGGTCAGCTTAATTAGAATAAGTTGGGAAACAATGTTATAGTATTATCCAGATATGTTTTACTCTAAGACTTCAATGTGCGTGTTATAATTCTAATTATGTAATCATGAGACAATGTACATGGAATAGTTTATGAAGGTCGTGGAAGTTCTTTTGATATCTGTGTGAATTTTGCTTTAGACTCAAGCTCGTTCGATGACGAACTAGAGTCTAAGTAGAGGAGAATGAAATGACTTTAGGTAGTCGTTTCAGGAGTTAGGACTCCGATTAGTGTGTCGATAGCATTAAAATTTTTGTAAGGTCTGTTAGGACCTGCATGTAAAATTTGAGCTAAATCAAACCTCGTTTGGTAGGTATCGGAAGAAGGTTTCAGTATCCATTGACCATAAATCTTAAAAAGATGTTTTCGAGCTTGATTTTGGCGAATGAGCTCTGATTTCAAATTCGAAAGTATCATTAGGTTCGTATTGTCATTTCCGACCTGTGAGAACTTTCGGAAGTTAATTCCGAGGTTGTTCGTACAGCTTCTGCTAAAATGCTGAAAATTAATAATTTGATTTCTTTCCGTTTAATTAATATCTCGAGTTTCGAGAATCGGATTCGAGAAGGCGGTGGCTCAGGGATTAGATATCCCTTAGCTTAGAATTTCCTGGCACTAAACAAACAAAATAGAAACAAGAAATGAAAAAGAGAAAACGCAGAGAATGCCAGAAAAGATAGAAAGGAAATGAAAAGGAGAAGAAAAAAAAACACGGAATTTTAATCCTGAAACATTCACGTAATGTTGTTAATTCACTATTTCAGTTTATTACGTATGATTGAATATATTTTAATAGTAGAAATTGGGATATTAAACATCATTCTAATTTTTTAAATTGATAGTTTAAAGGATTAACTGGACCCCGATAATGAAATTGATTATATATTCGAATTCAGGGAGTTATGGGCAACCTACAAATATAATTTATTAAAGTTATGTGATTTTAAACCATGTACATAGGCCTGAACTGCGTGTTGTCTATGCGAATCAGGTGTCAGGTTCCTTATCATATTGTTCTAAGATGTAAGGAATGAAGGCTTTAGCCTTATGTGATATATTCTTCTGCTTTTTGAACACAGTGGGATCGTTTGGCAATGAATCCAAAGGACAAAGCGGTTGTTGAGTAGCAGTGTTAACTTTGGAACAAGGTAAGTGATTATATCCATTTCTTTGGTGGCCTTTGGCCTTGTGGATATTCTACCATGTGTTCCTTATGTGTGTAGCTGCCGATATGCGTACTTATTACGCCTTAGTTTTGAATGTACGTTGTATATTATATGTTGTGCCTTGTTGTTGGTATTACATTGAGCATAGAAGCATTGTACTCTGGCTGTGAGCTTGATATGTACTTCTCGGCTATTGACGAGGGTCCTGCGCCGGTGAAGGATTATTATTGAATCATCCTTGCACCATATTGAGGGATAGGAGTATTTCGCTCTTATGTGATATACTGAGTGCCGGAGTATTCCGCCTCAGCTTTATATTATATAAGGTGCAGCAGTATTCCGCTACAGGAGCAGGAGTATTCCCATCTTATGTCAAACACTGAGTGCAGGAGTATTCCGCCTCAACTTTATATTATCTCGGGTGCAGGAGTATTCCGCCTCAGGAGCAGGAGTATTCCGCTCTAGTTGGTTATTAGATTGTATTCCCCTCCAATGTAGGAGTATTTTGCTTCGGGACGGGATTACGGGCACATGTGACCCCATTGCATCATACTGTATTCATTCCATTTCATTGCACCGGTTGCTGTGTATTGTGTGATTATAGTGTGATTTTTTGTGTATGTGTCATGTATTTCTGATTGTTGATATGTTTGGGATACCTATATGTTTCTATCTATCTTACGTCCCTGGTTGTTTATGACTTTATGGTTCCATACATGTTTCCAGTTATTATCTAGCTCTGCCTTTTTTATAATTGAAATAAGGCGAATTTGGTTTATCTTCTTTTCTTTTCCCTTGCTAGCATATCTACTTCTTCAAGATGTCTAGCTAGCCCCCACTTACTGAGTCCTTTCGACTCACCCTCTGTTTGTTTCTTGTCCATTTATTTCGTTTCGACTGGTTCGCTCCAGGATTTATTTTGCCATATTGTTTAGGAGCGAATATGACTTAAGCTGTCAGTGTGAGCCAATTCAATATGGCCAACAATTTTATATTTATTATCTCATTTGTATTCTTAGATGTCTGTGTGGATATTCCTACACTACATTGGATAATCAGTTGTAACTTCTTTTCTACAGCTTATGTATAGCTATATTCGTGTCTCTTTAGGTCTTATTTCTTATCTTAAAATTGATTTTGTGTTATTGTTTTGAATTCAATTCAAAAGGGTTTGTCCAATGAGTCTAGGGGGAATGTTGGATGCCCGCACGGCCTAGCCAAAATTTGGGTTGTGTCACCGTTATTTTGACATAATCTTTCACGATCGGATTCACACTCTCGATCGACCCTTTGATCAAAGAATTTTATCGTAGGTACAAAGTTTGTATTGGACAAGTGTCTCCATTGATTTGGTGGTTGGTTTCCATGATGCGGTGGAGTGTTGGGATAGCTGAAGTGGAATTGACACATCGACACATTCTCCACCTCTATTCTCCTCGTGTTTATAAGGCTAGAGTTATTTTCTTTCAGAAATGGGGTTAGAGGGCTCTGATTTTGAAGAACTATGATGATCTCCGAGGCTGGGATCAATATTTTGTTTTAATCCCAACGAACCAGCTAACTGCTCTAGGGGCAGACTTACTCCTCGACATGTGGAACCGAACTCGTAAGTGCTGATTCTTGCTTTCATTTCTCTATGTTTCCTTTTCGTTAGCTGAACTGTATTCATATTTCAGCCAGCAAACTTTTGTTTGAGCTGGTTCCGAATATTGATAGGTGGTTGATCAAGGTATTGGATAAAACCACCAATGATGAGAGAACTTGGAAACCTTTGGCCTTTCTCTTGAAAGTGAAGGCCAAACACCATGGCATGTCTTTTTTTCATTATGTACGGCTGTTCCCGAACCCATAGAAGACATAGTTGCGGGCGCAGTGTTGGCTATTGATGCAGTTAAAGTAGTTGAAGAAGGTATACTTGTTCGGTACGATCTCAATCAGGAGACTTCTGAGGAATCAGGCTCCAAGCAGTCGTTGAAGCACCCAACGAAACCGAGGAAAGAGATGATGCAGGAGGCAACCGAGCAGCTAAAGGCAGCCGATGAGTATGATGGTGCTTATGTTATGGAGTTTATGACTGAAAGGCTCCCCCAGCTTCCACTTTCTTCGATATTGGATGTTTTTTCAGGTTTGGGGGATAGAGCTGAATGGTTGTAGGCAGCCCTTGTCCCGGAGGAGTATGCGACAAGGAAAAAAGGTAAGCTACCCCTTGATCGAGAAGTGGAGCATGCGAAGTAAAAAAATACCGAGAGTTCAGGTTTCGTCATTCTTTATTGCAGATCACGGTGAACCTATAACTTTATTGCCAAAGGGCGAGGAGGTAGCTTTTTACACCACTTACAAAAGGGCTGATGTTGCTGGGGAGATAAAGGAGAGATCGATCAACGTAAGAATTGCCGATTACATTGATCTGCTCAGATTTCCAAGGCATCTTACCGATTACTTGTGTGACATCACTGTGCTGATGGAGAGGGCCCGAATGAGTTGTCGAGGTGACTTGAACCTTGCCTCCCATGTTGCCTTCGACGCCTTTCGTGTAATCTCCTTTTTACTTTGTGAATACTTTCTGATTTAAATTTTTCTTGACTTGGTTATTTTCTTACTTCAGACAACTTTAATGACGATCGAATCAGTGGAATGCATTCGGCAAATCAATGCCGATATCGAACGTCTACATGAACGCCGATTTTTTAGCATCTGCCAGTAGCGCTTGCCACAAAAATCTCAAGGTCCAGAAAGTTAAGTACTCTAAGCTTGAGGCTGATGCGAACAAAAAGGTAGCTACTCATGTTCTCCGTGAATCGGAGTTGGAGTCGCAGATTGTGGCACTAAACGAGTAGCTCGAGCGCTATGAAGACGATTTGGGAGGCGAATGCACTAAGCTGGAGTTTGAGCTATCGAACAGGGACTTTGAGAACACTAAGCTTTGGAAGATATCTTCTGCCTTCTCTTCGAACAATTCCTCGGTCGTTCCTTCTTCTGAAGAACCAGTTCCTTCATTTTTTCAGAACCTTTCTTATTTATATTCTCCAACGGTGCTATGTGCCTTACAGCTTCCTGTTTCTTTTCTGGTTCATCACCGTAGGCAGCCTCTAATGAATCCCAAATTTCCTTGGCAGTAGAGCATCTTGAGATTTGTAAGTACATGTCATATCAAAGCCCACAATGAAGTATTTTCATCGCCTCAGCATTCATCTGAAGTATTTTGAGATCATCTTCATTTAGTTCCTCTTCAGATTTTTGTACCTTATTCCCAGAACTATCAATTTTTGTATGAATCAAAAGACCACTTGTAGTGATTTGCCTCAAATGATAGTTTCTTGCTTGTAGGAAGACCTTCATCCGAACTTTCCACCAATCATAGTATTCACCATTAAATAGTGGTGGACGAGTAATGCATTGGCCCTCCATGATATCGGGTGGTGCACTCATTTTTAGATCCTTCTCAAGGTGTTAGCCTAGTGATGAGAAGACCTGCTCTGATACCACTTGTTGCACTTGGTACACCTTCAACAGACACTAGAGGGGGGTGAATAGTGTCTTCCAATTTTCGCCTTCCGAAGAACCTTGCTCGTGCCCGCAAGAACCTGGTTCTTGACGGGTTTTCCCTAAACACTGTGCTAACAACAATAATGCGGAAATAAACTTGCACAGGGATTTTTACGTGGAAAACTCCTTGCTCAAGTGAGAAAAACCACGACCCACACTCTGGGATTTTGAAAACTCTTTCACTAATACAACGAGCAAGTTTTAGGTTACAAACTCTATAACCAAGGGACTAAACTCTAGTACCTAAGACTGCCTACAATCAACTCAATTGTAGCAAACACACCTAGGAAACTCCTAAGTAAAAGACTGCCTACGATCCACGACCGTAGAACTCTTTTAAGCTAACTCTAGCCTAAAAGCACAAGGATTTCTTCAAATAAAGTACCTAAACAATGCTTCTCAAATAAGCGTAATTGGTTACAATTCAAAGCCCTAATACATATGAACTAGACCAAGACAGAAAACCAATATAGCTTGATGAAGAACCACTTGTCCGATCAGTTCCTTCTGCACGTTCTTGCTGGACTGGTATGATTATGCCTGATGAAGAACCTCTCGTCCAGTCAATTCCTTCTGCGCGTTCTCTTCAGAATTATCAACCTTTTGAGCTCTCAATCTCTCTCTATATGGCCGAAGAGATAGTATTTCGTGCATGCCTTTTGAAATCTTCATAATGATGTTTATATAGTGTGCATAAGACTTCTTGATGGACAAGGAAAAGAATTATTCTCCAATTAGGACTCAATAAATACTTTCCTTATACACTTTTACCTCCAACACACTTTTTCCATTCTTGGACTCTTTGAAAATATTCCCCATTATTATGTAGATCTTCCAAGATACTTCCAGCTGGCACCTAAGGAAATTAGGGTTTATTAGCCGCCTTTTAGGCTTTCATATTCACGCCCAAGAGACTCCTAATCCCATTAGGATTGAACTCTACACTGCTTCGAAGAACCTTCCTGCGCGAGGTTCTTCTAGTCCTACTAGGATTCTGCTTCCTTCCCTATACTGCTTCGTAGAACCTTCCTGCACGACTCCTAATCCAATTTGGATTGTAACACTGCTGCATCCAGGTTCTTTCCAATTCCATCTCGGACTGGGAATGTATCTGTGCATCTTTTTATTATCAGTAGAACCTGTCAGAGAACAAGGTCCTTCTTCTGAGCACAAGGTCCTTCACCAGTTTCTTCTCGTTTGTCAATCATCAAAACTCAAACTTCAACAAGATGTTTATCATTCTAGGGCTCAAACCGGAAGCCTAGCGATGATCAGCTCGATCGAAGTCATCATCTGCCCTTTCTTCACCTTGGGCAGAATCAGTAATTACCCTCTCCTTGGCATAAAGGCTTTCAGCTACCACGACTTTACCTTTAGCCTCTTCAGTGGCTCGGTTTTCTTCGAGGTTGGCCACATCGACTTCATTACGAGAAACGCTATCCGCAGATTTGTCAACTTGGCCACGCTGAGGAACCTCAGTTGACTCAACCCGAAGGCGTTTTGTTTCGGCGGGTTTAGCTGTTGCTCCCTTCCTTTTCCTTAAATATGAATAGATTAAAGGGTCATTTAAAGAAAATGGGAAAAGTGACGAAGAAAGTAATTAAGTCGAGGATTCAAACCTTTTGGAGTCTTGTGACTAGGAGACTTCTTTGGGGCTTAGGATTTGGAGAGGACCCCGATCGAGTCCTCAAAATATTTCAAGCTATCTCTAGCCTCGGGGACCTCAACTTCTTTCTTCTCTTCCTTCTTCTTTTTCTTATTCTTCTAATCCTTTTTCTTCTCTTTCTTTTCTTTTTCCTTCAGCTAGGTAATTGCTTATTGGGGAAGCTTGAAAAAGAAGCGGGGAGGATAAGGGTAAATATTGAGCTAAAAAGAAAGAAGGCATAAAACATACTTACCGTGCCATTTGCACGACCACTGGTTTTCAGCCAACACCGCTAGGATCATCCACGATCTCTCCGCCCTCAACTTGGCATCGATGATCGCCTGCACCCAGGCAATCAAACCCTTCAGAGGGTTGATTGGAAGCTTATCCACTGAAAATATGAAAAATTTATTAAATCTTGAGGAATTATGAAAATGAAAAAAGGAGAAGTAAGAGTTCGGAAACTTATGAGTTCCGTTCCACACTTCGGGGAATCCAGCCTCAGGAGAAAGAAAAGCAGTGGGGATGAGAACAAACCGATCACACCAACCATGATCCTCGGTATCATCACCCTTTGTGATTAAGGAAAACTTGCCTCGCTTGCTCAACTAAACAACTCTATCTTTATGCATGGTGGGGTAAAAGAGGGAAATTAAATGTTCGAAAGTAAAAGGGACCTTGGCTCATTGGCTAAAAAAGTCAAGGCATTGAATAACGCTCTAAATGTCGGGACCAAGCTGAGCCAAGCATAAATTATATGTTCGGCAGAAGGTGTCAGCTATGTGATGAACTGGGAAGGTAAAACCTAATGTAACGGGATAGGTATAAATGAAGGAGAGCCAGGGAACTTTGTCGCAAGTGCGATGCTCCGGGGCAAGAACCACAATCAGGACCTCAGGGCCCCAGTTGCAATCTTCACGAACCTGATTTATGTGAGCTTGTCTAATAAAGCTCGGTGAAAGTTGAACGGGCACATTCTTGTTTTTCTCTAGGTCGGAGGCCATTTGTTTTTGCAGTCTGAAGTCTTTACCGGGGTCATACTTTGAGGGAATCACTTGATGGGGTTTGAGTTCTCCGGTGAAAGACTTCTTCTTGGATTTTGAAGCTTCTGCGGCTTAATCTTCATTATTGTCATCATTGGTGACTTCTTCAGTCACGGCTCCATCATCTCCAACTAATACTTCCTCTTGGATGGTGGTATCATGACGGTCAGAGGTGACCTCATTATTGCCCTACTCCGGCGAAATAACTTTCAATGGCACGGGTATGCTTGTCAACTCGCCACCCATTACCGTGATATTATCGTCAATAGTCCTTTCTTCTGATTAGAGTGAGTAGAAGACATCATAGCAGGGTTGGGTAAGAAAAGAAGTAGAAGTTGCAGGAAATTTCTTACTGTAGATCAATGATCTGAGAAACAGTGAAAATGGCGAACAAGTTGGTTGATTTATAGAAGAAATGATACTCAAGTGCTTTGAAAAGTTTCCATCATTACTTTACGTTGGGAAGGTAAAACGAAGGGTTACAACCGTTCATAAATCATCGTGTGCAGTGAATGAGATGTTGAAGGGACGACTACCTTTTCAAATTCCTTGGCGGAGAATTCGCCACGTCATACTCCCACCGAATTTATTCCAGCCCTTGGAAAATATTGACTACTTTTTAAGGGGTGGTGGACTATCTGTATTGGATGAAAATTATCGAGCCTTGACGCTAAGGTTCGAGCTATGGTTCGGTTGAATCCTTTGAAAATGATCCCTCAAAAAGCTTGCTTAGTTCCCGAGGCTAGATGCCACGTGGAAGAAATGGATCTTGGCTACAAGTTATCACTCAAGGCGATTAAAGGATAATTGTGATGAGGCACGTGGTTTATCCCTCGGTAAAAGTTCATTCTTTGATAAACGGGCACTTGTCGTTTGTAAATGACGACTGTTGTTTACCTTTTAAAGAGGGAGATCATGGTCTGACTGCTATTGAGCGTTGAGTAATGGCTATTAAACACATTTATGGCTCTTCTCTCTCTTGTAGACTATAAATAGTCTTGGAGAAATTATGTAAAGACATCCACAAATATATCAAAAACACTTATTCCTTGTCTCTTAGCTATTGTTCAGTTTTCTTTATCAAATTTCCTGTCAATTTATGGCTTTGATACAAATATTTGCTAGTTAACCCAAAATAAAATTGATTTATTCTCCTAATCATATTTAAGCCAACACATCCATGAAAAAGATTTAATAACTTGGAGTGACGCTTTAAAAATTCCAAATATATACTGTTAATTCTAGTCTAAAGGTGCTTCGGTTGATTGAAATGGAAGAATACAATCTTATTCATTGAAACTTTTTACGGACACATGCCATTAATTCTGGATAGTATTTGTAGGAATGTTTTATTTATGCATAAACTCGGTCACCTACGTTAAACAATTAATTTAGAATGAGGTCACAAGCAATACACTAAAATACGACGTAAAAGTAAGTAAATAAGGGAAAAAAATAATGAGCAAGAAAAGTAAAGTAGTTTTGTTACTTGAGAATAGCCGAATTCTATGGTGAATTGCTCTATTGTACAATACAATGTAAGGATGGTTATTTATAGTAGTGGATACCTAGTCCTAATTAAGGTAAATAAGACAAAGACTAATACGGCTATGAGTCTATAACTCAAGATGCTGGTGCATACTAAACCCTAACTTGGAGACTGTAAACCTAAGGTGGTAGGATGTATGCCCTGCATCCTATAGTCGTGCCGCCTGAACGATCGTTGGCCAAAAGAGCGGGGGTGTATCCTCTAAGCCCGGTGACTTGTAGGATAACTCTAATCTCGCCGGCTAGACTCTTCTTCCTATAATGGTAGGTGGCGTATTTTTTACCATGCAGTTAGTCCCCCCCACTTACTGACTGATGATGCAAGCAGTCAGGAAATGAAAGAAGCGTGATAGGAGACGTAAAGGTGTTACTGTACTGGTACTCGTCCCCTCTCTCTTTGCATGTGTTGTATAAATGCAAATCTCTTAGTACAATGACGTGTCCTTTTGCAATTGGAGGGATTTCCCGCATATCTTCCAAATGCTGCCATTGCTCTTTTCGTATCCCGTATTTATGGGGATACGCATCATATATAACTGGGGTAATCATAATTATGATTCCACGTGATCGTAACCGTGATCATTCAGCTTTTCATTCAAGTATTCCCCACATGCGTGGATATGTACGTCGTAAACGTAGGGATTTACTCGCCAATCTTTAAAGAATTTGCAGAACTTCCTTCCAAAAAACAAACATTCGTTCATTTTTTATCATGGCACAAGGACTAAATTTCCTCCCTGTACATTTCAGAGCCCAAGATTACCTCCCTACCTCCCTTAGTTTCGAAGTTGATGGCCACATGAAGGGGCCAGACTACTAAACGAGAAGGCAGGAATGGCAATCTTTCCATAAAATATTACCCTTCTACAATTATGAGGGACGATCTGTTGTGTATCAGGCACACATGTAAGTGGCCAGAGTTTGTTGTTATCATCGTTCCTGATGCTGAGGAAAGAATTTCTTCTCAACGGGCTGGTTATTCGAGGGTCAATACATACCCTTTAACTCTTCACCTCAATAAGCGTGTTCATGCGATTGTAGAGAACATATACCGCCGGTACAACAACTGTTTAGGCCAAATTAGCCCTTCTGCTTGGCGTCTAATGGCCGTGCTGGATCATCTATCTAATTATGCTCAAGTTGTATTCTCTTTTAGAAATCTTCTGGCTTTCTACTCTCATCATTTTCACAACGTTGGCATGCTGATATTTATAAAATGAAGGAAGAAATGTATGGTTCCCAACAACGAAGATCCCAAAGACCGCGGCTGGGTCTACAGATACCTCGATGTACAAGCGGACGACATAGTTTCCTATCTTCCCTTCCCAGAGGTCTTCAACAGAAACTGTAAGTCTTTTATAACCCTTCTTTATACGATGATACTAACTACTTCTTGCAACTGATTTTCGTTTTCCAATAGTGAATTTTGTGACAGCTATTTCGTTGAGCCATGATGAGTTGAGGACGTGGATCACTGCGATCTTTGCAAGAAACCACCCTGATTCTTTGACCTTCACAGCCCTGGCTAATGCAAAATGCTAGCGGGCAAAGACCATAAGAAAGGTGTGGTTCCCAATAACAAAGATCCCAAAGACCACGACTGGGTCTATAGATACGTCGATGTACAAGCGGACGACATAGTTTCCTATCTGCCTTTCCCAGAGGTCTTCAACGGAAACTGTAAGTTTTTGAGAACCCTTCTTTATACATTGATACTAACTACTTCTTGGAACTGATTTTCGTTTTCCAATAGTGAATTTTTTGACTGCTAATTCGTTGAGTCATGATGAATTGAGGACGTGGATCACTACGATCTTTGCAAGAAACCACCTGATTCTTTGACCTTCACAACCCTGGCTAATGAAATATGCTAGCGGGCAAAGACCATAGTTATAAAATAAAGGAATAAAGGTGTGGTCCCAAACAACAAAGATCCCAAAGACCGCGGTTGGGTCTACAGATACGTCAATGTACGAACGGATGACATAGCTTCCTCTCTTCCCTTCCCAGAGGTTTTCAACAGAAACTGTAAGTTTTTAGAACCCTTCTTTATACGTTGATACTAACTACTTCTTGGAACTGATTTTCATTTTCTAATAGTGAATTTTTTTACTGTTATTTCGTTGAGCCATGATGAGTTTAGGACGTGGATCACTATGATGTTTGCAAGAAACCACCCTGATTCTTTGACCTTCACAGCCCTAGCTAATGCAAAATGCTGGCGGGCAAAGACCATAGTTATAAAATGAAGGAAGAAAGGTGTGGTTCCTAACAACGAAGATCCCAAAGACCGCGGTTAGTTCTACAGATACGTCAATGTACGAACGAACGACATAGTTTCCTCTCTTCACTTCCCAGAGGTTTTCAACAGAAACAGTAAATTTTTTTAACCCTTCTTTATACGTTGATACTAACTACTTCTTGGAACTGATTATCTTTTTCCAATAGTGAATTTTGTGACTGCTATTTCGTTGAGCCATGATGAGTTGACGACGTGGATCACTACGATCATTGCAAGAAACAACCCTGATTCTTTGACCATCACAGCCCTGGCTAATGCAAAATACTAGCGGGCAAAGACCATGGTAATTTAGTGCTACCAAAATTTTTCCTTTCACCTTCAATCTTCCAGCATCTTTACCAGCTCCCCTTTTGCCTTAGAATTTTCCCATAGTGAAATTCCCCTGTTGAAAGAGATCAAGATTGTTGCCCCCTACATTGCTTCTTTGGTTGACATGAAGGCTTCTGATGGGAGAATCTTGGATAGAGCGAGCAGTTCCCGCTCTTCAAAGAGGAAAATACCTTCCAGGTCTACTAGCATGGTGACTGCCAATAAAACTCTAGTGATTTCTGACGGTGAGGTTGAAGTAACGCAAGTATCCGTGCCTGAAGCTGCTACTAATTATGTCCCCTCTACGCAAAAGTGTAGGCACTTGATAGAAGAGACCCCATAGCTGAAGACGAGGCCGGCATGGAAGATGAAGTTGTAGTACCATCTGCCTCCTTTGAGCCTTAGTTGCCAGGTTAGAACTCAACTTCTTGTCGTACTAATGTTCTTTTCCCATGAACTCCATAATTTGACATTTCTCGTTTATATTTAGAACCTGTTGTGTTGACTCCGGCTCCTGAGACCACTAACTCTTTCCAACATCGTTCTTGCGAGGAGGTGGCCGTGAATGCTATGGCGGAACCCGTGAGTGGAGCTCGGGAGGTTGTTATCCCAATTGCCATGGGAGTTAACCTGTTCAGGACTCCAAGGGTTTTAACATATCACATTGCTGAGTTTATCGGTCCTGCTGAGCATGGTCACCTTTCTGGTTATAATTCTCATGAGCTGTTTGAGGCTGCCGCGGGATACTTTCTTTGGATAAGCTTTCCTTCCTCGTTTCATAAAGTACACCTTTGTCTTCCTTTGCTGATTGCTCGTTCAATCAGTCGTCTACGGATTGATGGTATATCATGAGATACTCCGCGGAGGGGGCCTAGAAGAAAGTCTTTATGAGGAGATCGAAGCCTTACATTGGCAAGTCGGCAGCTTACAACCGTTTGTGGAGAAAGACGAAGAGCTGAAAGGACTGCTCTAGACTACTCATGAAGCCTATCGAATGAAGCCTTTAAAGAGCAGGAACCTGGATGAAACACTGGCCAATGAGGTTCGTAAGCGTAATTAAACTGTGGAGACTCTCAAATCTTCCATTACGGATGCCCAAGTCTCAGAGCAACTGGAAGGGATTGTGAGGACCTGCAATGAAAGGTGTCTGGTATAGAAGAGAGAATGAATGCCGCCGAGAGAAACATCTCAGATGCCCAAGGCCTCTTCGATTTCCTTCAAGATGAAAATGATTGGTTGAAGGGCAGTGTGGCGTCTCTTGAGCGAGTTCGCGACAAACTATGCAATGACTCTCATGTGAAGGACCAGTGAATGAATGCTCCAAATGCTCACCGCATAGCTGAGGTGGGTCGTGCTAACATCGCAGCTGCTCTTGCTACTTTCCTCCAGGTTCGTGACAACCCTAAATTGGACCTGACTGCTGAGATTGCCTCGTACACCGAGCTTGTAGCTCGAGCAGATACTCAGCTTTGGTTCGACCTTGAGGAAGTTTCTGAGGAGACTAGTGGAGAAAGAGGAGATTAAACACTAGATGGGGAACCTGCAGGTGGTTAAACAGGACCTTCGTGGAGTGTTTCCGCTGAAGGAAGTCCCCCGAGACAAGAATAGAAATCCCCCCTAGATGCTTAAGATTTTTTTTTTTTGCATCTTTGTTATGAACAATTGCCCATATTTTTCGGGCATAATGGTATAATTTTGGACCTATTTTGAGGTGTTTAACTTGAATTACTTGTTTGCTTCTTTGTGATGCTTTTTAATTTCCGCCGTAAACAATAAGTAACATTAAGTTGTACCTTTGTGGGCGTGTGTACCTAAAGATTAGATGGCTTCCGGTCATCCGGAATGTTCTGATGTATAGAACATTCATTATTGAGCCTGCTTGGGCAATTACGTCTTTTGTGCGCCAATGGTTGGTGGCTTAGGTTGCATCTAGATGGGTTTTTCCGCCCACAATGGGACGACTTTAGCCCATGCGGTAACGAGTACTTTTGCGTCCGACTTTGAACATGTCTGCTTAGTTACTCAAGTATTTAAGACTTTCAGGCACCATGCGGACAGGCGTCCCCCTCGGCTTGTAGGTGCAGTTTTTGAAGTAACGAGTTCAACTTACGAATAATGCTTGGTTTCTGAGCTAGACGTGATCTAGCTCTAAGAGACTAGTGTACCGTACTTTTGTCACGAAAAGTGAGTGTATTACTTCAACTTGTAATTTGTTTCGGCTATAAATATTTGAATCGTAGATGGATCTTAATTTGTAGAAAACTGACTATATAAATAGTAGTTTATTACTAGGGTGTGAAGCCTGAAATGTTGTGGGTGAAAACCCATAACATAAAATTAGAGCATGAAAATGCTGTAATTAAAGAACAAAAATAAGGAAGTAAATAAAGCAAATACTGAAAAAAGAAAAGTACTTCAAAATATCCCTACTCATTCTCCCCCCTCCCCTAAAAAACTTCTATCAACCATATAATCAGAATCGTAGTCTTGGTTGATTGAGGTTCTGGGGTCTTCGGTGATTTCAAAATGATGTTTACTCCAGGTACCTCTTCAGGGACAACTGCTTCCAAGATGGTTGCTATGTAGAGTTCTCTTGCTGCCTCCTGGGCCCCCTTGACTTCCTTTATTCCCTACTTGGTAGGATATTTCAGCTTTTGATGCTAGGTAGATGGTACTGCTTTGACTTGATGTATCTATGGCTATCCTACGATCACATTATAGGGGACACCTCCCTTGATTACTTGAAAATATGAAATATAATCTGCTCCTGGGATGTGAACATTAAGGTTTATTTCTCCAACAGACTTTTCACAAGAATTGTTAAAGCCAGCTAGTGTATAGACGCTTGGGGCCATCTTGTCTTTGACTCCCATCGCCTTCTGTGTGTCCCACCTGATGAGGTTTACGGCACTACCAGCATCGACCAAGACATGCTTGACGTCAGTTTCCTCTATTTTGAGTGTTATAACTAAGGCATCATGGCGAGGAGTATTGAAATTGGTGCTATCCTCGTCACTAAATAGGATCATCTCGTTTCGCGCACTAACCGAATATAGTTTGACTCTTTGAGAAATGTCGGACCACTGATTATGACATTGATGGACCTCTTTGGATCAGGTAGATCTGGTGGTCCCTCTTGATTTTTGTTTTTGGCGTAGGTCTATTTTCCCCTATCGATGAGCAAATCCTTGAGATATCCCTTATTCAGCAGACCCATGACTTCCAGGATTAGAGCTCAGCCTCCAGCCATCTCGTGTCCATGATCCCTATAAAAATTACAATAAAGATTTTTTTTCCTTCTGCCCGGCTCGGCCCTCAAATTATTAGGTCAGTGCACCTGGGCATCCTTCATGTGATCCCTCACGAACTCTACGGTGTTAACGTGCAATCCAAACTTTACGAACCTGTTAGGTGCCCAATCCACGCTGAGTGACCCCTTGGTTGATGATATTGTGGTCTTCCCACTATCTTCTCGCTTCAGGAAATCATCTCTGTAATATCTTTTGCTTCGCTTCCCTTTATCTCTGGCATGAGGTTCCTCAAAGTATCCCCATTTCTGTCCTTGGCGGATGACGACTTGGACAATAGGGCAAACTTCCTCGAGGGTGGATGATTCTCTTGGCTCCAAGTGAAGCTTCTCGGTATATCTCTGATGTAAGGCATTCCACGTTGTCACAGGATGTTAACTCAAACTCCACTGCAATTTCCTGGCGGCTAACGACCCTTTTGAGTTCAGAATTTTGCAGAAGGCTGCCACAGCAATATTATTGGGGACTGGAGGAAGCTCCATACGTTCCCGCTGAAACCTGTTAAGGTAGTCCTTCAGCAGTTCATCTTCATGCTGATGAAGCTCGAAGATGTTCTCCATACGCTTCTCCTGCCTGCGGGCACCAGAATGCATTTTCTTGCATAGGTCTTGCATCTGAGTGAATGATTCGATGGAGCCCATTGGTAGCTCGGTATACCAAGTAAGGGCGTCTTTGGTCAGAGTTGAGCCATACCTCTTCACCAGAGCAAATTGAATCTCTTCCTCGGTGATCTCGTTACTCTTTATAGCTATGTAATATTCAGCAATATGCTCATTCGGATCAGTTGTTCGGTTATACTTCAAGTTATCAGGCAGACAGAAGTGCTTTAGCATGTGGATCGGTGCAGCGCTTGCTTTGTAAGCATACTTGTAAAATTTCTGCTTATCCACCGTGGTAACTTGGGGTGGAGCACCCGGCACATTACCAATCCAATCGTGGATGACCTTCACCTCCTTTTTGAGGTCCTGAATAACAGGCTCTCTCTTAAGGTCTTGATTGTTTATGATCCACCAGGAATAACGTCCATATTTAGCCTGCGGCTAGGAATAGATGCTGGCGAATTGTTTGTGGCCGCTGGTCCTCACGGGGATGCTGGCCTCTGAGACGATCCAACAAACATTGTTCCTAACTTCAATGACATCCCTTCGACCATGTTGCTCGAATTCCGCTCTGCTTGTGCAAACATAGTTTTGAGGAGATTAACAAGAAAACTTCTGAATTCAGGATTACCTTCCAGTAGTCGATCACCTTCCCCATTATTGGCAACATGAGTTGGCTCCTAGGAAAGGTCTTTTAAGTGATCAATGGGATCCTTAGACTGCCCACTGGGATCATAGGATCCTTCGCGGATTCATCTACTGCGTCTATAGTGTTCTTCGAAACGTTGCTACTATCATCAGACATGACTGCGCCTTTTCTTTCGTAGAATACCTACAATTGTCTGGGCTCCACGGTGGGAACCAGAGTGTTTATGCCTAAAATCAGTCGCCTAGTTTAAACAATTATTATAGAATGAGGTCACAAGCAATACAGTAAATACGAAGGAAAAGTAAGTAAATAAAAGAGAGAAATAATGAGCAAGAAAAGTAAAGTTGTCTTACTCCTTGAAAATAGCATGATTATGTGGTTAAGCGCTCTGTTGGACAATACAATATAAGGAAGGATATTTATAGTAGTTGATACATAGTCCTAATTAATGTAAAATACAAAAATTAATAAGGCTATGGGCCTATAACTCAAGGCGGTGGTGTACACTAAACCCTAACTAGGAGGCTGTAACCTAAGGCGGTGGGATGTATGCCCTGCGTCCTATGGCCGTGTTCCCCAAACGGTCGTTGGACTAAGGAGCTGGCGTGTATCCTCTATGCCCGATGACTTGTAGGATAAGTATAGTTTCGCCAGCTGGACTTGTATTCCCGTAATGGTAGGTGACGTATTTTTGCCCACACAATTTCGCTATCAATACAGTTTTTACATTCTATGTACAATATAGCACTCCAATATGTGTTGTAACGTAATTGTAATTATAGAGAATAAGATTAAATGGAAGTTTTCTTATGGTTATAGTAATAGTTTTTTTTATACTACTTAACTACATTAAAAAAAAATCTAGCTTGAAGCATCAAATCTTTTTTTTTTCTTTTTTCATCAGTTTCTTTCAAACGTTTAGAACCCTGTAGAGAACTAAAATGCACGCGTCTTTCTTATGGAAGGAAGCCTTCTAATATCATGTGCTCTTAATGGTATTGGCAAAACACAAATTACTTCTCAAACTATTGATAAAAGTAATTCTCGAATAACGTTGGACAAATGCAAACTGCTTCTATCTAAAAGTACTTTTACAAAAAATATTTAAAAAAAAAAAATACTTTTCAAAATAAGAAATCTTCATAAACTTAACCAAGCGGCTCTAAATCTATATATTTACCCTTAAATTCTAGGTTTTTTCGATTGATCTTCAATTATAATCGAGAATAATCATCACGATGCAGTCTTGAATCATAATCTCAAAGTTCTAGGCTCTTTTCCCATGATTTTTTTTTTTTTTTAAGAAAAAACGGCTTTGTAGCCACCCGACCACGCATTTAAGTATTCGTTTGGCTTTTAGAGCATGTATTGTTTATATTTTTTGTTATATGTTTGGATGGTTTGGGCGCAAATCCCAGGACCTCAAGCACGCTTTGGAGGAGTTTTGGAATTTTTGCAATTTCTGGTTTACTGGAATAGAATACACAAATTCCAGCTAGCTCTCGTGTCTCTATATCTTGGAATAACACTTACACTAAAAATGATTGTATCTCTTCCACGCTAGCATTGAATTTTTTAGTGGTGCATTGCCATTAGAAGTAGGGAAGCTCATGTTTGGAGATTCTTCTCTTACCTAGAATTGACAGTATTAGTTGTACCTAAATCAAGAAAGTCCAACTTCAACTGCCAATGATGTGCACGTTGTTCTCCTGGAGAAGCAGAACAATTCATGTCTAGCTGGCTGCAATATTTGGATCCAACAATTTATTATGCTTATGCCTTTTTGAAAAGATTTAAAAAAATCATATGCCCACGTTTCCAATCCTTCTTGCTGGTAGAGTGCAGCGGGAATCCTTCTTTATATTTTCGAGGTACAAAATGATACTGCAATAGTTGGCTTGGCTTATTATAAACAGTTTGACTGTCTATGTCCTTTACTACAATTAAAAGTGACCCATGTGAGCGTGCTAGAATTCGTCAGATAGTCTATTTGCACCAAAAACAAAAGGCGCCTAAACCGACTAAATACAAAATTATTCATAATATAGTACTATATATTCTTACCCTAACCCCCTAACCGTCAATGAGGCCACCCAGAGAGTTAGAGCTATGTAGGTTTCACGGCCCAAGTCCACAGTGTTAGACACCTCATTTTGTCCCTCCTGTCTCAATAGTCGTTATTCTAACGAATTGCATCAATGACCACGTAAATATCCTGCATTCACTCCTATCCTTAGTCGTTATCTCATGCACGTACACCAATTAGGCAATTTTGGAAACGTTCGCACAAACGGTCACATTTTTACAAAAACTGCGTGTCTTGCCCATATTTTTACAATTATTTCTGTTTTAAGGACGGCACCTAAATTATTTTAAAACCTTAATGTAACATATTTCTTTAATCATTTAGCCTTGCAATCATTTTTGCTTAATTCTATAATTTTTATATAGCATATACAAATTTATACTTAATTTATACACTATTTATACACTATTTATACGATAGTTATACACTATTTATACACACATATATATATATACATATACACGTCTGCACACACATCACTACATTTTTAACACTTCAGCGCCTATGTTGATTGATCTCAGCCGTCCACGTGTACCATCCGACGGCTGAGATCAAAACTTTCCTTTTATTCTCCAAAACGACCCCTAAAATCCTTTGCATATTCCCATTCCCCCGGCCTCACCCCGATAATGACACTCTCTCTCTCATCGGCGAAATGTAACGCCACCACTGTCGTTATATTTTTCGGTCAATTTGGCCGGCAAAATTTGGGGAAAATGGCATATTCGTGACCCCCATCTCCTTCGCTACAAAACCCATACCCTTTCAACAATATTTGGACGAGGTCATTTCCTAACCCTCATCGACGGAGTCACCACCGCCGGGAAATGCCTGTGACGTAGTCCAGAGTATTCTAAACAATGCTATTACCCTGAAAAGGACGAGAAATTCCCTATACGACCTCAATTTAGGCAGGTCGATTTGACCCGACTCCGATTCGAATAGGGTGACCCTTTCTCCCTTTTGATGACTATAAAACTATGTGATTTCGAACCTAGTTTGCCTGGCTTTTTTGTCGTGATTGATTGTTATTTTCCAATTAGCTAGGGGGTAAAATTCATGAAATTGTCAACCTTTGCTTGTGTGGCCAGTTAAACGATGACCTGACTTTCTATATGTTTGGGTTAATATGATTGTGTCTTGTACTCCTGTTAGCATGTGAATTTGAAGCCTGGGGTAAACTGCTAAATATCTATGTTCATGACTGTTATGGATTTAGCCCTGTGTTCTTTTACATGCTCGAAGTCTAGTCAAGTACCTCCTTTCATATGCTTCGGATATTTTTGAATTGGTTAAAATCTCTATTTGATATTAGTTGGTGACTTGATCCTGCATTAATTTGAAAGCTTGGTTGAAATCTATTAAATGATCTTTGAGCAAAGGACACGCCTGTATGACTGATCTTGAACCTGGCCTTGTTTGGAGTATATAGGAGAGAATCCAAAAGGGTTTGGGATTGGGTTTACCTTAATTATGAGGGCTGGAGGAATCTGTCAAAGATTCAACCTAATTTCGAGCATAAAGTGGTTTAGACTGTTGATATTTGTGAACCTGGACAACGCTACATGAAAGGGAAAGAGAACTATTTTTGTCTTGGACTCTGATTTGCCCTAGACTTAGGAATTGATTAAACTATATTTGGTAAACTTATTTGACTGATTCCCCTTAACTATGGGAACAATACTTCTTTGCCTTCTTTAGCCTTCTACCCGTTAGAACTGATCCCCCTATCCCTTACCTATATAAACTAGTTCCCTGCACTCACTTCACACACTTCTAAACTGGAGAAAACAACTGCTCTATACACACAGTTACTAATAGAAAATACAGCACCTATAAAACATCGTTCTCTTCTCATATGATTTCTTTATTACAACTAGAACGGTTCTTGCTTTTGATTTTGTGTTTGCAAGCCGCTTTGTTCTAGTATTGCTCTTTGATTATTACATTCTCTGGCAAGGTATAAATCTATCACTGTATCCCCTTGTCTCTTTTGCACTACATTTATCTGTGTGTCCATCTTGCATATGTGATCAGTGCCTATATGTGTGACTTGTTTGGAGGGCTCTATATCCTTCCATGTTAACCTTTCTCTTGCAGTCTATAAGGATGGCTTTAGAGGCCATACCATGTTTAAAATTGCATGTTTATGGATACCCTATAAGGGCTTCTCCATTCTGGACAGTCTAAGCCTAAACAGACGCTATTTAGGACACATACACGGCCTGATCTGGCCACTACTCTTTCTCTATTATCTTCCCTTTGGAAACTGCCCTGCTTGTGTATATTTGATTAGGACGTCTGCTTTAAACTGTTCAATACATGGAACACAGCTACTAGGCTATGTCTTGGGCTATTCAGGAACCTCCTCTCAACCCCTTGTCTTATGTGTTGCATCATTTAAAGTCGGGACATTTTTTGAAAATCATCACATCATGTTCTGGATTGTTGAAAGCTGGTTTTGAAGTATGACAAACAGGAAGGACACCGAGGTTCATGCAAGGAACCTGAAGAACCTGGTCCTAGAAGGGAAGGGCACGTTTGATCGAAAAGATTGTGGGTTGCAAATCCCTGTGGAACTAGGAATAGTGGCGCGTGGTTGTATACGTATCCTAGTCGGACTAAAAGAGGCAGTGCCCCAGCTGTGTCTACGAAGCATGGAAAAGAGTCAGACGTTAACATGGAAAAGAGTTACTACGAATCTCAACTTACCTTAATTAGGGGATTCCTTGTAGAACTCAACTAGGGTTGCACGACTCATATAAAAGCCAGTAGTAGAGACAACCGAGTTTTTTGATTATTATTCACGCACAGAGAGTTGAGCACAAGCAAAGGCGATTCAATAACTTTCTACGTGGATAAGCTGAAGAAGACTACTAAATTGCATGCAAAGTATTAAGTCTAGATTTCTTGTCTAGGATTATCGAGTTGTAAGTTGTCATTGTATCGAGCATTCATTATTTTACCTATTTGCTTATTCTAGAAGCTTATGTATTAGGTAAACTCTTTTGTGATTACTAGAAAAGCTAGAGTGTAGCTTTGTTTAGTGATTAGGGTCTAGAGTATAGCCCCTTGGTTACAGAGTTTGTAATCTAAAACATTGCTCTTGTGTTAGTGGATTCAGTGCTAAAAACACAGAGTGTGGGTCGTGGTTTTTTCTCCCTTGAGCAAGGAGTTTTTCCACGTAAAAATCCTTGTGTAGTTTGAGTTCTGTTCTGTGTATGTTCTTGTTAGACGGAGGTAGAAGGAAATTCTAAGAACCTTGTTCTACAGTAGAAGAACACAGTTCTTGCGAAAATCGGGAGACACTATTCAACCCCCCCTCCTTCTAGTGTCCTTAGGAGGTGCATAAAGTATAACAAGTGGTATCAGAGCGGGTCTTCTCTTATAAGGTTAACACCTTGAGAAGGATCAGAATGAGTGCACCGCCTACCATTACTGAAGGACAATCGGTTCTGAGGCCCCCACAGTTTAATGGGCAATACTACGCATGGTGGAAAAATAGGATGGAGAATTACATATGTGCTGAAGACTATCAACTTTGGTTGATAGTTTCTGAAGGAAATCTGATTCCCACCAAAATTGTTGGTGAAGGAACCACTGCCTCAAAAGAACCTAAACTGAAGGAAGAGTTTGAGGAGACGGATTATAAGATGATCGAAAAGAATCACAAGCCCAAGCGGTTAGTCATATGTGGTCTTGGTCCGGAGGAGTTCAATCGAGTATTATCATATAAGACGGCTAAGGAAATATGGGATGCGTTACAGGTTGCACATGAAGGAACTACAGAAGTAAAAGACTCAAAAAGGAGAATGCTGAAGAGACAATTTGAGTTGTTTACTATGGGCGAGAAGGAGTCGATTAAGGACATGATGACCAGGTTGACCATGATCACAATGAAATGAGATCCCTTGAGATGGAACTGCCTGAAATAGAGATGGTCGATAAAATCCTGAATGTGTTGCCTGAAGCATGGGAACCAAAGATGACTGCCATCATTGAATCCAAACCGTTAAAATCCATCAAGCTTGAAGAATTGGTTGGAAGCCTGAAAACTCATGAGATGATGAAGGACTCGAAGGCTAAACCATCAGCAAAGAAGGAAAAGACTCTTGCGCTGGAAGCAACAGAAGAAACTGATGAATATGTTGATCTTCAATCAGTAGAAGCCGCAATGGTGAGTGCTTTAAGACAAAAGCTCAATCTGGGAAGGTTTAAAGGGTTCAAACGAGGAAACAAGGAGAGTTCGAGTAGGAAGAACATAGTTGACAGTCCTGACTACTCTGGGTGCTTCAAATGCTTCAAAAAGGATCATGCTGTCATGGACTGCCCGATGTGGGAAATAGAGTGGAGGAAGAACAGAGCTGCTAAGGAAAAGGAAAAGGAAACCACTAAGGAATATGATACAGACAAAAAAAAGACAAGACGGCCCCCAAACTTCAGAGCAGAACGAAGGAAAAAGAATGAAGCTTTTTATGCCACTTGGGGACCAACTGATAGTGAGTCTGATCATGAAAAGGAGGCTGAGGATGACTCACCACTAGCACTAGCAGGTATGACAGACGTTAGCTGTGATGAAGAAGATCCTCGAGAACTTAGAGGAGAAAGAGATCCATCAAAACCACCAGTGTTCAATGGGACTCATTACAATCACTGGAAGAAGAAGATGAAAAATTATCTACAGGCAACTGATTACAGCTTGTGGCTGATTGTGAAAAGAGGACCTCATGTTCCTGTGAAGAGAGCTGTAAATGGTGTCCTAGTGCCAAAGAAAGTGGAAGAACTAGACCCTCAAGATCTGGACTGGTTATAAGCAAACTCCAAGGCTGTGGGGTATCTAAGAAGAGGACTTACTGAGGATGTGCATGCACGGATACTGGAGTGCAAATCTGCCAAGGGAATATGGAAGAAACTGTACATTGCTGACAACATCAAAAAGGACTCTGCTCTTATGGCAACTGATGGAGAGGAAGTAGGAAATTCAGCAGAGGTATGCTTATCTGATCTAAAAGAAACTTTACATACATACTCTTCTGAAAATTTAATTCTAATCACAGCCACCCTGATTGAAGGGTATGAAAAGGAAAAACTTGAAAAGGATAACTTAACTGAAGAACTGAGTAATCTTAGAACTAAGCACAAGAGTCTCCTGGAACAGAATATTGAACTTGAAGAAACTAATGCCATCTTGAAAGGGCAGACTCTTCTGTCAAACTCTAAGATTACTGAGCTTGAATTGGAATGTAATCAGTTAAGGGAAAGTAAGAATGGTAAGCAAGTTATGAGTGAAGTTTAATCCTTTCTGGAAGATGAACTGAAAAGAGCAAATAAAATTCTGTATCAGGAAACTGAAAAAAATAGGATTTTAAGCCAACAGGTTGAATACTCAAAACTTGAACTTACCAGACTGACTAAATGGAATAAATCTTCTGAAGCTATGAATTGGGTTCTTGAAAATCAAAATAGAGGAAAACAAGGATTAGGATTCAAGAAACCCCTGCCTCCATATAATCCTAAAAGCTAATATGTAGGTCTACCTTGTAACATGTTATGCACTTTTTGTGGTAAAACTGGTCATGTTAAGCAAAAGTGTGTTAATATCAGCAAGGCAAAGGCTAAAAATAAAAGATGTGGCTTACCCAAATGGGCCAAACAAGACCTGATTTATCCATTTTCTCATAAGAAGGGACCCAAGCTTGTCTGGGTTCCTAAGACTAACCTCTGATTTGTCTTGCAGGCTGGAGTGAGGGAGAACAACTCAAGCTGGATTCTGGATAGCGGTTGTTCTAGGCACATGACAGGAGACAGAAGAAACTTTCTCTCACTCGCAGCATTTCAAGGGGGCAGTGTAGCCTTCTGAGGAGGAAAAAGTGGTCAGATAGTAGGCATTGGAAAGATTGGGAGATCTCTGGAACATGCAATTGAAAATGTCTATTGTGTGGATGGTCTTAGACATAATTTACTAAGTATCTCCCAACTGTGTGACAGAGGAAATGAAGTGAGCTTCTCATTTGTTGGTTGCATCGTAAAGAACCTACAGAGTGGAGAAGTGGTGATGGAAGGAAAAAGGGTGAACAATGTATACAAGGCATCACTGAAGTCTTTACCTGAGAACAATCTGACATGCTTGAATGTGCAAGAAAGTGACTCTTAGCTGTGGCACAAAAGGTTGGGTCATGCAAGTCTGTCTCAGGTAAACAAGCTGGCTTTGAAGGAACTGGTTCGCGGATTACCAAGCAAGAAATTTGAAAAAATAAAAATGTGTGACGCCTGTGTAAAGGAAAAGCATGTGAGAACATCATTCAAACCAAAGAAAGTGGTCAGCACAACAAAGCCACTGGAGCTGATACATATGGATCTATGTGGACCTATGAGACTCAGGAGCCGTGGAGGAAAAAGATATGTGTTTGTTATCGTGGATGACTACTCAAGATATACTTGGACCCTGTTCTTGGTCTCTAAGGATGAAGCCTTCGAAAGTTTCAATGATTGGGCTGGTGTGGTTCAGAAAAGACTAAGCCTTGAGATCATCAGTATGAGATCTGATCATGGTACTGAGTTTGAAAACTCAAGATTTTCTGAGTATTGTGCAAGGAATGGCATAGATCACAACTTTTCTGCACCAAGAACTCCCCAACAAAACGGTGTGGTTGAAAGGAAGAACAGGTCGTTGGAAGATATGGCTAGAACTATGCTGTTAGCAAGTGGGCTGGCAAGAAATTTTTGGGCTGAAGCTGTAAACACTGCATGTTACTTGTTGAACAGGTGTTCCATTAGAGAAATTCTTGACAAGACTCCATATGAGTTGCTCAGAGGTAGAAAGCCAAGCATTGCTCATTTAAAACCTTTTGGTTGTAAGTGTTTCGTTCACAACAATGGGAAGGAACCTTTGGGAAAGTTTGATGCCAGGAGTGATGAGGCGATATTTTTGGGATATTCAACTCAAAGTAAGGCATACAAAGTGCTTAACAAAAGAACACAAAGTGTAGAAGAAAGTATGCATGTTGTATTTGATGAATCAGATAAGACACTGGGAGAAACTGAAGCAGATGATCAAGAAATTGGTTTAAGGAGAGAAGAAACCACAGATGAACTGGAGGACTCAGATGGAAAGGAAGATCTGAACAATTCGGATGAAGGAGTCAATTTGACAGGGGGAACTTCAGATGAGGCTGATAATCCAGAAAGTCAAGAAGAACCTAACCCAGAGAATGCTGCAGGTCCTTCAAGTCAGATTCAAATCAAGCCATGGAAGTATCAAAGTTCTCATCCACTGGAGAATGTCTATCTGAGTTGGACACTGGAATTATGACTAGATCAGCATTGAAGATCTTCTGTGCATTCTTTGCATTTCTCTCATCCTTGGAACCAAAGAATGTAAAGGAAGCCCTAGAAGATCCAGACTGGATTCTAGCTATGAAGGAGGAACTTCACCAATTTGAACGAAGCAAGGTGTGGCATCTAGTTCCTAAGCCGAAGGACAGATCTATAATTGGAACAAAATTGGTATTCAGGAACAAGCTGGATGAACATGGGATAGTGACAAGGAACAAGGCAAGACTAGTGGTTCAAGGATACAGTCAGGAAGAAGGAATAGATTATGATGAAACTTTTGCTCCAGTTGCAAGGATGGAAGCCATTAGGATGCTGATTGCTTTTGCCACGTACATGGAATTCACACTGTATCAGATGGACGTGAAGAGTGCTTTTCTGAATGGTTATTTGAATGAAGAAGTCTATGTGGTGCAGCCTCCAGGCTTTGTGAGCAATGAATTTCCTGATCATGTTTACAAACTAGACAAGGCTTTGTATGGTTTGAAGCAAGCTCCTAGAGCCTAGTATGAAAGACTCTCAGGGTTCCTGATGAAAAATGGTTTTTCAAGAGGCAAAATTGACAACACACTATTTCTCATGAAGAAAGGAAAGGATTTGCTGGTAGTGCAAGTGTATGTTTATGATATCATCTTTGGAGCTACTGATGAAGAACTGAGCAAAGGTTTTGCAGAATTGATGGGAAGTGAATTTGAAATGAGCGTGATGGGTGAACTGAACTTCTTTCTTGGGTTGCAGATAAAGCAGACTTCTGAAGGAACCATGATTCATCAGCAAAAGTATGTCAAGGAACTATTGAAGAAATTTGACATGGAAGGATCAAAGGAAATGACTACTCCTATAGCTCCTGGAACAAAGTTAGACATGGATGAACTTGGTCCTTCGACAAATGAAACGAAATATAGAGGAATCATTGGTTCACTTCTATATCTCACAGCTAGTCGACCAGATATAGTATACAATGTAGGACTGTGTGCCAGATTTCAGTCAAAGCCCAAGGAATCACACTTGACAGCTGTGAAGAGAATTCTGAGATACCTGAAAGGGACTCAGGATTTAGGTCTTTGGTATCCCAGAGGTGGGACTTTTGAACTTATTGGTTTTGCTGATGCAAATTATGCAGGTCATCTGGTGGACAGGAAAAGCACTTCAGGAATGACACACTTTTTAGGTCCCTGCTTGGTCTCATGGGCTACAAAGAAGCAAAACTCAGTTGCTCTATCAACAGCTGAAGCTGAGTATGTAGCAGCTGCTTCATGTTGCTCACAATTGCTGTGGATCAAGCAACAACTGGAGGACTTTGGTATCAAGTGTGGAGCAGTGCCAATTTTCTGTGACAACACCAGTGCAGTGAACATTGCCAAGAACCCAGTCTAACATAAAAGAACCAAGCACATTGATATCAGACACCATTTCTTGAGAGACAATGTAGAAAAAGGTCTGATTACTATGAATTCATGCAGGACTGAAGATCAAATAGCTGACATATTTACCAAAGCTTTGAACAAGGTACAGTTTGAAAGGAACATGTTGGAGTTAGGGATGACCAAAATACACGGATGACCCAGCAGGTAATTCCTTTGTATTTGACTAGTTAAGTATTTGATGTGGTTGCTTGAAACTTGTTATAGATGTTTAGTCTAATCTCGTGCTTGTAAAAGTACACTCGTGTTGATGTTTTGATCACAAGGCACAAAAAATGTGATCCCATGAAGGACCTACTATGTACTGAGAAGGAACCAGTTTGAACACGAGGAATCATGTCCAGGTACATTCATCCTACTCTGTATGATAGTATTCATAACTGAAATTAAAATTGTCATTCATACGTGTGTCACAGGGGTCTACCATACTCTCGTAACTGTCCTAAATTATAGGAACATTTTCCTTTTTAGGATAGATCTTTTTTTTAAATAGCTTGGACCCCACTTCTTGAAAAATGGCTTATTTAATTAGGCTCATAACCGTCAAAATATGTAACTTCTCCCGGTTCTCGAAAAATTCAAAAAGCTGCCTTTCTATACTACTCATTACTTCTTCCCTTCCCTAGACAGTGTCAAATCACCACAGCCTCTTCACTTCGACCACACTCTCTAAAATCCCTTACACTTCACCTACTTCTCTTGCTAAAACACCAAAATTCCCTCAAACCCTAAAACAAAATCTTCTTAGAAATCTCAGGAATCACTCATAAATCTTTCAAGATGTCTGATAGACCACCTCCATCTACTTTGGCTCAAAGAATTGCAAGGGCACGCACAAAGTTTCTGTAAAAGGGGGATAGGAAACTGGTAAAGAAGATGAAATCCAGAACCGTTCTCTCAACACCCACCGGTCAAAGTTCATCACTATCGTCACAAGAGGTAATTCCTGAACCTATTGTATCTACGCCTGTTGATCCTGTTAATATAAAGAGTCCTGGAATTGTAGAAAGTGAAACCCTAGTTGCTGAACTAGACAAGATAATGGGTGATAAAGAAAAGGATAGAATAGATAGGGGGAATCCATGTGAGGGGGAACAAGATAGTAAAAAGATTGATTTTAGGGAAGATGTGCTAGGTCCTGTAGTTTGTGAGTATGGAGATAAGTTAAATATTGCAGAAAGAATAGTAGAACAGTTTAAAGAACAAGATAATGTGGAAATCTTGAGGGAGGATACAGTAGAACTGAGTAAAGGAGTGAGTGAAACTGTTGAAGTTGTGAAAGAATCTGTGCCTAAAAGTCCTGCAGGTGATGGACTTGGTATTGCTGAAGTCTCAGGGGAGTTGGGTCAAAAGTCTGCTGTTTGCCCAAATCCTAATGAGACTGATGAGGCAGATTTTAGTTGGACAGATTCTGAAGAGGAAAGGAAGAAAGAAGGTGTTTTAGAACAAGAGGAGATAACCAAGAAAGTTGAAGAAACAAAGAGGAAGAGAAAGTTTGGGCAAGAAGATGAAAAATTAGTTGAGGAAGAAGACGAGGAAGTAGTGTTTGTGAGAGAGAATCTAGTAGAGCCAGAAAAAAGAGGAAGATTGGTGAGAGATGGGAAGCCAGTGCTGAAATCTAGACTGGTTGATGGAGATAGTGTAGAAGGTGATGACAAGGCAGCAGATGAGCCTGTTGTCAAAAGAGTTGGTACCAGATCCTCTTTAAAAGTGCAGTTAGAAAAGCTTGATAAATTGGGAAGGACAGTCACCAATGTCAAAGAAAGAGAAGAAAAGAAGCTGGAAGCAGAAAGAAGGGAAGCTGGTGAGGCTGAGCAGGATAGTGAGAATGGGAGCTATATAGAACTCAGTGATTCAGATACTGATAGTGAGGTGGAGAATAAGAGAAGAAGAAGAGGGGACAATGAAGAAGAAGTGGATAGAGAAGCATTTTTCTCTAGGCATCAGGTTCTGCCAGGAAGTATTTTGCATGATGAAAAGGAGTTCCATTTGAGACCTTTGCTGAGGATGATTGGTGATCAGGGGTGGCTTGCTGTGTTTTCCAACAGGGACAGGAAGTTGTTTGTGGATGAAGTGAGAGAATTCTATACTAATTGTAGAGTAACTGCCAGGAGAGTGTTTTCTACTGTTAAAGGAATTGAAATAGAATTTGGAAGACCTGAACTGGGGGTGATTCTGGATGTACCGGCAGAAGGTTATTGCAGGTATGTTAAGCTAAAATGGCCAAAAAGAACAGATGGAGTCACCTCTTTGGATGTTGTGAGGAAGTTTTCAGGGAAGCCAAGACTTTGGATATTGTTTGAATTTGTGCACAGGTTTCTTCTGCCTAGGGGTGAAAGGAATTGTGAGGCCAATGCTCTGGATTTGACCTATATGGATCTGATGGATAGGGGGTGAAGATAAATCTGCCTGGGCTGATCATTAGGCACATTAAGAGGATCTCTGACACTGATCAGAAGCCCCACTCGCTTGTGCATTCTTACATTCTTCATCAGATTTTTAAGCATTTTGGGGTCTCTTTGGAAGCAGGAAAGAAGCCCACAATTCATCAGATGTTTGGGATAAATATGCCAAAGAATTGTGATTTTTTCAGAGATAGCAGAGCTTCCAAAAGGCCAATGCAGGTAAAAGAAGAGCAAGCAGAGGACAGTGAAGACTTTGGTCCTGATGAGGCCATTGATGCAGTGAAGGAACTGGAGAAAATTGTTCTTGAGATTAATGCTGAAAATGCTGAGCTCCAGAGACAGTTGAAGGTGAAGGATAAAGAGATTGATCGTCTGAAGATCGATTGCCACAAGCATGAGGCCGAGCTGGTGATGGAGAGGGCCAAAAATACGAAGCAGCTTGAGGCACTTGTCAGACACTTCAACCTTCAGCTTTGATCCTTCCAGCCCTGTCTTCCTACCCCTATCTGATCTTTCCTCCTTCTCATTCTCCTGTGATTGCATGTTATGGATGTTTAAGACAATTTTTAATTCGGTTCTGTAACTATTAACAGGGTTGTGCTGATGACACAATCTGGATAATTTTTTTAAACTTCTTGTGTTCTTATCTGTTTTTGCTTAAGTAATCAGGTTCTTGGATGGGCCCTCATTTGTGTATGCTTGTGTTCTTATTCCTACCGAGTTGCTCTGTGCAGTAGACTGAACTAACTTGACAAGTTCCTGCAGGTCTTCGAATCTTTTCGATGATGCCAAAAGGGGGAAAAAGGAATTTGTGGGGTGTTTGTGACCTAACTCATCTGTTTGTTTTTTATTCTGTTCTCTTGTTTTGGTTTTTTGGTTTATGTCTATTCGGGTTCTTGGGCAACGGTTGTTTGTCATCATCAAAAAGCGGGAATTTGTTGAAAGCTGGTTTTGAAGTATGACAAACAGGAAGGACACCGAGGTTCATGCAAGGAACCTGAAGAACCTGGTCCTTGAAGGGAAGGGCACGTTTGATCGAAACGATTGTGGGTTGCAAATCCCTGTGGAACTAGGAATAGTGGCGCGTGGTTGTATACGTATCCTAGTCGGACTAAAAGAGGCAGTGCCCCAGCTGTGTCTACGAAGCATGGAAAAGAGTCAGACGTTAACATGGAAAAGAGTTACTACGAATCTCAACTTACCTTAATTAAGGGGATTCCTTGTAGAACTCAACTAGGGTTGCACGACTCATATAAAAGCCAGTAGTAGAGACAGTTGAGTTTTTTGATTATTATTCACGCACAGAGAGTTGAGCACAAGCAAAGGCGATTCAATAACTTTCTACATGGATAAGCTGAAGAAGACAACTAAATTGCATGCAGAGTATTAAGTCTAGATTTCTTGTCTAGGATTATCGAGTTGTAAGTTGTCATTGTATCGAGCATTCATTGTTTTACCTATTTGCTTATTCTAGAAGCTTATGTATTAGGTAAACTCTTTTGTGATTACTGGAAAAGCTAGAGTGTAGCTTTGTTTAGTGATTAGGGTCTAGAGTGTAGCCCCTTGGTTACAGAGTTTGTAATCTAAAACATTGCTCTTGTGTTAGTGGATTCAGTGCTAAAATCCCAGAGTGTGGGTCGTGGTTTTTTCTCCCTTGAGCAAGGAGTTTTTCCACGTAAAAATCCTTGTGTAGTTTGAGTTCTGTTCTGTATATGTTCTTGTTAGACGGAGGTAGAAGGAAATTCTCAGAACCTTGTTCTACAGTAGAAGAACACAGTTCTTGCGAAAATCGGGAGACACTATTCAACCCCCCCCTTCTAGTGTCCTTAGGAGGTGCATAAAGTATAACATGGATAAAATTGAGTTGTTGGCTCTTCTTTCGAAATCTGCATGCTGTGAGTAGAACTATGGAACGTTAACACTGCTTTACCCTATACAGGCTTTAAAATCGAAACACTAGAAAGCATGTTTATTTTAAAATGCTAAGTCTTGAATTTTAAGCACGGGTTATTTGTGTTATAGATGCGTAAACTGGACTGTTTCTGAAAATACTGGACTGCCTCTATTTGTATAAGTGATCCATGCCCAAAAACTATTTTAAAATGTGGCCTCTATATGTGTTAAATCTATTTTCATTACTTTAAAGCTCCTATACACTAGTCTAAGGTATAAGTGATAGGGGTCGACTATACGAATATTTAAAAGTTTTTCTAAAGTTTAAACTATTTAACTACTCATGTGTTTGCATGACTATACTTATAATTGTCACGACCCTTTTTTAACACACACAAACTAAAATAAGTAGAATTTTCAATTAGCTGAACTCATCTGACAAGGACAACATCATGGACACTTAAAGAACCATGCTGCACCATCCACAAACCTCCACAAACTGCACAATGCTTGGCAGAACACCTAGACCCAAAGATCAAGGCTTAGCAGAACCTAGACACCTACACAATGCCTCCATAAATCATACAACTTCTGCACTCAACCAGAACACCACCAGCACCTAAACTAAACCCCTGCACTTCCTCAGAACCACACTTGAACACCCTCATACTCACAAGCACCCCTCACTGCTTCCTAGAACCTGAACAACCACTACATCCCTTGAACAGAGCTTAACACACACACACCAACAGAACTCCTTGACAAACCACTAGACAACCCTGCATACACCCTCAAACCCCCTGAACAAACTCCAGAAGACACCAGAATCCAACCAACAGGGACTAATCCCTGCACCCACTCTCTGAACTGAAACTATACCCCTTTTCCACTTCGTCTTACTCCCTGAATCCCTCTCTGAACAGATTGAACCAGAAACAAACCCCTTCACCTTCTTACAAATACCAGAGGCAGCACCAGAACTCCTTATGCCTCTATACTTCTTTGCAAACTAAATTGCCCCCAGAAAACTCTCCAGAACCAGCACCCACAGCTTAAAAATCTACAACAGCCCCCTAACTCCTGAAACTGATCTGCTATTCCCCACAAAGCTGCCAGACTCTAACTGAAAACTCCTAGACCCTATACTTCTACCTGAATAAACTACAACATCTACCTTAAACTCAGCTCCTACCTCAGACAACTAGGGACAAATTCCCTGAACAAAATGACTGAATCTTGGCAAATAAAAATGAGAGGGAGAAAAAAAGAACTTGACATTTACTTCCAGAACTGGATTGATCATATTGCAAACTTAACAATGATTTCACTAGAGAGAAACTGAATTTTCATCATATTCCAATACTATTTTATGTCCAAGAGTTTCACAAATGGATTCAATATTCCGACCATACCTAAAATCTGCTTTAAGATCTGTTATTATTTCTGAATCAATCATACACAAGAATAAAGTTTAGCTTTTATACTTGTACCATTACCTCCAGTTTCAAAATAACAACAGGTAATTCTTAAGGCATCTGAGTAAACTTTCAACCATTTTAATAGGAGAACTTAACAACTATACTCCTAAGCTTCATACAGAACTATTTATAACATTTAAAGCTAATAATTAAGCTAATGAACACTGATATGACAAACAATAAACACAAAAAAAAAAAAAAAAACACTGACCTTCTTAGAGGCAGTGAACTAAAGCGAGGAGCTAAATCGATCGACTCGAATGCGACGGCTACAACGGATAAGAACTAATAGTATTACCTCAGAAAACAAATTCATATCTCAAGTAAAATGACTTAATAATATATTTTTTTAAGGGAAAGAATGAGTAAAAATTCTCAAAAAAATTTAGTTACTGCCATTTTAGATTCCAAAAACCTAGAACCCAAAATAATGAATGAAAAGGCGAATATATACCTCCTTCAGCTAGCGTTTTCGGATTTTCCTGAATTTCCCAAATCGACCCCTTATTTTCTTCTGCTTCCTTTTAAGACAAGGATGAAATGGTCTAATCCTTTTAGGGATCGTACCATTTCATCTTTATCCTGAAGGAAATTGAACGTTGTAATGCCTTTGACGGCTCAGATCAAAATTCCATTAAAAATACACGGACAAGATTGGTTGAGCTTTGTACTGGTGAGAAGGAAAGAGAATGGGGACCAGCTGACCTAGATTTTGGCTACTTGTGATGGATTTTGGGGGGAAAAATTGATTGGAATTAGGGGAGATCGGGTCAGGGGAAGAGGGAAACGGGTGAAGGATTTTGGGGGGTAGAGGGGAATCGGGTCAACCGAAATGGAATGGGTTGAAGAGTGTGTGTGTATAATATGATTTCTTTGCGCATGTAAGCTAAAATTGGGAATTATTGTGAATTTAGCCCTTTTTTTAATACGTTAGGGTAATTAAGGGGGTTTCTCAAATAGGCTAGATTTTAGCGTAGGAACGATTTTGGCCTCTACTTTGAAATTAATTAATGACCTTTTACTTAATTTTAATCAATTAATTTTAATTTAAATTATATTTTAATAATTGATTTTTATTTAAATAATTACTTGTTATTTAAATCTCGGGATGAAATTGGGTGTCAACAGCTGCCCCTCTTTACCCGGAAAAGGATGAAAGAGTTTTCAGGGTAAGGAAGTTGACATAAAGCCAATTTTGTTACGATAAAGCCCAAAGAATTTGATTCCAAGGACCAAAAGGCGAGGCTTTTCGACATGGCTGAACTTCGGTTTCCGAGTTGCCTACATATCTCTGGCTGAAAGAAAATCAGGCCATATGTAGTTCGACGACACTTAGATATGAAAACTCGCACGACTGAGAGAAAAGGACGCACGAATAGGAAAGAATTGGAACTGACGTCCTAATCTGAAAACAAAATAGTAGGATAGAATTTGCTTGTTCGAGTGTGATTCTTCAGATCCTCGTTGACGAGTCTAGCTCATATCAATGATTGCCCCAGTTCACTGCTGAGAAAAAGTTCCACGTTACGCTCCAGATGCTGCTGCGGCACTGCAAAAATTCTGTAACAATCTCGACAAACGGTAAGCGAGCAACTGCTAATAAACTATAATAATCGGAATAAGAAATAAACAAAGTGATAACATAAAATTGTAAATGCGGGTTGTGATATCATCAATAAGTTCTTCATTCGATCAACTGACTAGGCGCTCCGCCCGAAGAAACCTCTAGGCGGATCATTATTATGATATAGTAAAGTAAGACAATAAGTAAAGTGAGAATGAATTTTAGAATGCAATGCTTTCATACGGTAAGTCGACTAACGAGACATGATGTCCCAAGTCGAATTGTCTATCTCTATCATCTACTTCAAATATAACATGCCAATGTTGCAAGACAACCGACATCGCAAAACACTCCGAAAGTGGTAGTCCAGCCGACTTGTCGTAGACTATCACTCTACTTTAAACATAACATGTCAATATTACAAGACAACCGACATCCCGAAACACTCCGAAAGCGGTGCTTCAACCGACTTGCTTATACTATCGCTCTACTTTAAATATAACATGCCAATAATGCAAGACAACCGACATCGTGAAACACTCCGAAAAAATGGAGGTTTAGCCGACTTGTCTTATACTATCAATCTACTTAAAATATAACATGTCAATATTGCAAGACAACCGACATCGCGAAACACTCCGAAAGCGGTGTTTCAGCCGACTTGTCTTACACTATCAATTTACTTTAAATATAACATGCCAATATTGCAAGACAACCGACATCATGAAACACTGTGAAACCGGTGCTTCAGCTGACTTGTCTTAGACTATCAATCTAATTTAAATATAACATGCCAATATTGCAAGACAACCGACATCACGAAACACTCCGAAAGCGGTGCTTTAGTCGACTTGTCTTAGACTATCAATCTATTTTAAATATAACATGCCAATATTGCAAAACAACCGACATTGCGAAACACTTCAAAAGCGGTGCTTCAGCCGACTTCTCTCAGAATATCGCGAGGTAAATTCTATCATAATGTTAAGATGTTAAGGAAAGAAAAGCGTCGCCCTTTCGGCGGTAACCAAATGTAATGCTTAGATGCCGCAAAAGTAAATTTGAATGATCTGTCAAGCAGATTCATATGCGCCATCAATTCGATCGGTGTTGCTTGTTTCGTCTAAATGCTCTTTCCCTTCCTGTTCCTGTTCTCAAAGAAAAATCCATTAGTTTTGGGGAGGGGGTGTTTGATTTGTGCTGATTCGTCTTGAATTTCCTGCTATCGCTTCCTCTTCTTTGGGAGACTTGGGCTTTGTAAACCATTCTCGGAAACTTGGCTTATGAACTCAATAGTATAACTCATCTTAAGATAGAGGCAAAAATAAAGTAATTTGATAAAATAGTAAGCAAGTAATCATCGATATGCAAATGAAAAGTTTATAATGCGTTTAAAAATTTCTGCTTCAGCTGAAACTCATTACATATTTTGAAACAAACTGAGCATCCTTTGCATCCACAACTTGCACCAATTCTAAATGTCTTAGAACTTTGCCTTCTAGCCTTTGATAAGCAATACCAATTTTGCAAAATCTGCCCCAGTTATGATCTTCCAAATCTTCAGCTCATTTTGCAAAATCTGCCCCAGTTATGATCTTCCAAATCTTCAACTCATTTTGCAAAATTTGCCCCAGTTATCATCTTCCATACCTTTGAATCATCTTGCAGAAATTGCCATACTTCATTTTACCATAGATGCAGCTGGTTAGTCTACATGGGCCTGCACACACGCAAAGCCATTCACGAGAGGGACCCCACTGATCTTTTTAAAGATACCAGGGGCTTCGCCTCTTAGTACGCAACTTGCATACTCAATCACATCCCATTATCAACCGACATCCAACCTAACACCCTTTGAAACATTTAACCTAAACTTTACATAACCAATAAATAACCTTAAACATTTTATAATCTGCCAAGCTAGACTCTTAACATCTATAGACCCCAGCTACTCCTCCTAATACATGCCTGGGACACCTCATAACCTTTGCGACCCTGCACCTGCCACATCAATGAACTATCCTCATCCACCTTCAATCAACCAGAACAACCCTTAGAACTAGCATACACACAGACCAAACATAGCAGCTTTCACATACCAACCAACCTATATGCCGACATTCAATATCTGAACAACCTGCTAGCACCTGAACCCACTCTAAATACATGCTACCAGACTCTTTCACCTTCTTCATAACAAAATCAAGACAAAGCAATGCCCAAATCTACCCAATTAACAGAACACCCAATCAAACCATGACTCTATTGACTGAGAGTGCTACCAAAAGAATTAGGAACATGCGAGATATAGCTCAGACATTGACACCATTGAACTAAGTTTCATTAAAAGATATGCATACCAGAAAGCTCAATTTTCATGCTATTAACTGAGTCATACTACTCAGGCAAACCAGATTTCATAAAGAAGAAATTTCAACTCATTAAATTAACAAGTTTATACCCTTTCTTAACAAGCTAAACAAGACAAAAAGACATAATTTTCTATCAGCTGAACTCATCTAACAAGGACAACATCTTGGACACTTGAAGAACCATACTGCACAATCCACAAACATCCACAAACTGCACAATGCTTGACAGAACACCTAGACCCAAAGATCAAGGCTTAGCAGAACCTAGACACCTACACAATGCCTCAAAAAATCCTACAGCTTCTGCACTCAACCAGAACACCACCTGCACCTAAACTAAACCCCTGCACTAACCTCAGAACCACACCGAACACCCTCATACTCACAAGCACCCCTCGCTGCTTCCTAGAACCTGGAAAACCACTACATCCCTTGAACAGAGCATACACACACACACACCCCAACAGAACTCCTTGAAAAACCACTAGATAACCTTGCATACACCGTCAATCCCCCTGAACAAACTCCAGGACACACTAGAATCTAACCAATAGGGAGTAATCCCAGGACCCACTCTCTGAACTGAAACTATACCCCTTTTCCACTTCCTCATACTCCCTGTATCCCTCTCTGAACAGACTGAACCAGAAACAAACCCCTTCACCTTCTTACAAATACCAGAGGCAGCACCAGAACTCCTAATGCCTCTATACTTCTTGGCAAACTAAATTGCCCCAAGACAGCTCTCCAGGACTAGCACCCACAGCTCACAAAATCTGCAACAGCCCCCTAACTCATGAAACTGATCTGATATATTCCCCACAAAGCTGCCAGACTCCAACTGAAAACTCCTAGACCCTATACTTCTACCTGAATAAACTACAACATCCAACTTAAATTCAGCTCCTACCTTAGACAACTAGGGACAAATTACCTAAATAAAAAGACTGAATCTGGGCAGATAAAAATAAGAAGGAGAAAAAAAAAATTGACATTTACTTCCAAAACTGGATTGATCAGATTTCAAACTTAACAATGATTTCACTAGAGAGAAACTGAATTTTCAGCATATTCCAATACAATTTTATGTCAAAGAGTTTCACAAATGGATTCAATATTCTGACCATACCTAAAATCTGCTTTAAGATCTGTTATTATTTCTGAATCAATAATACACAAGAATAAAGTTCAGCTTTTATACTTGTACCATTACCTCCAGTTTCAAAATAACAACAGGTAATTCTTAAGGCATCTAAGTAAACTTTCAACCATTTTAATAGGAGAACTTAACAACTATACTCCTAAGCTTCATACAGAACTATTTATAACATTTAAAACTAATAATTAAGCTAATGAACACTGTTATGACAAACAATAAACACAAAAAATAAGCACTAATCTTCTTAGTGGCAGTGAAGCGAAGCAAGGACCTAAATCGATCAACTCGAACGCGATGACGACAACGGATAAGAATCAATAGTATTACCTCAGGAAACAGATTCCAATCTCAACTATAGTGACTTGATAATATATTTTTTTAAGGGAAAGAATGAGTAAAAATTCTCAAAAACATTTAGTTGCTGCCGTTTTAGATTCCAAAAACCTAGAACCCAAAATAATGAAAGAAAAGGCGAATATATACCTTCTTCAGCTAGGGTTTCGAATTTTCCTGAATTTCCCAAATCGACCCCTTATTTTCTGCTGCTTCCTTTTAAGACAAGGATGAAATGGTCTAATATTTTTAGGGATCGTACCCATTCATCTTTATCCTAAAGGAAAGTGAACGTTGGAATGCCTTTGACGGCTCGGATCAAAAGTCCATTCAAAATGCACGGACAAGATTGGTTGAGCTCTGTACTGGTGAGAGGGAAAATCGAATAGAATTAGGGGAGATCGGGTCAGGGAAGAGGGAAATGGGTTAGGTATTTTTGGGGGTAGAGGGGAATCGGGTCAACTGATATGGAATGGGTTGAAGAGTGTGTGTGTATAATATGAATGCTTTGCGCAGGTAAGCTGAAATTGGGAATTATTGTGAATTTAACTCTTTTTTTTTTTAATAAGTTAGGGTAATTAAGGGGTTGCTCAAATAGGCCTGATTTTAGCTTAGAACGATTTTGGCCTCTACTTTGAAATTAATTAATGACCTTTAACTTAATTTTAATCAATTAATTTTTAATTTATATTTTATTTTACTAATTGATTTTCATTTAAATAATTAGTCGTTAATTAAATCTCGCGACGAAATTGGGTGTCAACAGGTACAACCAACAATTTCAAATGATATCACTCCTTGGCCGTCCGCCTTGGGGAACTGTGTCTAGAATTACATCACTCTTTGAATGTAATGAGCATGCATCATGCTGTAGGAAGGGCTCCCCATGAGCCGGCTAGTTTTGAACTTGTCCAAACTACCTAACGGTTTTTTGACTCCGAAGGGACGGTTGGACATGCTTATGTGCATTTTAGAGATAAGAAAATATATAAAAAAAGAGTGAAAAGAAAAGTAAGACGAGAATAAAAATTCATGTTGATTTGCCTAATTATTCTCAAAAAGAGGAGGGGGTTTTAATCCTTTATTTTTCTTCTTCTTAGGTCACAATGAGTGAAAACTTTTACCGTTTTGGAATGACTATGGGCACACCTCCTTTGTTAACTAGTTGGTGGAACAATTTGTCACTAGGTGAGAAAACCGAAGTACCTCAACACTTGGGTCATTTGGTTTCACTATTAGAAATGGAGCCATGTAGGGAAATGATTGAAGAATCTGTGTCCTATTGGGATGGAAAGTTGAATGTGCTTAGATTTGGGGATGTTGAATTAACACCTTTGTTGGAGGAAATAGGAGGGTTCGTATCACACTCGGGGTTCGACAAACATCGATGGCAAGGGGGTCGCATGTTAGCACCAAGTGTTCCCACAGCTTAAGAGTTCCGTAAAAAGTTAGGGATGGTGGCAAGCGTGAATGTGGAATTTTTACAACAAAAGAAAATACCTTTTTCCTATTTCTACAACCGGTTTGGGTATTTGAGTGCATTCGACGACCGTAAGAAAGAGTTCAAGTCCTACAATGAATGGAGGAGAGCTAGACCACTTGCATTTACTATTTGTTTCTTAGGAATAATGGTGTTCCCTGAATGCTCGAGTCACGACATATGTTCAAGGCTTGTCATGGTTGCCGATGCAGTGTTCAATGAACTTGGTGGTTACCGCTATACCATAATTCCTATGATAGTTGCGGACATTTATCGGGCTTTAGGCTGTTGCAAAAGAGGAGAAAAATATTTCCAAGGTTGCAACCTTCTACTACAGGCATAGTTCAAAGAGCATTTGAGGAAAGTGAAGGGTATACAAGAATTGTCTAAGCCGACTGGTTCAAATTACTTGGTTGGAGAGCGGTATGGGGTTCAAAAATTCAAGCAGCCAAGCAGCACAGAGAAATGGGTAAAGTTTTTTGAAAACATAACAGAGGACTCAATTCATTGGATGTTCACTTGCTTCCCTTCATGAGACTTCATCATCAGCTCTTAGAAGGCACCCTTTATGATAATTATGGGATGAAGACGTCTCCAACCTTACCAACCATTGAGGGTAATCAGGAAAGCAGGGAGGAAGCAAATCATACCATTGATATCAGACACGAAAGGCTATCAGTTTGATTACACTGGAGATGTTGTTCCAAGAGTTAAGAGCACTAGAAAATCCTGGGTGGGAAGACAAGTTATGGGAGAAGAATCGCTAGCGTCAGATAGATACAAAGCTGGAAGCGAACCAAACTACAAAAGCTGGTTACGCTCAGTATAAAAGGAAATGTGGTAGTGGGGCCGAGTCGAGGGAATGACATAAGAGATCGTGAGGCGGAAGCTCAAATTCGATGCCGAGAATTCATGTTGAAAGCTTTTAAGATGAATAAAGAGAACAAAGAAGAAATCGAAGTATGGAGGAAACACGCATTAGGGCTAGAGGAAAAGATAAAGGCGTTGGAGACAAAACTTGAACAATCGAATTCGGAGTGTGCAGAGTTATACATCCTACACTTAGTAGTGGCTAAGGGATACCTAACCAAAGCTATGGAAGAAGTCAAGGAGATTAGAAGAGAAGCAAAGAGAGCCAGGCTGGAGTAGGAGTGTGCTGCCTAGTCAAAAGTGTCATGTTTTCTTTCGTATTTTTCGAAAAAGTCATCATTTACCAATTTTCAAAAATTGATTTTGGAAATTTATGAGAATAATTGGCAACAAAATGCGTGTTTATTTTCTTTGCATCATGACAAACTTAGGAAGGCTATGCATCCTTGGAATGCTATAGTCCATTAGTAAGCCTACGTCCAAATGTCGAAAGGGTTCTTAACCTGAAAATGACAAAATTGCATCTCTGCATAGACTCAAAGGAATGTTTGCACAAAATATTGATCGTCTGCTTAAACATGATCAAAACTATAAGAAATGTTTTGGTCTTTAAATTTTCTTGTTTTGTTTTCAGACTATGGCTGCAAGAGGTACACACCAATTTGAGATTGTTGCCCGACCTCCTCACTTGATCAGACTATGGTGGAAAGATTTGGCTGTTGTTAGCAAGGCTCACATTCAAAAGGTGTTGGGAGAACTGGTGGCTCTCAAGGCCTACACTGCCATGCCTGGTTTAGTTGAAGATGCCTCATATTTCTGGGATTACAAGAGGGTTGTGTTTTATTTCAATGGTTTTGAGTTAGCAGCAACGTTGGAAGAATTTGGAGGACTAGCAGGGTTAGAGCCTGGACCCGAGACTATGATTTATCCCCGAGACGTGGACCCTAAGGAGTTCATTGAACTGCTGGGTGCTCCGTATGATCCGTATGTCGAGGGAGTGCACTATGGGAAAGTCACATTAGAATATTTGCATTCTAGATTTGGAGTTCCAACAGTTAGGCACGAGTGGGCTGGGGCATGGGAAATTCAAGACTTGGAGTGGACTGAATCTAATTTTTTCATCGTTGCTTTTCTGGGAAACATGGTTTTCCTCGAGAAGGAAGGAAAGATCGACATAAGGCTGGGGAGAGTAGTAGAGGGGTTACGCAAAGTGCTCACAATCGTCAAGTAAGCTTGGTTCCAATGATTATGGGAGAAGTTTATAGGGCTCTAACCAAATGTAGAAGATGAGGATACTTTTTCAAAGGGTGCAGCTTATTGCTGCAAATATGGTTAATAGAGCATTTGCACAATGTCTCCGTAAGTCTGGTAGCCCTAAAACCGTCATGGAAGGAAGGGATCCGCTCACATAGCACCCACATGGTTGGAACAGCGGCTTGGGAGGACCCTACAAACATGGAAGGATGGTACACCAGGTTTGAAGAGTTGCAAGAGGTACAATGGGTAATTGAAAACTGTGCTGGCTTCGTTGTTTCCATACAAGGTCAAGACATCACTTTCTTGACATTAATTGGATTCCGAGGAACTCACCACTATGTTCCTCTAAAAATCCTTCGACAAGTGGGAAAGACACAACAAACTCCGTAGTTGACTGAAGGAGAAGCTTCAATGTTGACATAAAGGACATCGAGCACCCGATTGTTGGCACTATATTGACGATGTGGGAAAAGAGGCTTACTATGCAATTTTGTCATGGTGAAGACAATAGGATGAAAACCACGGCTACTCTAGCTTATCCTCAATGGCTCAGCGAAGATAAGGCAAAGTTCCGATCAAAGAATACATTGAAAAGGAAAAGCAATGCTCCAAGTGTCACTGAAAAATACAAGAAGCTATGACACGAGTTCGACCAAGTTAAAAAGGAGTTAAGGGTAACACAAGAAAGGGAGATGATGAGACGATACAAGTATAATATTAAAGGGGATGAATTCAAGTATTGGACAAGCAAAGTCATGGCGGAAAGGCATGCTGCTGGGAACCTACAAGATCTGCTCAAAGAATGGAGAGAGTATTTTAAGGCAGCACCATTGGAAGAAAAGGAAGGAAAGGGAATAGAAATCTGCGAATTCTTCACGAAAGCTCTGGGTGACATGGAAGCTAGGAAGGATCTGATGGATATGTTCGCCGATCCTCCACCCATGAGCTTGGTTCAGAAGCCCAAGTAAGAAGCCAAATAAAAGAAGGAAAATAAGACGTTGGAACTGATGCTTGATCTGAAGCCTCTTTGCTTGGCATGTAGTCTGATCGTATTGAGTCGAGTCGTCTTGTCCTTTTTGTGTCATTGTTTTCATTTTAATCAAGTTGTTGTAATAAAGCCAAGCAAATCAAATAAAATTTTAATATTTTTTGGGTTTATTAAGCTTGTGTTGATTATGTTTATGCAAACGAAATGACGTGTTTAGTGGAAACATTAATTCGAATCTTCGATAGCCCTAATTACCTGAACAAAAGAGGTCCCATGCATGATAGGACGCAATTTTGTTTAAACTAACGTATACTCACATTTCTTTCTTTGGTCTTTGATATATCAGTCCCCAAGTCCTTGATAGTTTGGTTTGTGTATTCTGGCCGCGCCGCAATACCAGTTAAGATCCAGAGGATCAATTCCAACACCTCCCCCTTTACCTACAAGCACAAGGACGTGACGAAATATCATGGCTGAGTTTGACAAAGTTTGAAATGGAACTCCTGAAAAGCAAGGTGTGGTTGCCTACGAAGACTATGCTAAGTTGGAACAGAGATTGTTCGAGTTGGAGAATAGGATCCCTCTTGCCCATGCTGATGAGATCATTGAACCAAACAAAACCACCCGTCCTCACGGCAAAGATCTGCTATACCCTGAAAAAGACATTCCTTACCCTACCTACACTGCACCACAAAAAGCACCACAAAACAACTTACCCCCTTTCACTGTTGAAACAAAAACCATTGCATCACCCACAAAAGATCATGACATGTACGCATGGACAAAGGAAGACTCAGACAGCACCAAGGAGCATGTCCAATGGTTGGTAGAAAAGTTCAAACAATTCCAAGGCACCAAAGGAACCCGAGGGTTAGCTTATGAAGACCTCTGTCTGTATCCTGACATGAAGTTGCCTGAAGGCTGTGAGACGCCCAAGTTCAATATGTTCGACGGAAGTGGTGACCCAATGGCTCATCTGAGATCTTATTGTGACAAGCTGGTTGGGGTTGGAGATGAGAAGATATGCATGCAACTATTCAACCGCAGTCTGACTGCAGATGCATTGATATGTACTCTAAGCAACAAACAAAGAAGTGGACGAACTGGGAAGCAATGGCTGGAGACTTCGCTGATAGTTTTGGGCATAACACTGATGCTATACCCGATCGATTCTACTTAGAGAAGTTAAAGAAGAAGCCCATTGAGACCTTTAGAGAATTTGCAACTAGGTGGAGGGCTGAAGCCGCCAAAGTCCAACCTTCAATGGAGAAGCCGAAATAGTGGCAACTTTCATTCGCATACAAGAAGACGTCTACTTTGACAAGATGCTGAATCTGCAAGATAAGAAGTTTAGAGATTTGATCAAGATTGGAGATATAGTCGAAGATGGACTGAAGACTGGTAGGATCGTTAGTTTGGCTGCACTACAAGCCACTAACAAAGCCCTACTATCTTGAAGCACTACAACATCAAGAAATAAAAAAGATGATGTCTCCTTCGTGGCTGCATCATACGACAACTCTCCTACCCATAATCACTACTACCAAACACCTCCTCTGTCATACCCATACATTCCGCCCACATCCACCTACTCAGTATACAATACTCAGTCCATGTTCGAAAACCCACCACCACAAAGACCACCATATCTACAAAGCCCAAACTACCGAAACACCATCGCCTATGCACCAAGGCCTCACGCCAATAACAACCCAAGACCAAAAAGAAACTATACCCTATTGGCCGAGTCCTGCAGTCAGTTGTTCGAGAGGCTCAAAGCAGCCGGCCATATACAACTCACACCATTCAAAATGCCCGATAGGATAACACCCTATTTTGACCAAACCAAAGCCTATGCCTCTCACTCTAGAGGACCTGGTCACGATACTGAAAAGTGCTACGTCTTGAGGGACAAGATACAAGACTTGATCGATCAAAAGGTGATACACTTAAAAACTCCAAATGTGCACAATAATCCCTTGCCTAACCACAGAGACAATAGGGTAAATTTGATCGAGTTAGATGATGAATGCAACCTGGAAGGAACTATCGTTAAAGCAAAAGGAGACACACTGGCACTTGCCTCAGTTGCTCAAGCCGCTACAGCACCAGAGCCCATCGAGGTAGAAGTGGCTCCAAAGTTCTATGTTAACGTGGTTCCCCCGTACAGCGACATGGAGGTACCATGGGACTATGAAATGGAGAAGAAGAACAAATCAATGGTGTCATACCTGATTTTGGACCCAACTCGAGGCGAGTCGGGTTTCGAATTTGATTGGGTGAACGCGTTTGAGTTTAAATGTTGGAGTCGCTACCTAATATAATTTCTAAAGCGTATTAGGTCACCTAATGTCTATAGTCAAGTTCGAAAAGTCTACTAGTCACTTCCAGAGATTCTATATTGGGTAAGAAATCCAAATGACTCGGGGAAGAAGGTTTTAGGCACTTCCCCGAGTCCCACAAAAAGTGCTTACCATCCGAGTCTAAATTTTGGGATACAAGTAGTGTATATTGTCATAAATACTAACTTGGGAATTAATTTGGCATTCTAGTTCAAAATGTAACTCATTCATGCAATTTCAAACATATACAAATAGTTCTCGTATACGACTTATATTTCGAGTCTAATCGTAGTTTACGGCCTTATCAAACACCTAATCGCTGATAAGTGTTATCATACAAATGAATATTCAATTCCAATTCATATATGCAATCTATATACGAGAAGGTTTTGCGCAAATAGTCTATTTTTTTAAATAATCTCAGATTTAGCAAGAAAACCAAAGGGGGTTTGTTTTTAAAATAAAATATTGGCCATTTAGGGTCGGTGTGACTCGTCATTAATTGTCAAGCCCTAACCTTAATAGTCTTTTTGTGAAGGGGTCAAGATATGTATATAGACAAGAGGGCTGTTTTTCGAAAATGGATTCACAGATCCATACAAGAGCAAATAAAGGTTGTCGCACATAGTAATACCTATATATAGGTATGCACATGCAAATATATGACCTAAATGACAGTTATATCTTTAGAAAACCATTTTAAAGTGTACAACTAACCCCAAGTACTTTATACACCCCTATACACTATTAGATTAGTGTATAGGAGCGTTTTAAGTGGTCACAAACAGTTTATGCACATAAAGGGCCTCTTTTTAAAAATATTTTTGGGCCCAGGTTATTTATGCAAAAAGGGACAACTGTAGTTTCACATAAATAGTCCAGAATCAGGTACGAATGGCACAAAATAGCCCTGTTTAAGTTAAGTTCCAGATTTAAAAAGGTTGCTTTCAAGTTTCGGTTTCAACATTAATTCAAAACACTTTAACTGAACAAAGCTGGAGATTTTAAACAATCTGTTATGATCCTACCTTAATTATATTCGATGTTAAATTGATTTAGAGAAATTTAACTATATCATGATGCAGGACATAGGGGTAGGAGTTATGAATTGGCCCTGGGTGGCTATATGCAACATTTGTAACTGCATGTCCCTGTTTTAAAGAATACAGACAGGAAATCCTTATAATGTACACAGATGGGACAGTTTCTAGATGGGAAGATCATAGAAATAGGTGAAGGTGTTAAAAGAGTGTCCTGATTTATAATCAGGACTGAGGTTAGCATAGCAACCACCCCTTATAATCTCAGAACTTCAGTATTCAGAACCAGCCTAAGGATAATTCTAACAGGGATCTTTTCAAAGCCCTGAAGATCACCCTACAGTCAATGTGACAGAGCTTGGTCCATCCAGGACCATGTAGACTCTCCCATTTAACTTTAAGCTAGTCTGGGTTCACAAAACTAGTTAATTAAGCCTCAGAATCAATCAATAATCCCTATTGAGTCTCAAATCAATCAAATAAACCATTACCCTATCAAACATCAATAAAAATTTCCCCTAACCAAATCAGATTCCTTTAATTACGAAGGACAAATTACCCATTCAATGCATTTATGAAAATCAAGCCCCCTAAGCATGGGAACAATCTAGATACATCACAACAAGTATATATCTGACCCATAGGCCCTTCACTTTTAGAGGATAACATAATCAGGTTTTAAAATTAGCACATAGAAGCATTCTTAATTAAATCAAGACTAGGAATCAACATATTATGCTAATGACTTTCAATCAGGCTTTAAATGATACACAGAACAAATTTCCTTCCCAATCTCCATCAAGAACTTCAAGAATTCCATTCAAAATATTTGTTAGTCAACTAATCTCTAATTTTATGCAGAGAATAGTAGATGTTGTACTTTAGGTCGTAATCACAGATAATCATGCTAGGAATCACAAAGAATCATGCTCAACCTTAGCTTTTATTGACCTTTGCATATCAGGGAGAAACATAGATGACACAAGGTACAAAAATAGGGAGATATTATAGGCAATCAATATCTCTAAGCATTTGTTCAAGTCAAATCATTGCTTTTAGGTAAGAATCAGAACCCAAGAAGTTTTGACCTAATCAAATGACAAATAAATACATTAACAAATACAATAGATCAAGCAATTCAAGCAGTAGTTACCACGCAAAATATTCAAGTAATCAGACATAAAAAAAAAAAAGACCAAGGGTTACCCATTTTTGAATCGGGTCGGGTCGGGTTGACCTGTCTCGAATTAGGGTTGCAAAGAAGAAGACCTACCTTTCCTCAGTGAATACAAATTGTTCAACATGCAAGGAACCCCGCCGGAGGCATTTCCTGGCGGTGACGATTTGATTGGCATAGGGTTAATCTCTCCTTCGTCCAAACCTCATCGAAAGTGGATGGGTTATGTTGCTGACGATGAGGGGAATTGAAAAACACCAGTTTCCCAAATTTTCACCGGCTAATTTGGCCGGAAAGGCCATCGACAGTGGTGGCGATTGGAATCGCCAAGAGAGGAGAGAGAGAGTGGGGTCCAGGGGTGAGAGGGGAAATTGAGGTTGGGTTTTTTTTTTTTTTTTTAAATCAAGAATCAGCTAGGCATTACACCTAGTGACCATTTTTATTTATAGACAAAAAATAAATACAAAGTCTTACAATGTGTGCACATAAAAAGTGCAAAACCAAGTGCAACCTACTTCTCCCTAAATTAGCACCAACCTTACTTATTATCCTCACTCTCTTGGGTTGAGTGCCATTGGGCACTAATACCACCAAGTAACATGATAACTCATAATCTTGATGCCAAATATCATACGAAGTAGGATATAAATATCTACCAAAACAAAAATACATAATAGACAAAATATAAAATATTGTCTAACTAATCTTGATCTTCCTTGTTGCTTGCAGGGTGTATGTATCTCCAGTAATTGATGACCAAATAAAAGTAGTAACATCCAGCAAAGAATCGAGTGATAATTGAGCCAATCAAGTCGACTAAAGTAGTGGAGAACCGGTGCTCCTCCAGTGATGTATGTCATATTACCTTGAATGAAGAATTCTAAGCCTCCTTGAGCAATTATCATTATGACAAGCAACACTCCAACTTGTTTGATTAAGTGAAGATGTAGCATGACAAAAGCTAAGATGACACATCCCAGACTAAGAAACAAGTTAGGAATCATGATGTATGTATGAAAGGACAATAATACAAGCTGAGAGAAGTGTATTGTCAAATTAGTAGCAATCCCAGCTTGTAAAAATGTCAAAGTCTTCATTGTAAAATGGCTTATCCTGCATCTAAATCTCAGAATTGTTCCATCACCGTTAAGCTGAGGGAGTCGACTAAGGCAATGGAGCACCACTGCTCCCCTAACCCTGTGGAGTACCAGTGCTCCACCAGTGTTCCTCAGCACTTTTGAACTTTTGATTTCATCATCATTGTCATCCCAAATGTGTATGTATACATCCACCTTGTACCTGCAAAAAAAGAAGCTAATGTTAGTGAAATAAACCCCTATGATCTCCACTATAAAGTTTTGATCATAGGGGGTAATGTCCAGACTCCCACTAGCTCCTTCTAATCCATCTCCCCCTTCACTTGTCATCACTATAAACCTCTCCATCTCTTAGCTCTAAACTCCACACAGTGATGTTTGTCAAAATTGACTATGAGCTTGGCTTTAGTAGGCAATTCAGCAAAAGATGTAACTCTAACAGTGGGCAACTCATAAGCGAGATTGGCAAGACAATCAGCTAGCTTATTACCCTCTCTCAATGTATGCTGAAACTGGAAGCTCCCTAGTTTCTTTAACTTCAAGATGTCATCCACAATAGAGGCAATAGACCACATAGGCTGCCAAACCCCTTCAATCACCTGCTTAACAACTAAAGAATCAGTTTCAATTACAACTTCCCCTAAGGCATTCTCCACATTGTACCTCATAGGTTCTCTAATAGCCATTGCTTCAGCATACATATTATTATGCTCCCCAAGCAACTTAGCAAAAGCATATAGGACATCACCCTCCACATTTCTCACACAGTATGCCATAGAACTAGGACCAGGGTTGCCCCTAGAGGCACCATCAGCATTCACCTTCAAGACTCCAGGATTTGGCACTTTCCATCCCACTTTAATGTACCTAAACCTAGGTAAATAATTCTCAAGAGCTTTGACAATGTCAGGCCATGACTGGCTCCCAATAGCAACAAAAGGAAACCTCAGTTTCACAAAGTAAAAAATGTTGCTAGTAACTTCATAGAGCAACCTAGAGTAAGAAACAGTTTTATCATGCTTTATGGCATTCCTTTTTTTCCACATTGACCAAACAATAAAGGAAGGAACAGTATGATAAACATCCTTTAACCAAGGCTTAGGCCACTGCCTCCACCATTTAAAACAAACCTGATGAAGATTGCAACCATTCACTTGAATACCTGCAGCTTGAGAAAAGTATCCCCATACACTATTGGCTACTTGACTTGTCCTGAAAAGATGCTCTCTAGTTTCAACATTAGGAGTAGTACAACACCAACACCTGGATGGAAATTGATATCCCATTCTCTTCAGTGCATCATCAATTTGTAGTTTGAACTTCCAAAGTCTCCACATCATAAATGAAACCTTGATAGGCATCCCTTTCACCCACATAAACTTGGAGATAGGAACTTTATGCTGCTTCACCCTCATGTAATTCCATGCACTACTAACTGAAAATTTACCATTTGATGTCAATCCCCACCAAGCCTTGTCCCTTCTCTGGTCAAACCCAAGCAAATGTACATTCTGGGCAATGTGTTCAACAATGTCTTCAGGTAATAGAAGCTTTAGAAGCTCAACATTCAAGTTTCCCTCCTTAATCACCTCTTTGACAGTATTATACCACAACTCACAGTCAAAAGTATAGGGAACTATAAAGTACAAAGGTCCAAGGCCTGACCAATTGTCATACCATAGGTGAGCTGAGCCTTGTCTAATCTGCCAGTGAATCTCATGATCAATAGCCTCCCTAGCTTTTATCATCTTCCTCTACACATAAGAGCCTTGTTTGTATGGCACAATGGCCTTGTGCAACTTCTTGCAGCACTTGTTTGACATATAAGTAACCCACAATGAATCTCGAGTTCTGAAATTCCACCATAGTTTACCAAACAAGGCACTTGAAACATCAAACAAAGATCTGAATCCCATGCCTCCTTCCTCAGCTGGCAGACAAAGATTCTTCCAAGAGGACCAATGCCTACTAGATCCTTCTTGTGAGTTTCCCCACAAGAAGTTAGCAAAGAGTTTATGCAATTGGTTCAGCACACTGTCTATAGGATTCACTGCAGAAAGGAGATGTATTGGCATACTTTGTAACACATGCTTGATCAGGACAGCCCTTCCTCCAAATGATAGCATTTTTGCACTCCACCCATGAATCCTGGAGGTGACTTTCCCTACCAGCTCCTCATAATAGATCTTCTTCCTCCTACCATAGAAGATAGGACAACCTAAATATGTGAAAGGAAAGTCTTTCCTATGAATACCAGTGATCAATTCTACCTTTCCAACCTCATCTTCACACACTGAAGCATGTAGGTAAAAAACACTCTTGTCCTTGTTTATCTTCTGACCTGACACTGCCTCATAGGCTTGTAAAACACCAGTGATCAAGTTTAAAGAATCCGCATGAGCTGAGGTAAACAGGATTGTATCATCTGCATATGCAAGATGATTAAGATGAGGACTCAACTTAGGCATTGCATAGCCCCTATAGAAACTGTGAGAGTTAAGAGTGTTCAAACTCCTGGAGAGAACTTCATCAGTAAGAATGAACAAGGTAGGTGACAAAGGGTCACCTTTCTTTAAACCTCTCCCGGAATGAAAAAACCCATAGCTTTGGCCATTGAACAAGACTGAATACCAGTTTGATGAAACAAGCTGAAAGATGACATCAATGAACTCATGAAAAAACCCCATCTTCCTTAACACCATTGTCAAAAATGGCCAGGACACCCTATCATAGGCCTTCATCATATCCAGTTTTATCACAACATTTGCATGTTCACATCTTTCATTGACATCATGTATAATTTCCTGAGCAAGCAGGACATTCTCTACTATGCTCCTTCCTTTCACAAAGCTTGCCTTATTCTGTGAGATGAGTGAAGGTAAAACCTCAACCAATCTATTATGTACCACCCTAGAAAGGACCTTATTAATGAAATTGCTCAAACTTCTAGGCCTGAGGTCAGAAAAAGTTGAAACTGATGGCTTCTTAGGAATCAATACCAAATTTGTGTATGTCACATATCTGGGTATATGTCTTCCACTAAACAATGCCTGCACCACCCTGACAATGTCATGCTTGATAATATCCCAGGCAACATGAAAAAACCTGCCAGTATAGCCATCAGGGCCACTAGCACTATCACCATTCAATCCAAACACTGCTTGTTTGACCTCTTCTTCCCAAGGCACCTTTGTGAATGCTACGTTCCGCTCATCAGTGATCATTGAAGGGACATTCATCAATAGGTCATAGTTGTTAGACACCTCCTCAGTAGCAAACTGTTTTTGAAAGAACCATAATGCCTCATTGGCCATTGCTTCTTGAGAATTAATCCAGTTGCCATCCCTATTTTGAATCCTGCTCACATGTAGTTTCTTCCTCCTTCCATTGACATGGAAGTGAAAGAATTTAGAATTCACATCACCTTCCTTGAACCACTGCATGCCAGCCTTTCGCTTCCAAAATTCTGCTTCAATAGCAAGGTATCTCTTCAGTTCAGCTTCAGCTTTTTTCAATGCTTCTCTATTCTCTGGTGTTGGTGCTAATTCCAGCTGATACTCATGTTCCAATATAATGTCTTCCATGGTAGAAACCTGCTGAAAGATATTACCATATGTAGTCTTGCTCCAAGCAGTCATTTTTTTCTTCAATGTTTTCAGCTTTGTGTTCAAAGAATAAAATGGATCTCCTGTAACTTCAATGTCCCAATGTTCTCTTACTAAATCTAGAAAAGCATCATGTGTAGTCCAGAAATTGAGAAACTTAAAAGGCTTGATTGTAGGAGTAGCATCTTGTGAAAAACTGACCAACAAAGGGGAGTGATCTGAGCCCACTCTAGCCAGGTGATCAATTTCAATCTTGGTGCACATATCAATCAATTGTTGATTGCCTAAGCATCTATCCAGTCTCTTTAGAATAAAGTCTTCCTCAGTCCTACCATTCCACCAAGTGAAGATCCTCCCTGAGTTAAAGCCAAGATCCATAAGCTGGCAATTAGCAAGAGTAGAAGCAAATTCTTCATACCCAGGCATGAACACTGGAAGCCCCCCATATTTTTCATTCTATGAAAGAATGACATTGAAGTCCCCAGCAACCAACCAAGGCCTGTCATTATCTCTAGCAAAGTACTGCATTGCTTCCCAAAGAAAGATCCTGTCTCCAGCATTTGTCTTGGCATACACAAAAGTGATGACAACTTCTTCATCAAACTGTTGGTTGTAGAAGGAGAGTGTAATATGCTGCTCATCATTCATCACCTCTTGCACATCATAATCAGCATTTACAAACACCCACACCTTCCCATTCTCATTGTGCAAACATTGCTCCATCGCTAGCCTAAGTCTATAGCTATTAATGGTGCTAACATCCTGGAATGGCTCCATCAATCCTATAACTTGAAAGTGCTTCCTTTAATGTAATGTGATAAGCCTATCAAAAGCTTCTTGAGTATTTACTGACCTTATGTTCCAAATAAGAAGCTTATCCATCTAATTCTTCTTGGTAGATGTTGATCTCAAGGCTTTGATTTTAGCAAGATCTTCGCTGTAGTTCTTTTTGTTTCTCTTTTATGCCTGCTTGGATTGATTCGAGTGTTCTAGTGGGGCTGGTGGAATCAGCTGCTTCTGGGACCTAGCACTCTTTGGAGATAAGTCAGCTTCCCTAGCTACTTGCTCAAAGTTATGAGCAGTGGAGTCTTCATCCAGCTCTTGATGTTCAAGTCTGCCTGGGCTCAAGGGGCCATCCATCAGCTTTATGCCTTCCTGGGCTTGTACATCCTTGACTATTGGCTGCAATGGCATATTTGCAATAAGACCGTCTTCATCATCATCAGAAGTAGCACCTGAAGGAATCAAAGATGACCCCTGTTCAATGTCATCACCCTGACATTGACTAGGAATAGTAGAGGCAGTCGTGTTTAATTTACAATTTGGAAGAGTGTTCTCTCCCACATCGACTGGAGGAAGTGTGGGCGCCTGGGGTATAAAAGCAAGTTCCCTCCCTGTACCGGATTTAACCAACCCTAGGGATTTTCGCATTAAATCACAAGCTTCAGGATTAATGCCCCTCAGCTCATTTAAAACAGTCTCATTAAACATGCTGAATTTATTAACCAAATCAACCTCGTGAACTGAGTTTTCACTCTGTGGGATCGCAATCAATGCACGATCTTTGTCTGAATTCCCAGCTTGATTAAAAACTCCCAGCTCAGGAATACAATCAACCCTTGTATCTTGAACTACATCATTAGAATCCTTCTCCTTTGCATTATTTTTAAAAACTGCATCTACCCACTGACGAGTATTTATTTGTTCATTGTCAATCTTTGCACTAATCGTGGGTTCTTTAGGAATTGCACTCCTCTTTGGAGTAGAATTTGTATGCATTATTTCACCTTGTCCAGAATTACCAACTGTTGGAATACCATTCCTAGCTGAATTTGATTCCTTCTCCTCTCCTGATTGAACTTCAACAATATCATCTCCCTCCTCATTCAAAACTGCAAACGAGTTATTAATTTGAACAATATCCCCATTAGCCTTGTAGAATAAAGGCTAATGGGGTAGGGTTTTAAGGTAGGGTTTTGGGGTGTAGAATAAAGGAAATTAAATTTAGGCCGTTGGATCGTCTACGTGGACGATCAAGATCGATGACGTGTAAAAAAATGGCTGATGTGTGTATGTGATGTTTAATACATGTGTATATATGTATTCATGTATATATATTGTATATTTGGTGTATAAATTGGTATCAAAATAGTATAAAATGGACTTAAAAATATAAAAAAATTAGGAAATTAATTTTTAAAATGTTTGGGGGGCTACGAAATGCATAAAAATTGTAATTTTTGGGATTTTAAATAATTTTGGATAATTTTGTCAAAAGTAGAGATAATTGCAATGATTGTAAAAATAGCTATGATTTGATACGACACTTTTAAAAATGGCCTCAATTGCCCGGCAATTATGAGAGAGTAATTTGAAAAGAATGAACGAGGCAAGAGTGGATGCACCATCGTGTGTAAAATTTGAAAACTGTTGATTTTGAAAATAGGAGGGACAAATTGGGTGTTAGTGCGGCCAATTTTGTCATGACTCTAGAGGAGCCTATGGCACAGGAGAGCGTAGGGTGTCAAGCTGAGATGCTTTCTTTGCTCGTGGTGGATTTCATGCAATGAAAATGTGTGTGCAACATGATGTATATATAAAACGTACCTTCCCACTAGGCTGGATTGTCTTTCCAGGATTCTTGCCACATATAGCTGTACTTGCTATGCCATGATGGTGTGTCTTCTGCTGTCAAATGTTAGATCCGACATCGGGTTGTATGCCATCTGTCGGTGCATTGGGCTTTGTACCCTCCGCAAAGAATAGAAAATGCAAATCAGTTTTGGGCTGTGTACCCTCAGCCGACACTTCGGGTTGTGTGCCCTCAGCTAATTTAAAATACAAATCGATATCGGGTTGTGTACACTCAACCGATGCTTCGAGTTATGTGCCCTTAGCTACTGTAAAATGCAAATTGATATCGGGCTGTGTACCCTCAACCGAGTGCCCTCAGTTAATGTAAAATGCAAATCGGGATCGGGCTGTGTACCCTCAATCGATTCTTTGAGTTGTGTGCCCTCAGCTAATGTAAAATGCAAATCAATATCGCATTGTGTACCCTCAATCGATGCTTCGGGTTGTGTGCCCTTAGCTAATGTAAAATACAAATCGATATCAGTCTGTGTACCCTCAACCGGTGCTTCGGGTTGTGTGTTCTCAGCTAATTTAAATGACAAATCGATATCGGACTGTGTACCCTCAATCGACGCTTCGGGTTGTGTGCCCTCAGCTAACGTAAATGACACATTTCATTGAAACACTTCTATCGTTCATTGTTGATTTAGGTATCTTTCGTGCCTGCATCCAACGAAAGATTGGTGAGTTGCATGGGGTGATTTGGTTTGTGCATTGTTGGCTTGTTTCGTGTTCGCTGTCCACGAGTGCCGGGATCTTGGCCGAGCTGATAGGGATATGCAAAATAGTGTATAAGAAAGAAAATGAAATAAAATATTTTATCCCGTTGAGTCACAAGCCGCATTCTGTAAAACCAAAGTTGTCGTCCTTCCTGCTGTTCCAAACGAATTTTGAGGGCGCCCTCAAAATTCTGCCCCAGTTTGCATTTAAAATTTTTTAGGACTTTTTTGAGAGGTCCTCAAAATTTTTTCCCCGGTGTCAACTATGTTTGTCCTTTGGGAACTTTTGAGAGTTCCTAAAAAATTCTGCCCTAGTGTCCGTTTCGTGGAAAAATGAAAATTTTGTATTTATGCGACCGAACCTTGAATAGGTTGTCCCACTTGGAGAATCAGGTCGTGATGTAATTCGGATTACATAATGTATTGCAGAATGGGGAAATCACTAATCAGTACAAATCCCTATACATAGTATCTTTTGACATCATTTGGTGCAAACTTGCCTTTTGCTTCTTTTTTATTTGGAAATATCTTTTTCAGTACTAATTGCCCAGGTTCGAAGAATCACTCTCGAACTTTCTTGCCGAATGCCTGAGCCATCCTCCTCTGTTATAACTCCCCATGGCATATCGCATTCAATGTCTTGCCATCGATGAGGGCCAATTGCTTTATTCTTCTTTTGATCCATTCGGCATCTTTCAATTGTGTCTCTTGGATAATTCTTAAAAATGGTATCTCAACCTCTGCGGGTATCATTGCCTCGGTGCCATACACCAACAAATACGGAGTAGCCCCCATTGATGTTCTCATTGTTGTGTGGTACCCTAACAGAGCATAAGGCAGGTTCTCGTGCCATTGCTTTGAATTGTCTGTCATCTTTCGCAATATCCTCTTGATATTCTTATTGGCCGCCTCCAGCGCACCGTTCATTTGAGGTCTGTATGCAGTGGAATTGCGATGCTTGATCTTAAAGACCTCAAAGGTTACTTTCATTAGGTCGCTATTGAGATTGGACCCATTGTTGGTGATGATGGACTCAGGAATGCCAAACCGACAAATCATCTTGTCACGGACAAAATCGGACACCACCTTCTTTGTCACTAACTTGTACGAGGCAGCTTCCACCCATTTAGCAAAATAGTCAATGGCTACTAATATGAAACGATGTCCATTAGAAGCGGCTGGCTCGATAGGTCCTATGATATCTATTCCCTAGGTGGCAAAAGGCCAAGGCGAACCCATAATGTTCAATTCACTGGGAGGCACTCGAATCATATCTCCGTGAACTTGGCATTGATGGAATTTCTTTGCGTGCTTTATACGATCATGCTCCATTGTTATCCAGAAATAGCCGGCCCTCAAAATCTTATTTGCAAGTACGAAACCATTCATGTGTGGGCCACATGCCCCAGAGTGTATCTCTTCTATCAATTTAGCCGCTTCTTTTGCGTCTACACATCCCAGCTGACCTAGGTCAGGTGTCCTTTTGTGCAAAACTTCCCTGCTCTTAAAGAAACCATTTGCTAGCCTCCTTAGTGTCTTGTTTTGGTATTTGTTACATTCTTTGGATAACTGCCGTCTTTGAGAAACCCTTTAATATCCTAGAACCAAGGCTGTCCGTCTGATTCTTCTTCCACGTGGTAGAAGTATGTTGGCTGCTTCCTCACTGTCACAGATATTAGATCAATATAATTCTTGTCAGGATGCTTGATCATGGAAGATATGGTGGCCAAAGTATCCGCGAACTTATTTTGCAATCTAGGTACATGCTGGAACTCTACCTTGGTGAATCTATGCTTCAACTCCTTTATGCACTCCAAGCACAACAGTATCTTGGAGTTCTTCACTGTCCATTCTCTTCGGACTTGCTGAGTCAGTAAATCATAATCCCCGATTGCTAGCAGCTCTTGCATGTTCATGTCTACTTCCAATCTGAAGCCCAAGATGCAGGCACCATACTCCGCCATGTTGTTGGTGCAAGGGAACCTCAGTTTGGCCGTGACAGTATAGTGTTGTCCAGTCTCAGAAACTAATACCGCTCCAATGCCGACTCCTTTAAAATTGACTGCTCCATCAAAGAATAGCCTCCAGCCATCATACTCTTCGGTGATGTCTTCTCCTACGAACATGACTTCCTCGTCAGGAAAGTAGGTGTATAAAGGTTCATAGTCATCTCCCGCCAGATTCTCGGCCATATGATCAGCCAAGGCTTGAGCTTTCACCGCATTTTGAGTGACAAAAGTGATGTCCAATTCGCTGAGCAGCATTTGCCATTTATCCAGCTTTCCAGTAGGCATTGGTTTTTGGAAAATGTACTTGAGAGGGTCCATCCTTGATATCAGCAACGTTGAGTAGGATTTCAAGTAGTGCCTCAACTTCTGGGCTATCCATGTCAACGCACAACATGCGCGCTCCAACAATGTGTACTTGGCTTCGTAAGGAGTGAACTTCTTGCTTAGATAGTATAGTGCTTGCTCCTTCCTCCCAGTTGAATCATGTTGTCCCAACACACAACCAAAGGAAGAATCTACTACGGAAAGGTACAAGATCAAGGGCAGCTTCAGGTGGAACCAGCAAAGGCGGGCAAGAAAAATATTCCTTTATCCGATCAAATACTTTTTCGCAATCCTCCGTCTACTCGATCACTACATCTTTCTTCAACAACTTGATGATTGGTTCGCAGATGACGGTGGATTGTGCTATGAAACGACTAATGTAATTTAGCCTTCCCAGGAAGCTCATGACCTCTTTCTTGCTTTTTTGCAGTGGCAATTATTTGATGGCTTTGATCTTGGACGGATCCAGCTCGATAGCCTTTCTACTGACGATGAAACCCAGGAGCTTCCCTGCCGGGACACCAAAAGCACACTTTGCCGGGTTTAGCTTCAGATTATACATTCGCAAGCCGTTGAAAAACTTGCGCAAGTTGTCAAGCTGCTCCGAACTCTTCTTGGATTTGATGATCACGTCGTCCACATAGACTTCAATCTCTTTGCGCATCAGATCATGGAACATAGTGGTCATTGCTCTCATGTAAGTAGCATTCTTTAATCCGAATGGAATAACCTTGTAGCAATAAGTTCCCCGAGATGTAGTGAAGGTTGTCTTCTCGGCATCCTCTTCATCCATGAGAACTTGATGATAACCGGCGAAACAGTCTACGAAGGATTGCAGTTCATGTTTCGCGCAATTGTTAATCAGGATATGTATGTTTGGCAGTGGGAAGTCATCCTTCGGACTTGCTCTATTCAGGTCTCTATAATCCACAAAAACTCGGTGTTTTCCATCTTTCTTTGGCACTTGGACAATATTAGCCAACCAAGTTGGATATTTGACTGTTTTCAGAATCCCTGCATTGAGCTGCTTAGTCACTTCTTCACCAATTTTCAACAGAACTGATGACTTGAAGGTTCGGGCCTTTTGTTTGACTGGCGGAAAGCCCGAATTGATAGGTAATTTGTGGGCTACCACATCCATACTTATGCCAGTCATGTCATCATACGACCAGACGAATACGTGCTCATATTCTTTAAGAAACTTAGTATATCACTTTCTATCCTCGGCATTGAGATGCACACCGATCCTTGTCTCTTTCACAATTTTCTTATCTCCTAAGTTTATCACCTCAGTCTTCTCAAGGTTTGGCTTCGGTTTGTTTTCAAATCTTTCAAATTCATCTTGTGTGGTTTCATGGAAATCATCATAATCAAGTCCAGCTTCCCCAAGCTGCATTGTTTCGTTACACGTTGCGATTGTGGACTCAATGGGATTATTAATATGAATGCTGCAAAAGTAAAATATTGCAAAATTAAAAGATTAAAGCAAGGAGTTAAACAAGAAATAATGCAACATTTTATTTATGGATCCTTGCAAAACAAATTTTGTGGGGAGACATGTGTAAAAAAGGGAAAATGCAAACTCTATAACTCGGGGTCCGGTTTTATTTTTTGAAAGCATAAAATAACATTTTATCCCCTCGGCTCTACCAAGGTCCACGGTAAGCTCGGGCCCAGTTGCTGGTCCAGTTGTTCAGTGCTGCTCTAGATCCAGCCTTTGTCGGCCAAGGAGGTTCAACATGTTCTTCCAGAATCACACAGCAGTCCTCATCATCTATGAATAGATTTTGCATTCCTGCCAGCAGATCCTCTTCAGCATCAGATATCTTCAGCTCCACTCCTTGTGCTATGTACACCTCCCCTTTTTGACCATCCAAGTATCCAGACGAGACAAAGATATGAAAGAGAGTCTTGGTGCTTTTCTAGTAGAACTTGAAATCCAGTGACGCTTCTTCCATGCTCTTTTCATAGGTCACGATGTACCCTATGCCAGCTTTCTCATTGTCGGATTCTGATTGGCTCAACCATGCCATCCAAGTTCTTGCCCAAACCTTTGCCCGGTTCATAGCCTTACTTGATCATGATGCCTATAACCCAGTCTCCGGGCCATTTCGCAGGCTGTGGGAGTGCATATGGCTCTTAGATCACCACCTCCATAGGTTCAGGTGCTTTGGGTATCCATACTTGCTTTCCCTTTGTTTCTTCAGAGATGCGTTTCCAATTAGGACGAGCATTGGGTGAGTACATTGGTCGCTTCACGGTCTTAGCTGGTAGTGTCTCACGAAATTCGCATGAGGGCACTCCCCAATCAGACATGATAGGCTCCCAGACCAAGTTTCTTCCTTAGTAGCCTTTGCCTTGGCTATCCCAATAAGCACTCTAAAAGTTCCTCTTGCTTTTTTCAACCCCAGGCGGCGTGTTTACCAACTAGGGAGCAAAGTGTGCAGTGAACCCTCCTTAGACCACGTCCGTGGGATTCTAACTTGAATTGTAGTTCTTGCGACGTCCTCCTCGAGTACCTTGTACTGCTCCCTCAAGTTCTACAGTATAGAATGTCTGCCCATCAGAAGTATTCCCTTCAATTGTTGGTATAGTTTGCTCGTTGTAGATAAAATTGTTCCCTTCACCGAACACTACTACTTCCTTGTGATCCCATTTGAACTTCCCGGTTTGGTGAAATGTAGAGAGAACCGCACCAGCCATATGAATCCAAGGCCTTCCTAGTAACAGATTGTAGGAAGTAGAGATGTCCATGACATGGAACTCAGCAGTGAACTCCACGGGCCCGACCATGATGGTTAAGTCGATCTCCCCAATGGTGCTTCTTTGCGATCCATCAAACGCCTTCACCTTCTTTTCAAAGTGATGAACGGGCATATATTGAGATCGGAACCTCCGTCAATCAGAATTCTTCCCACGAACTAGTCTTTGTATTTGATAGTGATGTGTAAAGCTTTTTTGTGATTCAGCCCTTCAGGTGGTAGCTCGTCTCCATGAAAAGCAATTTGGTTGGCCTCCATGACTTGTCCAACCATGTTGGCCAGGTTTTCAACTGAAGTGTCCACCGGAACGTGTGCTTATTCCAACACCTTCATCAAAGCACTTCGGTGGCTCTCTGACTTGAGGAGCAAAGCCAAAATAGAGATTTGTACTGGAGTTTTGCCCAAGTGCTCAACTACAGAGTACTCCTTTGCTTGTACCTTCTTCCATACTCCCTTGGACTCCTCCTCACTAATGCCTCATCTATCTTGAACAAGATGCTCGGGAGTATAAATCCTCCCACTCCTAGTCATCCCTTGTGCGGCGACAGTTTCAACTACGGACTTGTTCGTCTTCTCCATTTCATAATCCTATGGCACCGCCTTGTCACTGTATGGGGGAACCATATCAACATAGAATTTTGGAGCCATTTCCACCTCAATGGGCTCTGGTGCTGTAGCGGCTTGAGCAACTGAAGCGGTTGCTGGTACCTATTCTTTTGCCTTAACAATAGTTCCTTTTAAGTTCCATTCCTCGTCCAGCTCGATCAGGTTCACCCTATTGTCTCCATGATTAGGCAGGGCATTGTTGTGCACGTATGAAGTCTTCAAGTGTATCAGCTTTTTATCTATCAAGTCTTGTATCTTGTCCCTTAAAGCATAGCACTTTTCAGTATCGTGAACAGGTCCTCCAGAGTGATAGGCACAAGTTTTGGTTTGATCAAAATACGGTGTCATCCTATCAGGCATTTTGAATGGCACATGCTGGATGTGGCCAGCTGCTTTGGTGTCTCGAACAACTGGGTGCGAGATTCAGCTAAACAGGTGTAGTTTCTTTTAGTTCTTGGGTGGTTATTGGCGCGAGGCCTTGGTGAATATGTGTTGGTATTTCGATAGTTGGGACTTTGTGGGTATGTCAGTCTTTGTGGTGGTTGATTTTGGTACGTGGGCTGGGTATTATAGATTGGGTAGGTAGATGTGGGTGGTATGTATGGGTAGGAGGGAGAAGGTACTTGGTAGTAGTGATTGTGAGTAGGGGAGTGGTCACGCGATGCGGCCACGAAGGAGACGTCGTCCTTCTTTTTTCTTGAGATAGTAGTGCTGCCACCTTGTAGTGCTTTGTTAGCGGCTTGTAGTGCGGCCAAACTAACACTCCTTCCAGTCTTTAGTCCATCTTCGACCATGTCACCAATCTTGATCAAATCTCCAAATTTCTTGTCTTGTAGATTCAGCATCTTTTCGAAATAGACGTCTTCTTATATGCGGATGGAAGTTGCTACTATCTCAGCGTCTTCCATGGGAGGTTGGACCTTGGCAGCTTCGAATCTCCATCAAGTTGCAAATTCTCTAAAGGTTTCAGTGGGCTTCTTCTTCAGATTTTCTAAATAGAACCAATCGGGCATAGCATCAGTGTTGTGCCAAAAACTATCAACAAAGTCCCCAGCCATTGCTTCCCAGCTTATCCACTTCTTTGTTTGTTGCTTAGAGTACCATACTAGTGCATCTCCAGGTAGACTGCGGTTGAACAACTGCATGTGGATCATTTCATCGTGTCCAACTCCAATCAACTTGTCACAGTAAGATCTTAAGTGAGCCATTGGATCCCCACTACCGTCGAACATGTTGAACTTAGGTGTCTTGTAGCCCTCGAGTAGCTTCAAGTGTCTTGGAGTTGTTTGAACTTCACAACCAACCACTGGACTTTCTCTTTGGTGCTGTCTGGGTCTTCCTTAGTCCATGCGTACATCTTATGATCCTTGGTGGGTGATGAGATGGTTTTGGTTTCAACGGTGAAGGAGGGTAAGTTGTTTTGTGGTGCCCTTAGTGATGCAGTGTAGGTAGGGTAAGGAATGTCTTTTTCTGGGTAGAGTGGGTCTTTGTCGTGAGGGCGAGCAGTTTGGTTTGGTTCAGTGATCTCATCAGCACAGGCAAGAGGGATCCTATTTTCCAGTTCAAGTAGCCTCTGCTCCAACTTAGCATAACTTTCATAAGCGAACATGCCTTGTCAAACTCAGCCATGATATTTCGTCTCGTCCTTGTTCTTGTAGGTAAAGGGGGAGGTGTTGGGATCGATCCTTTGGATCTCAATCGGTATTGCGGCGCAGCCAGAATGCACAAACCAAACTATCAGGGACTTGGGAACTGACACATCAAACAAGAAGATAAAATGTGAGTATACGTTAGTTTGAATAAAATAGTGTCGTATCATGCATGTGACCTCTTTTGTGCCAGCGGTGGGCCTATCGCGGATCGGAAGTAACGTTTGCACCAAACACATCATTTTATTTCAATAAACATAATCATCACCAGTCTAAAACCCAAAAATAAGAAAATTTTAAATAATTTTCTTGGCTTTATTACAACCACTAACGACTCGATTAAGAAGAAAAAAGACAACAAAGAAAGGACAAGACGACTTGAGTCGATATGAATAGACTAGGCGCCAAGAAAAGAGACTTCAGGTACAAACATCAGCTCTAGCGTCTTCTTTGGCTTCTTCCTTGGGTTTGTGAACCAAACTCATGAGTGGAGGATCAGCAAATGTCTCCATCAAGTCTTTCCCAGCTTCCATGTCACCCAGAGCTTTTATAAAGAAATCACAAATTTCTATTCTCTTTGCTTCTTTCCCCTGTAGTAGTACTGACTTAAAATACTCTCCCTATCCTTTGAGGCAATCTTTTAAATTCCCAGCAGCTTGCCTTGCAGTCATGACCTTGCCGATCCAATACTTGAGTTCTTACCCTTTAATCTTATCCTTATATTGCCTCCTCATTTCCCTTTCTTGTGTCACCCTTAACTCCTTCTTTTCTAAATCAAATTCATAAGCAGTACTTGGAGCTTTGGTTTTTCTTTTCAATGTAGTCTTAGACTGGAATCTCGCCTTATCTTCACTGAGCCATTCAGGATAGGCTAGAGTGGCTGTGGGGTTCACCCTACTGTCTCGACCACGACAAAATTGCATAGTGAGCCTCTTCTCCCGCATTGTCAGTATAGTGCCAACCATTGGATGTTCAATGTCTTTTATGTCAACATTGAAGCTTCTTCCCTCTGTCAATTGTGGAGTTTACTGTGTCATTCCTACTTGCTGGAGGATCCTTAGGGAAACGTAGTGATGAATTCCTCGGAATCCAATCAGTGTAAAGAAAGTAATATCTTGACCTTGTATGGAGACAACGACGCAGACACAATTTTCAATCACCCATTGCACTTCTTGCAATTCTCCCAACTTTGTGTACCAACCTTCCATGTTTTCAGGGTATTCCCCTGCCACTGTTACAGCCATGCGGGTGCTATATGAACGGATCCCTCCTTGCCAAGAGGATTTGGGTGCTACCGGACTGACGGGAACAATGTGCAAATGCTCTATCAACCATAGTTGCAGCAACAAGTTACATCCTTCGGAGAAATCTCCTCCTCTACTACATTTGGTTAATTCCCTATAAACTTCTCCCAAAATAATTAGCACTAAGCTTGCTTGCCGTTTGAAAGCACCTTTGCGCAGTCCTCCTACCACTTTCCCTAGCCTTATGTCGATCTTGCCTCCTTTCTCAGGGAAAACCATGCTTCCTAGAAAAGCAACAATGAAAGCATTGGATTCGGTCCATTCCCAGTCTTGAATTTCCCATGCTCCAGTCAACTCATGCCTAAGCGTTGGATCTCAAAATCTTGAATGCAAGTACTCCAACGTGACTTTTCCATCATGTACTCCCTTGACGTATGGATCGTAAGGAGCTCCCAGCAGTTCAATGAACTCCTTAGGATCCATGTCTTGGGGATAAATCATGGTCTTGGGTCCAGGCTCTAACCCTGCTAACCCTCCAAATTCTTCCAACATTGTTGCTAACTCGAAACGATTAAAGTGAAATACAGCCCTTTTGTAATCCCAGAAATGTGTAGCAGTTTCAACCAAACTGGGCATAGCGGTGTAGGCTTTCAGAGCCACCAATTTCCCCAACATCTTTTGAACATGAGCTTTGCTGACAACGGCCAAATCTGCCCACTAAAGTCTGATCAAGTGAGGAGGTCTGGAGACGATCTCAAATTGGAGAGTACCCTTTGCAGCCATAGTCATAAAACAAAATAAGAAAAGGTAAAGACCAAAACATTCTTATAGTTTTGATCATGTTCAAACAGACAATCAATGTTTCGTGCAAACGTTTCTTCGAATCAATGCAGAGATGCAATTTTTCACTTTTCGGATTAAAAACCCTTTTGATCTTTGGCGTAGGTTTACTAATGGAATATTACGTGCCAAGGACGTATAGCCTTCCTAGGTTTTTCATTATGCAAAAAGAACAAATACGCATTTTGTGGCCAATTATTCTCATAAATTCCCCAAAATTTGTAAATCAGTTTATGATAATAATTTTAGAAAAGTAAAATACAAAAGAAGAAATAAAAATGACATTTTGACTAGGCAACACGCTTCCCCGCTAGTTTGGATCTTTTTGCTTCTCGCGTGATTTTCTTGACTTTTTCCATAGCCTTGGTCAAATATCCCTTAGCCGCTACCAAATGTGGAATGTCAACTTCTACACACTCCCAATTCCACTGCTCAAGTTTTGTCTCCAATGCCTCTATCTTCTCCTCTAGTCCTAATGTGCGCTTCTTCTATACCTCGATCTCTTCTTTATTTTCTTTATCCATTTTTACAGCATTTAACATGAACTCTCGGTATCGAATTTGAGCCTCTGCCTCACGATCTCTTATGTTGTTCCCTCGACTTGGCCCTACTACAACATTTCCCTTTATGCTAGAGCGTAACCAGCTTTTCTAGTTTGGTTCGCATCCAGTGTTGTATCTATCAGGTGCTAGCGATGCTTCTTCTATGACTTGTCTTCCTACCGAGGATTTCCTAATGGTCTTGACTCTTGGAACAATATCTTCAGTGTAATCAAATTGATAGTCTTTTGTGTCTGGTATCAATGGTATAATTTGCTTCCTCCCTGCTTGCCTCATTAATCTCAACGGTTGGTAAGGTTGGAGACCTCTTAACCCCATAAGTATCACAAAGGATGCCCTCTCACAACTAATGATGAAATTTAACGAAGGAAACCAAGTGAACATCCACTGGATTGAGTCCTCTTATGTTTTCAAATAATTTTACCCGTTTTTCTGTGCTGCTTGGTTGCTTGAGTTTTGAAACCCCATACCGTTCCCCAATCAAGTAGTTGTAACTATCTGGTTTGGACAATGCTTGCACATCTCTCGCTTTCTTTAAACGTTCCTTTAACCATGCTTGTAGTAGAAGATTGCACCCTTGGAAATATTTTGCCCCTCTTTTGCAACAACCCAAAGCCCGATAAATGTCTGCTACTATCATAGGAACTATGGTATAACGATAGCCATCGATTCCATTGAACACTGCATCGGTAACCATGACAAGCCTCGAACATGTGTCGTGGCTTGAATTCTCAGGGAACACCATCACTCCTAAGAAACAAATAGCAAATGAAAGTGGTCTAGCCCTCCTCCAATCACCATAGGATTCGAACTCTTTCTTATGTTTGTCGAACGCACTCAAAGACCCGAACCGAGTGTGGAAATAGGACAAGGGTATCTTCTTTTGTTGTAAAAATTCCACGTCCACGCTTGCTACCATCCCTAACTTTTTACGAAATTTGTCAGCTGTGGGGATGCTAGGTGCTAGTATGCGACCCCCTTGCCAATAGTGTTTGTCTAACCTCGAGTGTGACACAAACCCTCCTATTTCTTCCAACAAAGGCGTTAATTCGACATCCCCAAATCTGAACACGTTCAATTTCTCATCCCAAAACGACACTGATGCTTCGATCATCTCCCTACACAGTTCTATTTCTAGTAGTGAAACCAAATGACCCAAGTGTTGACGTACTTCAGTTTGTTCTCCTAGTGACAAGTTGCTCCACCAATTTGTTAACAAAGGAGGTGTGCCCATAGTCATTCCAAAATGATTAAATTTTTGACTCATTGTGACCTAAAAACTAAGGAGAAAATAAGTTCTAAAAACTCCGTCCCCTTTGAGAATAGTTGAACAAATCAAAAATGCATTTTCATTCTCGTCTCACTTTTTTCTCTCTTTTCTTTTCTTTTCTCTCAAATGCACATAATCATGTCCAAACGTCCCTTTGGGGGCGGAAACCCGTTTAGGTAATTTGGACTAGTTGAAAACTAGTCGGCTCACGGGGAGCCCTTCCTACGGCATGATGCATGTTCATAATATTTGAAGACTGGTGTAATTCTAGACACGATTCCCCAAGGCGGACAGCGAAGGAGTGGGATCACTTGGAATTGTTGGTTGTACCAGGAACCAACTATATTCCAACATGTCCCTCTTAAAAGGTGTTTTAGTGGTGAAGCAATCGTGGGATCCACGTAATCACCGTGTGTGTGCGAAGTGTCATTTCCTAGGATTGGGGGAGTATGGGTGAAATATGCAAAATGTCACAGAAAGAAATTCGATACAATAAATAAATAAAGTAAGAAAAAAAAACAAAAAAGGAAACAAAGTTAGGAACCCAAGTGAAGTTGCCATTCTGTCATACCCAATTTTGGACTCAACTCGAGGCGAGTTGGGTTTCGGATTTGACAAGGTGAACTCGTTTGAGTTTAAATGTTGGAGTCGCCGCCTAATATAATTTGGCGTATTAGGTCACCTAATGTCTAGAGTCAAGTTCAAGAAGTCTACTGGTCACTTCCAGAGATTCTATATTGGGTAAGAAGTCCCGAGTCCCACAAAATATGGTTACCGTCTGAGTCTAAATTTTTTGATACAAGTAGTGTATATTGTCATAAATACTAACTTGGAAAGTAATTTGGCATTCTAGTTTAAACTGTAACACATTCATGCAATTTCAAACATATATAAACAGTTCTCGTATACGACCTATATTTCGAGCCTAATCGTAGTTTACGGCCTTATCAAACGCCTAATCGCTAATAAGTGTTATCATACAAACGAGTATTCAATTCCAATTCATATATGCAATCTATATACGAGAAGGTTTTGCGCAAATAGTCTATTTTTATAAATAATCTCAGATTTAGCAAGAAAACCAAACGGGTTTGTTCTTAAAACAAAATGTTGCCCATTAAGAATCGGTGTGACTCGTCATTAATTATCGAGCCCTAACTTTAATGGTATTTTTGTGTAGGGGTCAAGTTTTGGAAGATATGTATATAGACAAGAGGCCTGTTTTTCGAAAATGGATTCACAAAGCATACAAGAGCAAATAAAGGCTGTCGCACATAGTAATACTTATATATAGGTATGGACATGCAAATATACGACCTAAATGATAGTTATATCTTTAGAAAACCATTTTAAAGTGTACAAGTGATCCTAACTACTTTATACACCCTTATACACTATTAGATTAGTGTATAGGAGCGTTTTAATTAGTCACAAACAGTTTATGCACAAAAAGGGCCTCTTTTTAAAATGCCCAGGTTATTTATGCAAAAAGGGCAACTATAGTTTCACATAAACAGTCCAGAATCAGGTACGAATGGCGCAAAATAGCCCCTGTTTAAGATAAGTTCCAGATTTAAATAGGCATGCTTTCAAGTTTCGGTTCAACATTAATTCAAAACACTTTAACTGAACAAAGCTGGAGATTTTAAACAATCTGTTATGATCCTACCTTAATTATATGCAATGTTAAACTGATTTAGGGTAATTAAACTATATCATGAGGCAACACATAGGAGTAGGAGTTAGGAATTGGCCCCTGGGTGGCCATATGCAGCATTTGTAACTGCATGTCCCTGTTTTAAAGAATACAGACATGAAATCCTAATAATGTACACAGATTGGGCAGTTTCTACATGGGAAGATCATAGAAATAGGTGAAGGTGTTAAAAGAGTGTCCTGTTTTAAAATCAGGACAGAGGTTAGCATAGCAACCACCCCTTATAATCTTAGAACTTCAGCATTCAGAATCAACCTAAGGATAATTCTAACAGGGATCTTTTCAAAGCCCTTAAGATCACCCTACAGTCAATGTAACAGAGCTTGGTCCATCCAGGACCATGTAAACAGCCTGCAAGTGCCAGGTTAACAAGAAAAGGGGAAAGGCCTAGACTGAGGTCTGTGTCCAAAGGAAGGAACCTGACTAGTAAGATCAAGAACTATGTCCTTGGCCTTTGACAGAATATGGATAGGATCCTATTGGATCCTCTTAACTATTTAAAATTACCCAGCAAGAACAGAACCTAAACATGCAGTACTTCACAATAATTTAAAGGAAGACAAGCATACTGATTTAATCAAACACAGACAAACAGAGAGGTAATGTGCAGTGAGCATCCAAAGGAAGAGAAGAATACCTTTTGACAGTGAGGAAATAGAGAAGCAATGAGAGTTGATTAAGATTTACAAAGCAGGACCAAACAACCAAATAAAAGAAACAATTGCTTTTCCAGAAAAAGAACCAGAAGAAATCAGACTTCAAAAGGGTATGATGTAGCCTTTTTCTTCTGTGCAGGATGCTGTGCAGGTGTGCGGTGTGCTTTAAGTGCTCAATGCATAAAAACTGTGCAGTGAATGAGGAAAAGACTGATATATATATATATATATATATAGGTGAAAGTAAGGGTTATAGCTTCAAACGGGTAAAATGAAACATAAAAGGCAAAGGAATATTTTCCCTTAGTTAAAGGGGACAAACTTATGGGTATTTTCCACAAATAAGCCAATCAGCCCCAAAGTTTAAGTAAAACCAATCCTAAAACTAATTTAGACTCTCCCATTTAACTTTAACCTAGTCTGGGTTCACAAAACTAGTTAATTAAGCCTCAAAATCAATCAACAATCCCTATTGAGTCTCGGATCAATCAAATAAACCATTATTCTATTAAACATATATAAGAATTTCCCCTAACCAAATCAGATTCCTTAAATTATCAAGGACAAATTACCCATTCAATGCATTTATAAAAATCAAGCCCCCTAAGCATGGGAACAAGCTAGATACATCACTACAAACATGAATCTGACCCATAGGCCCTTCACTTTTAGAGGATAACATAATCAGGTTTTAATATTAGCACATAGAAGCATTCTTAATTAAATCAAGACTAGGAATCAACATATTATGCTAATGACTTTCAATCAGGCTTTAAATGATACACAGAACAAATTTCCCTCCCAATCTCCATCAAGAACATCAAGAATTCCATTCAAAATATCTGTTAGTCAACTAATCTCTAATTTTATGCAGAGAATAGTTGATGTTTGACACGACTCAGAATCTGGTTAGGCCGTGCGGGCACCCGACATCCTCCCCTAGACCCGTCGGGCGAACCCTTACCAATTAAATTAGGAAAATAAATATAACAATTCACAAATAAGGACAAGACTTAAAAGAAATCACAGACATATTGATACCTTTAAGCTGTACAAAAGAAATTACAGCTGACTACCCAACATACTAGGTTTAGGGTTATCCAGACTAGACATCTAAGAGTACAAAAGAAGACATATACCTCCTGAAGGGAACAAAATGCAGCGGAAATAATAACCAATAAACTGGTAGTCATCCGGAATAAAAGCTGGCTCACTGACACGACCTGAAATCCGATTAGGCCGTGCGGGCACCCGACATCCTCCCCTAGACCCGTCGGGCGAACCCTTACCAATTAAATTAGGAAAATAAATATAATAATTCATAAATAAGGACAAGACTTAAAAAATTTTTACAGACATACTGATACCTCTAAGCTGTACAAAAGAAATTACAGCTGACTACCCAACATGCTAGGTTTAGGGCTATCCAGACTAGACATCTAAGAGTACAAAGAAGACAAATACCTCCTGAAGGGAGCAAAATGCAACTGAAATAATAATCAATAAACTGGTGGCCATCCGGAATAAAAGCTGGCTCACCCTGACAGTTGAAGTCGTCTTCGCTCCTTCACAACGTGACGAACTCAATTCTGGAGCGAACCTGCCGAAACGAAATTGATAGACAAGAAACAAACAACAAACAAGGGTGAGTCAAAAGGACTCAATAAGTGGGGCAGACTAGCCACCTCAAAGAATAGGATAACTATCCAGGGAGAAAAGAAACAGATAAACAAAATTCCTTTTAATTAAATTATGAAAAGGCAGAGCCCGATAATAACTAGAAACACGCATGGAATCACAAACTCATTAAAACCAGGAACGTAAGATAGCCAGAACATAGAGGTATCTCGAACATATTAACAATCAGAAATACATCCTGTTGCGGCGTGCAACCCGGTCCATAAATTTATACTGCTGCGACGTGCAACCCGATCCCCGCAACCCAGAATACGAGCCAGAAATATATAGACAAATAAGCAATGCACATATAAGCAGAACAGTAGTTATGTACCACAAATCTACACAATGGTATGAGATGAGATGAAATGAAATCAGATGAAATGAAATGATGCGAAGGGTCACATGTGCCCGTAATCCAATCCCGAAGCGGAATACTCCTGCATTGGAGGGGAATCCAATCTGATAACCAACTGGAGCGGAATACTCCTGCTCCTGGGGCGGAATACTCCTGCACCCGATATAATATAAACAAGAGGCGGAATACTCCTGCACTCTCCTGGGGCGGAATACTCCTGCACCCGATATAATGTAAACCAGAGGCGGAATACTCCTGCACTCAATACCTGACATAAGAGCGGAATACTCCTGCTCTTGGGGCGGAATACTCCTACCCTCAATATGATACAATGGAGCGGAATACTCCTGCTCTTGGGGCGGAATACTCCTGCACCCAATATGATATGCAATGTAATGCATATGAATGACATATAATGCATATGAATGCAATGTGATGTAATAATAACCCTTCACTGGTGCGGGACTCTCATCGACAGCCGAGAAGTAGATACCAACTCACAGCCAAAGTACCATGCTCAGATCCTCAATACCAATAGCAGAACATAATATATAATATAAAATATAAATCCAAAGCTAAGGCGTAATAAGTACGCCTATCGGCAGCTACACACGTAAGGAACACGTGGTAGAAAATCCACGAGGCCAGGTGCCTCCAAAGAAATGGATATAAACACTTACCTTTCTCAAAAGTTAGCATTACGACCAACAACCGCGTTATTCTTTGAATTCATTGCCAAACGATCCCACTGTGATCAATAAGCAGAAAAATATATCACATTAGGCTAAAGGCTGCATTCCTCACATCTTAGGGCAATCCAGGTAGGAACCTAATACTCTATTCGCATACGCAATACGCAGGCCAGGCCTATGTACAGGATTTAAGGTCACATAACCAAACCCTAAATAAATTATATTTATATGCTGCCCATAACTCACTGAGTACAAATATATAATTAATTTCATTATCGGGGTCCATTTGACCCTTTAAACTATTAATTGAACTTATTAATACGATGTCTAGTATTTCAAGTTTTACCGTTAAAATATATTAAAACACACGTAATAAACTCAAATAATATATTAGGATCATTACCTGAATATTTCAGGGTGAAAATTCTACTCTTCTCCGGCCCCTTTTCTCATTTTTTGGCATTTTTCCCTTTCGTTTCTCGTCAATTCCATTTCTGTTTATTTCGTTTCTGTTTCTGTAACAAATGTTTCGCTTTTAATGTTTGACCAGATTAGGCCAAGGGATTAGCTCCCTTAAGGCCACCGCCATTCATTAAACCTTTTTGTCGTTTTTCTCATTTCATTTTTTTTTTTCTTTTCGCGATGAAAATTAAAACGGTACCCTACGACATTCGAAATAATTCCAAATTTTGCATACAAGTTATACAGAATATATGTAACATACTCACGAAGTCGGATCTCAAATTGGACTCCCGAAACTCAAGATGCGAATTTAAATGAAAAAAAGTCAAATTATTTAACTTTCGGTATTTTAGCGGAAACTAGCCGAACGACCTCGAAATTTACTTTCGAAAGTTTACAAAAATCACAAATAATCATACGAACCTAACGGCGCTTTCGGATTTTGAATCGGAGCTCATTCGGCAATACCGAGCTCTAAAATCTCTTTTTAATATTTATCGCCAATAAAAACCGAAACCTTCTTCTGATGCCTACCAAACGAGGTCTGATTTAGCTCAAATTTTACAGACAGATTCTAATGGATATTACGAGTATTTTAAAATTATCGGTAAGCCAATCGGACTCCTAACTTCTGAAACGACTGACCGAGGTCGTTTCATTCTCCTCCACTTAAACTCTCGTTCGTCCTCGAACGAGCCTAAATGTAAAGCAAGATTTATGCAGATAACAAGATAACTTGCACAACCTTCATAAACCACTCCACGGACATTATCTCATAATTACAGAATCAGAGTTATAACACGCACATCAGATTCTTGGATAAAAACATAACTGGATAATATGATAACGTCATCGCCCAGCTTATTCTGACTAAGCTGATCCTTCCTCGATCACGTGAGGAGAGTTCTACATTTTCGAAACAAAGATACACGAAAATTTGAATGGGTTAACATGATTCAGCCGATAATTACCTCTTCGATATACATTTCAATATAGAACAGGTCGATGGAACTAAGAATTAGCTTACGCTTCAGCAACGCCTTAGAGGTTTAATATTATGATTCGGTATCAATTGGAGGAAGACTCGTCCACTTAAAGCATAAACTCATACAACTAATTTGAATAGAAATAGTCATCCTCGCACAACCTGCTGGACTAAAGAAGATTTAGCTAAAAGTTGCACATAGGCAGACCTAAACTACCAAACTACCCTTTCGAGTGTCCAACTAGCTGCAACTCTCGAGTTCACAACTCCATACCTTTGCCGTAAACACCACCGCCCGAAGGATGGTACTTCTATATAAAAATTTCGGCAGAGTTTCCCCTGAAACTGGATGATCCGCAAAACAGAACCAGCGCTATACTATACACGGGAATGGATACCTGGATAAACTAATAACATAAACATGTTAAACGGATAACAAGATGAGACAACTGGACCAAAAGAATAATATGCTTCCAAAACAATAATATGCTTATCCAGCCACAATAACACGTACTCTGGCTCAACACGGGGAACATCGCAAGCAGTTACCAACCGCCCAAGCTCACTGGTGCCGGACGAAGAAGAAATGGAAATGGACCGAGGATAGAAATAACTAGAGCTTCAGGAAGCTCATCTTTTTATTTGCTTGGCTCCCAGAGCTACACTACTTCCGAGTCAGGCTAGCCAAAGAATCGCAATTGAAGAAATAGACATTAAATAAACTTTATGGAAAAACATCCATACCAATTTAACCTCCCAATAAGAAGGAAACTCTGACAATTTACCAAAATACCCTTTTATAACTAAGACAAGCTCATAGAATGACTCTACTAGAATCTCGAACCAAGAGGAGACACATAGATCGAGCATTACTTACTAACCACTATACACCGGAAGAAACAACGACATTTCCTGATGGTGACGAATTGGGATCTCATTATCCTACCAACACGGAAATTCCGAGAAGAGAGGTAAAATGATTTGACATAATAGTAGAAGTTGGCAAAAAAACGATGCCAAGCAGACCATACCGACACTCTCTCCCAAATTTCTCACATTTAAACCAGATCAACTAGTAGGCTCTCACAAATTCCCTGAATAAATCATACTAGAAGCTCATCCCTCTACTGCAATCGATTCTTAATAGAAACAATATCCAAGGAAACCGTGGAACATGATATGACAGACCATCTCCAGATCGATCGGAAGAATCAAATCTTAAGGAAAGAAGAAATACATGGGTCTACTACATCGGATGCCTCAGCATCCTGCCAGACTAGCAGTTCATAGAACTGCCTCTGCAGCTGAGCTATGCAACTACTCTGATAATCACCTTCTAAAGAACAACTGCCACCACACTCTCAACCTCTACCGGATGGTAGCATTTCTTTTGCTGATTGAGATCTAAATAAAATCCCCTGCGACTGCGTAGATGCCTGATGACGAAAGAAAAGACGATTGCTAACTTGTCGGAGGAAGGGAAAACTCCTCAAAAGGATAGCCAGACTCACAACAATAATATCACCTTTTCGCTGAATATCGGAACTAGACAGATTGTGGATAGTTGTAAAGAAAAGATTGAATCTGATCTCGACGAGCTACTGTCACACTCTAAGAATTACGTGACACAAGCTGAGATAACCTGGAAGGTGACCTCCCAAAATAATCAGAACTTTTACCTCCAAATGAGGTACCATGGTTACCCACCAGGGCCGTGGGATCTCTTACTTTCCCGCTCTAACTTATGGTATGCCTCGAACCTTCGAGCAATATCAACAACAATATCAAATAAAATCCCGACCTCAATCTCTCGACCCATCTGGGATCTCAAGGAAAAAGAAAGGTCATCAATAAATCTTTGAATCTCTCGAAAGGCTCATGAACTAGTTCAAATGCATATTCGGCCATTTTATAGAATTCAATCTTATATTCTGAAACCAACAGGCTAACCGACAGGCTACCCTGTCAAATCCACTCGAACTGGTAACACTTTTCATCTCATTCGCTACTCGAAAGGAACTTTTCCATGAATCTAAAAGAAAAACCGAACCAAGTCAGCTAATAAGAGAGCGGTCCACCAGTTCAAGACTGGACCCCTGAAACTGGAAAGAAGAATAATCAACACCATACCGCTCGATATAATCAAGAGCCTGCAGGATATGCTGACATCATTTTTATTTTTAAAAGAATCACGGGGTTTATTTGATGCATTGCTTACGAATATCGGAAGGTTCAACCGCGTAAAATAATGGAACCTCTTTGGGCACTCGGACCAAACCGTTACTTCGGCTGGCTAACCAGCCAGAACAATTAGAGGTACAACACGTACTACCTCCGGAATATAATTTACTGCAGCAATATTAAGAACCGGAAAAGGAGCTCCCTGAAACCGAACGTCTGCAGCTGCGGCAACCTGATAAGCTGTCCAGCAAATAATAGATTCTTACGGTATCTACGTCGCCAAGATTCTCGTAAAGCATCGTAGAGAGCCAAGGGAACTACAAGGCCCTGCTCCCTTGCCCATAGCGAGCTCGTACAACTGGGACCTCCGTAACTAGATCGTCAGCATGATCAAAACTCTCGAAGCTTCGTCAGTGCTGACCCCAGGCCAGACTGCTTCGTCTTGAACTCATACCGTTTGCTGATTTGTTGCACGAGAGTTCACAATTACCACGAAGGAATTAACAAATTAACAAAAATACTTTTGAATCCTAGACCGACGCACGATCCGAAAAGAAGGAAGTGAAACTTCCTAAATGCCATCATAGCCCCTCGTAGATAAGTACGGACGTCTACGTACCCATCAGCGAGACTCTACTAGACACTGTCTTAGTCTGGATAGACTCTAAACCGGGCACTTATACCAACTGACACGACCCGAAATCCGGTTAGGCCGTGCGGCCACCCGACATCCTCCCCTAGACCCGTCGGGCGAACCCTTTACCAATTAAATTAGGAAAATAAATATAATAATTTATAAATAAGGACAAGACTTAAAAAATTTTTACAGACATACTGATACCTCTAAGCTGTACAAAAGAAATTACAGCTGACTACCCAACATGCTAGGTTTAGGGCTATCCAGACTAGACATCTAAGAGTACAAAGAAGACAAATACCTCCTGAAGGGAGCAAAATGCAACTGAAATAACAATCAATAAACTGGTGGCCATCCGGAATAAAAGCTGGCTCACCCTGACAGTTGAAGTCGTCTTCGCTCCTTCACAACGTGGCGAACTCAATTATGGAGCGAACCTGCCGAAACGAAATAGATAGACAAGAAACAAACAACAAACAAGGGTGAGTCAAAAGGACTCAATAAGTGGGGCAGACTAGCCACCTCAAAGAATAGGATAACTAGCCAGGGAGAAAAAAACAGATAAACAAAATTCCTTTTATTTAAATTATGAAAAGGCAGATCCCGATAATAACTAGAAACACGCATGGAATCACAAACTCATTAAAACCAGGAACGTAAGATAGCCAGAACATAGAGGTATCTCGAACATATTAACAATCAGAAATACATCCTGTTGCGGCGTGCAACCCGGTCCATAAATTTATACTGCTGCGACGTGCAACCCGATCCCCACAACCCTGAATACGAGCCAGAAATATATAGACAAATAAGCAATGCACATATAAGCAGAACAGTAGTTATGTACCACAAGTCTACACAATGGTATGAGATGAGATGAAATGAAATCAGATGAAATGAAATGATGCGAAGGGTCACATGTGCCCGTAATCCCATCCCGAAGCGGAAAACTCTTGCATTCGAGGGGAATCCAATCTGATAACCAACTGGAGCGTAATACTCCTGCTCCTGGGGCGGAATACTCCTGCACCCGATATAATATAAACCAGAGGCGGAATACTCCTGCACTCTCCTGGGGCGGAATACTCCTGCACCCGATATAATGTAAACCAGAGGCAGAATACTCCTGCACTCAATATCTGACATAAGAGCGGAATACTCCTGCTCTTGGGGCGGAATCCTCCTACCCTCAATATGATACAATGGAGCGGAATCCTCCTGCTCCTGGAGCGGAATACTCCTACCCTCAATATGATACAATGGAGCGGAATACTCCTGGGGCGGAATACTCCTGCAACCAATATGATATGCAATGTAATGCATATGAATGACATATAATGCATATGAATGCAATGTGATGTAATAATAACCCTTCACCGGTGCGGGATTCTCATCGACAGCCGGGAAGTAGATACCAACTCACAGCCAAAGTACCATGCTCAGATCCTCAATACCAATAGCAGAACATAATATATAATATAGAATATAAATCCAAAGCTAAGGCGTAATAAGTACGCCTATCGGCAGCTACACACGTAAGGAACACGTGGTAGAAAATCCACGAGGCCAGGTGCCTCCAAAGAAATGGATATAAACACTTACCTTTCTCAAAAGTTAGCATTGCGACCAACAACCGCGTTATTCTTTGAATTCATTGCCAAACGATCCCACTGTGATCAATAAGCAGAAAAATATATCACATTAGGCTAAAGGCTTCATTCCTCACATCTTAGGGCAATCCAGGTAGGAACCTGATACCCTATTCGCATACGCAATACGCAGGCCAGGCCTATGTACAGGATTTAAGGTCACATAACCAAACCCTAAATAAATGACATTTATATGTTGCCCATAACTCACTGAGTACAAATATATAATTAATTTCATTATCGGGGTCCATTTGACCCTTTAAACTATTAATTGAACTTATTAATACGATGTCTAATATTCCAAGTTTTACCGTTAAAATATATTAAAACACACGTAATAAACTCAAATAATATATTACGATCATTACCTGAATATTTCAGGGTGAAAATTCTACTTTTCTCCGGCCCCTTTTCTCATTTTCTGGCATTTTTCCCTTTCGTTTCTCATCATTTCCATTTCTATTTATTTCGTTTATCTTTCTGTATCAAATGTTTCGCTTTTTAATGTTTGACCAGATTAGGCCAAGGGATTAGCTCCCTTAAGGCCACCGCCATTCATTAAACCTTTTTGTCGTTTTTCTCATTTCATTTTTTTTATTTTTTTTTTCTTTTCGCGATGAAAATTAAAACGGTACCCTACGATATTCGAAATAATTCCAACTTTTGCATACAAGTTATACAAAATATATGTAACATACGTGCGGAGACGGATCTCAAATTGGACTCGCGAAACTCAAGATGCGAATTTAAATGAAAAAAGTCAAATTATTTAACTTTCGGCATTTTAGCGGAAACTCGCCGAACGACCTCGAAATTTACTTTTGAAAGTTTACAAAAATCAAAAATAATCATACGAACCTAACGGCGCTTTTGGATTTCGAATCAGAGCTCATTCTGCAATACCGAGCTCGAAAATCTCTTTTTAATATTTATCGCCAATAAAAACCGAAACATTCTTCCGATGCCTACCAAACGAGGTCTGATTTAGCTCAAATTTAACAGACAGGTTCTAATGGATATTACGAGTATTTCAAAATTATCGGCAAGCCAATCGGAGTCCTAACTTCTGAAACGACTGACCGAGGTCGTTTCACTCACCCTCACAGCTGAAGTCATCTTCGCTCCTGAACAATGTGGCGAACTCAATCCTGGAGCGAACCTGCCGAAACGAAATAGATAGATAAGAAACAAACAACAAACAAGGGTGAGTCAAGGACTCAATAAGTGGGGCAGACTAGCCAGCTCAAAGAATAGGATAGCTAGCTAGGAAGAAGAAACAGATAAACCAAATTCCTTTTATTTAAATTGTAAAAAGGCGGAGCCAGATAATAGCCTGAAACACGTATGAAACCATAAACTCAACCAGGAATACGAGCCAGACGCATATTAACAAATAAGCAATGTACGTATAAGAAGAATAGTAGTTATGTACCACAAGTCTACACAATGGTATGAAAAGAAATGAAATGAAATGAGATGAAATGAAATCTGATGCAAAGGGTCACATGTGCCCGTCATCCCATCCCGAAGCAGAATACTCCTGCATTCGAGGGGAACCCAATCTGATAACCAACTGGAGCGGAATACTCCTGCTCCTGGGGCGGATACTCCTGCACCCGATATAATATAAAACAGAGGCGGAATACTCCAGCACCCGATAAAATATAAAGCTGAGGCGGAATACTCCTGCACTCTCCTGGGGCGTAATCTTCCTACCCTCAATATGACACAATGGAGCAGAATACTCCTGCTCCTGGGGCGGAATACTCCTGCACCCAATATGATATGTCATGTAATGCATATGAATGACATATAATGCATATGAATGCAATGTGATGCAATAATAACCCTTCACCGGCGCGGGCCTTTTATCGACAGCCAGGAAGTAGATCCCAACTCACAGCCAGAGTACAATGCTCAGATCCTTAATGCAATACCAACAACAGAACACATTTAATATACAATGTAAATTCAAAGCTAAGGCGTAAGGAGTACGCCTATCGGCAGCTACACACGTAAGCAACACGTGGTAGAAAATCCACGAGGCCAGGTGCCTCCAAAGAAATGGATATAAACACTTACCTTGTTACAAAGTTAGTACATCCACTCAATAACCGCTTGTCCTTTGGTTTCATTGCCAAACGATCCCACTCTATTCAATAAGTAGAAAAATTTATCAAATTAGGCTAAAGGCTTCATTCCTCACATCTTAGGGCAATTCGGTTAGGAACATGATACCCTATTCGCATACGCAACACGCATGCCAGGCCTATATACAGGGTTTAAGGTCACATAACGAAATCCCAAATAAATTACATTTATATATTGCCCATAACTCACTGAGCACGAATATATGTTAAATTCCATTATCGGGGTCCATTTGACCCTTTAAACTATTAATTGAACTTATTAGGACGATATCTAATATCTCAATTTCTACCGCCAAAATATATTCAAACACACGAAATAAACTTAAATAATATATTAGGATCATTACCTGAATGTTTTAGAGTAAATATTGTACTTTTCTCCGGCTCCTTTTCCCATTTTCTGGTATTTTTTTCTTCTGCGTGTTTTCCATTTTGTTTCTCTGTTTCTCATTTTCTGAAGCTCAAAGTGAAGCTGCAGATATATATAAGCCCACCGCCATGCACACTCTTTTTCTTTCTTACGTTTTGTCTTTTTCCCCTTTTACATTTTTTTATTTTCTTTTCTTTTCTTTTCGCGAAGAAAATTAAAACGGAACACTACGATATTTGAAATTATCCCAACTTTTGTATACCAGTTATACAAAATATATGTAGCATACTCGCGAAGGCGGATCTCAAATCGGGTTCCCGAAACCCAAAATGCGAATTTAAATAGAAAAAAAGTCAAATTATTTAACTTTCGTTATTTTAGCGGAAACTAGCCGAACAACATCGAAATTCACTTTCGAAAGTCCACAAAAGTCACAAATAATCATATGAACCTAACGGCGCTTTCGAATTTTGAATCGGAGTTCGTTCGCCAAACCGAGCTCAAAAATCTCTTTTTAATATTTATTGTTAATAAAAACTGAAATCTTCTTCCGATGCCTACCAAACGAGGTCTGGTTTAGCTCAAATTTTACAGACAGGTCCTAATGGTCATTACAAATATTTTAAAATTATCGGCATGCTAATCGAAGTCCTAACTTCCTAAACGACTAATCGAGGTTGTTTCATTCTCATCCACTTAAAATCTCGTTCGTCCTCGAACGAGCCTAAGTTTAAAGCAAGATTCATGCAGATAACAAGAGAACTTGCACGACCTTCATGAGCTACTCCACGGACATTATTACCTGATTACAGAATCAGAATTATAACACACATATCGAACTCTTGGATAAAAGCATAGCTGGATAATATCATAACGCCATTGCCCAGCTTATTCTGACTAAACTGATCCTTGCTCGATCACGAGAGGAGAGTTCTACATTTTCGAAGCAAAGATACACGAAACTTTGAATGGGTTAACATGATTCCGCCGACGAATCACCTCATCGATATACTTTTTAATATAGAACAGGTCGGTGGAACTGAGAATTAGCTCACGCTTGATGCAATAGGGGAAGCTTTTGAAGTACCTTGTCACTACTCTTTATATAATATTTGATACAAGCTATATTATTTTTACGAATGCACTATGCAACATCTCAGTTGATTTTAGTGTTGTTCCGCAAGCTCCTTGTGGGAATGTAGTTACTCATGTCCTAATGTATGTCAAAGGTTCATCTGAGCAGGGTCTATTATATAAGGATAAGGATCATGCAAATACTACTGGATAGTATGATGCAGACCAGGAATGATCTTCAAACTGAACATCTACTTCAGGGTATTATCTTTGAATTGGAAATATTATGACTTGAAAAAAATAAAAATAAAAGAAACATGTCGTTGGACCATGAGCTGAGGCAGAATACCAGCAACAAAGTTGATTACATGTGCACTTATAACGCTAAAGTAACTTCTCAAAGAGTTGAGGTGTAAAGGAGATATGCCAATGATGGATGGATGACAAGCTACACTAGACCTTTAACTCTAAATTTTCATGAAGTAAAATAGCGTCAGTATGAGGATCTAGTTCTAGTTGAATACGGATAGATAGCCAGAAGAAAACCGGAGTCACATTAAAGGGTTACTACTAACGGTGTTCTCATGTATAAAGATAGACTTTGTGTCCCTGATGTTGCAGATTTATATGGACAGATTAAGATAGAGGCACATTATTTCAAATACACTGTTCATCCAGGTTCGACTAAGATGTACCATGATCTTAAGCAGATTTATTGGTGGGACGGAATGAAATGTGACATAGCAGAATTTGCGGCTCAGTGTTCTAATTGCTAGCAAGTTAAAGTCGTGTCATCTTTCCATACTTTATGCTTTCAGCAGATAGGTACGTATATACGATCAGTTTGTCAGCTTATCTCTATCATTAATAAATTATTAGTGGATTTAGCAAAGATTGACACTCATTGTAGGTTTCTGTCGTGGCCTTACTTTGGGTGATGACAAAAGTGGTATCAATACCTCAGAGATTTAGTATTACCATTCAGTATTTGGAGGAAGACTCCTCCACTTAAAGCACAAACTCATGCAGCTATTTGAATAGGAATAACCATCCTCGCACAGTCTGCTGGACTAAAGAAGTTTACCTAAAAGCTGAACGTAGGAAGACCTAAGCTACCAACTACTCTTTCGAGTTGCCAAACAGCTGCAACTCTCGAGTTCACAACTCCATACCTTTGTCGTAAACACCACCGCCTGATGGATGGTACTTCTATATAAAAATTTCGACAGAGTTTCCCCTGAAACTGGATGATCCGCACAAACAGAACCAGCACAATACTATACATGGGAATGGATACGCGGATAAACTAATAACATAAACATGTTAAATGGATAACAAGATGAGACAACTGGATGACATAACAAATCCGCAGATAGAATGTCTGGACAGCACCACTATCCTGATTTTCAACCTAATTTTCAGAGTGTAGATCAAAGTTATAGACTTCATAGTCTTCATAGAAGTTTTAGATATATGTCTTAAGGTTCCAGGGAATCTTGAAGCATCTCAATATCAATTTTGTACAAGGCGTTATGTGCAAACCACTAACAGTTGTATGAAGATAAAAATAATTTTCCAAATTTTGAAACATTTTGTGCTACTATTTTGGACATCTTTTACCGTGGTTCTTAGCAGTGCTGTCTTTTGGAAGAGGTAAGTTTTTTTATCCAAAACAATAATATGCTTACCCGGCTAGAATAACACGTACTCTGGCTCAACACAGGGAACGTTACAAGCGGCTACCAATCGCCCAAGCTCATTAGTGCCGGACGAAGAAGAAATGGAAATGGATCGAAGATAGAAATAATAGAGCTTCAGGAAGCTCGTCTTCTTATTTTCTTGGCTACCAAAGCTAGACTACTTACGAGTCAATGTAGCCCAAGAATCGCAATTGAAGAAACAGATATTAACCGAGCTTTATGGAACAACATCCATGCCAATTTGACATCCTAATAAGAAGGAAACTCTGACAATTTACCAGAAAACCCTTTTATAACTAAGACAAGCTCATAGAATAACATGACTGTACTAGCGTTTTGAACCAAGATGAAATACGTAGATCGAATATTACTTACTAATCACTTTGCACTGGAAGAAACGATAACACTTTCTGATAATGATGGATTAGGATCCCATTATCCTACCAACATTGAATTTCGAGAAGAGGTAAACTAATTTGACATAATAACAGAAGATGACACAACAAGATGCCAGGCAGACAATACCGATACTCACTCCCAAATCTTTCACATTTAAACCAGATAAACTAGTAGGGTCTCACCAATGCTACGAATAAATCATATCAGAAGCTCACCCCTTTACCGCAACCGATTCTTAATAGACAATTCCCAGGGAAACCAAGGAAACATGATAAGACAGACCATCTCCAGATCGATCGGAAGAATCAAATCTTACTCACATATAAGGGAAGAAGAAATACATGGGTGTACTACATCAAATACCTCAACATCCTGCCAGACTGGTAGTTCTTAGAACTGCCTTTGCGGCTAAGCCGAGCCGCTACTCTGATAATTACTTCTAGAAGAACCACTACCACCACACTCTCGACCTCTTTCGAATGAGGGCATATCTCTGGTTGATTAAGATCTAAATGAAATCCCATGCGACTATACAGATGCCTGATGACAAAAGAAAAGACGATTGTCTACTCGTCAGAGTAAGGGAAAACTCCTTAAAGGATAACCAGACTCACGATAATGATAACACCTTTTCGCTGAGAATGGAAGCTGGACAGATTGTAGAAAGTTACAAAGAGAAAAACTAGGTCTGAAATGGACGAACTGCTGGCCCACTCAAAGAATTGCGTAACACAAGCTGAGATGACCTGGAAGGTGACCTCCCAAAATAATTGGAACTCTTACCTCCAAATGAGGTACCATGGTTACCCACTAAGGCCACGAGATCTCTTGCTCTCCCGTTCTAACTCTTCCCGCTCTAACTTATGGTATGCCTAATACCTTTAAGTAATATCAACAACGACATCAAATAAAGTCCTAACCTCAATCTCTTGAGCTATCTAGGATCTCAAGGAAAAAGAAAGGTTATAAATAAATCTTTGAATCTCTCGAAAGGATCATGGACTAGTTCTCGTGCATATCCAGCCATCCTAAAGAATTCAATCTCTTATTCTGAAACACCAATAGGCTAACCGACAGGCTACCCTGTCCAATTCACTCAAACTGGCAACAGTTTTCATCTCGCTCGCTACTCGAAAGGAACTTTTTCACGAATCTAGAAGGAAAACTGAACAAAGTTAGCTAATAAGAGAGCGGTCCACCAATTCAGAGTTGGGCCCCCTAAAACTGGAAAGCAGAATAATCAAAACCATACCGCTCGATATGATCAAGAGTCCGAAGGATATGCTGACATCATTTATTTTAAAAAAATTACGAGGTTTATCTGATTCATTGCTTAAGAATATCAGAAGGTTCAACCGCGTAAAATAATGCAACCTCTTCGGAACTCGGACCGAGCAATTACTCAGGCTAACTAACCAGCCAGAATGACTAGAGGTACAACACATGCTGTCTCCGGAATATAATTTACTGCAGCAATATTAAGAACCGAAAAAATGAGCTCCCTGAGATCGAACGCCTGCACATGCGGCATCCTGATAGGTTTTCCAATGAATAATAAGTTCTTACGGTATCTGCATCGCCAAGATTCTCGTAAGAGAATCATAGAGAGCGAAGGGAACCACAAGGCCCTGCTCCCTTGCCCATCGCGAGCTCGTATAGCTTGGGCCTACGCAACTGGATCGTCAGCCCGATCCACAACTCTCGAGGCTTGAGTAGCTCTAGCCTCAGGCTAGGCTACTTTGTCTTGAACTCCTAACCCTTGCTGATTTATCGCACGAGGGTTCACAATTACCCCAAATGAATTAATGAAAATACTTTTGCATCCTAGACGGACACACAATCAGAAAAGAAGAAAGTGAAACTTCCTAAATGCCATCATATCCTCTCGTAGAAAAGTACGGATGTCTACGTACCCATCAGCGAGACTCTACTAGACACTGTCTTAGTTCGGATAGACACCAAACCGGGCTCAGATACTAACTGACACGAACCGAATTCTGGGTCGTGTCAATGTTGTACTTAAGGTCGTAATCACATATAATCATTCTAGGAATCACAAAGAATCATGGTCAACCTTAAATTTTATTGACCTTTGCATAACAGGGAGAAACATAGATGACACAAGGTACAAAAATAGGGAGATATTATAGGCAATCAATATCTCTAAGCATTCGTTCAAGTCAAATCATTGCTTTTACGTAAGAATCAGAATCCAAGAAGTTTTGACCTAATCAAATGACAAATTAATACATTAACAAATACAACAGATCAAGCAATTCAAGCAGTAGTTACCACACAAAATATTCAAGTAATCAGACATTAAAAAAAGACCAAGGGTTACCCGTTTTCGAATCGGGTCTGGTCAGGTTGACTCAAACGACCCCGGTTAGTCGTTTCGGAAGTTAGGACTCCGATTGGTGTGCCGATAATTTTAAAATATTCATAATATCTATTGAGACTTATATGTAAAATTTGAGCTAAATCAGGCCTCGTTTGGTAGGCATCGGAAGAAGGTTTCAGTTTTTATTTGCGATAAATATTAAAAAGAGATTTTCGAGCTCGGTTTTGCCGAATGAGCTCCGATTCGAAATTCGAAAGCGCCGTTGGGTTCGTATGATTATTTATGACCATTGTAAACTTTCGAAAGTGAATTTCGAAGTTGTTCGGCAAGTTTCCGCTAAAATGCCGAAAGTTAAATAATTTGACTTCTTTTCATTTAAATTCGTATCTTGAGTTTCGGGAGTCTGATTTGAGATCCGCCTTGGCGAGTATGTTACATATATTTTGTATAACTTGTATACAAAAGTTGGAATTATTTCGAATATCGTAGAGTACCATTTTTATTGTCGCCGCAAAAACGAAAAGAAAAGAAAATAAAATAAGATTAAAAAAAAAGAGACAAAAAGTCAACATATGAATGGCGGTGGATATATGCTACTTAAGCATATAAAACAGAAAAAGAAACGATGGAGAAGCAGAGCGAAACGGAAAAGCGCAGTGAGGGAAAAATGCTAGAAAATGAGAAATTGGGCCGGAAAAGAGTAGAATTTTCACCCTGAAATATTCAGGTAATGATCCTAATATATTATTTGAGTTTATTACATATGTTTGAATATATTTTTACGGTAAAAATAGGGATATTAGACATCGCCCTAATGACGTAAATTGATAGTTTAAAGGGTCAAATGGACCCCGATAATGGAATTAATTATATATTCGTACTCAGTGCATTATGGGCAACATATAAATGTAATTTATTTGGGGTTTGGTTATGTGACCATAAACCCTGTACATAGGCCTGGCCTGCGTATAGCGTATGCGAATAGGGTATCAGGTTCCTACCTGGATTGCCCTAAGGTGTGAGGAATGAAGCCTTTAGCCTAATTTGATATATTTTTCTGGTTATTGAACACAGTGGGATCGTTTGGCAATGAATCCAAAGGACAAAGCGGTTATTGAGTGGCTGTACTAACTTTGTAACAAGGTAAGTGTTTATATCTATTTCTTTGGAGGCACCTGGCCTCGTGGATTTTCTACCACGTGTTTCCTTACGTGTGTAGCTGCCAATAGGCGTACTCATTACGCCTTAACTTTGAATTTACATTGTATATTATTTGTTATGCCCTGTAGTTGGTACTGCATTGAGCATATGAGCATTGCACTCTGGTTTTGAGCATTGCATATACTTCCCGGTTGGCGATGAGAGTCCCGCACCGGTGAAGAGTACTTATTGCATATACTTCCCGGTTGGCGATGAGAGTCCCGCACCGGTGAAGGGTCATCATTGCGCATACTTCCCGGTTGGGGATGAGAGTCCCGCACCGGTGAAGAGTCATTATTGCATATACTTCCCGGTTGGCGATGAGAGTCCCGCACCGGTGAAGGGTCATTATTGTATATACATCCCGGTAATCGATGAGAGTCCCGAGCCGGTGAAGGGTCATTATTGCATATATCTCCTGGTAGACGATGAGAGTCCCGCGCCGGAGATTGGTATCAGGCATATGTGACTACATTGCATCATACCGCATTCATCTCATCCCATGGCACCGCATACTGACTATTATGTGTACTGTGTTGTGTTTTATGTATGCGGTATGTATACTATGACGTGGACATATCTCAGTTTGCCTATATATTTCTGGCTCGTATCCCGGGTTGCGGGAATCGATTTGCACGCCGCAATGGTATAAATCTATGGATTGGGTTGCACGCTGCAACAGGATGAATATATGGATCGGGTTGCACGCCGCAACAGGATATATTTCTGATTGTTGATGTGTTCGAGATGCCTATATGTTTTGGTTATCTTACGTTCCTGGTTGTTAATGAGTTTGTCATCCCATACGTGTTTCTAGTTATTATCTGGCTCTGCATTTTTATAATTTAAATAAGAGGAATTTTGTTTATCTTTTTCTTCTCCCTGGCTAGCTATCCTATTCTTTGAGGTGGCTAGTCTGCCCCGCTTATTGAGTCCTTTTGACTCACCCTTGTTTGTTGTTTGTTTCTTGTCTATCTATTTCGTTTTGGCAGGTTCACTCCAGGATTGAGTTCGCCACGTTGTGTAGGAGCGAAGAGGACTTCAGCTGTCAGGGTGAACCAGCTTTTATTCCCGATGGCCACCAGTATATTGGTTATTATTTCAGTTGCATTTTGCTCCCTTCAGGAGGTATCTGTCTTCTTTTGTACTCTTAGATGTCTAGTCTGGATAGCCCTAAACCTAGTATGTTGGGTAGTCAGCTGTAATTTCTTTTGTACAGCTTAGAGGTATCAGTATGTCTGTACTTTTTCTGAGTCTTGTTTTTATTTATGAATTGGATTATATTTATTTTCCTAATTTAATTGGTAAGGGTTCGCCCGACGGGTCTAGGGGAAGATGTCGGGTGCCCGCACGGCCTAGCCGGATTCCGGGTCGTGTCAGTTGGTATCAGAGCCTGGTTTAGAGTCTATCCAGACTAAGACAGTGTCTAGTAGAGTCTCGCTGATGGGTATGTAGACGTCCGTACTTATCTACGAGGGGCTATGATGGCATTTAGGAAGTTTCACTTCCTTCTTTTCTGATCGTGCGTCGGTCTAGGATACAAAAGTATTTTCGTTAGTTCGTTCGTGGTAATTGTGAACCCTCACGCGACAAATCAGAAAACGGTATGAGTTCAAGACGAAGCAGTCTAGCCTAGGGCTAGCATTGACGGAGCACCGAGAGTGTTGATCGTGCTGACGATCTAGTTACGGAGGTCCCAGCTGTACGAGCTTGTGATGGGCACGGGAGCAGGGCCTTGTGGTTCCCTTGGCTCTCTACGGTGCTTTTACGAGAATCTTGGCGACGCAGATACACAAAAACCTATTATTCGCTAGGCAGCTTATCAGGTTGCCGTAGATGGAGACGTTCGGTCTCAGGGAGCTCCTTTTCCGGTTCTTAATATTGCTGCAGTAAATTATGTTCCGGAAGCAGCATGTGTTGCGCCACCAATTATTCTGGCTGGTTATCTAGCGGAGGTAATTATTTGGTCCGAGTGCCCAAAGAGGTTGCATTATTTCACGCGGTTGAACCTTCTGATATTCTTAAGTAATGCATCAGATAAACCTCGTGATTTTTTTTAAAATAAAAGGATGTCAGCGTATCCTTCAGGCTCTTGATTATATCGAGCAGTATGATGTTGATTATTCTGCTTTCAATTTTCAGGGGTCCAGCCTTGAATTAGTAGGCCACTCTTTTATGACCTAACTTGGTTCAAATTTCCTTTTAGATTCGTGGAAAAGTTCCTTTCGAAGTGAGCGAGATGAAAAGTGTTGCCAGTTTAGTGGATTAGACAAGGTAGCCTGTCGGTTAGCCTGTTGGTGTTTCAGTATATGAGATTGAATTCTATAGAATGGCTGGATATGCATTAGAACTAGTTCATGAGCCTTTCGAGAGATTCAAAGATTTATTGATGACCTTTATTTTTCCTTGATATCCCAGATGGCTCGAGAAATGGAGATCTGAATTTCATTTGATGTTGTTGTTAATATTGCCCGAAGGTTCGAGGCATACTATAAGTTAGAGCGGGAAGAGTTAGAGCGGGAAAGTAAGAGATCCCACGGCCCTGGTGGGCAACCATGGTACCTCATTTGGAGGTAAGAGTTCTGGTTATTTTGGGAGGTCACCTTTCAGGTTATCTCAGCTTGTGTCACGTGATTCTTAGTGTGCGCAGTAGTTCGTCAATATCAGACCCGGTTTTTCTCTTTATAGCTATCAACAATTTGTCCAACTTCCATTTTCACCGAAAAGGTATTATCATTATCGTGAGCCTGTCATCTTTGGTGGAGTTCTCCCTTACTCCGGCAAGTAGGCAGTCATCCTTTCTTTTGACAGACACTTGCACAGTTGCAGGGAATTTTATATAGATTTCAATCAGCCGGAGAAATGCCACCATCCAGTAGAGGTTGAGAGTGTGGTGGTAGTAGTCCTTCAGAAGGTAATTATCAGTGTAGCGGCTTAATTCAGCCGCAGAGGCAGTTTTATGAACTGCCAGCCTGGCAGGATGCTGAGGCATCCAATGTAGTGGACCCATGTGTTTCTTCTTCCCTTATATGTGAGTAAGATTTGATTCTTTCGATCGATCTGGAAATGGTGTGTCTTATCATGTTTCGATGGTTTCCTTGGATGTCGTTTCTATTAAGAATCGATTGCGGAAGAGGGGTGAACTTCTGATATGATTTATTCCTGGAATTTATGATGACCCTACTAGTTTATCTGGTTTAAATATGAGGGATTTGTGAGTGAGTATCGGTATTTTTCTGCTTGGCATCTTGTTATGCCACCTTCTGTTATTATGTCAATTCAGTTTACCGCTACTCGGAAATCAGTGTTGGTAGGATGATGGGATTCTAGTTCATCACCATAAGAGAGTGTCATGGTTTCTTCCGGTGTAAACTGATAAATAATATTCAATCTACCTGTCTCCTCTTGGTTCGAAACGCTAGTAAAGTCATGTTATTCCATTAGCTTGTCTCGGCATAAAAGGGTTTTCTGGTAAATTGTCGGAGTTTCCTTTTTATGGGAAGGTTAAATTGACATAGATTTTGTTCCATAAAGCTCATTTAGGGTCTATATATTCAATTGCAATTCTTTGGCTAGCCTGACTTAGAAGTAGTTTAGCTCTGGTAGCCAAGCAAATAAGAAGAAGAGCTTCCTAAAGCTCTAGTTATTTCTATTCTCAGTCTGTTGCCATCTCTTCTTTGTTCGGCACTGGTGAGCTTAGGCGGTCAGTAGCCTCTTGTGATGTTCCCTGTGTTGAGCCAGAGTGCGTTTCAATGTGGACGGGTAAGCACATTGTTATTTTTCAAGGCTACTAACGGTAATGAGAGGCGTCATTTGACCTTTGATTTGATCCATCAGGCGGTGGTGCTTATAGAAAATGTATGGAGTTGTGAACTCGAGAGTTGCAGCTGCTTGGCAACTCGAGAGAGTAATTTGGTAGCTCAGGTCTAACCCGCGTTCTCTATTTAGCGAAGTCTTCCTTAATCCAGCAGGTTGTGCGAGGATGACTATTTTTATTCAACTTAGCTGTATGAGCTGAAGCTTTAAGTGGAGGAGTCTTCCTCCAATAGTGAATATAAATATTAAATCTCTAAGGCGTTGTGAGAGCGTAAGCTAATTCTTAGTTCCATCGACCTATTCTATATCGAAAAGTATATCGAAGAGGTGATTATCGGCTGAATCATGTTAACCCATTCAAAGTTTCATGTATCTTTGCTTCGAAAATATAGAACTCTCTTCTCGTAATCGAGGAGGAATCAGCTTAGTCAGAATAAGCTGCGTAATAGTATTATCATATTATCCAGATATATTTTATTCCAAAAGTTCGGTATGCGTGTTATAATTTTGATCCTGTAATCAAGAAATAATGCCCGTGGAGTAGTTTATGAAGGTCATGCAAGTTCTCTTGCTATCTATATGAATTTTTCTTTAGACTTAGGCTCGTTCGAGGACGAACGAGAGTTTAAGTGGAGGAGAATGAAACGACCCCGGTTAGTCGTTTCGGAAGTTAGGACTCCGATTGGTGTGCCGATAATTTTAAAATGTTCATAATATCCATTGGGACTTATATGTAAAATTTGAGCTAAATCAGGCCTCGTTTGGTAGGCATCGGATGAAGGTTTCAGTTTTTATTGGCGATAAATATTAAAAAGAGATTTTCGAGCTCGGTTTTGCCGAATGAGCTCCGATTCGAAATTCGAAAGCGCCGTTGGGTTCGTATGATTATTTATGACCATTGTAAACTTTTGAAAGTGAATTTCGAAGTTGTTCGGCAAGTTTCCGCTAAAATACCGAAAGTTAAATAATTTGACTTCTTTTCATTTAAATTTGTATCTTGAGTTTCACGAGTCTGATTTGAGATCCGCCTTCGCGAGTATGTTACATATATTTTGTATAACTTGTATACAAAAGTTAGAATTATTTCGAATATCGTAGGGTACCATTTTAATTGTCGCCGCAAAAACGAAAAGAAAAGAAAATAAAATAAGATTTAAAAAAAAAAAGACAAAAAGTCAACATATGAATGGCGGTGGATATATGCTACTTAAGCATATCAAACAGAAAAAGAAACGATGGAGAAGCAGAGCGAAACGGAAAAGCGCAGTGAGGAAAAAATGCTAGAAAATGAGAAATTGGGCCGGAAAAGAGTAGAATTTTCACCCTGAAATATTCAGGTAATGATCCTAATATATTATTTGAGTTTATTACATATGTTTGAATATTTTTTTACGGTAAAAATAGGGATATTAGACATCGCCCTAATGACGTAAATTGATAGTTTAAAGGATCAAATGGACCCTGATAATGGAATTAATTATATATTCGTACTCAGTGCATTATGGGCAACATATAAATGTAATTTATTTGGGGTTTGGTTATGTGACCATAAACCCTGTACTAGGCCTGGCCTGCGTATTGCGTATGCGAATAGGGTATTAGGTTCCTACCTGGATTGCCCTAAGATGTGAGGAATGAAGCCTTTAGCCTAATTTGATATATTTTTCTGGTTATTGAACACAGTGGGATCGTTTGGCAATGAATCCAAAGAACAAAGCGGTTATTGAGTGGCTGTACAAACTTTGTAACAAGGTAAGTGTTTATATCTATTTCTTTGGAGGCACCTGGCCTCGTGGATTTTCTACCACGTGTTTCCTTACGTGTGTAGCTGCCAATAGGCGTACTCATTACGCCTTAGCTTTGAATTTACATTGTATATTATTTGTTATGCCCTGTTGTTGGTACTGCATTGAGCATATGAGCATTGCACTCTGGTTTTGAGCATTGCATATACTTCCCGGTTGGCGATGAGAGTCCCGCACCGGTGAAGGGTACTTATTGCATATACTTCCCGGTTGGCGATGAGAGTCCCGCACCGGTGAAGGGTCATCATTGCGCATACTTCCCGGTTGGCGACGAGAGTCCCGCACCGGTGAAGGGTCATTATTGCATATACTTCCCGGTTGGCGATGAGAGTCCCGCACCGGTGAAGGGTCATTATTGTATATACTTCCCGGTAATCGATGAGAGTCCCGAGCTGGTGAAGGGTCATTATTGCATATATCTCCTGGTAGACGATGAGAGTCCCGCACCGGAGATGGGTATCAGGCATATGTGACTGCATTTCATCATACCGCATTCATCCCATCCCATTGCACCGCATACTGACTATTATGTGTATTGTGTTGTGTTTTATGTATGCGGTATGTATACTATGATGTGGACATATCTCATTTTGCCTATATATTTCTGGCTCGTATCCCGGGTTGCGGGAATCGAGTTGCACGCCGCAATGGTATAAATCTATGGATCGGGTTGCACGCCGCAACAGGATGAATATATGGATCGGGTTGCACGCCGCAACAGGATATATTTCTGATTGTTGATGTGTTCAGGATACCTATATGTTTTGGTTATCTTACGTTCCTGGTGGTTAATGAGTTTTTCATCCCATACGTGTTTCTAGTTATTATCTGGCTCTGCATTTTTATAATTTAAATAAGAGGAATTTTGTTTATCTGTTTCTTCTCCCTGGCTAGCTATCCTATTCTTTGAGGTGGCTAGTCTGCCCCACTTATTGAGTCCTTTTGACTCACCCTTGTTTGTTGTTTGTTTCTTGTCTATCTATTTCGTTTCGGCAGGTTCGCTCCAGGATTGAGTTCGCCACGTTGTGTAGAAGCAAAGACGACTTCAGCTGTCAGGGTGAGCCAGCTTTTATTCCGGATGGCCACCAGTATATTGGTTATTATTTCAGTTGCATTTTGCTCCCTTCAGGAGGTATATGTCTTCTTTTGTACTCTTAGATGTCTAGTCTGGATAGCCCTAAACCTAGTATGTTGGGTAGTCAGTTGTAATTTCTTTTGTACAGCTTAGAGGTATCAGTATGTCTGTGCTTTTTCTGAGTCTTGTTTTTATTTATGAATTGGATTATATTTATTTTCCTAATTTAATTGGTAAGGGTTCGTCCGACGGGTCTAGGGGAAGATGTCGGGTGCCCGCACGGCCTAGCCGGATTCCGGGTCGTGTCATTGACCCGTCTCGAATTGGTGTTGCAAAGAAGAAGACCTATATTTCCTTTGTGAATACAAATTGTTCAACATGCAAGTAACCCCGCCGGAGGCATTTCCCGGCGGTGGTGATTTGATTGGCATAGGGTTAATCTCTCCTTCATCCAAACCCCATCGAAAGTAAAATGGGTTATGTTGCGAACGATGAAGGGAATCCAAAAACACCAGTTTCCCCAGAGAGGAGAGAGAGAGAGTCGGGTCCATGGGTGAGAGGGGAAAATGAGGTTGGGGGTAGGGTTTTGGGGTGTAGAATAAAGGAAATTAAATTTATACCGTTAGATCGTCTACGTGGACGATGAAGACCAATCCACGTAGGCGTGACGTGTAAAAAAATGGCTGATGTATGTATGTGACGTGTAATATATGTATATAGATGTATTTATGTATATACATTGTATATTTGGTGTATAAATAGGTATAAAAATAGTATAAAATGGACATAAAAATATAGAAAATTAGGAAATAAATTTTAAAATATTAGGAGGGCTAAAAATGCATAAAAATTGTAATTTTGAGATTTTAAACAATTTTGGATAATTTTGTCAAAAATAGAGATAATTGCAATGATTGTAAAACTAGCTATGATTTGAGACGACACTTTTGAAAAGGGCCTCAATTGCAAGGCTATTATGAGAGGGTAATTTGAAAAGAATGAACGAGGCATGAGTGGATGCACCCTCGTGTGTAAAATTATAAAACTGTTGATTTTGAAAATAGGAGGGAGAAAATTTGGGTGTCAACAAATGGTCGAGACCGTTCCTGCTCAAGGAGTGACTAGGAGTGGGAGAATTTATACTCCCGAGCATCTCACTAAAGGTAGCCGAGGGATCAGCGAGGAGGAGTCCGAAGAATTGTGGAAGAAAGTACAAGCAAAGGAATACTCTGTGGTTGAATACTTGGCCAAGACTCCAGCGCAAATCTCTATTTTAGCCTTACTGCCCAAGTCGGAGAGCCACCGAAATGCTTTGATCAAAGTGTAGGACGAAACACATATTTCGGTGGACACGTCGGTTGATAACCTGGCTAGCATGGTCGGACAAGTCATGGAGGCCAACCGAATTGCTTTTCACGAAGATGAGCTCCCACCTGAAGGGTTGAGCCACAACAAAACTTTGCATGTTACTATCAAATACAAAGATTAGTTCGTAGGAAGAGTCCTAATCGACGGAGGCTCTTGTCTAAACATATGCCTATTTATCACTTTGAAAAGAATAGGAATTGACCAAACCAAGATAAAAGAAAGCGACATGAAGGTGAAGGCATTTGATGGATCGAAAAGAAGCACCATTGGGGATATTGACTTGACTATCATGGTCGGCCGCGTGGAGTTCACTGCCGAATTTCATGTCATGGACATCTCCGCTTCTTATAACCTGTTATTGGGAAGAACTTGGATTTACATGTCTGGAGCAGTGCCTTCCACATTGCACCAAATAGTGATGTTCGAATGGGACCACAAAGAGGTGGTAGTGTTCGGTGAAGGGAACAACTCCGTTTACAATGAGCAAACCATACCAGCAATCGAAGGGAACACTCCTAATGGGCAAACCTTCTATACTGTAGAGCTCGTAGGAGCAGTACAATTTACTCGAGGAGGACGTTGCAAGAGCTACAACTCGAGTTGGAATTTCGCAGACAGAATCATAGGAGGTTATACTGCTCATTTCGCTCCCAAATTGGTCGACACACCGCCCGGGGTCGAAGAAAAAAAAAGAAATTTTTATAGTGGGATGGCTGAGGCATAGGCTATGAAGGGAGGAATTAGTTTGGGAGCTAGTCATATCTGATTGGGTAGTGCCCTCAAGTAAATTTCGTGAGACCTTACCGGCTAAAACAGAGAAGCGGCCGATGTACTCACCTAATGCTCGTCCTAATTGGAAGCGCATCTCTGAGGTAATAAAGGAAAGGCAAGTGTGGATACCCAAGGCACCCGAACCTATGGAGGTAGTGATTAAAGAGCCCTGTGTGCTCCCACAACCTGCAAAATAGCCTGGAGAGTGGGTCATCAGCATCATGATAAAGCAAGGGTATGAACCTGGTAAAGGTTTGGGCAAGAACCTAGATGGCATGGTTGAGTCGATTAAAATTGTGATGAGGCCCGACAATGAGAAGGCTGGCGTGGGGTACTGATGTTTGGCATTTTATGCCTATATTTCCTTAATATTTCCTCACGTTTGGATAGTCTATTCGCTCGTTTTCTAGTTTATGAATATGGTTTTACACTGATTTTATGTCGTGCGTGTGTAGGTTGTTACGCAGTGTAATTGGAGCTTTTAGGAGCATGATTGAGCGAGAAAAGATTGGATTTTGATTGAGGATTGGATCGAGCACACGAAGGCATGACACGGACACGATTTCGGACCAAAGATTACGAAAATTGGCCTGGCGCTGTGGGCCATGCCCCGCGCCCCCCAAAGCGCCAGCCACCCCAGCGCGTTTTTCCATGCGGCGCAGGCCCAAAGCGGGCTGATTTCGACGTCCTCTGTCCAAACTCACGCGTTCCGAGGCGCGGGGCGCCCGTTATAACGCTCCTTGTGCGCGTTTTTATGTCCTATTTCGTCTAGGATTGGGTCTAACTTATTACTAGGTGTTTGTAAACTCTATAAATACTCTTTTACTTAGTTTTTCATAGGAGTTGAGACTTTGGAGCAAGTTTTGGAGAAGAGGGGAGGAGCCCTAGATGTCTTCTAACCAAGTTCTTTCTCTCTTTCTCTTATTCTTCTCTTTAATTCTATAGTTTGTTCGTTCTAGGGTTAGAGTAAATACATGAAGGTTGATGTTTGAAAGTTGATTTCTTCCTATTGATTTACCATTACGGATTGTTTATTCTTTCTTGATCATAATTGTTTGATTATAACGGCCGTATAATTGAACACTATCTACGGTTCTTAGATTGAACTCGACAGAGGAAATTTATGAACGCAAATAAGAAAGAATAGAACTAGTTTGTGAACCCGGGCATCGGGGAACCAATTCGCGGGTAGGATAGACATATACTTGCTTGCCTAGTTTAACTCATTACAGGATCGTTAATGCGTGCACGTGATTCAACCCATAGACATATAGGGATTGGAGTAGCCTGCATAGACCGTGAAGAATCGAAAGGTTTTCACGGGTACAATTAACCTGTTAGTTAGCAATCTAGGAAATCAAGAAGTAGATTCAACTGGAAAACTCAACTGGATTGTTTGCAACTCTGACCCTGGACCGTTTCTCCATTATTGATAACAACCCATAAATTGCTCTCAAATACTTGATCTCAATTACTTGTTTTAATTATTGCAATTAGTTAGTAAAACCTCAACCATTGGAAAAGATCCCTGAATAGTTTATATAAATTGTTTGATAGGATTCAGTCTGAATAGTCCTCGTGGGAACGATACTCGATTTATCACTTTATTACTTGTCGACCACATATACTTGCGTGTGCGTTTGGGAGCAACAAGTTTTTGGCGCCGTTGCCAGGGACTAAATAATTGACTGATTTCTTTTTGAACGATTACTTATTATCTATTCAGGTTTAATTTAGTTTAGTTTATTAGTGTTACTTGTCATCATGGCATCTTTTAATGAAAATTGGTCGAATGATGGTTGCTCAAATTTTGATGATTCTTGTCTGCTTTGCGGAGGAACCCACTTGTGGGAAAATTGTCCAACTCTTTCAAGCCTGCGGGACTGGTTATGTGAATTTTCTACCACCTTTGATTGAAATTTTTGTAAATTGTGTGGTGGTCGGTGGAATGATTGTCCTAAGTGTCATGCTCCTTCCCCCAATAATTTTTGTGATGATTCTAATGATGTTTGTGAGTTTGATAGGAGCGATAAAGTGCAGGTTGTTAGCGAAACTTGGCTAATGGAGCAAGCCAAACTCTTAGAAGCTTATGGGGATTTCAGGAGTGAACTTACAAATATGACGAGGCAATTTATGGAAGAAAGGGTTGTGCTCGGGCAAGAGATCGACGAATTTGGCTTGACTATTCACGACTTGGAGGAGAATTTGAGTGATATGGTTGAGGTGTCTAATGCCCAATTATCAGTTGTCGTGAATAGTAGATTTGAGATAGAAGAGCTTAGAAGCCAATTTGAGGAGCAAAAAGTAGAATTCCTACCACTCGACCAAATATTAGTTGATGATGCCAAGGTTGAAAAAATTACATTAGAGTCAAGTGAGGAAATAGAAAACATCATATTTGAGGACTCTAGTGTTTGTGCAAGTGAGGGTGTCAAAAGTAATGCAACTTTAGAATTGAAGCGCATTGGACCTCAGTCCAATCATTTTTCAACATTGTGTTTGGATAGTGACATGAAAATTGAGCCACCCGAGCCTATGAAGAAACCAAGGGAGGAGGAACAAGGTGCCTATATTTTAGAGTTTGTGATGCAAAGGAGACAAAACGACATCCCTCATTTAAAGGCCAAGAAGTGCAAAATGCGACAATGGTTACTTGGTCCTTTTGTATTTTTGCCACCACCCCAATACCATAGTTGTACACTTGAGGCAAAGTTGGGGATTCAATTCATTAGTTCAAGGTGGAGGAAAAAGTGATGAAGTTGTCCTCGTCGTGCCGCGACGTTAAATCAAGCGCTTCTTGGGAGGCAACCCAATTTGTTTGCTTTACATTTATTTATTTTACTATTATTTTTATGGTTGTATATTACTTTGGGTGATTCTTTGGATTGCAGGTTCATGTAATGGCGAGTCTAAGTGTGGGGTGTCCTCACCCTTGCCTAATATTGATGACCTGATGAGGGAAGTCTGAGTACCTCATACTATATGGAAGCTTGGAGGATGCTAGAACCAAGGACTAGAATCTTCAGGGAAGTTTTCTTTACCTTGCACTTTCTTATTTTTAGCACTGAGGACAGTGCTTAGTTTAAGTGTGGGGTGGGAAACTACCCTTTATCTATTTTTGAGGTTAGGATGCATGTACCGTAGGTTTTTCTTTTGTCACTTGACTTTATTTTTATTTGTTTCTTGCTTTAATATATGAAAAAAAAATTTTTAAAAACCAATGAAAAATTCCAAAAAGATTTCCCTTTTAGTTTTATTAGTGGTACATGTCATCCACCCCGTGGTTTTTCTTATGACCGCGGTTCTTTTCCACGGGGTGACCTTTGAACCGGGTAGTTTTTATTTTTTTAGGATTAGGATAGTTAGTTATAGGTGGCCCTAGACGGAAGGAAATAGGTAGAATGCTAGGTGCCTTTGATTTGTTTGATACCGGTGGACTTGGACTTGATTGCATGTGCTATTTGTGGTGTCCTTGAGTTTTAATTTTGATGCATGCCTAGAGAAAAAGTGGAACGACCCCCTTGAGATGCTTGAGTCCGCTTTTTTGACTTGATTGCTATCCTTTGTGCATTAGTGCTTAAATTTCCACAAGTTGCACTCTAGATGCTTGATTGAGAGTTGTTGATGGAACCTTTTTGTGTGGACCATGTGCAATGTGTGTTGTGAGGCATGTTCTTAATTACTCCATGTGCATGTTAATGTCTAGAACTTGCCCCGTGTGTGTGCAAAGCGAAATCCTAGGTTTGCTCTAGTTGGGAAATGATACAAGGCCTTCTTTTGATTTGCCTACCCTTACATATATACCTTGAAAAGAAACAAATTGTTGTTGTGATTTCTTTGACCCTTTTTATTGGCACCCACACCCCGAGCCTACCCATTTGTTCTAAATTGTCTCTTTTGGCCCTTTACTCCTTAAGCACTTTAGTGATATTGTGTGTTATGTTGGAGTTGTGGTTGGATGTTGGGAGGTTCTTGAGTGGAACTAATAAAGGGGAATAATGGTAAAATTGTGAAGTAGTGAAAAGCATTGGCAAGGTTGGAAGATAATGAGAAAAAAAATAGCAAAGTTGAAAATAGAAAAGAAAAGAATTGTGAAAAAGAAATAAAGAGAAAAAGATATCCATTCCTTGCTAGTGTGTGTTTAATAGAAATATGCTACTTGTGAGAAGGTGTATGTGTAAAGGTGTTGATTGGGTGGTTTGATGAGATTGATGCTTAATTTGAATGTGATGTATTAAAGTGCTTAGGGAGGTAGTCACTATTACCCATATGTATCCTACCAACCCCTTAGCCTACATTACGACCTTTCTAAAGTCCTAGTTAATCCCGATTGGAGTGAGCTTACATTAGTGGAGTCCTACACTACGGGCAAGCCTATGGTACGTTGTGTGTGACATGTGAGACTTTCATGAGAGTGAGTGAATTTATTTGTTATTGTCCCCATTCTATTCTTAATATTCATTGTTGTGTGTGATATTTGGGGGACACTCTCTTGCTTCATTTTAGTGAGGGCACATGGTTTGCATGAAATAGGTGAAGTTGATGGTTTCTTGGTTGAGTAGATAGGTGTGATTTTGTGGGAGCATGGTTGCAATAAGTTGAGTTTGTGCATTTGAGTTGTTTTGGGGTGGTTGTTCTTATATTTTTGGTTTTGGTAAATTGTTGGCATGTTTGTGGATCCATAGTAGTCATGTGTGCATTGGTTTAATGGTCGGTATCAACCATAGTCATAGGCAGACCTGTTTTACCTAGGTTGGGAAGTTAGTTGTGATTGCTCGAGGACGAGCAAGGGTTCAAGTGTGGGGTGGTGATGTTTGGCATTTTATGCCTATATTTCCTTAATATTTCCTCACGTTTGGATAGTCTATTCGCTCGTTTTCTAGTTTATGAATATGGTTTTACACTGATTTTATGTCGTGCGTGTGTAGGTTGTTACGCAGTGTAATTGGAGCTTTTAGGAGCATGATTGAGCGAGAAAAGATTGGATTTTGATTGAGGATTGGATCGAGCACACGAAGGCATGACACGGACACGATTTCGGACCAAAGATTACGAAAATTGGCCTGGCGCTGTGGGCCATGCCCCGCGCCCCCCAAAGCGCCAGCCACCCCAGCGCGTTTTTCCATGCGGCGCAGGCCCAAAGCGGGCTGATTTCGACGTCCTCTGTCCAAACTCACGCGTTCCGAGGCGCGGGGCGCCCGTTATAGCGCTCCTTGTGCGCGTTTTTATGTCCTATTTCGTCTAGGATTGGGTCTAACTTATTACTAGGTGTTTGTAAACTCTATAAATACTCTTTTACTTAGTTTTTCATAGGAGTTGAGACTTTGGAGCAAGTTTTGGAGAAGAGGGGAGGAGCCCTAGATGTCTTCTAACCAAGTTCTTTCTCTCTTTCTCTTATTCTTCTCTTTAATTCTATAGTTTGTTCATTCTAGGGTTAGAGTAAATACATGAAGGTTGATGTTTGAAAGTTGATTTCTTCCTATTGATTTACCATTACGGATTGTTTATTCTTTCTTGATCATAATTGTTTGATTATAACGGCCGTATAATTGAACACTATCTACGGTTCTTAGATTGAACTCGACAGAGGAAATTTATGAACGCAAATAAGAAAGAATAGAACTAGTTTGTGAACCCGGGCATCGGGGAACCAATTCGCGGGTAGGATAGACATATACTTGCTTGCCTAGTTTAACTCATTACAGGATCGTTAATGCGTGCACGTGATTCAACCCATAGACATATAGGGATTGGAGTAGCCTGCATAGACCGTGAAGAATCGAAAGGTTTTCACGGGTACAATTAACCTGTTAGTTAGCAATCTAGGAAATCAAGAAGTAGATTCAACTGGAAAACTCAACTGGATTGTTTGCAACTCTGACCCTGGACCGTTTCTCCATTATTGATAACAACCCATAAATTGCTCTCAAATACTTGATCTCAATTACTTGTTTTAATTATTGCAATTAGTTAGTAAAACCTCAACCATTGGAAAAGATCCCTGAATAGTTTATATAAATTGTTTGATAGGATTCAGTCTGAATAGTCCTCGTGGGAACGATACTCGATTTATCACTTTATTACTTGTCGACCACGTATACTTGCGTGTGCGTTTGGGAGCAACAGGTACATTGTGGCCTACGAGAAGAGCATGGAAGAAGCATCACTGGACTTCAAGTTCTATAAGTAATGCACCAAGACTCTCTTGCATATTTTTGTCTCGTCTGGATACTTGGATGGCCGAAAAGGGGAGGTGTCCGCAGCGCAAGGGTGTAGTCAAAGATAGTTGATTCTGAAGAGGATCTGCTAGCGGGAGTGCAAGAACTGTTCATATTTGACGAAGACTGTTGTGTGATCCCTGAAGAACACGTTGAACCTCCTAGGCTGACAAAGGCTGGATCTGGAGCTGCATTGAACAACTGGATCAGCAATCGGGCCCGAGCTTACCGTGGACCTTGCATTCAAACTAATAATCCCATTGAGTTCACAATCGCAACATGTAATGAAACAATGGAGTTTGAGGAAATTGGAGTTGATTATGATGATTTCGATGAAACCACACAAGAAGAAATTGAAAGATTTAAAAATAAGCCTAAGCTAAACCTAGAGGAAACTGAGGTGATAAACCGAGGAGATGAGGAAATTTTGAAAGAGACAAGGATCAATGTGCATCTCACCACCGAAGATAAAAAGCGGTATACTGAGTTTCTTAAAGAATATGAGGACGTATTCGCCTGGCCGTACGATGACATGTCTGTCATAAGCACGGACGTGTAGCTCATAAATTACCTATCAATTCTGGCTTTCCGCCAATTAAACAAAAGGCCCGAACTTTCAAGTCAACAGTTCTGTTGAAGATTGGGGAGGAGGTAACGAAGAAACTCAACGTAGGAATTTTGATAAAGGTCAAATACCCAACTTGGCTAGCTAACATTGTCCAAGTGCCGAAGAAAGATGGTAAACTCCGAGTTTGTGTGGATTACAGGGATCTGAATAGTGCAAGCCCAAAGGATGATTTTCGTTTGCAAAATATACACATCCTGATTGATAAATTGCGCGAAACATGAGCTACAATCCTTCGTGGATTGTTTCGCCGGTTATCATCAAGTACTCATGGATGAGGAGGATGCCAAGAAGACAACTTTCACTACTTCTTGGGGGACTTATTGCTATAAGGTTATGCCGTTTGGGTTAAAGAATGCTGGAGAAACTTATAAGAGGGCAATGAAACCAGTATTCCATGACTTGATGCACAAAGAAATCGAAGTCTATGTGGACGACGTGATCATCAAATCAAAGAAGTGTTCAGTGCACCTTGAAAACTTGCGCAAGTTTTTCAATCGCTTGCGAAAGTATAATCTGAAGCTAAATCCGGCAAAATGTGCTTTTGGTGTTCCAGCAGGAAAGCTCCTGGGTTTCATCGTCAGTAGAAGGGCTATCGAGTTGGATCAATCCCAGATCAACGCCATCAAAGAATTGCCGCCGCCAAAAAGCAAGAAAGAGGTTATGAGTTTCCTGGAAGGCTCAATTACATTAGCTGGTTTATATGTCATCTGCGAGCCAATCATTAAGCTACTGAAGAAAGACGCAGCGACCGAGTGGATGGAAGACTGTCAAAAAGCATTTTATCGGATAAAGGAGTACTTGTCTTGCCCGCCCGTGCTGGTTTCACCCGAGCCTCAGCGACCTTTGATCTTGCATATGTCTGTGTTTTGGTTGTGTTTTGGAGCAACATGATTCAACTCGAAGAAAGGAGCAAGCAATATACTATCTAAGCAAGAAGTTTACTCCTTACGTGGCCAAGTACACATTGTTGGAACGCACGTGCTGTGCACTGACCTGGATAGCACAAAAGCTGAGGCACTACTGGATACCAATGCATTCTGGAAAGCTGGCTAAATATAAATTGCTGCTCAGTGAATTCGACATCACTTTTGTTACTCAAAAGCCGGTGAAAGCTCAAGCCTTGGCTGATCATATGGCCGAGAATTCAGTGGGAGATGACTATGAACAATTACACACCTATTTCTCCGACGAAGAAGTCATGTTCATAGGAGAGGATATCACCAAAGAGTATGATGGTTGGAGGTTATTCTTCGATGGAGCAGTAAATTTCAAAGGAGTCGGCATTGGAGCGGTATTAGTCTACGAGACTGGACAACACTACCGTATCATAGCCAAATTAAGGTTCCCTTGCACCAACAACATGGCGGAGTTTGAAGCCTGCATCTTGGGTCTTAGATTTTCGGTAGACATGAGCATACAAGAGCTGTTAGCAATGGGAGATTCTGACTTGTTGATTTACCATGTCCGAGGAGAATGGACAGCAAAGAACTCCAAGATACTGCCGTACCTGGAGTGGATAAAGGAGTTGAAGCAATGGTTCGCCAAGATAGAGTTCCGGCATGTACCTAGGTTGCAAAATGAGTTCGCGGATACTTTAGCCACCATATCTTCCATGATCAAACATCCAGACAAGAATTACATTGATTCAATACCCGTGACAGTGAGGAAGCAGCCAGCATATTGTTATTATGTAGAAGAAGAATCAGACGGACAACCTTGGTTCTACGACATCAAAGGGTTTCTGAAAGATGGCATCTACCCAAAGGATGCAACAAACCTCCAAAAGAAGATGTTAAGGAAGTTAGCAAGCGGTTTCTTTTTTAATGGAGAAGTTTTATACAAAAGAACACCCGATCTAGGATTTCTGAGATGTGTGGACGCCAAAGAATCTGCTAAGTTGTCGGAAGAAATACACTCTGGGACGTGAGGCCCACTTATGAACGGTTTCGTACTTGCACAGAAGATTCTGAGGGCCGGCTATTTCTGGATGATAATAGAGCATGATTGCATAAAGCACGCAAAGAAATGTCATCAATGCCAAGTCCACAGAGATTTGATTCAAGTGCCTCCTAATGAATTGAATATCATGGGATCACCTTGGCCTTTTGCCGCCTGGGGAATGGATGAAATAAGGTCTATCATGGGATCACCTTGGCCTTTTGCCTTTGGCCAGAATTGATTACGCATAAAAGACATCTCAACAGAGCAAATCAATAACAATCAGACCGTGAGAGACTTTGTGTGCAAGAACAAAGGCTGAGCAACAGAACCTTACGAAGGAGCAGTTTCATAGTTTAGTCTGTTGTGTTAGTTCTTTATTATAGGCTATAGATTTGTAATCTATCAGCTTGTTAAGAAGCAATTAGTAGAGGTTATTCTTTGGTGTAGTAGAGTCAACCTGACAAGCTAACGTGTGGCTTGGAAGGTTCTAGGTACTAGAGAGGTCTAGTTCTTTGATTACATTACGTTGTAGTCTAAAACTTACTCGGGTTTTCCTTTAGTGGAAGAGTGTAAATCCCAAGAGTTTGGGTCGTGGTTTTTTATCCCTTGAGCAATGATTTTTCCACGTAAAAATCTCTGTGTTATTTACGTTTCGGCATCAAGTTTAAGTTTCAGAGATAGGTGAAACTTGCAAAGAACTTGGTTTTTTGTAAGATAGGCGATAAAAGTTAAAGGCAAGTTTTAGAATTTAAAAATCGGGTAAGGACACTATTCACCCCCCCCCTAGTGTCTTACATAGGTGCACCGAGTGCAACATAACTGTTCGCCGACCTTGTGGCTGATTTAAGTGCCGAAATCCTCCCTGATGCGGAGCAGGGGTATTGATGTTAAAGGTCCAGTTTCTGAAGTATGGGCACTCTACACAGATGGGGCTTCGAATGTCAATGGCTCCAGACTTGGGTTGGTCTTGGTAGCTTTTACAAGATAAAAGGTATGCATTAGGCTTAACCCAGTTATAAATGATGAAGCCGAATATGAGGTCATCATTGTAAGTTTGGAGCTAGCTAAGGAATTGGGGGTAGCTAAGGTTGAATTGAAGAGTGATTCATAGCTGGTGGTGAAACAGATACTTGGGGACTTTATGCCTCGTGAGCCCAAAATGTAGCATCTCTTAGCCCGAGTGAAAGAACATTTTCCTAAGTTCCAAGAATGGTGAATGGAGCAGATTCCTCAAGAGGAAATAGGGAAAAGGATGTTGTAGCAAATTTGGGCTCCACTACCAGATTGGAGAGTTAGGATCAAGTTCACTTGTTCATCTCCTCAGCTCGGCCATCAAAAGAGTGAAAAAAGACGTGAACTCGGTGCATCTCGCTAAGGATTTGCACGCTAATTTTATCTCATATTTGGATAATTTAATCTCAACCTCGTGGAAGTAAGGTCTGCGTACATCTTACCCTCCCCAGACCCAACTCGTGGGATATACTGGGTATATTTTTGTTGTTATTGTTGTTGTTGTTGTATTTGGACTCGGGGACTCTGCTAAATGATAAAAAAGAAGCTCGGAAGGAAAATCCAAGTAGTTCTGTGTAGTAAAATTCGGGGAGAATTGTATAAAAAATTGCACAGCGCCCCGATTGCCTAGTGTTTGGGTTTGGGATAAATTGAGTAGTCCTGAGAGAAGTGCACGAGGGTGAGTGTGACAATCATTCCGGAGGGAAGTTACTGACTCATAAGCTACTCAAGGCTGGATACTATTTTCCAGATATCGTCACAGATTGTCAAGGCCTTTGTTAGGAAATGTGACAAGCTCCAATGCCATGATCGGATACTCTATCAACAAACGAAGCCCTTATACTCAATATTATCCCTGTGGCCATTTATGAAATGGGGGATTGATATTTTTGGGCCTCTCCCCAAGGTGAAGGGTAATGTGCAATTTTTGTTGTACTAACAGATTACTTTTCAAAATAGGTTGAAGCAGGGGTTGTTGCCTAAGTTTGGAAAAAGGAAATCATAGACTTTATTTGGAGAAATATAATCTGCAGATTCGGTGTCCCCAAAGGAATTACATTTTGTTCAAGGATGAGTTTTGAAGATAACAAAGAACCTGGTGCTAAGTGGACCATGAAAAGGTTCACAGTTGATTTGAAAAGACCAGCTGTTCAACGAGATGATCAAGTCAGAGTTGAAAAAGGAAATAAGAGAACGACTGGAGTCAAAGTTTCAATACTACCGGAAGTAGAGGAAGCTAGAGGCGGTGCTTAGAAGGACGTGGTTCCTAAACGACAATGGATTAGAAGATAAGGCAAATTAACTTAGGTTTTAAATAAGGAAATATGGGTAACCTTGTTTAAACTGATTTCAAAGAGGAAAATGATTCCTAAAGTTAGTTGGATCCGGCTAAGTCTAGTTCCTATATACACAATTTAATTTGGCCAGAATCAAAATGCACAAAAGACATCTCAACAGAGCATATCAAGTACAATCAGATCGTGAGAAGCTTTGTGTGCATGAACAAAGGCTGAGCAGGAGAACCTTACGAAGGAGCAGTTTCATAGATAAGTCTGTTGTTTTAAGGTCTTTGTTATAGGCTATTGAGTTGTAATCTATTTGCTTGTTTAGAAGCATATAGTAGAGATTACTTTTTGAGGTTAAGTAGAGGTAAGCTTACCATCTAACGTGTGGCTGTGAAGGTTCTAGGTACTAGGGGATTCTAGTTCCTTGATTACATTACGTTGTAGTCTAAAACTTGCTTGGGTTTTCCTTTAGTGGAAGAGTGAAATCCCAAGAGTTTGGGTCGTGGTTTTTTTATCCCTTGAGCAAGGATTTTTCCACATAAAAATCTCTGTGTTCTTTACGTTTCCGAAATTTTTTTAGTTTCAGAGATAAGTGAAACTTGCAAGTAACCTACTTCTTTGTGAGTTAGGCACAGAAAGTTAAAAGCAAGTTATAGAATTTGAAAATTGGGTAAGGACACTATTCACCCCTCCCCCTCTAGTGTCTTACGAAGGTGCACCAAGTGCAACAAGTTGTATCAGAGCAGGTTCTCTCGAAGAAAGATTAATATCTTGAGAAGGATCTGAACAATGAGTGCACCACCGATAATCACCGAAGGATAATCTGTCAACAGGCCTCCTCAATTTAATAGCCAATACTATGGATGGTGGAAAGGCAGAATGGAAGACATTATTCAAGCTGAAGACTTTCAGCTAGGATCATTACTAAGGATGGACCTCTTATTCCAAGCAAAGCTGCTTGACAGCCACCCAATAGCAAACTGTTCCCAAAGAGATATTTGAGCATACTGATGTTGATTTCAAGATGGTGGAGAAGAACGCAAAAGCTAAGAGGCTCATCATATGTGGACTTGGTCCTGATGAATACAAGAGAGATTCTTCATACAAGACTGCCAAAGAAATTTGGGATGCTTTACAAATTGCTCATGAAGGAACTTTACATGCAAAGAAGTCAAGGATCCAGATGCTGAAAAGAAAGTTCGAGTTGTTTGCTATGGGTGAATCTGAGTCCATCCAGGATATGATGACCAGGTTCACAATCATAACAAACGAGATGAAATTACTAGGTATGGTTCTAACTAATGAAGATTTGGTCGAAAAAGTGATCTGGATTCTACCTGATTCATGGGAATCAAAGGTTACAGCTATCATTGAGTCCAAGGAACTGGATAAGATTGAACTAGATGAACTCATTAGTAGTCTAAAAACCCATGAGCTTATGAAACAGTCAAGGATGAAGGTGGAACCTTAGAAGGAGAAGAACCTAGCTCTAGAAGCAACTGGAGGTTCTAAGTATGAAGTATCTGAGCATGAGATAGCTTTAGTCAATGCTGTACGAAAGATATTACGCTTCGAAAGAAGAAAAACTAGAGCCACTCCTGCCAAGAATAATATAATTGAAAATCCTTGCTACTCGGGGTGTTTTAAGTGTAATAAGAAGGATCATGCTATAAAGGATTGCCCATTGTGGGATATTGAGTGGAAAAGGTCTGGAGCTTCCAAGGAGAATGAACCTAAGAAGTCCAAACGTCCTCCCAACTTCAGAGCATTAAGGAGGAAGAAAAAAGAGGCTTTCTATGCAACATGGGGACCTTCTGAAAGTGAAAGTGAAGAAGAGATTGAAACTTTGAGGTCTGAGAAGGAACAAGAAATTTCTGAGAAGGACCAACTAATGTCAGTTGCGTCTGAGTTTTCAATGAAAAATAAAAACTTGGAAAAAGGTAAATCTGATCTTAAAAAGGAATTAATTGCTAGTGAAGCTCAAGTTTTGGAACTATACAAGAAATTCTCAGCCCTCGAATTAGAAACTCTTTTATTAAAGGAACAGGTGCTTTGTGAGAAGAAGCTAGGTTCTGCACTCGAACTTGAGAATCAAAAATTGAAAGAAGTGTCTGGCAAGCAAGGAGTTAGTGATGCTCAAATCAACCTTGAAGCTGAGCTTGAAAAGAAAAACTAGGCTCTGCATCAGGAAACTGAGAAGAACCGGGTTTTTCAGGAGAAGGTTGAAAAAGCTAGCTCTGAGCTCACCAGACTCGCTAAATGGAACAAGTCTGATGAAGCTTTTAATTGGTTGCATGAAAATAATAATAGAGGTAAAACTGGATTAGGACATAGGAAACCTTTACCTGCTGGGAACCCTAATAGTAAATATGTAGGACTTCCTTGCAACAAACTCTGCTTCTTGTGTGGTAAGACTGGACATATTAAGAATGAATGCAGTGTTGCAAAATATGCAGTGAAAAAGAATATAAAATCAGTTTTACCTTATTGGGTTAGAAAAGATTTGATTCATCCATTCGATAACAAAAAGGGACTCAAGCTAGTCTTGGTTCTTGTTACTAACCCGTGATTTTCTTTTGCAGGCTGGAGTGAGATGGAACAACCCAAGCTGGATTCTTCATAGTTGGTATTCCAGGCACATGACAGGAGATAGAAGAAACTTTCTCTCACTCGCAGCATTTCAAAGGGGTAGTGTGGCTTTTGGAGGAGGCAAGAGCGGTGAAATTGTTGGTATTGGAAAGGTTGGGAGATCCCTGAATCATGCTATTGACAATGTACTCTGTGTGGATGGATTGAGGCACAATCTTCTAAGTATCTCTCAACTATGTGATAGAGGAAAATCAGTGAGTTTCACATCTGTAGGTTGCACTGTGAAGAACCTACATACTGGAGAAGTGATAATTGAAGGGAAACGAGCTAATAATGTGTACAAGGCGACATTAGGGTCTCTTCCTGAAAATAATTTGACTTGTCTGAATGTGTTTGAGAATGATAGTCAGTTGTGGCACAAGAGACTAGGACTTGCAAGCTTGACTCAATTGAATAAGTTGGTGTCAAAGGACCTGGTTCGTGGAATGCCAAGAATGAGGTTCAATGACATCAATATTTGTGATGCTTGTGTGAGGGGGAAACATTTAAAATCTTCATTCAAGTCAAAGAAAGTGGTTAGTACTTCTAAACCACTTGAGCTGGTTCACATGGACCTGTGTGGACGAATGAGGATAAGGAGCAGAGGAGGTAAGAGATTCGTAATGGTAATAGTTGATGACTACTCCAGATACACATGGACCTTGTTCATTAGATCTAAAGGTGAAGCATGTGATATGTTTGAGGAATGGGTCAGAGTCAATCATAAAAAAACTGGGGCTTCAACTAGTGAGAATAAGGTCCGACCATGGTAAAGAATTTGAGAATGCTAAGTTTGCTGAATATTGTAACAAACATTGTGTGGATCACAACTTCTCTGCACCAAGGACCCCTCAGCAGAATGGTGTAGTTGAAAGGAAGAACAGGTCCTTGGCGGACATGGCTAGAACAATGTTGCTATCAAGCGGTTTATCAAAGAACTTTTGGGCTGAAGCAGTCAACACCACTTGCTACTTGCTGAATCGATGTTCTATCCGTCCTTTGCTAGAGAAAACTCCCTATGAGCTGATCAGAGGCAGGAAACCTAATATTGCGCATCTCAGAGCTTTTGGGTGCAAGTGTTTCATGCATAACAATGGGAAAGAACCTCTAGGAAAGTTTGATGCTAGAAGTGATGAAGCCATATTCTTAGGATATTCTTCACAAAGTAAAGCTTATAAAGTGTTCAACAAGAGGACCTTGACTGTAGAAGAAAGTGTGCATGTGGTATTTGATGAATCCGAAAGTGTTACAAATAGATAAGAAGATGACGATCAGAAGATCGGTCTTGCAAGAGATGAACCTGCTGAATACCCTGAGAATTTGAATGGAGTTAAAAGTAATCAGAATGATAAGGATCAAACTCAAGGGGGACTAGAAGGCAATCGGATATGGGGAACTGAAGAGCAAGATGAAGAAGAGTTAGATGGCTCAGATCCTCCTGGAAATGACACTCAGCAGATTCAACCTCAACCTTGGAGATATCAAAGTTCTCATCCACTGAAGAACCTCATGTCTGATCTAAACACTGGAGTTGTTACCAGAAGAGCTTTGAAGAACTTATGTGCATTCTTTGCGTTTCTGTCCTCAATAGAACCAAAGAATGTACGTGAAGCACTTGAGGATCCAGACTGGGTGATTGCGATGCAAGAGGAAATTCATCAGTTTGAACGAAGTAAGGTATGACACCTAGTCCCTCGACCAACGGACATGTCCATCATTGGTACTAAATGGGTATTTAGAAACAAACTGGATGAACATGGCATAGTGACAAGGAACAAGGCAAGACTGGTGGTTCAAGGTTATAGTCAAGAAGAAGGAATCGATTATGATGAAACCTTTGCACCTATTTCTAAAATGGAGGCCATTAGGATGCTTATTGCTTTTGTAGCTTACATAGAGTTTAAGCTGTATCAGATGGATATGAAGAGTTCATTCCTTAATGGTTATTTGAATGAAGAGGTGTATGTGGTTCAACCACCTGGCTTTGAAAGTACAGAGTTTCCTGATCATGTCTACAAACTTGACAAGGCATTTGTATGGGTTGAAATAGGCTCCTAGGGCTTGGTATGAAAGGTTGTCTGGTTTCTTATTGAAGAATAGGTTTACAAGAGGTAAGATAGACAATACTTTGTTTTTAAGGAAGAAAGCCAAGGACCTACTGATCGTTCAAGTGTATGTAGACGACATCATCTTCGGTGCTACTAATGAGAACCTCTGCAAGGAGTTTGCCAACATGATGGGAAGTGAATTTGAGATGAGTATGATCGGTGAGCTAAATTGCTTCTTAGGCTTACAAATCAAGCAATCTCAGGAAGGCACAATGATCCACCAGCAGAAGTACATCAAAGAACTGTTAAGGAAGTATGATATGAAGTCTGCTAAGGATATGAACACACCCATTGCTCCTGGAACGAAGATAGATCTGGATGAAACTGGTGCTTCAATCGATGAAATTAAGTACAGAGGAATGATTGGTTCTTTGCTGTATTTAACTGCAAGTCGCCTAGATATTGTTTATAGTGTGGGATTGTGTGCAAGGTTCCAGTCAAAACCAAAGGAGTCACACTTAACTGCTGTTGACACCCACTTTTGTCCCGGAATTTTTCAAGTAACGTCTAAATATGTTTAAAATAAGATTAATTTTTAGAATAAATTAAGTTCATAATTTTAACAGAAAAAGGGCCAAAATTGTCCTTCATTTTGAGTTCCGGCCTATTTACGCAACACATAATTTTCTTCCTAGCCCAATTTTGAAAACCCCTAAAGCCTCTCCCTATAAATCCTAAAACCCTAGCCCACCACAAAAAGGATTCACCATCATCATCCTTACACCATAGACAAAAACACACCAAAAAATCAGATCTACAGAAAAAGACACATTATTCATTCATCTTCCCCACAAATACCCATCATACCCTTCCCGTTACATAGATCTACACATACACACCAAATCCTCCCTCTCACGGTCATCTTTTTTATACACTCACACACAACCCATTCAAAAAACACCAATTTACACGCTCTCACATACACACCACCAGATCTGTCTCAACACATATACATACACACGCATAAAGGGATTTGAGGAAGCGGGTCACTAGTCCAAAGCATCGCCACCACCGGAGTAGCAGCGACGCTGCAGGTGTTTTCTCATCGGAGAAGCCAAGCTGGCATTGCTCCTCCTCCTCCTCCGTTTCACTGAGTTTCGGCTCGCTGATGTCACTCTTCTCACTGGAAATAATGGTGGAAATGGTGTTGTCACTTGTTCTTGGCCGGGAATTTTATCTTTTTCTTTTCATCATTTTCTCTGATCCGTTATTAAATTGAAAGGGGAATGGAGAAGTCTTGCAGCGACGCTACTGTCTTTCTTCCAGTTGGTGTCGCTCATCTTCCTCCTTTGTCGTCAATTGATTGCTCCGTTTTGCTGATGTTACAGTTGTCACCGTTTGCCTCGCCGGAGAACTTGCTTGGCTGTCTTTGCTCATGCCCTCCAACTCTTTATTTTGGAACTTGGTTTACTGTTTTCTTTTGAATCTTGTTTAACTCTTTGACTTGCAGATCTGTGAACAAATTTTGGGAATTGACTGGTTCCTAGTTGAGATTTTGTTTCGACATGGCTTTTTGATTGTTGATGGTTTGATAAGTTTTTCTAGACCGAGGGACATAGTTGTATGACTATTATGGTTAAACATTTCTGATGTTTTTGACTATGGAGATTTGCAGCGCCATTGATTCTATGTTGTTGCACTGGTTTATGTGTCTACTGGATTTCTGTGTGCAGGGACCTACTCGGATAAATTTTATCTATTACAAGATATTAAGACTGACTTGAACATGATCCAATACTTTAAGCCTATATAAATATCAATTTTGAGGCTATGGACTGATTCGAACGGATACTACACCGTTTAGGCCAATGAAAAATACAAATACACGCATTGAGGCCTCGGGATTGATTCGAACATGATACTACGCTTGAACGGTCCCGTCCCCGTGTCCCAAAAAGAAAATAGGCGATGATGAACATATGAATTGAATGCAAAGCAAGTCGAATAGAGTGGTGGATTTGGTACTTGGTATGGCAACCGGCCCGGGCTCCGTGTTTGCAGCCGTACCTACATCCCGAGCATCTACGCGATACGCCATACAAACCTGAGCCTAAATTTTACAAGAAAATAAAACCCCATTTAAATTATTATTATTTTTATTACTATTATTATTATTATTATATATTTTATTATTATTATTACTATTATTATTGTTATTACTTTATTATTATTATTTTATTTTCATTAGTCATTACCATTATTATCGTACTAATCCAATTTTATTTTCATGTTTTTTTTGCGAGGTAAATTTTTGCACGAACAACTTGAAGACGCGTTTGGCTAACCTACAAATGTGGATATACATTGCATTGGAGTCACTTGGGGTCGAGATCGGGACTCAAATTGAGAAGATTATTTTCAAGGCTCGTTTAAGAATTTGCATTTCGGGTTCTACTATTCTCACTCATTTCATTACTTAATTTAATAGATAGATAATTTGTACTTAGACAATTTATTTGTAAAAAATAATTATTTATGAATAAATATTGATTATTTGAGTTATTTATTTAATTTATGTTCATTACCTTTAATCCTGAAGTTGCTATTTTATTTATTATAAACTGGGGCCATTTAGCAAATGCGTGCAAAGTAAATGTTTTTCATAAACAAGTTTTATTTCAATTAATTATTTTTAGATAAATTTTCTAGAAAAATATATTTTGCAAATATTTTGAAAACCTGCAAATTAACCGTATTTTATGGAATTTCGAAAGTGCCTTAAAAACCATAAGCTAATCCTTTGTTTCAGCAACCCGTTCTATATCGAAAAGTATATCGACGAGGTGATTTATCATCCAAATCATATTAATATATCTATAGTCCCATGTATCTTTGTTCCGACAATGTAGAACTCTCCTCTCGTGATTGAGGAAGGGTCAGCTTAATTAGAATAAGTTGGGAAACAATGTTATAGTATTATCCAGATATGTTTTACTCTAAGACTTCAATGTGCGTGTTTTGATATCTGTGTGAATTTTGCTTTAGACTCAAGCTCGTTCGATGACGAACGAGAGTCTAAGTAGAGGAGAATGAAATGACTTTAGGTAGTCGTTTCAGGAGTTAGGACTCCGATTAGTGTGTGGATAGCATTAAAATTTTTGTAAGGTCTGTTAGGACCTGCATGTAAAATTTGAGCTAAATCAAACCTCGTTTGGTAGGTATCGGAAGAAGGTTTCAGTATCCATTGACCATAAATCTTAAAAAGATGTTTTCGAGCTTGATTTTGGCGAATGAGCTCTGATTTCAAATTTGAAAGTATCATTAGGTTCGTATTGTCATTTGCGACCTGTGAGAACTTTCGGAAGTTAATTCCGAGGTTGTTCGTACAGCTTCTGCTAAAATGCTGAAAATTAATAATTTGATTTCTTTCCGTTTAATTAATATCTCGAGTTTCGAGAATCGGATTCGAGAAGGCGGTGGCTCAGGGATTAGATATCCCTTAGCTTAGAATTTCCTGGCACTAAACAAACAAAATAGAAACAAGAAATGAAAAAGAGAAAACGCAGAGAATGTCAGAAAAGATAGAAAGGAAATGAAAAGGAGAAGAAAAAAAAACACGGAATTTTAATCCTGAAACATTCACGTAATGTTGTTAATTCACTATTTCAGTTTATTACGTATGATTGAATATATTTTAATAGTAGAAATTGGGATATTAAACATCATTCTAATTTTTTAAATTGATAGTTTAAAGGATTAACTGGACCCCGATAATGAAATTGATTATATATTCGAATTCAGGGAGTTATGGGCAACCTACAAATATAATTTATTAAAGTTATGTGATTTTAAACCATGTACATAGGCCTGAACTGCGTGTTGTCTATGCGAATCAGGTGTCAGGTTCCTTATCATATTGTTCTAAGATGTAAGGAATGAAGGCTTTAGCCTTATGTGATATATTCTTCTGATTTTTGAACACAGGGGGATCGTTTGGCAATGAATCCAAAGGACAAAGCGGTTGTTGAGTAGCAGTGTTAACTTTGGAACAAGGTAAGTGATTATATCCATTTCTTTGGTGGCCTTTGGCCTTGTGGATATTCTACCATGTGTTCCTTATGTGTGTAGCTGCCGATATGTGTACTTATTACGCCTTAGTTTTGAATGTACGTTGTATATTATATGTTGTGCCTTGTTGTTGGTATTACATTGAGCATAGAAGCATTGTACTCTGGCTGTGAGCTTGATATGTACTTCTCGGCTATTGACGAGGGTCCTGCGCCGGTGAAGGATTATTATTGAATCATCCTTGCACCATATTGAGGGATAGGAGTATTTCGCTCTTATGTGATATACTGAGTGCCGGAGTATTCCGCCTCAGCTTTATATTATATAAGGTGCAGCAGTATTCCGCTACAGGAGCAGGAGTATTCCCATCTTATGTCAAACACTGAGTGCAGGAGTATTCCGCCTCAACTTTATATTATCTCGGGTGCAGGGGTATTCCGCCTCAGGAGCAGGAGTATTCCGCTCTAGTTGGTTATTAGATTGTATTCCCCTCCAATGTAGGAGTATTTTGCTTCGGGACGGGATTACGGGCACATGTGACCCCATTGCATCATACTGTATTCATTCCATTTCATTGCACCGGTTGCTGTGTATTGTGTGATTATAGTGTGATTTTTTGTGTATGTGTCATGTATTTCTGATTGTTGATATGTTTGGGATACCTATATGTTTCTATCTATCTTACGTCCCTGGTTGTTTATGACTTTATGGTTCCATACATGTTTCCAGTTATTATCTAGCTCTGCCTTTTTTATAATTGAAATAACGCGAATTTGGTTTATCTTCTTTTCTTTTCCCTTGCTAGCATATCTACTTCTTCAAGATGTCTAGCTAGCCCCCACTTACTGAGTCCTTTCGACTCACCCTCTGTTTGTTTCTTGTCCATTTATTTCGTTTCGACTGGTTCGCTCCAGGATTGATTTTTGCCATATTGTTTAGGAGCGAATATGACTTAAGCTGTCAGTGTGAGCCAGTTCAATATGGCCAACAATTTTATGTTTATTATCTCATTTGTATTCTTAGATGTCTGTGTGGATATTCCTACACTACATTGGATAATCAGCTGTAACTTCTTTTCTACAGCTTATGTATAGCTATATTCGTGTCTCTTTAGGTCTTATTTCTTATCTTAAAATTGATTTTGTGTTATTGTTTTGAATTCAATTCAAAAGGGTTTGTCCAATGAGTCTAGGGGGAATGTCGGATGCCCGCACGGCCTAGCCAAAATTTGGGTTGTGTCACCGTTATTTTGACATAATCTTTCACGATCAGATTCACACTCTCGATCGACCCTTTGATCAAAGAATTTTATCGTAGGTACAAAGTTTGTATTGGACAAGTGTCTCCATTGATTTGGTGGTTGGTTTCCATGATGCGGTGGAGTGCTGGGATAGCTGAAGTGGAATTGACACATCGACACATTCTCCACCTCTATTCTCCTCGTGTTTGTAAGGCTAGAGTTATTTTCTTTCAGAAATGGGGTTAGAGGGCTCTGATTTTGAAGAACTATGATGATCTCCGAGGCTGGGATCAATATTTTGTTTTAATCCCAACGAACCAGCTAACTGCTCTAGGGGCAGACTTACTCCTCGACATGTGGAACCGAACTCGTAAGTGCTGATTCTTGTTTTCATTTCTCTACGTTTCCTTTTCGTTAGCTGAACTATATTCATATTTCAGCCAGCAAAGTTTTGTTTGAGCTGGTTCCGAATATTGATAGGTGGTTGATCAAGGTATTGGATAAAACCACCAATGATGAGAGAACTTGGAAACCTTTGGCCTTTCTCTTGAAAGTGAAGGCCAAACACCATGGCATGTCTTTTTTTCATTATGTACGGCTGTTCCCGAACCCATAGAAGACATAGTTGCGGGCGCAGTGTTGGCTATTGATGCAGTTAAAGTAGTTGAAAAAGGTATACTTGTTCGGTACGATCTCAATCAGGAGACTGTTGAGGAATCAGGCTCCAAGCAGTCGTTGAAGCACCCAACGAAACCGAGGAAAGAGATGATGCAGGAGGCAACCGAGCAGCTAAAGGCAGCCGATGAGTATGATGGTGCTTATGTTATGGAGTTTATGACTGAAAGGCTCCCCCAGCTTCCACTTTCTTCGATATTGGATGTTTTTTCAGGTTTGGGGGATAGAGCTGAATGGTTGTAGGCAGCCCTTGTCCCGGAGGAGTATGCGACAAGGAACAAAGGTAAGCTGCCCCTTGATCGAGAAGTGGAGCATGCGAAGTCAAAAAATACCGAGAGTTCAGGTTTCGTCATTCTTTATTGCAGATCACGGTGAACCTATAACTTTATTTCCAAAGGGCGAGGAGGTAGCTTTTTACACCACTTACAAAAGGGCTGATGTTGCTGGGGAGATAAAGAGAGATCGATCAACGTAACAATTGCCGATTACATTGATCTGCTCAGATTTCCAATGCATCTTGCCGATTACTTGTGTGACATCACTGTGCTGATGGAGAGGGCCCGAATGAGTTGTCGAGGTGACTTGAACCTTGCCTCCCATGTTGCCTTCGACGCCTTTCGTGTAATCTCCTTTTTACTTTGTGAATACTTTCTGATTTAAATTTTTCTTGACTTGGTTATTTTCTTACTTCAGACAACTTTAATGACGATCGAATCAGTGGAATGCATTCGGCAAATCAATGCCGATATCCAACAATGCATTCGGCAAATCAATGCCGATATCCAACGTCTACATGAACGCCGATTTTTTAGCATCTGCCAGTAGCGCTTGCCACAAAAATCTCAAGGTCCAGAAAGTTAAGTACTCTGAGCTTGAGGCTGATGCGAACAAAAAGGTAGCTACTCATGTTCTCCGTGAATCGGAGTTGGAGTCGCAGATTGTGGCACTAAACGAGTAGCTCGAGCGCTATGAAGACGATTTGGGAGGCGAATGCACTAAGCTGGAGTTTGAGCTATCGAACAGGGACTTTGAGATTGCTAAGATGAAAGGTGATCTCTATGCTTTACAAGGTGATAAAGAAGCTTCGGTTGCTGAGACCAAAGACTTGACTGAAAGGAATCAAAACCTTGTGAAGCAGAATCAAGACTTGGGCATCGAAATGGTTGGTCAAAAGAGATCGATGGAAGATGAATTCGAGAGCCGCAAAGAGTTTATCATTGCTGAGTCTCGTCGAGACGTCCTCCAAGAGATGTCGAAGCGCACAGTTGATGTGGCTGCTGAACTGGAGGAAGCCCTTCAAACTGTGAGATTTGCTCGTGAAGACCTCTGTCTTCCTCCAAATTCTTCCGAAGAGGAGGATTCTAATAAAAAAGAATGATTCCTTAGCTCCAGCTAGCATATTTTTGTTTAAGTATTTTCGACCAAATGTTATGGTCTTTTTTGTAAAGACAATGAGGTCTGTGGCCATTTTTAATGAAAATTCTTCTTTCCCTTTTGTCATTGCGTATGTTGATTTTGAAGATAGAGTTTATGTTTTATCATTTCGAAAGTTCAATGACTTGAGTGTTGCTTTTTCAAAAGACAAGTTATCTTTGCATCTTTCGTTTCTTCAACAATTCTATCTTTGTTATCGGAAAGAGTCGAGTAATTGGGACCCAATGTAAATAATGCGTAATGAAGAATGATGTCTCATTTTCATGAAAATGCACTCCTTGAACATTTAGTTTAGTTCGTAAAATTATTTTGAACACTTGGTTACTTCAACTAGCGTAAAGCGTAATGCCGAATTTTAACAAGTATGATTTATTTATTATGATCGACTGCTATCCAGCGCATTATACATATTGTCCGATCTACTCTTATGATCGGTTTAAGAACATGGCCATTTTTAGGCTTTATTTAGTATACTATCTTGGCCATTAATGGACCATTTGAATTTTATTATGAAATCTAAGTTTCGAACAGTCCCCAGTGTCAGTGCCTGTTCTTTATCCGTAAAAGCGTAATCTTCTTCGATGGTATGTTTTAGGCCAGTCCCCAATATCTTCTAAACATTGCCAACTTAATATTGGGGCTGTCCTTGGTATCTCTTCGAACGGTCGTCAACTTCGCACCCGGGCAGTCCCTAGTCCACAAGTAATTGGTGAAATAATGAAAAATCCTTCCTCCTTCTTTATCCCCCCCCCCCCCCAAGTGTTCAAGTGTGAAGTTTGAGGGGCCGGACACTGGTTTAACGTCTCCGTTATGTGATCTTCATGTTTCCTGAAATAAGGATGCTAAGTAGAATGGAATAGACTTAAAGATGAAGACCACGTTAGAGTGTTCGTTAGACTTATCGACCCCAACTAAGAGCGTTTCGAGCTCATTGCGCTCTTTGGTCATGTATGATATCACTCGATTCCAACTATGCCTATCATCTAAAAGTGTTAGTACGAAAAATATACAAGGTATGACCGTATTGGAATGAGTAAAAATGAATGAAGAGTAAGGTTATACGATACCCAACGTTTTTAGAAGTAGTATTTCTTCATTTCGGTGATATTCCAATTGAACTCGATAGGTTTCAAGTCTAAGGTTTCCAGCTAATAAGACCATTTACCGACCGCTGCATTGATCCGATAGGGTCCCTCCCAATTTTCTCCCAACTTGCCTTCGTTGGGTTCATCCTTCTTTGGTCGTTTCTTCTTCAGTACATAATCACATGCATTAAAAGTTCGATACCTGATCTTTTTGTTTAGGTAGTTTTCTGCCCTTTGTTTTTTTACTTGTATTCGGATCCATGCCTTGTCTATTTTCCCTTTGAGAAAATCCAAGTCTACTAACAATACTTCATTTTTTGATTCATTGGTGGAATTAGCGAATCGAAGGCTTGGTTCATCGACTTCCACCAGAATCAATGCTTTCGCTCCATAGACAAGTAAAAAGGAGTCTCGCCAATGCTGTTTTTCACCATTGTTTGATGAGCCCACAGCACACCCGGGAGTTCATCCGGTCACTTGCCTTTTGATTCGTCCATCCTCTTTTTAAGATACTCGATAATTTTCTTGTTGGAAGACTCAGCCTGTCCCTTTGCACTTGGTTGATATTGAGTTGATGTGATTCGCTTGATCCCCCACTTTTTGAAGAAATAAGTGATTTGCTTCCCAATGAGCTGTTTGCCATTGTCGCAGGTGATATCTTTCGGGATCCCAAAACGGCACATGATATTCTGATGTATGAACTTGATGACTTCTGGTTCTCGAATTTTAGCTAAGGAAATTTCTTCTACCCACTTAGAAAAATAATCAGTTAAAATCAAAACAAATTTTACCCTACCGGGCGCTGTTTGAAGCTGGCCGACCAAATCTATCCCTCATTACATGAACAACCACGGTGACATGACCGAGTGAAGGAGCTCTACTTGTTGATGAATAAGATTTCCATGGCACTGAAACTTGTCGTATTTTTGGACGAAAGACTTGGCGTCTTCTCCCATCGTTTGCTCGTCCTACATGCTTGTAAGGCAGCATGCACGCCGCAGGGGGCATACATCACATGAGGTTGGCTCGACATGCGTGCTTAGGTGGATTGTATATAGTTGGCTCTGCCTACACACCTACAGGGGATACATATATAAGAGTCCCGCGCCGCAGATGGGTATCAGACATATGTGACTGCATTGCATCATACCATATTAATCCCATTTCATTGCACTGCATGCTGACTATTGTGTAAATATCGTGTTGTGTTTTGTGTTTGCGGTATGTATACCATAATATGTACATATTTCAGTTTGACTATATGTTGGCTATTTTGTGTCCCTAATTGTTTTATATGCCTTAGTTGTATGCGTTTCTAGTCTGTACTTGCTTAACTCTTCTCCCTGGCTAGCTAACCTATTCTTTAAGGTGGCTAGTTTGCCCCACTTATTGAGTCCTTTTGACTCACCCTTTTTTGTTGTTTGTTTCTTGTCTATATATTTCGTTTCGGCAGGTTCGCTCCAGGATTGAGTTCGCCACGTTGTTAAGGAGCGAAGACAACTTAAGCTGTCACGGTGAGCCACCTTCTGTTCAGGATGGCCACCAGTGGTATGTTTATTATTTCAGTTGTATTGTGCTCCCTTCGAGAGGCGCATGTATTCTTTTGTACTCTTAGATGTCTAGTTTGGATAGCCCTAAAACCTAATATGTTGGGTAGTCGGTTGTAATTTCGGTTGCCCTCAGTTCACTGCGACAAAAGAGGCTTGGGGATGAGTTGGTTAAAACTCGGCATTGGGATCGGCTAATTGACATTAGAGCCGTTTGGGGTCAAGTTAGGGTCTCAAGTTAAGAGGATTACAATTCAAGGATCAATTATTTAGTTTGCACTTCCGGGTTCTATTTTCTAAACTCCCTCTTTTCATATTCCCGTTAGAATCCATGTTATAGGATTCCTGAAAACCGGACTAGGACTTTGCATGATAGAAGCCTGGTACGATAGACCCTTCATATTATAAAATTGTTATCTTATCGCATGATTAGAAATTGCTTTATGTAATTATTTTTTATCATTTTTTCTTTGGGATTCGCCATTCAATTTAAGGTATTAAGAACCGTTTATCAATTAATGGGTGCAAATTAAGATTCAATTAAATTTATATCTTTATTTTATCATTATTTATATTTAAATTATTTTTATCAATTTACTTATTTTATTAATTTATTTATTATATTTTTACTTATTTATTTATTTACTTTTTTATTTATCTATCCTATATTTTTCCTAAAATCTCTAAGTTATTTATTTTATTAACATTCATAAAACCGCCGGATTAACCACTTTTAGCGAATTTTTGAAAGAGCTCCCGTAATAGGGATTTTCTTTCGAATTCAAAAGAACCACTTACCTAAGAATCTCTGAAAAAATATTTTACTTTTTAAATAAGGGAGAATATCACTCATTAATTAATATTGGTGCCTAATAATTCTAAATTAGGTGGCGACTCCAAAGAAGCCCTTTGGAGTCCCATTTTGTTGAAAATACACCCGATGCATATTTATATGTATTTTGGGGGGTTAAATAGCGTGGCAACTTCGCTGAGGATATTTAATGGTTCTAATTAAAAGGTTTTCGTGAATTTTCTTTATTTGTATATTGAATTGTATATGTGTTTGAATCGTATGCCGAAACTAGTATACATAACTTAATTAATTGATTTGTTTGCATGCCGATACTAGTATGCGTAGAGTTGATTGTTTGAATGTATGTATTGAAGCATATCTTTATTTGTGCATAAGTCTGCATTCCATTCATATTTCCTCCTTCATGGAAACTTGTTAATTCTCTTTCACCTCCTCGATTTCATCACGGGGCACCCGCTTGATGGGTAGTTACCCAGGAAGGGCATTGCTCTTACCTCACTCTTTGAAATTTCTTTCGTGTCACCAAAAGTTAGTTCGAGATATGGATGTTTCCTGGTTTTGTCATAGCCGGTTCTACTGGTTTATGAGGCCAAGTCTATCCCGCATAGGTCGAGTCAGCCTTAACCGTTAACCTACTCTTAGAAGGAGCTTTCAGGACATGACATGCATATACACCTTAGTTTGGACCCGGCCCTTGGTACCATTTTCAGGAATTAAGAAACTGCCCTTTTTATCGACAAGTTATTGTAACCCAACGACGTTGCATTTTATTTGGTGTGTGGTGGTCATAGACAGATCCACGCCGATTTATCTTTGCCAAATTTGGGATTTGCCTCACTGTTCCTTTCGTTTGCAGGAAGATAGCAGGTTGTTCAATAAGGTAATGTTCACAGTTGTTTGCCAATGCATTCAATGCAGTTGAAAATTAGCAGTTGACAGTCCGAATCCGGCAAGGAGCAAACAACTGTCGTTTTAGTATTTTAAGACTGGTTTATTGTATTTTTATTATTATTTATTTTAAAAAAAAAAGTGTATTGCCACATTGTTTTGGTTTATTTCCAGACTTCTTTTCAAAACCATTGTATTATTGGAAATATTTTAATAAAAGGCAGTCTTTTGAAATTTATTTGTTTATTATGTCATTATCTCCCAAATTTCGCATTGGCAACAACTTGGATTATTCTTTTACCACTGCATTATTTTGCTATTTGACGATTAGGCTTACCTCTGGCATAAAAGAGGCACCTTACAGGGTAGGATGCTTTTGCATTTTATTTATGCTCAACTACTTGTCTTTGCCACATGCCAATTGTTTGTCTACTATGTAATAACTTGCTAAATGATTATTTGCTATGGGCTGATCGTCCGTAATTTATTTGCACTGTTTGTTGTGTGACTCAATTTGGATTGATGTTGTGATATGGCTAACCTGTCTTTGATTGCAGAAATTATTCACTTTATTGGCTTAATTTATTCGATCCTTTTATTTACTTATTATTTGAATGCATGCATATTTTTATTCTGAAATATCCTTTGAATCTTTATTTTGGTCTGTCTTAATTCCAGTTTCCTTATTTTTGCAAAAAATATTTTTAGCGTCAAATTAAAGAATTCGAAAGTATATTATCCTGTTGGAAAATAACTTTAGAGCTAAACAAGTATTTTCGCATCTGCTTTGCTTTAACAAAATGAGTGTTGGGTCTTTTTCAGTACGGTCTCAATTTTTCCATTAAGGAATAAGTTGACTCGTCAGTTTCAGCTTTAATAAAATTTTGTTAAATTTGGTATGCGTTGCTAAAAGGCTAATTATTTTGAACATCAAAAGAGGACCTATGGCTTGCCAAAATGATGTGATTGACTTGACTGAGAATGATGAATCCAATCAAGACAAGGTTAACTGGCTCGAAGGAACCACAACAAGCTTGGAAAAACAGTACTACGCACGGTCTGATTCCCAATGTACGATACATACGCTTATTTTTCCCAAAGATAGCAGCTGGGGCAAGTTTTGCAAAGTAAGTAGAAGATGTGAGAGATTGCAACTGAGGCAGTTTTTGGTTAAGAAATTTGAAGTTTTGAAAGTCGTAATTGGGGAAGCTTTTGTTAAGCAATTTGAAGTATCGAAGTTCATGGGGCATTTTCGCAAAGCAAGTTGAAATGTTGAATCATAACAGGGGCTGAATTTTGAAAAGGAAAATTGAAGACATTGAGTTGATTTCATAATTATCAGAAGCAGTTTTTCTATGAATTGGTATAGATTGTTATTTGGAAAGCAAGAATCGATAGTCGAGCAAAGCATTGATGTTCAAAATAAGCCTACCATTTTAGTAATTTGTGCCAAAATGACCTAGCACGCATACAGATTTAGTAAAAACTTTTGTCGGTCATTAAAGTTTTGTACTCTCAAATATTTTACTCCTCTCTTGAGTCGGGATTTTAGTCTCATCATTCGGCCTAATGGCCTATTTTATATTTAAATTATTATGCATGCATTGCCATTTTACGTATTAACTTGCTTTTGTTCAATGTGTAGAATTCATTTGTTAAAGGTTGGCTAGAATTGAACACTGAAATGGCTAAGAATCTGCATCAAGGACGAAACAACATGGCAAAGAAGCTTCAGGTAATAAATTTTTGTATGGGTATCTTGCAAGCGCAGAATGATGATGTTGAAGAACATGCAGTCCAAAGAAATAAAATTTTCAACTTTGTAAACACTAGCAAACCTTTGCCAATCACCACCTTTAGCTCCGACCTATCCTACTTAACCATGCCTCATTATCCAATGCCTATACATACCATATATCAGCAAATTTCACAAGAATATCTTGCCGTTCCAAATGATTGGCCAGCTGCAACCATAAGCCAACCGCCTTTTATCACTATGCTTGTTGCAGGGAGTCAATCAAATCAAGTGATAGTGCGCCCACAAGAATTGCCTAGAAAAGAAGACTAAACGAAAACACTTTGGTCTTTTTTTTTTTTTTTGAAAATGGCATTTCCCTGCCTAACTATCTTATGTTTTCAAACTCTTTTGAAGTTTTATGTAATGAACTATCTTGTACCCTTTACTAAGTTTTTAATCTCGAAATCAATGAAAATAAATTTTCCCAAATAAGCCAAGCAAAAGAAATTTTAGATGATAGCTTTTTTGCAAAAAGAAGAATTTTAAGAACATCAGACTCTCGCAGCAACAATACATCAGAGTGCCATAACAGAAGATGCAAATTTGAAGCCGCATTAGGTGTTCAATCAAGTCAGCCACTATTTGTTAAAAACTATAAACTTTTTCTATAGAAACAGGGGAAAAATGTGTTTGCATGCTAACAAAGAATTCAGCATCAAGACAAGAGGAGCAAAGCAAATTGCTAAGGCTCCGTACCATTTTAGAACTCACGACTTTTTCTTTGAGTGCAGGGATTCCACAAAATGAAAGCATGAAGAGAACTAGCAACTATCAGTTTCTCGGAGATTATTCGCCTTGTCGCGTATGCAACGCAAATCTATTTCACTCTTTTCCATTATAGCCTTTGCTTTATTATTAACTCATTTCCAACACATTTACTCTAAATTTTGAGGGAATTGAACATCGGTTTCAATATGGACTGAAGGCAATATTCAACACTTTGCAACACTATCAATACAAGCAACAAGGACCAACTTAGCTTATTTGTTTTGCATTATCTTCTTACCTTAATTAATCCAATTTGCAACTTTATTTCGCAGGCTTCTATCAAATGTATGCTCGTTAGCCTTATAAATGAACGTTTTTAGGCTTGTTCGCCTTATAATCGAACGTTTTAGGCTCGTTCGCCTTATAATTCGAACATTTTTAGGCTTGTCCGCGTTATAAATGAACGGTTTAGGCTTGTTAATCTTATAAATAGACGTTTAAGGCCTATTTGCCTTATAAAATGAATGATCCACGTTCATCCACCCATAAATAGGATATGCAGATTTACTTCAAGTCGCTCAATACTGGATATCTCATTTGCTTTATCAAGTGATTGGAGTACAGTTCAAGTTGCAAACCGCCATTAGATGATTAAAGCATTATGCTTTATTTCCAAAAGGCGGCATTTTTATTTCCTATAATTCTTATTGTTAAAATATATCAGCTTCATTTCTATTCCACTTTATGAGAACGCTTACTAAAGTTCCATTGTTGTGATTTGCTGATATTGCTAAGTTTGAAGAAGCACGTGCATTAAAAAATTTTATTTCTTTTGCTTTATCTTATGATTTAAGCTCGTTCACCTTATAATTGAATGTTATAGGCTCGTTCGCCTTATAAACGAACGTTTTGGCTATGTTCACCTAATAAATTGACAATTTGGGTTCATCCACCCGCAAATGGGATGTGCAAGTTTATTTCAAATTGCATTGGGACGCTGGAGGCTTCGTTACCAGACGCCTCATTGGTTTTATCAGTAGAATGGAGCACATTCCGAGATTGCATTATAGACTACCTCTTCATGATCTAAAGCATTATGTTTTATCATGGTTTATTGTCAAAATACGGCATTCTATTTCCTATATTCTATGCAAATTGTTAAGCCTATCTATTTCATTTCTATTTCGCTTTATGGGAACATTTACTAAAATCTCATTTTGTGATTTGTAGATATTTCTAAATCTGAAGAAGTACATGCTTTAACGAGTTTTACGTCTTTTGCTTTACCTTATGGTTTAGGCTCGTTCAACTTATAGATGAACGTTTTAGGATCGTTCGCCTTATAATTGAATGCTTTAGGCTTGTTCACCTTATAAATAAACATTTTTAGACTTGTTTGCTTAATTGAGCATTTTAGGCTCGTTCGCGTTATAATTGAATGTTTTAGGCTCGTTCGCCTTATAAATGAACGTCTTAGGCTCGTTCGCCGTATAATTGAACGTTTTAGGCACGTTCTCCTTACAAATTGAACATTTTAGGCTCGTTCCCCTTATAAATAAATGTTATGTTACCTGTATAGACTATAGATTAGACTAGTCAACTTGAGATCTTGTGTCGCGTTAAGTCGACTTGTTTTGTGTTTGCAATAATTATGCCTGCTTTACTTATTGTCTTGCTTTATTATTTCAGAATAATAATCAACATTTCCTGGGGCAGAGAGCCTCGTTAGTTGATTGAAGGGAGAATATATCGATGATATCACAACCCGCATTTACCGTTTTATGTTGTCGCTTTATTTTATTCCTTATTCCAATTATCAAAGTTTATTAGCAGTTACTCGATTACCGTTTGTCAAGATTGTTACAGAATTTTAGCAGCGTTGCAACAATATTTGGAGCATAACGTGGAACTTTTTCTTAGCAGTGAACTGGGGAAGTCGTTGATATGAGCTAGACTCGTCAACGAGAATCTGAAAAATTGCACTCGAACAAGTTGTCAATCCTAGAGGTCCATTCTTGTGTCAACCTCTCCAGTGTCAGCCTATTTTGTGTCACCCAAATATCTCCAACTTAAGTTATGACCCAGTCCGAGGTTTGAGATTGAAGACAAGATGGCATGGCTATCAAGATGCAGTGGAAGCTATGCTCGTGTAAACTCCTCTTTATGGGTGTGGTTCCGACCACAACTTCATAAATTGGGTGATTACAAGCCTCTTTTCCCTCGTTTGAGTGGTCGTTGTTATCTCGTCTTCGATTCGAATCGCGTCGAACAACATATGGTCATATTCTCTTTTAGCCCGAGATATGCAGGCAACTCGAAAACCGGAGTTCGGCCATATCCATAAGCCTCACACTTTAGTCCTTTGAATCGAAACCCTTGGTTTTCACGTGACAAAATTGGTTTTTCGTCAACTTCTTTACCTTGAAAACTCTTTCATCCTTTTCGGGTAAAGAGGGGCAGCTGTTGACACCCAACTTTGTCCCGAAATTTTTGAATTCTCTAATATTTTTTAAATAAGGCTAATTTTAAAAATTAAAGGCTAATTGATTAATTTTGAAAAAAGAAATGCCAAAATGGCAAGAACATACCCTAATTCATACCTACCCGTGTAACCCCCTGTCTCTACCATATGTCCTAAAAATTAGGCTAAAATCATTCTAACCTTATAATTTTGACCCATCTGCGTAAAGTCTTATATACATTATACTTCCCCCAAATTCAATTCCTAACCCGACAGTAATTCCCCAATCTAGAACCCTAATGCCAATCGATTTCCCCCCCAAATTTGACCGCAACCGTCCAAATCAGTACACTGGTCCCCCCTCCCCCCCCCCCCCCCCCCCCGATGCCATATCATCTTCTCTGTACAACACGAGTGTTTCTAATCTTGACCGTTCGTTTCAATTCCCAAATAATCCGAGCCGTGGATTGATCCCAATGGCCATTTTTTGTATGGATAAGGATTGGATTCGTACCACCTTCATGGGAAGAGAAGAATCTAACCCTTATCCTACAAAGGAAAGGTCAAAAAATTAAAGGGGTCGTGATGGAAATTGGAAGTAAAATCATATTACTGGAGTTATATTTATTTCAGTTTTTAAGTTATAGGAAAGAGAGGCAGCAACGAAGAATGAAGAACCCTAGTATATTATTTGTTTTCAGTTTTAAGGTTCTAGTAATGACACGACCCGGAATCCGGTCAGGCCGTGCGGGCACCCGACATCCTCCCCTAGACCCGTCGGGCGAACCCTTACCAATTAAATCAGGAAAATAAATATAACAATTCACAAATAAGGACAAGACTTAAAATAAAAACACAGACATACTGATATCTTTAAGTTGTACAAAAGAAATTACAGCTGCCTACCCAACATACTAGGTTTAGGGTTATCCAGACTAGACATCTAAGAGTACAAAAGAAGACAAATACCTCCTGAAGGGAGCAAAATGCAATTGAAATAATAACCAATAAACTGGTGGCCATCCGGAATAAAAGCCGGCTCACCCTGACAGCTGAAGTCGTCTTCGCTCCTTCACAACGTGGCGAACTCAATCCTGGAGCGAACCTGCCGAAACGAAATAGATAGACAAGAAACAAACAACAAACAAGGGTGAGTCAAAAGGACTCAATAAGTGGGGCAGACTAGCCACCTCAAAGAATAGGATAATTAGCCAGGGAGAAAAGAAACAGATAAACAAAATTCCTTTTATTTAAATTATGAAAAGGCAGAGCCAGATAATAACTAGAAACACATATGGAATCACAAACTCATTAAAACCAGGAACGTAAGATAGCCAGAACATAGAGGTATCCCGAACATAATAACAATCAGAAATACATCCTGTTGCAGCGTGCAACCCGATCCATATATCCATCCTGTTGCAGCGTCCATCCCGATCCATATATTCATATTGTCGAGGCATGCAACCTGATCCATATATTCATATTCCCGAGGCGTGCAACCCGATCCATATATTTATACCGTTGCGGCGTGCAACCCGAGATACGAGCCAGAAATATATAGGCAAACTGAGATACGGTATATATACCGCATATATAAAACACAACACGATAGTCACACAATAGTCAGCACGCGGTGCAATGAAATGGGATGAATGCAGTATGATGCAATGGTGTCGCAGGTGCCAAATAGATGGAGCGGAATCCTCCTGCTCCGGGGGCTGAATCCTCCTCCCCTCAATATGATGCAATGGAGCGGAATCCTCCTGCTCCGAGGGCGGAATCCTCCTACCCTCAATATGATGCAATGGAGCGGAATCCTCCTGCTCCGAGGGCGGAATCCCCTTACCCTCAATGATGCAATGGAGCGGAATACTCCTGCTCCGAGGGCGGAATCCTCCTACCCTCAATATGATGCAATGGAGCGGAATCCTCCTGCTCCGAGCTCAGAATCCTCCTACCCTCAATATAATGCAATGGAGCGGAATCCTCCTGCTCCGAGGGCGGAATCCTCCTACCCTCAATATGATGCAATGTGCATAAAAATGCAACACGATGTAATAATAACCCATCACCAGCGCGGGACTCTCATCGACAGCTGGAAAGTATATACCAACTCACAGCCAAAGTAGAATACTCAGATACTCAATGCAATACCAATAACAGGACATAACATATAATATAAAATATAAGTTCAAAGCTAAGGCGTAATGAGTACGCCTATCGGCAGCTACACACGTAAGGAACACGTGGTAGAAAATCCACGAGGCCAGGTGCCTCCAAAGAAATGGATATAAACACTTACCTTGTTACAAAGTTAGTACATCCACTCAAGAACCGCTTTTCCTTTGGTTCCATTGCCAAATGATCCCACTGTGTTCAATAAGCAGAAAAATATATGACATTACACTAAAGGCTTCATTCCTCACTTCTTAGGGCAATCCATGTAGGAACCTGATACCCTATTCGCATACGCAATACGCAGGCCAGGCCTATATACGGGGTTTAAGGTCACACAACCAAACTCCAAATAAATTATATTTATATGTTGCCCATAGCTCACTGAGTACGAATACATAATCAATTTCATTATCAGGGTCCATTTGACCCTTCAAACTATTAATTGAACTTGTTAAAACGATGTCTAAGATCCCTATATTTACCGTAAAAATATATTCAAACATACGTAATAAACTCAAATAATATATTAGGATCATTACCTGAATGTTTCAGGGTGAAAATTCTGCTTTTTTCCGGCCCCTTTTCTTATTTTTGGCATTTTTTTTCTTCCTCCCCCTCATTTTTGTTTTCTCTCTGTTTCATATTGTTTATAAGCTTTCTTCCTTAATCTCGTTAATCACTTGAGCTTAAAAGCTCAAGTGACACCGCCTAACTATTTTATCATCTTTTCCTTTTTTTTTTTTTAATTCGCTGTTACGGTAAAAATTAAAACGGTACCCTACTATATTCGAAATAATTCCAACTTTTGCATATAAGTTATAAAAAATATATGTAACATACTCGCGAAGGCGGATCTCAAATTGGACTCCCGAAACTCAAGATGCGAATTTAAATAGAAAAAGTCAAATTATTTAACTTTCGGCATTTTAGCGGAAACTAGCCGAACAACATCGAAATTCACTTTCGAAAGTTTATAAAAATCAAAAATAATCATACGAACCTAACGGCGCTTTCGGATTTCGAATCGGAGCTCATTCGGCAAAAACCGAGCTCGAAAATCTCTTTTTAATATTTATCTCCAATGAAACTGAAACCTTCTTCCTATGCCTACCAAACGAGATCTGATTTAGCTCAAATTTTACAGACAGGTTCTAATAGACATTACGAATATTTTAAAATTATCGACACGCCAATCGGAGTCCTAACTTCCGAAACGACTGACCAAGGTCGTTTCAAGTAAGATGAAGTAAATTTTTTCTATTGAAAACATTGTGTCACTGTCATTGTATTTTGGTCATGCATCGCTTTTGTGTTCGAGTTGTCGACTTGGTTTGAGTCACTTTTGTTCGAGTTGCCTTCTTCGGATCCATCCCTTCAATTCACTGCGTCGAAACAGGATTGGGGATGAGTTGGTTAAAACTCGGCATTGGGATCGGCTAATTCGCATTGGAACCGTTTGGGATCAAGTTCGGGTCTCAAGTTAAGATGATTATATTCAAGGCTCAATTATTGAGTTTGGACTTCCGGGTTCTATCTTCTAATCTCCGTCTTTCCCTATTCCCGATAGAATCCATGTTATAGGATCCCTGAAAACTGGACTAGCACTTTGCATGATAGAAGCTTGGTAGGATAGACGCTATATATTATAAAATTGTTATCTTATTGAATGATTAGAAATTGCTTTATGTAATTATTTATTCCCGTTTCTTTGGGATCTTCCATTCAATTTAACGTATTAAGACCCATTTGTCAATTAATGAGTGCAAATTAAGATTCAATTAAATTTATAGCATTATTTTTATCATTATTTATATTTAAATTATTTATTTATCAATTTACTTATTTTATTAAATATTCAGTTATTTATTTATTATCTATTTACTTATTTACTTATTATTTACTTCTTTATTTATTTATCTTATATTTTTCCTAAAATCTCTAAGTTATATATTTTATTAAAATTCGTAAAAACCGCCGGATTAACCTCTTTTTGCGGATTTTCGAAAGTTCTCCCGTAATAAGGACATTCTTTCGAATTTAAAAGAACTACTTATCTAAGAATCTCTGAAAAAATATTAACTTAATTAAGCTGGCGACTCCAAAGAAGCCCTTTGGAGTCCCATTTTGTTGAAAATACACCCAATGCATATTTATATGTATTTTGGGGGGGTTCAACAGGTGTGACAACATTGTTTGTCATCATCAAAAAGGGGGAATTTTTGAAGGATGAGTTTTGAAGATGACAAAGGACCTAGTGCTAAGTGGACCACAAAAAGGTTCACAGTTGTGTTGAGAAGACTGAGTTGTTCAACGAGATAATCAAGTCAGAGTTGAAGAAGGAGAAAGAGAACAGCTGCAGTCAAAGTTCCAATCCTACCGGGAAAAGAAGAAGCGAGAAGCGGCGCTGAAAAGAGACGCGGTTCCTAAACGAAAAAGGATTGGAAACTAAGGTAAATTAACTTAGGTTTTAAATAAGGCAGTATGGGTAAACCTTGTTTGAAACGGATTCCAATGTGGAAAAGGAGTTCTAAACTTAGTTGGATCCGGCTAAGTCACACTCCTATATATAGAAGTTAATTTGGCCAGAATGATTACGCACAAAAAACATCTCAATGGAGCAAATCAAGAACAATTAGATCGTGAGAGACTTTGTGTGCAAGAACAAAGGCTGAGCAGCAGAACCTTACGAAGGAGCAGTTTCATAGTTAACTCTGTTATTTTAGTTCTTTGTTATAAGCTATTGATTTGTAATCTATCAGCTTGTTTAGAAGCATATAGTAGAGATATTACTCTTTGAGGTAAAGTAGAGTTAACCTTCCCAGCTAACGTATGGCTTGGAAGGTTCTAGGTACTAAGGGGTTCTAGTTCCTTGATTACATTACGTTATAGTCTAAAACTTGCTCGATTTTTTCCTTTAGTGGAAGAGTTGAAATCCCAAGAGTTTGGGTCGTGAGTTTTTATCCCATGAGCAAGGATTTTTCACATAAAAATCTTTGTGTTATTTATGTTTCCGCATTAAGTTTAGTTTCAGAGAAAGGTGAAACTTGCAAGGAACCTAGTTCTTTTTAAATTATGCGATAAATATTAAAGGCAAGTTTTAGGATTTAAAAATCGAGTAAGGACACTATTCATCCTCCCCTCCCCCCCCCTAGTGTCTTACATAGGTGCACCAAGTGCAACATAACAAATTTGGGATTGGAGGCATTGTAAGACATGACAAAAGAGACCTGATCATGGCTTTTTCAATTCCTGTGATATGTTCTTCAAATAATCAAGTTGAAGCAATGGCTGCAAAGTTTGGACTTCAGTGCTATATGGGTAATGAATTTAATAACTATGTGTTGGAAATAGATTATCAATATTTGTTGACATACTGAGAAATGGAAGCTGCTGCAACAACTTGAAGCTGAAGCCTCATGTAGATGATATATTTCAGATCCTGTTCCAACTGAACTGTGAAATCACGCACTGCTTCCGGGAAGCTAAATTTGCAGCTAATAGCTTAGCTAAAGATATTTTAACTCTGGATAGTTCTAAATTATATTATCATTGGCAACATACTCCAATAGATACAATAGGATTCTATCAGATGGACAAATGTCAATTACCAAGCATTAGACGTAGGTACAACAAGGCTAATTTCTATGTTAGTTGAGCTTTGTTTAGATAGGCTGTTTCAGCAGCACCTTTTGTGTGATGGTTCTTCATCATAGTGTAACTGCTTCCAGGAATGAAACAAACAAGTATCCATTTATGGTGTTTATTATATATATATATATATATATATATATATGCAAATCAAGTTTAATTTGTCACAGGAATTTCGACCAAAGTTTAATGAGTATTTTATGTATAAAGCCAATTTATTAATGAAGGGATTAAATTGAACCTGAACTTGGCTCAACATCCCACTAGATGTGAGCTGATTAGCTAATATTTAAGGCTCCAAAGACATCAGAAGCAAGAATTATAATAACTTGTCTTTTTGGAATCTTTGAAATAAAGTAATATTGAAGGTTATGACATATGATTCATCACATAGAGCCACTTTTGACAGGAATCTAATATATAGAAAGAAACGGTGAAAGAGAATAAATAGATTCAATAATGGATTTGTTGATTTGAGATAAGATCATATCAATTTAATAAAGGGTTTGTATTTGAGATAAGATCATGTCGATTTAATAAAGGGATGGTAGTTCTTCCGTCCCAAATTAATTGACACCTTCAACTTTTTGACGTCTATTAAAAATTATTAAATATAGTGCGTGTTTTATTATATTACCCCTATTTAATATTTGACTATTAAATTTTGTTGAAAATTCTTTTAATTATTAAGGGTATAGTTGAAAAACTAATAATTTTAATTTTGAAATCCTAAAATGACAATTAAATTGGGACACACATTATTTGCTAAAGCGACAACTGCAATGAGATGGATGGAGTATTTTCGAAGACATGATTTAATCAGTCATTTCTTTGGGATGGCGTTGAAACACAAGGGCCTCGAGCGTGGTGTGAAGGAGTTCTGGAATTGGTAATTTTGCCGGTTTTTCTAGAATGGAAGAGGACAAACTCCAGCTAGCTCTCGTATCTCAGTATCATGGAAAGTTTAAAGGAGATAACAGTTAAACTAATCAAATGACGGAATCTCTTCCACACTAGCGTTGAATTTGTTAATGGTACATTGCCATTAAAAATAAGGAAGCTCATGTTGGGAGGTTCTCCTCTTGCCTAGAATTGACAGTATTAGTTGTACCAAAATCATGAAAGTCCTACTTAAACCGCCCATGATGTGAACGCTGTTCTCCCGGTGATGCAGATCATGTCTAAGCTGGCTGCAATATTTGGATCCAACCATTTATGTTTGAAATTATTAAAATATCATATACCCACGTTTCAAATCGGTGTAAACGCAGAATAATTTCTGGTTGAGTGCAATATTGGCTTATTAGACAGTTTGACTGTCTCTCTCTTTTCTTTAAATTAATATTTAAGAATGAGCCATGTGAAGCTGCTAGAATTCGTCAGATAGCCCATTTGAACCAAAATGAGAGGCGCTTATGTTTCTGTAAACAGAAAAATCGTAAAAATTTCGCGGAGAAGCCATTTTGGCACCTGCTTTGTGATGCGTAGCCTCTGTTTATAAATTCGCTGAGAATTAGCCACTAGACGCGTTTTTTAAAAATAATAGTATGACGACGTCGTTTTACACATTTTGGAAATTTCGGTTTTACCCTTCCTTATTTTTAACTTATTCGGTGTTTTTGTTTCTCTGTTTAATACTGTGACTTTTGAACTCTATCAAACTATACGAACTCTCTTTCGAAATACAGCAATTTCTTATTTTTGAGATTTTGAAGCTTTGTGTTTTGGGAAAAAACTTTGTTTTGCCAAAGTGTGTAAGGTAACTGTGTTTACTTCGTATATTAAGGTAACTGTGTTTACTTCGTATTGTTTTTTTTTTTCATTTTTGTACGTGTATATGGGTTATTTAGGTTTTGATTTTGTTTCGAACAATGTTTAGATTTTCCATTGGAGTACAGTATAAGCTTTTGATTTCCTTTAAAATGGTAGGGTTTTTTTAAGGGGAACGCTTTGTTTCTGTGAAACTCATTGCCCCCAAAACTATATACTATGACCTTCTGTTGTGGATAGGCTGTTGCCCATGATAAAAAACTGGGACTGTGTGTTTTTAAGAGGTACTTGTCCATTGTAAATGGTGGGTTATTTTTTAGAAAGGGGGCAACGGTTTTTTTTTTGTCAAACCCTTTGCCCCAGAAGTATATACTGCGACTCTGTTTAACAAGTGCTTGTGTACCCAGCACTAATGTCTGGGGGAGCGGGTGGGCCACCAAGCTCTCCCCCAGTACAAAAACATGGGACTGTGCATAACAAAGCATCATAGGCCCCAGCACCAAATGCTGTGACCTTTGTGTTTAACAAGTGCTTGTGTCCCAGTTCTAAATCATGGGACTGTGCATAACAAAGCATCATAGACCCCAGGACAAAATGCCGTGACCCTTGTGTTTAACAAGTGGTTGTGTCCCAATTCTAAAACATGTGACTGTGCATAACAAAGCATCATAGACCCCAGCACCAAATGCTCTGACCCTTGTGTTTAACAAGTGCTGTGTCCCAGTTCTAAAACATGGGACTGTGCATAACAAAGCATCATAGACTCCAGGACAAAATGTTGTGACCCATTTGTTTATTAAGTGCTTGTGTCCCAGTTCTAAAACATGGGACTTTGCATAACAAAGCATAATAGGCCCCACCACCAAATGCTGTGACCATGCACATGAACTACTTGTGCTCCCAGCACCAATGTCTGGGGGGAGGGGTTGGGCTACCAAGCTCTCCCCCAGCACAAATACTGCGACCTTGCACATGAACCACTTGTACCCCCAGCATCCAAAATACTGTGACTGTGCAGATAAACTACTTGTACCCCCAGCATATATGTGTTAATTTTCCTTTGTTTTTATTTTAATACATGTGCTAATGTTACAGCAATGGAGATTATACCAAGTGATGAGGTTACGGATAATCTGCCAAACGACGATGGTATATTGCTTCCATTTGCGCAGTAGAAAAATCGTGATTGCCAGTGGAAAGGTGACACAGAGTATCGTGGATTAATCGAAGGGTTGCTGTCTGCGGATTACCTGGAGAAACTGAAGAAAGGGCCATTCGGCAAGTTTATGCTTTTGGAAGATGCTAAATATTCTGGGAGGCTTATAAATTGTTTTCTCCAGTCTCAAATAGTTTCTTCAGACAACACTAAGCTTAGCTTTAAAGTTTTTGGTGATATAGTGGATTTCACAGCTGATGATTTTCATGTAGTTAGTGGTCTTAATATTTCCAGTATTGTAGATATAAGTATTTTTAAGCTTTCAAAGAGTAGACTAAAAGAGAAGTATTTCAGGAATCCTGAAGACGATGTTAATAAAAAGGACAGCAAGTGGACTTTAAAGTTATATGACTTGCTTGATTTGATTGAACATCATTCTAGTTATGTGAGAGTGGCTCCAAAGAGCAAGGGCAATCTGAATAGAGTGTCTGCTGCACGATTGGATGTTCCATTAGAGCAAGATGATGCTGTTAAACTAGCCGAGCTATATTTGCTTAATTCTGTTTTATTGGGCCGGCCATTACCTAGAGTAGTGGATGATCAACATATGATTATTATTGATAATGAAGAGGTGCATAGCTGTTATCAGTGGGGTACTAAGATATATCGTCAAATGGTACACCATTTGCAATCAATCATAAAGCCAGGTTCTTCTACTTATTTGTTTCCTGGTATGCCCTTCCTATTCTGTTGCTGGGTGGCAGAGGTGTTCCCTGTGTTCAGGCAGTATTTTACTGTTCGCCCTAGGATCAAACCTGTGATGCTTCGTTACACATGTACTTTTACCCCTCAATACAATGTCTTGTGTGATGACTACTTTCATAATGAACAGGTGAGTTTTATGAGTACTTGCTTTTGTTTGTTATTTATTTGTTTTACTTTTTTGTTGGTTTTGAAATGTACTTTTTAATAGTTTTGGGAGGATGCCTCAGTGAGACCAATAAGGCATAAATCTAAACATGCTTCAACTTCAAAATCACCCTCAAAGTCATCTTCAAAGACTAGTTCAACAGCAGAATCTATTGACATGAATGAAGTTGTAAAGGTGAAATTCTTCGTGGTTTTTGTCTTTTAATTTTTTTTTCTTATGTGGTTTTAACGTTTTTTCTTTTACCAGAGATTGACAGCTAATCTCAAAGTAAACTTACCTACTGAGAGCAAGATTCAACATATGATCAATTCCTCAGAAAATAGTGTAAAGAAAGATCTTGCTGACATGGAGAAGAGGATTACAGATAAGTTGAATGCAAAGTTTGATGCAGTACTGCTTCTTGTTGCAAAATCAAAAACAAGTGATCTCGGAGAAAACTGTGGTGTGTCTGTAAGTAAATCAGACACCAGGAGTAGAAATGAAAAGAGTCATTTTGTTGATAATTTGATTTATTCAGATGGTCGCAATAGTTTTTTCAAAGAAACATTTAATCAGGCAGAGCTTGGTGGTAGTGTACAAAGTGATCATGGTATTGCAGCTCCTTTAATAGATGCAAGTGATCAAATGATTGTGGATGTTTTAGAGCATTACAAAGCTGATACCAGTGACCCTATTGATGAAGCAAAAGGTACAGATGGTTTAGAAAAGGCGCCATCAAATTCAGACCATCATCAACAAAGTCATGGTAGTCAAATAGAGTATTCTGTATAGTCGTAATTTAAATAAAAGGGAATTTTTTTGTTTAATGTAATGATTTTTTATTTTTTGCATATGCAGATAAACAGAATCCTTCATCTGATTTATTGGACAAGTGTCCATCTAAAGACGATGATGTATCTTTGAATCCAACAGATGTTCAGCTTCGTGATGAAACAATTTATCCCACACTGAATGGTAAGAAGAAAAAAATTTGTTGGTAGATTGAACCAACATATTATGCACTAATACTGTGTTTTTATGATATGCTAATGTCCCAGATAATAAAATACTGGGACTCTTTGTTTAACAAGTACTTGTGTCCCAGTTCTAAATTATGGGATTTTCTATAACAAAGCACTATATGTACAGCACAAAATACTGTGACTTTTTCATATGAAGTATTTGTGCCCCAGCACCAATGTCTGGGAAGTCTATAGTAATGGAAATGTATTTTAAATATGTGTGTTTTGACACTTCTGTTTTCTATAGAGAAATGTAATGTATTGTGCTTATTTATTTTTACAGAAGGTAATAATGGTGAATCTGGGAAAAGTGCTGTGGTATGTAAAAGTAATTTTTATATAATAAATAGTGTTCCTATTTTTGTTGTTGAAAATGTGTAACAAATTATCTTGTTTTGAAGTCTCTCAAGAAAGTTCTCAAGAAGGTTGTCAACCAATTAAGCTTGCTGATAACCAAATGTTTTTGACTCCTGGTATGCGAAAATATGTTGCATATTTTGCATGGTCCACACTCCAGCATAAAATACCCTGTTGGTTGGTCAATGAATAGTGTGTCTTGTTCCATTTACAGAAGCAACAAATGTTAAAGCTGATAAGGAAGATGTTGTCAATCAACGCAGTCACAGTGCTGAGGTTCAACTTGAAATTAAGGCTGTCAGCGACCTTTGCATAGCTGGTCTTGTTTTTACACCAGAAGGTATGTAATCGTCTTTTTTATAGTTATTTTGTGTTTCTTATTGTTCGCAAATGTGTGATATATTATCTTTATTTATAAAGGTTCTCAAGAAGGTTCCCAAGAAGGTTCTAAAGAAGATCTTAAAAAAGGTGTTGAGCATTTGTCTCCAAAAAAGGCTTTGAAAGCATTTTCCAGCAAGAAAAGGAAGAAACGTGATAATGATGCTTCTCCTGAAATTGCATCTCCCCTCAAACCTAAAATTGGTGAAAATTTGGCTGATGCAAGCAAAAGCATCATGAATATTGGTTGCATAGATGCACCTTCATTTTCAATTGGCTTGACACAGCCATCGCAAGAGACTGCAGCAGTGATTGATAGTGTCAGGCATGATTCTATGGATATCGATCGCTCAGAAAGTAAGGGTGGTACAGAATTGGCATTAATAGAGAAAGACAATTCAAAACTTACGACACTTCCTGATGCATCTGTTGTAGTACTGGAGCAAGAGTCTGCTTTGGATTCAGCCATGAAAACACCTGAACAGCCAAGGAAGGTTGCTGGAACAAATGTCTGTGCAAGTACTTATGCAGATGTGTGTTCATCTAAACAACAGTCGGCAATGCAGTGTTCAGTGAAAAAGGAGGAAGTTATGGATTTAGCTGTTTTGCCAGAGAAACCATCAAATCATCCAGAAGGAGGAGAGCTGTTAGGCAGGGGACATAGGGTTCGTAAGATTAGCCGCCACTTATTATCTCCATTCATGCCTTTTCAGCCAAAGGAAAAGTGTGATTGGAAGCCTTCTTATAGGCGTGTATGCCCTTTTCATACTGTCAATGCCACGTCTAATTGTTTGGCAATTTTTGATAAATGGTTGAAGCAAGGCTTGAAAGTGACTGATAAAAACAGCGTCTCTAAAGTGTAAGTTATTTTATTTTATTTTTTTTAGTTATTGTGTATTTTAAGTTACACGGTGTTGTGGATTATATTAGTAAATTTGTATTCTTTATGTTGTTTGTGTTTAACTTTTTCAGGGGTGATGATCTTTATGATGACAAAATTGCAGACACCAATTCACAGAATAAAATTAAATTGTATAGTGTTTCAGTGAAGAGCAAAATGTGGTTTAGAGAGATTGCAGGTAGAAGATATCCACTTACCAATGAGGTTTTCTACAGCTTTTTTTTTTTATTATTGGTTCTGTAGTGTTTTATATATATATTTGTTAACTAAATTTTTTTTTTTTTTTTTGTGTTTTGTGATTTTTTTTGTCATGCAGCATGTTGATGTTATACTGTACTATCTGAGGAAGAAACATGTATATCATTTCACAAACTACTCAGCGCTGTTCACAACGACAGACTTGAATTTTGATTTTTTTGTAGAGTCGTTGTTCTTTTCGAAGGTTGAATCCTATTTTGAAAATATGGCAAAGGAAGAGAAGACCAGGAGAATAAAAGAGAAGAAGGATAGAATGGAAGAAGAGTGGAAGAACAAAGAAAATTTTGAAAAAATGAAGGCCCAACAAAAGAAAGGAGCAAAAAGGACTCGTGCTCAACAAAAGAAAAAAAAATATGATCCTCCAGCAGAAGTTGTTTTTGGAATTCATGACTTGACATTGGACGATTTAGAGAAGATTGAGTTAGATTTCTACCTAGCACAGTATGAAGGAACTGCACAGAATAGCCTACTTGAGTGTGTGAATGGGTCTTCTAATGAATGTGGCATAGCATGGGGTCAAGTCGAAAAAGTTTTTATGCCAATTAGGAAGACTTCAGTTGATCCTAATGATTACATGTCTTGCACTCATTATTGGTTGGGAGTTTATTCTATAAAAGATCATAGAATAGATGTCTATGATTCGGTTTTTGATGGGGATGAAGATTTTGTGAAGATCAAGATGGCAATGTATGCAATTGCTATACCTAAGCTACTAAAAGAGATGGATTTTCATACAAAATATCCTAATTTTGGTACGACGTACAAGAAACTTGATATTTTTTATCAAGCAGCACCAAAACAATTAGGAGATACAGACTGTGGTCTTTTTGTAACAAGATTTACAGATCTACTCATGCTTGGACAGGATTTGTTTAAACAGGAATGGGGAGTAGAAGCCATTAGTATTTACAGGAGAATGGTTGCTGTTAATCTACTGTCGCATGGAAAATCAAAAAGAGATGAAGGCTATGAAACTCCACCAGAGAAATTGAATGATGATTATGGAGAGCATGATGAGAAGCTAGCTTGTGAACATGGAAGGCTGCCTCTTCTTTGAATCTTTATTAATCTTTTTTATAAACAATGCAGTGTACACATTTTTTGAAGTATGTATAGTTAATATGTTGTTTGTTTGTTATTATTTATTAGCTTGGGAACTATATAAATAGGAATGCTAAATACTTTAATTCCCCAGTACAAAAACATGGGACTGTTCATAACAAAGCATCATAGGCCCCAGCACCAAATGCTGTGACCTTTGTGTTTAACAAGTGCTTGTGTCCCAGTTCTAAATCATGGGACTGTGCATAACAAAGCATCATAGACCCCAGGACAAAATGCCGTGACCCTTGTGTTTAACACGTGGTTGTGTCCCAGTTCTAAAACATGTGACTGTGCATAACAAGCTTCATAGACCCCAGCACCAAATGCTGTGACCCTTGTGTTTAACAAGTGCTGTGTCCCAGTTCTAAAACATGGGACTGTGCATAACAAAGCATCATAGACTCCAGGACAAAATGCTGTGACCCATTTGGAAAATCCAGCCGTTAAAAGAATAGGAACCGAAATGACGGTTTTCGTGTTGGGACGTGCAAGACGTGAGTAGGCGCAGTTTAATCATTACTCCTGCAGTCTCGAAGCACGCAACAGTCGCTTTTTCAGTAAATATGATTTTCACCAGCTTGAAAACCTTTTACTCCATTCCAAATTTCATCCAAACCTTCAAAGCTTCAAAACACCTTTCTAACAATTTCTAAAACGCAAAAACTCTTCCAATCTTCTAATCCAAATGTCTCCAAAAGCCAAGAAAAGTCTGAATATGGATGTTGCGGCTAGTACTTCCTCAGCAGCAGGTGGTCAATCCACGAGTTCTTCAACTTTGGTTGCTGATGTTTTTAATGGTTGCATCTGCAAGTGTAATTTATCTTTTCTTGTACTTTGAGGATACTTCTTTTGTGTTTTATGATAATGTTAATTAAAATGCCTGTAAGTTTGTGTTTGTTTTGTGTGAAAAATGTTATCTAATATGCTGGGGGATTGCTAAGATGTTTTTGCCGTGAGTAGTAAAACAAGGCGCATGGATCACACTGCCTCCCAGATGTTTATCCTGGGGCTAGTATTTTAAGGCACATGGACGCCCCAGATGTTTTCGCTGTGGACATTTGAGTTTTTATTTTTATTTTTCCAATGCACTTTTTCCACAGCATCGTAAAGGAAAAGAACAAGCAATGTGCAGCTTTTATATAAAGAATGAAGAATCTTTACTATCATCCAAAAGCACAAGGACAATACAGTATAATTGAGAAGTTTTCTTGTACAATTATTTTAATATAAATAGACTACTTTGTTACTGAATAGAAGAGGCAAATATTTTTGTATTTTTAATATGGGAACAGTCGTTGAAGCAGTGTTGAATGAATTGGATGCTGAATTAGATCAATTTGTAAGTTAATCACACCATTTTTTTTTAAAGTATTATTTGTTTGTTGGTCTTGTTATGCTTTGCAGACTTCACCCAGTCTTTACACTGGGACGTTGTAAGTGGTGGTTTTTGGTCTAAAAATACAGAAATACCAGCTACATTGGGATTCGAAAAGTCAGGACTTTATTAGGGAAGACCAAACAAACCTACCATTTTTGACTACATTTATTGTGATATTTTTAATCGATTCTTTGACCATAAGAGCTGGACAAAAGTTAATATTAGATAAATAATCTATACCCAGCATATTAGAGAACATTTTTCATAAATAAGATGGGAACAGTCGTCGAAGCAGTGTTAAGTGAATTGGATGCTGAATTAGATCAATTTGTGAGTTAATCATAGCATTTTTTTAAAGTGTTGTTTTAGTTTGATGTTATTATAAAAGTTTGCATTTCTTCTTTTGTTTTGTTTTGTAGATTTTGCCAGTATGGTTGGCAATTAGACTTCCCAGACGTGATGTTCCAGCCACTCTTATTTGCCGTGGTATTCATTTCCAGATGAACTACCTAAAAGTGAGAAGACAGAGAAAACTTTGTAATGGATGGAGGGAGTTTGTTCGCACTAACAATCTTGGAGTAGGAAGTACGTTACATTTTAGGGTTCTGGAATCTTTAGATCGTGTGGTTTTAAATGTTCGTATATGGCAGCCTGAACTAGAACCTTTAAGTTCAAGTACTAGTTCTAGTTCTAGTTCTGGCTCTACTGTTGAAGATGCTTGAAATAAGATAGCATATATTTTGTGTTTTAGTTCAATATCTGAGTTTTTGGTAAACAATATCTGAGTTTTTGGGGCAGTTATATATGTGTAATATAACTGTTGTTTTTTGAATTGTGATTGTTCAGTAAACAACATCACAAATATTATGTAATGGTGCCTTTTCAATTATAAGTTGCATCTGTTATTACATTATTGAATTTATTCTATAAATACATATCAACTTATAGTTGTTATGAAGTTTTATGTGAAGTTTCTATGTTGTCATTTTTAATTATTAGTCTATAATTTCCAACTAGTTTACAGTCATTAGCATAGGACCCCATATCAAAATGCTGTAATTTTTCAACTGCATAACAATATAGCTCCAGCAAAAGTACTGGGGGGGATGAATGTATGAATAAATATTATTAAACTTCGTGATTCTTGAATTAATTTGATAGCAGCCCCCATATGAAAATGCTGTTATATTTCAACTGCATAACAATATAGGTCCAGCAAAAGTACTGGGGGGATTTACAATTATGAGTATACGACCCCAGATCAAAATGCTGTCATTTTCACCTTCATAACAGTATGGCTCCAGCACAAGTACTGGGGGGACTAATTTATGTGAGAGCCGTTTTTTATATTTTAATTAATATTTATTAAATTTCGTGATAGTAATTTAAGTTACACAATATTTGTTGAAAATTGATAACCTATAGAAACTGTAAAGTCCATAGAAAATATAATTTCTTTGACTACATTTAATGTATTTTTGCCAAAATACATGCCGACTGACTAACAGTTACTCACTTTTTTTACTATAAATAACCCTTTGTAGTTAAAGCAAAGTACAAAGTTTTTTGAGATTTCATCTCCTCTTTTAAACTGTAAAGTTTTTTTCTGAAAAGAAGATATGGCAGATGAAGAGAATATTGTGGAGGAACTAGGAAGTTTTGTCAAGAAAATCACATCATCATATTTTGATAGAGATGATTTTGTATGTTAAAAGAAATGAGCAAAGTATTTTTTATTTTTTTCATTTATTTTTTTTAGTGTTTTGTGATTTTTTTATTAACTGTGAAATATTATTCTTTTTAGATCTTTCCAAAAAGTTGGAAGCAGAGGCTGCCAAATATAAATGAAATGGCATGCATATTGTGTGAAGATGATGATGAGGTATATGAGATGAGCTTCAAAGTTGGGAAGCACGCACGGTTGTGTAATGGATGGAAGGATATGCTTAATAAAAAAGGCTTCAGGATAGGCAATATACTTCGTTTTGATCACCAGTTCCACAACATATTCAACGGTAATGCAACTGTTGTTTTTGAAGTTTCTGTCATAAACCATCAGGATGGTGAGGGAGGGGGTGAAGAAGAAGATGATGATGGTAGTGGCAGCAGCGACGAAGATGTAGGATCAGCCCAGAAGCCTATTGTGATTGAATAAGTTTTTGTAGTTTTTAAGTTTTTTCAGATAATATGGGGATGTTTGTTTGTGTGTGTTTTTTATTTATCTGTGTTTTTAAGTTTTTCAGCAGCTGATCAATTATGAACAATCCTTTTTTTATTTATCTGTGTTTTTAAGTTTTTCAGCAGCTGATCAATTATGAACAATCCTTTTTAGCATTATGAACTGTGTTGGTAAGTACTGTGTTGTTGTGGTCGATCAAAATGTTTGTTGTTCAATAAGTAAAAAAACTAAAAAATAGATAAATGGAGACTACTATTTTGCACAGCAACAAATGAAAAGTGTATTTTTTATATATATTAATCCTTGTTAAAGAATACAGAGGAAGTAAAATTTAAAAAAAAAAAAATTCTCTATTAGTGAGAACAAAATGCTGTTAATTTCAACTGCATAACACCATTGCTCCAGCACAAGTACTGGGACCAAGTATAGGACCCTCCAGATCAAAATGCTGTTGTTTTTCAGCTGCATAATACCATGGCCCCAGCATAAGTACTGGGACTAATGTATGTGACAACAGTTTATTATATATGAATAAATATTATTAATTTATGTAATTATGAAAATGTTGCTCACATTCAAAAAACTAAATCTATTGTGTATTTTAAATATTGTAAAAGTGTTGTTATAGTAATTTAACTTGCAGAATCTTGTAAGATTTTTTATTGATTTGACTTTTCATGTAAAATGACAAAAGAATCTATCTACTTTTTTGACAATACACAAATGCTGTGGATTTCCAAAGTTAAAGTAGGGAATATTTTGTGGATTTCAATATATTTTTGGAACAAAAGAGAGTCTGTTCTAACGTATAGAATCTTCCCAGAATCTGTTTGATTTCTTTTTGTGTTGTCAACTGTGTAATACTGTTACTTTAATACAGTTGAAAATCTCAGTTCAATCTTTTCCTATACAGATACGACCTCTTCTTTACAGAGAAAGAAGCAAGGAATCTTTACAGCTTTTTTTGAGTTACAATGTCAGCTAAAATAGAACAAATATTCTTTACATGTTTTTTCTGTTTTTGTTTTCTATAAATTAGACAGTGGTCTTGTTTTTTCACTTGTACAAAACAAAAATATTATTCCAAAAAAAAGGAAAAATAACAAAGCATAAAAAAAAATGGCTTGCAATGATGAAGTAAGAAGATAACAATGGCGCCAGTTGAATAACGATGTTAGGAATTTGAAAAGTGATCTTGAGTTTTTGAAAACTGAGGTATCAGTCGTGAAGAATAACTTGGATGTGTTGTTTGAATTTTTTGTAGCTTTCAGAGAGAAAAACAACAGAGATATGGATCGACTTTTTGACAAACTCTTGGACATTGAATTGCAGAACTTCACAGATTCAACCTCTGGTTCTAGCTCTCGCGTTCCTAGTAATCGTTAATGTTTTACTGTATTTTTTTTATGTGTTTCGCAGTGTTCTGTTTTTATGCTTCCATGTGAAGCAAGTGTAATTTATCTTTATTGTACTTGAGGATACTTCTTTTGTGTGTTTTAGAAGTATCCTTTTTTATGTAATTTTTATGTTACTGTTATTGAAAATGGCTGTAAGTTTGCCTGTTGTGTTTGTCTGTAAAAATAATATTTTTGTATAGTATCAGCAATATATTCCCCAGTATTTTTACACCAAACCCCAGGATATTGTTATGGGGCTTTCGTTGAACGTAACACCAAGACACAGCATTTTCGTTATGGGTGATTTTGAATTCGAGCTTTATAAGCCCCAGAATTTAATGCTGGACAACACACAAAGTAATTCAAAATCCGGTTAAACAGTGTGACCCATTGTAAACAGTGTGTCTTATCAGAACTTACGACAAAATACACATTGTACCTTTTCAGAATTTCCAGAAGTGACTCTTACAAACAAATGCCAATGTATATAAATTCCCACCCATAAAATAGATAGAGAGGAATCCAATTTGTCATTTTTGTTATTGAACAAATAAAAAAAAAAAGAAATTGTGTCAAATAGTATTTGATCAAAAAGTATCTATGGAGAATGCCCACCGACCATCCAATGGCCACGGACCATCCAATGGAAGACAGGTTTTCCAGAATGGTTATGGACCATCAACTCGAAGGCATGTTACGAACTTGCCTACAATACCAAGAGACCTGTGTTGGCGTTTTGAATATCTGAAGAAGGAGGTGGAATACTTGAACGAATTTAGAAAGAAATGCGAAGATGAGTTGTGGAATTTAAGGTACACGAAGCGACAATATTATGAAAAACTGATGGATTTGCTTAAGGTGATGGCAGATCCGCTGCAATTGCACAGCGCAGGGCCAGGGGAGCCCGTGTTTAGGAATTATGGAGAATAAATAATGTTTTTAATTTGATATATTATGTATTGTTGTTCTTTCACATATTAGTAATTGTTTTACAATGATATCATGTATTCAAAAAGGCAAACAGATTGTGTTTTTAGAAGTATGCTTTTATGTAATTTTTATGTCACTGTTAATGAAATTGGCTGTAATTTTTCCTTTTGTGTAATTTGTTGACTCTTAAATAATGTTTATGTATAGTCCTAGCAATACATGCCTCAGCATTTCTGATTAAAACATTTTGAACTGCAGCCTTATAACCTAAAAAATAGCACAGCTACAGTATATTGTAATGGGACTTCGCTTCAAAGTAATACTAATCCCCCAGATTTTTATGATGTGACCAGTAGTTTAAGGGACATGGTGCTCAAGGTTTTTATCCTCAGACGTTATTGTAAATATAGAAGCTGTTACAGTTTTTAAGAGTGTGTCAGCAAATATCTCGGGTACCAGCATTTTATCAGGATAACATTGGCATACGAGAAGACCTCGAACTGGAAGAAACATAGGGAAGAACATAGAAACACAGCTTTTTTGACAACATTTATAGTGATACTGTAATACATGCCTCAGCATTTCTGATTAAAACCCTTCTCTTCCATAGCATACCCATTTTATTTACATCGTCCAGACGAATTTTGTGTTCCTCTTTTCTTTTCTTTTTTCCCCCCTTAATATTTTGTCTAGTAGCAAATGGACCATTTCCATTAGTAGGTATTTAAGGTGACAAGTAACTACTCTTCTGTTGATAAATGCAGTATAGCTACAGGATATTGTAATGGGACCTTGCGTTAATGTAATACGAAGTCCCAGCATTTTAATGCTGGGACAACAGGGGGGGTGATTTTGAACTGCAGCCTTATAACCTAAAAAATAGCACAGCTACAGTATATTGTAATGGGACTTCGCTTCAAAGTAATACTAATCCCCCAGATTTTTATGCTGTGAGCAGTAGTTTAAGGGACATGGTGCTCAAGGTTTTTATCCTCAGACGTTATTCTGTTACAGTTTTTAAGAGTGTGTCAGCAAATATCTCGGGTACCAGCATTTTATCAGGATAACATTGGCATATGAGAAGACCTCGAACTGGAAGAAACACAGGGAAGAACATAGAAACACAGCTTTTTTGACAACATTTATAGTGAGACTGTAATACATGCCTCAGTATTTCTGATTAAAACCCTTCTCTTCCATAGCATACCCATTTTATTTACATCGTCCAGACGAATTTTGTGTTCCTCTTTTCTTTTTTTTTTTCCCCCCTTAATATTTTGTCTAGTAGCAAATGGACCATTTCCATTAGTAGGTATTTAAGGTGACAAGTAACTACTCTTCTGTTGATAAATGCAGTATAGCTACAGGATATTGTAATGGGACCTTGCGTTAATGTAATACGAAGTCCCAGCATTAAAATGCTGGGACAACAGGGGGGGGGGTGATTTTGAACTGCAGCCTTATAACCTAAAAAATAGCACAGCTACAGTATATTGTAATGGGACTTCGCTTCAAAGTAATACTAATCCCCAGATTTTTATGCTGTGACCAGTATTATAAGGGACATGGGTGCTCAAGCTTTTTATCCTGAGACGTTATTGTAAATATAGAAGCTGTTACAGTTTTTAAGAGTGTGTCAGCAAATATCTCGGGTACCAGCATTTTATCAGGATAACATTCGCATATGAGAAGACCTCGAACTGGAAGAAACATAGGGAAGAACATAGAAACACAGCTTTTTTGACTACATTTATAGTGATACTTAATCTCATTTTGACTATACATATTCACATTGACCAGAACAGTTGAACAAAAGTTAGTAACTCCTCGCCTATAAATAAGGCTTAGCAGTTGAACTAAACAATAACAAAGATTGCAACTAATTTATTTTTTCATTGAAACAATAATATGGAGGATGATCGTTGGGAGGAACTAGGCAATTTCAGTATGCGAATAACAAAATCATACTTCAAAAGAGATGATTTTGTATGTTAAAAATATTACCAAATTATTTTTTATGCTTTTGTTCATCTAATTTTTCATTGTTTTTTTTGTATTAACTGTTAAAGTTTATTTTTTCAGATCTTTCCAGAGAGTTGGAAAGAGAAGCTGCCAAAGGTCAATGGAAGTGCACTTTTACTTTGTGAAAACGATGACACTGATTATGAAATGAAGTTCAAGGCTGGGAAGGTACATTCAAGGTTGTGCAATGGATGGAAGGAGATGCTTCTGCGTAAAGGCTATAGACTGGGTGATGTTCTTCGGTTTAATCATGTTGTTCATGAAGTTTACAACGGCGTTGCCACTATGGTTTTTGAAATTTCATTAGTAAACCGTCAGGTTGGTCAAGGCCACAACAATGATGATGATGATGATGATGATGACGACAATGATGATGATGGCAGCAGCGACGAAGATGTAGGATCAGCCCAGAAGCCTATTGTGATTGAATAAGTTTTAGTAGTTTTTATGTTCTTTCAGTTAATGTGGGATGTTTGTTTGTCTTTTTTTTCATGTGTGTTTTTTCAGTTAATGTGGAATTATGAACAATGATTTTTCGTAGTATGAACTGTGTTTCTAAGTACTGTATTTTTATTATTTAAGCAAGATCAAAGTGTTTGTTGTTCAATAAGTAAAAAAAACTAGAAAATAGATAAATCGAGACAACTATTTTGCACAGCAACGAGTGAGAAGTGTATTTTTTATATATAATAATCCTTGTTAAAGAATACAGAGGAAGTAAAATGTAAAAAAAAAAAGTTCTCTAGAAGTGAATAGTCTTTTTTGACATCAGATTTGTTGCGACTGGATGAAAATAGAGAAGAATAGTCTTCTATCTATCTAGTGTTGACGCGATTCCTAACTGAAAAACAAAAAAAAAAGAAAAATTTTAACATAGCCAGCTTTGGGGTGTTGAATTGCACTAAAATAGAATTAAAAAATAAAATGCATATAAAGAGACATACCTATTGGGAGTTATGTTTCTTTGAATATGGGTGAAGTACTGGAGTGTGTCTGCAAGATGTTCTGTTGTGTCCACGCTTTCTACATATCCCACAGTGTTTCCCCGTTTGTCTTACATATTCTACAGTCGAGACAAATCTTTTCTCCTGTCTTCTACCTGCCTTAACTTTAAAATCTGGGGGTTTTGTTATCTCTACTTTAATGCTATCAGGTACAACCCATGATTCTTCATGTCCAACAGTGTTGATTTCCACTTCATACTGTTTTAACAATGTTTCTCTTTTATACCATATAGAGCAATAATCCGATTTGTTTAGGTGCACTCTGTCTATAGCAGCAAGTGCATGTTCACAAGGCATTTCATCCATCTGGAACTTGAGGCATTGACATTCTTTTTTCTTCAAACAAAAAATGAATTCTCTCCCTTCATCTGTTACCTTAAAGCTTTGATCCGCAGTCCGGTCAACCTATAAAAATGTAATGTATAAGATCACTTGACTAGCATAACACATATGATGCTGCAAATTACTGGATCCCCCGCTTTTGCATACCATGTAGTCCCAGCACAAAACCCGGGACTTCATGAATTATCATTGACATAATGCAAATGACATCCCAAAATAACTGTATTAGTTGATATACTCACATTCATTCTATATGCTTTTTTTTTTTTTTTTTCAATTCATCGTCTGTCCATTTTGATGTTGCAAAGAAAATATCTTGCGCACTCTTCCGTCTCTCATAAAACCAGGTCTGTAGCTTGTTCATTATGTTGTCCACCATTGACAGTATTGATTTCCCCCGAGCATGTAACAGAGCATTATTCATTGATTCCACAATATTTGATGTCATCATGTCATATCTTCGATTTCGACAGCAAGCTCTAGTCCATCTCTCTGGTGGTTCTTCCATGAGGTAATCATAGGTTGCCCTATCCGTTTCCTTCATTTGATTCATGTCTGTTTTAAACTCTGCAATCGTGTAGACACGACATGCACTATTGAATATACTTATCACTGCAGGACTCACGTTCCTTTTGTTAAGGTTCTTTTCCAGATGATATACACAGATACCATGGGCACATTCAGGATATACATTTGCAATCCCATTTGCAATTGCAGGATTACGATCTGAAAGGAACAGTAAATTCTCACGGCAATCAAATGCAATGCGCAACTGTCTAAAGAACCAATTGTATGCCAGATTATTTTCTGAGTCGACAACTCCAAAGGCAAGTGGGAAGATTTGGTTATTTGCATCTTTCGTCACTGCAACCAATAGTGTGCCTGAATATCTCCCCTTAAGGAATGTTCCATCGACAACTATCACAGGTCTACAATGTTTCCAGCCTTTAATAGATGCCGCACAAGCAAAAAACATATATTTGAACCTGGATAATAGAATTGCAGTGTTATCAGTAAAATTCATGTTAAAATTTTTGAGTCTCAGGTTTTAGTACTGGAACCCCACTTATACATAATGACGACATCACAGCATTTTGTGACGGGAATCCAACAAATAACACTGCAGTCTCAGGATTTTTTTTAATTGGCATTACTGGAATTCTACACAAAAATATATAAGTACACTTTTTTTTTTTTTACCTGTTCTCATCATCTCTTTGAAGAGCAACATGTGAGCCTGGATTGATGTCTTTTAGCACATATAAATATGCTGGTAACTTCTGAAAGTTCTCCTCAGGCGTCCCTCTAATTAAAGACTCTCCTTCTTTTATAGCACGCCATGCCTTATTATAAGAGATTACAACTCCCATTTTCCTTCTAATCTCTGCAACAACAAAATTAGGCTTACCAGGATAATTATCGTCTCTTAGATTCTCAACTATCTCATCTCGAACAATCTTTGACGTAGCATGTTTTTGGTCTCTTTTTCTATCATCCACCGAGCAAGTGTGATTCTTCTCAAACTTCAGTATTTTGAACAGCGTGGATTGTTTAATTCTGGAAGATCGAACAGTCCACTCACATTTTTCATTCATGCATGCCAGTGAATATCTCGTTGTGCTTGATCACACAAACTTGAATTCAAAATGGTGTGCAATTGCAGTTGTCTGGAAACATTTAGTGACACACTGTTTGTTTAAAAAAATTGATCCAACCTTGATGTCGTCCAAATCTGCATTTTCTTTTAGTATTGGACGAGGAGATTCTCTTATTTTCTTCCTTGAATACCTCTTTCTCTTTTTTCCAGCACTTGATGTCTCAGGAAGTTCAATATTTACAAGCTGTTGTTCTGTGTTTTCAGCATGCATTAACTGTTGATCTACTGCTACAGCTTCCACAGATGGAGGTGTCAAAACTATCACTTCAAAAGCATCATCGTTGTCTATTTGCATTATCATTTGGCCTTCAGTGTAATCAACTCTCTCAGACTGTGGAGATCGTTGTGTAATGTCAACTATGAAACGTCTACTCCTATACTCGGAATTGTTCTTCATCAAGTGTAAACAGCTGATTAAATCATCGGTATTTTTTATAGGGACACCTTTGCTTGTTCCAAGTTCCATATCAAACCATATGAATGCCTCACAATGTTCTTCGTCTAAATCTATCTTTTTCCAAAGGTTTCTTCTGAAATCTTCAAAAGTATCTGTTTCAATATGTAGAAAAATCCTTGTCTCATGATCTATGTACTTATAATCTGGTGTCCATTTCCCATTGAATGCAAGAACAATACACTGTTTAGCCATCACCTGTATTTATAAAAGACAGTAAAAATACTAAACTAAGTTACAAAGAAATCCACACGGTAAAATACTGTAATTGTAGCTTAATAATGAAAGCTTAAGAACTACTAACCTATAAGATAAATATACATTTCCATAGTTTAATGGCTAATTATACAGGGTGGAGGGGGATTTTTGAAGTGCAGCTCTATATGCTAAAATATAGCATAGCTACAGGATATTGTAATGGGACTTTGCTTCAACTTAACACTAAACCCCAGCATTTTGTGCTGGGGACAACAGGATATTTTTTAATGGGACATTGCTTCAGCACTAATCCACAGCATTAAATGTTGTAGGTTGAAGGAAGGTCCCATCACAATATCCTGGGGATATCACGCCATTTTGAAGTGCAAGTTTATATCCTAATATAGCACAGCTACAGGATATTATAATGGGGCTTTGCTTCAACGTAATCCTAAGCCCCAGCATTTTTAGCGTTGGAATACAGGATATTTTCTAATGGGACATTGCTTCAACAGAAATCCCAGCATTAAATGCTGGGGTTTAGTGTTAAGTTGAAGCAAAGTCCCATCACAATATCCTGGGGATATCACGCCATTTTGAAGTGCAAGTTTATATCCTAATATAGCACAGCTACAGGATATTATAATGGGGCTTTGCTCCAAAGTAACACTAAGCCCCAGCATTTAGTGTTGGAATACAGGATATTTCTAATGGGACATTGCTTCAGCAGTAATACCCATCACTAAATGCTGGAGGTTAGTGTTACGTTGAACGAAGGTCCCATCACAATATCCTGGGGATATCAGGCCATATTGAAGTGCTAAGCTAAAATGTAATCATAGCTACAGGATATTTATAACGGGGCTTTTGCTTCAACGTAACAGTAAGCCCCAGCATTTAGTGTTGGACAACAGGATATTTCTAATGGGACATTGCTTCAACATTAATCCCACAGCATTAAATGCTGGAGGTTAGTGTTACGTTGAAGCAAGGTCCCATCACAATATCCTGGGGATATCAGGCCATTTTGAAGCTACAGGATATTATAACGGGGCTTTTGCTTAAACGTAACACAATCCTAGGTGCTGCATACTCTTATGAACTTAATTCAGATTCATATTAATTATATATAACAGTAAATTCGCGTTTTAGAAAAACAAATTCAGATTATAATCACGAAAACAGATATATTTATGTAAAATAATTCAAATTCAGCACAGAAACGTCGGAGAAACTGTGGAAACGCACCTGCAATTAGCTTTTACAGTTTGAATTTGAAAGTTCCGGGAGAGAGACGATGATCTGGAGAGTTGAGAGAAGTAATGTATGCTTTGTTCTGTTTTTTTCCACGCGTTATTTTGTATTTATTGTTGAGCTGTAGGTTTTTAAGGGTAGTTTAGTAAATTCAATATATGCGGCAGTAGCCTGAATGTACGCGAGTGTTTTATTGGCTATTTCTCAATGAATTTTGAAACTGTGGATGGAACTCATTTAACGTGTGCAAAATTGGCTAGTCATCAATTTTTCGCAGAAAAATCATAGAAACAATTTTAACAGTGTACCCACTTTTGGTTCAATTTATGTAAAATCGTCTCACGAGACATGGATGTAAAAATATATTTTTACTTTTAACTTGTACTCTAAAATAAATCATAATATTAGTATGAGTATAATTGTTTTTGAAACATATAGTTTTAAACACAACATAATATATGTATGGTTATAAAACATCTTACTAAAAGTAAAATGAAAATTAAAAAGCTAGTTATTTTCAAGTTTAGAAGTGCAATTTTTTTAAACATACTAAAAAAAAGTACGCCACATAAATGAAAATGGATATTAAAATGGGTGAAGTATAGGGAAATTTTGATGAGTAGTCATTTTTGGACGCACTCAAAGAGTTTTATCAACCGTTTCAAAATTAATTGAGAAATAGCCAAAAATTCGCGTGCACACTTACTACTCCATTAGCGTTGAAAAAACACCGCAGACTAGTCCCATAACAAAATATTGGCGCTTTGAACAAATTTTGTTCAAAGCCCCAGTATTTTGTTATGGGACTGAAGCTTTATATATAAAGTCCCATAACAAAGTAATGGGACCTTGAACTAACATGTTCAAAGGTCTCATTATTTTGTTATGGGACTTTATCCCCTAACAAATAATGGGATTTATCCCATAACAAAGGTCCCATCAAAGGGATAAATCTCATTATTTTGTTATAAGACTTTATAAAGCTTCAGTCCCATAACAAAATACTGGAGGCTTTGAACAACTTTGTTCAAAGCCCCAATATTTTGTTATGGGACTGAAGCATTATACAAAGTCTCATAACAAAATAATGGGTCTTTAACAAAACTTGTTCAAAGCCTCAGTATTTTATACTGGATTAGTTTACTGAAGCTTTATATAAAGTCCCAGTATAAATATTAGGGTTTTGAACAAAACTTGTTCAATACCCCAGTATTTATGCCCCAAACAGGCCACTGCGCGAAAATTTTACGTGAAGTATACATATTCTTCTCTAACCCCTATCCCTCAATGCACGAAACTCTACTCCCTCAAGCATTACACCCACCTTACACCTCAATCCCACTTACCCTCTCACATTCGTACACGTCTGCCCCACCACCACCTCCAAACCCTCCCCTAACAGCCGCTTACCCCAACAGCCCACCCTAAAGTATAATATTTTCCTCCTTGCTTGTAGTTTCTAGAATATAGCTGTTGCTTACCTACAAAACACCATAAAATTTATTAGAAAATCATTTATTTTACTAGCGAAAATGGTTTCCTCCATGTATTTCCTAAAATATGTCTTCAGGTACTACAATTATATTTGTATTTAGTTGAGCCACATGTGATCATTTTATATCAAAATTCGATGGCTGATCGCTAATCTTACGTTCACAAGCTTAACCATTTTGATATATATTAGATGGTCACTGTAATAATATTCAAAAAGTAGCACAACACGACAAGTGACAAGCAACAGATTAACGCAGAGTATATTCAATGATTAATGGTGCGAGCAACGTAAATTCGAATAATTTGAACATGCAGATTTATTCGATCGGTCGGAAGGATATGACTATTTAATTTAAAGAGTAAATGAGCGATGGCTGTCTATGATTTACTAGATTGAACAAGTAGATTAAACGAACAATTTGATCGATAGTTTACGATAACAATTAAATGAATAAACGATCACTAATCCGCAATTTAATAAGTAATAAGTATGGACATAAATCAATAATTAGTCAAGGCCTACGTTCAGATAAAATTCCGATCAAAGTATATTTACTGACTAATTATAGTAGCATTGATTAGCGAATTAGTATAACAAGCAAATAATCAAACAGTCAAATAAGCAATTATGAAGATACTAAGAGGAGTAATAAAGCTTATATATGTTGTATTGAAGATCACATGCTCGAGATCCATTGAAGAAGGTGAGTGTCTTCTTCGAAGCAAAGCTTGATTACAATGGCGCGATGATAATGAACAAGTATCAATGGTGGCGGAATAGAAATAACAGTGGTAGAAATAATAGTAATGGTGGTTGCTGTGATTGCTTAAGGGAGAGTTATGTTCAGAAGAACGTAAATTTACAATGGGGATAGGGGAATTCTATTTATAGGCGTAGGATTTCCAACCCTAGCCAAAGTCCATTCCACGCACGTCTCTCCACTATATGATGAGGTTATTATCACGTCCAACAGCCTCCGAAAATGAAGGGATTTGGTTGATCATGTTTATCTGCTTTCTTCTTATGTCTTCGAAAGAATCGACATCGATCGATATAATGTTATGGGTAGTCGTCCTCGATTGCCCATTCTTTGTGACAACGCTGACTTGTCTCCAATTTTGGCTCGGAGCTCACCACATCATCGAGCACATATCACTACATGTTCAAACGAATTTCGACTAGTACAGATAGCTCTCCCACTTTCCGAGTCAGTGTCTGTAAGATTTTTGAAAGTGGCATGAAATTTTAGGTGGGAAAATACGTGGAACTCCCTAAGCCATGCAATTTGAAACGCCAAACGTCACTTCACCTTCCCATCAAGACATGTGCACGCCATCGTGCGTGTGGCAGTTTTCACCAGTTACCAAGGTAATCATTACCTTGTGCCTTATACATACCACTTCTAAATCACATTTCCAAACTTTTGCTCAACAACTCTGTTCAAACTCTTAAAAAAATTTATGCTATTTGTCCATTTCTGATTGCAGATCCCTTGTATTCAAGTTGAAACCTTGTTTTACATCTTGCTCCTATTTGAAACCATCGAAAAATGGCAGCTGAAAAAGTATCTATTCCAGCGATCACTACTGATATTGTTGTTTCCGCCGCGGCTCTGTGCCGCCGCAGCCTGTCGCTGTAGTTGAACAGGCCAACGTTGTTGGTCTTCTGAAGTCAAAGGGAAAGGAATGAAGTGGAAACCAAAGGGTTTTGGCCCGGGGAAACTTTACACAGAGATTCTTCCGAAGGAATTTAGTTATGACGACGATTGTAAAGTCAATCACCAAAGCGCTGTTTAGGTGAAGAGGAAGAGAAACATCCTCGTTGACACCATGTTTTGTGCTATTACTCAAGATTCTATTCCAGGAGTTCGAGAGGAATGTAGATTGAAGGAGGCTATGGTCGATGCTGTATGTCCTACTGAGAAGATGACTCTGACCTTTCATAATGTCAACAACTCCATCTGAAATGACCTTAGGTAGTCGTTTCAGGAGTTAGGACTCTGATTAGCGTGCTGCTAGTTTTAGAATTTTTTTAAGGTCCATTAGGACCTGCATGTAAAATTTGAGCTAAATCATGCCTCGTTTAGTAGGTATCCGAAGAAGGTTTCATTATCCGTTGACCATAAATATGAAAAAGAGGTTTTCGAGCTTCATTTTGGCGAATGAGCTCCGATTCGTAATCCGAAAGTGTTGTTTGGTTCGTATGGTCATTTGTGACCTGTGTGAACTTTCAGAAGTGAGTCCCGATGTCGTTCTGATAGTTTCCTTTAAAATGCCGAAAATTAATAATTTGATTTCTTTCCGTTTAATTCATATCTCGAGTTTCGAAAATTGGATTCGAGATCCTTCTTAGAGAGTACGACACATAAATTTTGTATAACTTACCTTAGAGATTTAGGATTGTTTCGAGTTCTGTAGGGCTCTATTTTAATTTTAGTCAAATCAGTATGTTTTCAAAAGAAAAAGTAAAACGAATGATCAGAAAACAAAAAGAAAAGTAAAGAATGAAAAAGGAAAAGTTATTAAGGAGAAGGCAGTTTCTAAGGGATTAGATATCCCTTAGCTTAGAAGTTCCCAATACTAAACATATGAAACATAAACAAGAAAGGAAAAAGAGAAAACGCAGAGTACGCCAAAAAATAGAGAAAGGAAAGGAAAAGAAGAAGGAAAAAAATAGAATTATCATCCCGAAACATTCACCTAATGATGTTAATTCACAATTTTAGTTTATTACATGTGTTTGAATATATTTTAATGGTAGAAATTGGGATATTAAATATCGTTCTAAATATTTAAATTGATAGTTAAAAGGATTAACTAGACCCCGATATTGAAATTGATTATATATTCGAATTTAGGGAGTTATGGACAACCTATAAATATAAGTTATTAAGAGTTTGACTATGTGATTTTAAACCATGTACATAGGTCTGGACTATGTATTGCATATGTGAATCGGGTGTCAGGTTCCTTACCAGATTGTTCTAAGATGTAAGGAATGAAGGCTTTAGCCTTATGTGATATATTCTTCTGCTAATTGAACAATGTGGGATCGTTTGGCAATGTATCAAAAGGATAAAGCGGTTGTTGAGTAGTAGTAGCTGCCGATAGTCGTACTTATTACGCATTAGTTTTGAGCTTTATATGTACTTTCTGGCGTACTGCGCCGGTGAAGGATTATTATTGCGTCATTCTTGCAAAATATTGAGGGTAGGAGTATTCCACTTTTATGTCATATACTGAGTCCAGGAGTGTTCCGCCTCAGGTTTGCATTATATCAGGTGCAGGAGTATTCGACCCCAGCAGCAGGAGTATTCCGCTCCTATGTCATATACAAAGTGAAGGAGTAGTCTGCCTAAACTTTCTATTATTTCGGGTGAAGGAGCATTCCGCGCCAGGAGCATGAGTATTCTGCTCTTATGTCATACACTGAGTGAAGGAGTATTCCGTCTCAGCTTTATATTATCTCGGGTGCTGGAGTATTCCGCTCTTATGTCATATACTGAGTCCAGGAGTATTCCACCTCAGCTCTATATTATATCGGGTGCAGGAGTATTCTGCCCCAGGAGAGTGTAGGAGTATTCCGCCTCAGCTTTATATTATATCGGGTGTAGGAGTATTCCGCCTCAGGAAAGTGCATGAGTATTCCGCCTCAACTTTTTATTATCTCGGGTGCATGAGTGTTCCGCCCCATGAGCAGGAGTATTCCGCTCTTATGTCATATACTGAGTGCAGGAGTATTCCACCTCGACTTTATATCTTATCGGGTGCAGGAGTATTCCACCCTAGGAGAGAGAACGAGTATTCTGCCTCAACTTTATATTATATCGAGTGCATGAGTATTCCGCCCAGGAGCAGGAGTATTCTGATCCAGTTGGTTATTAGATTGTATTCCCCTCGAATATAGGAGTATTCCTCTTCGGGATGGGATTAAGGGCACATGCGGCCCCATTGCATCATACTGCATTCATTCTATTTTATTGCACCGGCTGCTGTGTATTGTGTGATTATAGTGCGATTTTTTGTGTATGTGTTATGTATTTATGATTGCTGATATGTTTGGGATACCTATGTGTTTCTATCTATCTTACGTCTCTGGTTGTTTATGACTTTATGGTTCCATACGTGTTTCCAGTTATTATGGGGCTCTGCCTTTTTTATAGTTGAAATAAGGCGAATTTGATTTATCTGCTTTTCTTTTCCCTGGCTAGCATATCTACTTCTTCAAGATGTCTAGCGAGCCCCCATTTACTGAGTCCTATCGACTCACCCTCTGTTTGTTTCTTGTCCATTTATTTCATTTTGGCAGGTACGCTCCAGGATTGAGTTCGCCACGTTGTTGAGGAGCGAATACGACTTTAGCTGTCAGTGTGAGCCAGCTTTTGTTCAATATGGCCTCCAATTTTATGTTTTTTTATCTCAGTTGTATTTTTCTCCCTTTAGGAGATGTTTATACTTCATTTGTATTCTTAGATGTCTGTCTAGATAGCCCTAAACCTAGTACATTGAGTAGTCAGCTGTAACTTCTCCTGTATAGCTTATGTATAACTATGTTCATGTCTCTTTAGGTCTTATTTCTTATCTTAAAGTTGGTTTTGTTTTATTTTTTTGAATTCAATTCAAAAGGATTCTCCCGGCGGGTCTAGTGGAGGATGTCGGATGCCCGCACGGTCTAGCTGAAATTTGGGTCCTATCAGTTGGTATCAGAGCCCGGTTAAGAGTCTATCCAGACTAAAACAGTGTCTAGTAGAGTCTCCCTGATAGGTACGTAGACGTCCGTACTTATCTACGCGAGGCTATGATAACATTTAGGAAGTTTCTCTTCCTTTTTTTTCTAATCGTGCGTCAGTCTGGGATGAAAAAATTATTTCGTTAATTCCTTCGTAATTTTGCTAAACCCTCGAGCGAAATATCAGCATAGGGTAGGAGTTCAGGATGAAGCAGTCTAGCCTAGGGCTAGCTCTGCCCAAGCACCGAGAGTTGTGGATTGTTGTTGTTGATCCAGTTGCAGAGGCCCCAGCTGTTCCAGCTCGCGGTGGGTAGTGGGAGAAGGGCTTTGTGGTTTCCCCGCCTCTCTCCGATGCTTTTATGAGAATCTTGACGGTGCAGATACTGCAAGAACCTCTAATTCCTTAGGGAGCTCATCTGGTAGACGCAAATGCAAGTGTTTGGACTCAGGGAGCTCCTGTTCCAGTTCTTGATGTTGCCCCAGTAAATTACGTTCCAGAGGCAGTGTATGTTGTGCCTCCAATTGTTTTGGCTGGTTAGCTTGCCAAGGTAAAAATTCGGTTCGGGTTTCCGAAGTGGCTACATTATTTTACACAATTGAACCTTCCAATATTCTTAGGCCATGTATCAGATAATCCTCATGTATTTTTTTTAAATGATGTATGTGTGTTCTTCAGGCTCTTTGTTATCTCGAGCAGTATGGTGTTGATTATACTGCTTTCTAGTTCTAGGGTCCAGCCGTGGACTGGTGGACCACTCTTTATCGGCTAGGCATGGTTTTCCTAAGATAACTTGGTGCGATTTTTCTTCTGGATTCATGAAAAAATGCCTTTCACGCAGCCAGCGAGATATAAAGTATCACTAGTTTGAGTGTATTTGACAGGGTAGCCTGTCAGTTTCAGAATATGGTATTGAATTCTGTAGGATAGTTAGATATGCTCCAGAGCTAGTCCACGATCCTTCTGAGAAGGTTCAAAAATTTATTTATGACCTTTCTCCTTCCTTGAGGTCCCCAATGGCTCGAGAGATTGAGGTCAGGACTTCATTTGATGTTGTTGTTGAGTATGAGACATACCATAAGTTAGAGTGGGAGAGCAAGAGATCGCATGGCCCTGGTGGGCACCTTAGAACCACATTTGGAGGTAAGAGTTCTGATTATTGTGAGAGGTTACCTAGCAGGTTATCTCAGCTGGTGACGCGTGATTCTCAAAGTGGGCCAGTAGTTCATCAGGATTAGACTCAGTTTTCTCTTTATACCTATCAATAATCTGTCCAGCTTCCATTTTCACCAAAAATATGTTATCATTGTTGTGATCCTGTTATTTTGTGAGGAGTTTTCCCTTACTCCGGCAAGTAGGCAGTCATCCTTTCTCTCGCCAACAGGCACCTGCACAGTTACAGGGAATTTTATTTAGGTCTCAATCAGCTAGAGATATGCCACCATCCGATAGAGGCCGAGAGCGTGGTGGTAGTGGTTCTTCTCGAAGTGATTATCAGGGTGACGGCTCAGTTCAGCCGCAGAGGTAGCTTATGAACTTCCAGTCTGGAAAGGTGCTGAGGCATCTAATGTAGTAGACCCAAGTATTTCGTCTTCCCTTATATGTTAGTAAGATTGGATTCTTCCGATCGATCTAGAATTCATTTATCTTATCATGTTTCCATGATTTTCTGGGATGTCGTTTCTATTAAGAATCTTTTGTGGCAGAGGGGTGAGCTTCTGGTATGATTTATTCCTAGAATTTGTGAGGCTCTACTAGTTTATCTGGTTTAAATGTGAGAGATTTGGGAGTAAGTGACAGTATTTTCTGCTTAGCATCTTGTAGTTGCACCTTTTGTTATTAAGTTAAAGTCAGTTTACCTTTCTCTTCGAGATTAAGTATTGGTAGGATGATTGGATCCTTATTTTTCACCATCAGAAAGTATCATTGTTTCTTCAAATGTAAAGTGATTAGTAAGTAATATTCGATCTACGTGTATCCTTTTGGTTCGAGATGTTAGTAGATTCATGTTATTCTATGAGCTTGTCTCGGTTATAAAAGGGTTTTTTGGTAAATTGACGGATTTTCCTTTTTGGAAGGTTAAATTGGTATAGATGTTGTTCCATAAAGCTCATTTAAAGTCTATTTCTTCAATTGCGATTCTTTGGTTAGCCTAACTCGGGAGTAGTTTAGCTCTGGTAGCCAAGCAAATAGGAAGATGAACTTCATGAAGCTCTAATTATTCCTCACCTCAGTCCATTTCCATATCTTTTTCTTCCGGTACTAGTAAGCTTGGTCAGTTAGTAGTCGCTTGTGATGTTCCCTGTGTTGAGCTAGAGTGTGTGTCAAGGTAGCCTGGTAAGCACATTGTTGTTTTTCAAGGCTATTAAGGGCAATGAGAAGCGTCATTTGACCCATTATTTGATCCATCAAGCGGTGGTGCTTATGTCAAAGGTATGGAGCTGTGAACTCGAGAGTTGCAGTTGTTTGGAAACTCGAGAGGGTAATTTTGTAGCTCTGGTCTGAGCCGCGTTATGGTTTTAGCTAAGTCTTCCTTAATATAGCAGACTCTGCGAGGATGGCCATTTCAATTCATATTAGCTGTGTGAGTTTATGCTCTAACTGGAGGACTCTTCCTCCAATACTTATGGTAATATTAAATCTGGGGCGTTGCTGAAGCATAAGCTAATTCTTTGTTTCAGCGACCTGTTCTATATCGAAAAGTATATCGACGAGGTGATTTATCATCCGAATCATATTAATCCATCTAGAGTCCCATGTATCTTTGTTCCGACAATGTAGAACTCTCCTCTCGTGATTGAGGATTGGTCAACTTAATTAGAATAAGGTGGGCAACAATGTTATAATATTATCCAGATATGTTTTACTCTAAGACTTTAGTGTGCATGTTATAATTCTAATTATGTAATCATGAGACAATGTCCGTGGAATAGTTTGTGAAGGTCGTGCAAGTTCTCTTGATATCTGTGTGAATTTTTCTTTAAACTAAAGCTCGTTCAATGACGAACGAGAGTCTAAGTGGAGGAGAATGAAATGACTTTAGGTAGTCGTTTCAGGAGTTAGGACTCCGATTAGTGTGTCGATAGCATAAAAATTTTTGTAAGGTCCGTTAGGACCTGCATGTAAAATTTGAGCTAAATCAAACCTCGTTTGGTAGGTATCGGAAGAAGGTTTCAGTATCCATTGACCATAAATCTTAAAAAGAGGTTTTCAAGCTTGATTTTGGCGAATGAGCTCCGATTTCAAATTCAAAAGTATCGTTAGGTTCGTATTGTCATTTGCGACCTGTGAGAACTTTCGGAAGTTAATTCCGAGGTTGTTCGGATAGCTTCTGCTAAAATGCCGAAAATTAATAATTTGATTTCTTTCCGTTTAATTAATATCTCGAGTTTCGAGAATCGGATTCGAGATCCGTCTTAGTGAGTACATCACATAAATTTTGTATAACTTACTTGAGAGATTTTAGATCATTCTGAGTTTCGTAGGATTCCGTTTTAATTTTAGTCAAAGCAGAAAATTTTCAAAAACAAAAAGAGAAAAGAAACAATAATGACTAGAAAAAAAAAGAAAAGTATAGAATGAAAAAGGAAAAGATATTAAGGAGAAGGCGGTGGCTCAGGGATTAGATATCCCTTAGCTTAGAAGTTCCCGGCACTAAACAAACAAAGTAGAAACAAGAAATGAAAAAGAGAAAAAGCAGAGAACACAAGAAAAGATGGAAAGGAAATGAAAAGGAGAAGAAAAAAAGCACAGAATTTTCATCCCGAAACATTACGTAATGTTGTTAATTCACTATTTCTGTTTATTACGTATGATTGAATATATTTTAATAGTAGAAATTGGGATATTAAACATCATTCTAATTTTTTAAATTGATAGTTTAAAGGATTAACTGGACCCCGATAATGAAATTGATTATATATTCGAATTCAGGGAGTTATGGGCAACCTGCAAATATAATTTATTAAAGTTATGTGATTTTAAACCATGTACATAGGCCTGAACTGCGTATTGTCTATGCGAATCAGGTGTCAGGTTTCTTACCATTGTTCTAAGATGTAAGGAATGAAGGCTTTAGCCTTATGTGATATATTCTTCTGCTTATTGAACACAATGGGATCGTTTGGCAATGGATCCAAAGGACAAAGCGGTTGTTGAGTAGCAGTGTTAACTTTGGAACAAGGTAAGTGATTATATCCATTTCTTTGGTGGCCTTTGGCCTTGTGGATATTCTACCATGTGTTCCTTATGTGTGTAGCTGCCGATATGCGTACTTATTACGCCTTAGTTTTGAATGTACGTTGTATATTATATGTTGTGCCTTGTTGTTGGTATTTTATTGAGCATAGAAGCATTGTACTCTGGCTGTGAGCTTCATATGTACTTCTCGGCTATTGACGAGGGTCCTGCGCCGGTGAAGGATTATTATTGAATCATCCTTGCACCATATTGAGGGATAGGAGTATTTCGCTCTTATGTGATATACTGAGTGCCGGAGTATTCCGCCTCAGCTTTATATTATATAAGGTGCAGCAGTATTCCGCTACAGGAGCAGGAGTATTCCCATCTTATGTCAAACACTGAGTGCAGGAGTATTCCGCCTCAACTTTATATTATCTCGGGTGCAGGGGTATTCCGCCTCAGGAGCAGGAGTATTCCGCTCTAGTTGGTTATTAGATTGTATTCCCCTCCAATGTAGGAGTATTTTGCTTCGGGACGGGATTACGGGCACATGTGACCCCATTGCATCATACTGTATTCATTCCATTTCATTGCACCGGTTGCTGTGTATTGTGTGATTATAGTGTGATTTTTTGTGTATGTGTCATGTATTTCTGATTGTTGATATGTTTGGGATACCTATATGTTTCTATCTATATTACGTCCCTGGTTGTTTATGACTTTATGGTTCCATACATGTTTCCAGTTATTATCTAGCTCTGCCTTTTTTATAGTTGAAATAAGGCGAATTTGGTTTATCTTTTTTTCTTTTCCCTTGCTAGCATATCTACTTCTTCAATATGTCTAGCTAGCCCCCACTTACTGAGTCCTTTTGACTCACCCTCTGTTTGTTTCTTATCCATTTTTTCGTTTCGGCACATTCGCTCCAGGATTGATTTTGCCATATTATTGAGGAGCGAATATGAGTTAAGCTGTCAGTGTGAGCCAGATTTTGTTCAGTATGGCCAACAATTTTATGCTTATTATCTCATTTGTATTCTTAGATGTTTGTGTGGATATTCCTAAACAACATTGGGTAATCAGCTGTAACTTCTTTTGTACAACTTATGTATAGCTATGTTCGTGTCTCTTTAGGTCTTATTTCTTATAGTAAAATTGATTTTGTGTTATTGTTTTGAATTCAATTCAAAAGGGTTTGTCCAATGAGTCTAGGGGGAATGTCGGATGCCCACACGGCCTAGCCTAAATTTGGGTTGTGTCACTGTTATTTTGACATAATCTTTCACGATCGGATTCACACTCTCGATCGACCCTTTGATCAAAGAATTTTATCGTATGTACAAAGTTTGTATTGGACAAGTGTCTCCATTGATTTGGTGGTTGGTTTCCATGATGCGATGGACTGCTGGGATAGCTGAAGTGGAATTGACACATCGACACATTCTCCACCTATATTCTCCTCGTGTTTATAAGGCTAGAGTTATTTTCTTTCAGAAATTGGGTCAGAGGGCTCTGATTTCAAAGAACGATGATGATCTCCGAGGCTGGGTTCAATATTTTGTTTTAATCCCAACAAATCAGCTAACTGCTCTCGGGGCAGACTTACTCCTCGACGTGTGGAACCGAACTCGTAAGTGCTCGATTCTTGCTTTCATTTCTCTACATTTCCTTTTCGTTAGCTGAACGGTATTCATATTTCAGCCATCAAAGTTTTGTTTGAGCTGGTTCCGAATATTGATAGGTGGTTGATCAAGGTGTTGGATAAAACCAATGATGAGAGAGCTTGGAAACCTTTAGCCTTTCTCTTGAAAGTAAAGCCCAAACACCATGGCATGTCTTTTTTTTCATTCCTCTCATTTTGTATGAGTTAGGTTTCTCTAGTTAAAAGATGAAAATCCCTTTAGGCATTACGGTGGACAGAGACGTGTCAAGTGGAGATGATGATGCAGAAACGCCCGGCGTGGAGAAACTCGATGAAGCTAATCCTCTGAAGAAGAAAAAGTTGAACTACCACGGAGTTGGAGCAAGACTCCTCGCTCATACCGCTCAAAAAGAGAAAGAACAAGCGGAGAAAGAGGAGGTTAGTGCTACGGCTGTTCCCAAACCCATAGAAGACATACTTGCGGGTGCAGTGTTAGCTGTTGATGCAGTTAAAGCAGTTGAAGAAGGTATACTTGTTCGGTACGATCTCAATCAGGAGACTGCTGAGGAATCAAGCTCCAATCAGTCGTTGAAGCACCTAACGAAATCGAGGAAAGAGAGGATGCAGGAGGCAACCGAGCAGCTAAAGGCAGTCGATGAGTATGATGGTGCTCCTGTTATGGAGTTTATGACCGAAAGGCTCCCCCAGCTTCCACTTTCTTCGATATTGGATGTATTTTCAGGCTTGGGGGATAGAGCTGAAAGGTTGGAGGCAGCCATTATCCCAGAGGAGTATGTGACAAGGAAAAAAGGTAAGTTGCCCCTTGATCGAGAGGTGGAGCATGCGAAGTCAAAAAATACCGAGAGTTCAGGTTTCGTCGTTCTTTATTGCAGATCACGGTGAACCTATAACTTCATTGCCAAAGGGCGAGGAGGTAGCTTTGCACGCCACTTACAAAAGGGCTGATGTTGCTGGGGAGATAAAGGGGAGATCGATCAACGTAACAATTGCCGATAACATTGATCTGCTAAGATTTCCAAGGCATCTTGTTGATTACTTGTGTGACATCACTGTGCTGATGGAGAGGGCCCGAATGAGTTATCGAGGTGACATGAACCTTGCCTCCCATATTGCCTTCGACGCCTTTCGGGTAACCTCCTTTTTACTTTGTGAATACTTTCTGATTTAAATTTTTCTTGACTTGGTTATTTTCTTACTTCAGACAACTATAATGACGATCGGATCAGTGGAATGTATTCGGCAAATCAAGGCCGATATCGAACGTCCACATGAACGCCGATTTTTTGGCATCTGCCAGTAGCGCTTGCCACAAAAATCTCAAGGTCCGGAAAGTGAAGTACTCTGAGCTTGAGGCTGATGCGAACAAAAAGGTAGCTGCTTATGTTCTCCGTGAATCGGAGTTGGAGTCGTAGATTGTGGCACTAAACGAGTACCTCGAGCACTATGAAGACGATTTGGGAAGCGAATCCACTAAACTGGAGTTTGAGCTATCGAACAGGGACTTGGAGATTGCTAAGCTGAAAGGTGATCTCCATGCTTTACAAGGTGATAAAGAAGCTTCGGTTGTTGAGACCAAAGAGTTGACTTAAAGGAATCAAAGGCGTGTGAAGCAGAATCAAGACTTGGGCATCGAAATGGTTGGTCAAAAGTGATCGATGGAAGATAAATTCGAGAGCCGCAAAGAGTTTATCATTGCTGAGTCTCGTCGAGACGTCCTCCAAGAGACGTCGCAGCGCACAGTTGATGTGGCTGTTGAACTTGAGGAAGCCCTTCAAACTGTGAGATTTGCTCGTGAAGACCTCTGTCTTCCTCCAAATTCTTCTGAAGAGGAGGAGTCTAATAAAAAAGAATGATTCCTTAGCTCTAGCTAGCATGTTTTTGTTTAAGTATTTTCGACCAAATATTATGGTCGTTGTTTTAAAGACAATGAGGTCTGTGGCCATTTTTAATGAAAATTCTTCTTTCCCTTTTGTCATTCCGTGTGTTGATTTTGAAGATAGAGTTTATGTTTTATCATTTCGAAAGTTCAATGACTTGAGTGTTGCTTTTTCAAAAGACAAGTTATGTTTGCATCGTTAGTTTCTTCAACAATTCTATTTTTGTTATCGGAAAGAGTCGAGTAATTGGGACCCAATGTAAATAGTGCGTAATGAAAAATGACGTCTCATTTTAATGAAAATGCACTCCTTGAACATTTAGTTTAGTTCGTAAAATTATTTTGAACACTTGGTTACTTCAACTAGCATAAAGAGTAATGCCAAATTTTAACAAGTATGATTTATTGATTATGATCGACTGCTATCCAGCGCATTATACATATTATCCGATCTACTCTTCTGATCGATTTCAGAACAAGGCCATTTTTAGGCTTTATTTAATACACTATCTTGGCCATTAACGGACCATTTAAATTTTATTATGAAATCTATGTTTCGAACAGTCCCCAGTGTGAGTGCCTGTTCTTTATCCGTAAAAGCGTAATCTTCTTCGATGGGATGTTTTGGGCCAGTCCCCAATATCTTCCAAACATTGCCAACTTAATTTTAGGGCAGTCCTTGGTATCTCTTCGAACGGTCGTCAACTTCGCACCCGGGCAGTCCCTAGTCCACAAGTAATTGGTGAAATAATGAAAAATCCTTCCTCCTTTATCCCCCTCCCCCCCCCCCAGTGTTCAAGTGTGAAGTATGAGGGGCCGGACACTGGTTTAACGTCTCCGTTATGTGATCTTCATGTTTCCTGAAACAAGGATGCTAAGAAGAATGGAATAGACTTAAAGATGAAGACCACGTTAGAGTGTTCGTTAGACTTATCGACCCCAACTAAGAGCGTTTCGAGCTCATTGCGCTCTTTGGTGATGTATGATATCACTCGATTCCAACTATGCCTATCATCTAAAAGTGTTAGTACAAAAAATATACAAGGTATGACCGAATTGGAATGAGTAAAAATGAATGAAGAGTAAGGTTATACGATACCGAACCTTTTTAGAAGTAGTATTTCTTCATTTGGGTGATATTCCAATTGAAATCGATAGGTTTCGAGTCTAAGGTTTCCAGCTAATTGATCCGATAGGGTCCCTCTCAATTTTCTCCCAACTGGCCTTCGTTGGGTTCATCCTTCTTTGGCCGTTTCTTCTTCAGTACATAATCACCTGCATTAAAAGTTCGATACCTGATCTTTTTGTTTAGGTAGTTTTCTGCCCTTTGTTTTTTTACTTGTATTCAGATCCATGCCATGTCTCTTTTCCCTTTGAGAAAATCCAAGTCTACTAACATTACTTCTTTTTTTGATTCATTGGTGGAATAAGCGAACCGAAGGATAGGTTCGTCGACTTCCACCAGAATCAATGCTTCCTCTCCACGGACAAGTAAAAAAGGAGTCTCGCCAATGCTGTTTTTCACCATTGTTTGATGAGCCCATAGCACACCTGGGAGTTCATCCGACCACTTGCTTTTTGATTCGTCCATCCTCTTTTTCAGATACTCAATAATTGTATTGTTGGAAAACTCAGCCTGTCCCTTTGCACTTGGTTGATATTGATTTGATGCGATTCGCTTGATCCCCCACTTTTTGAAGAAATGAGTGATTTGCTTCCCAATGAGCTGCTTGCCATTGTCGCAGGTTATCTTTTTCGGGATCCTAAAATGGCACATGATATTCTGATGGATGAACTTGATGACTTCTTGTTCTCGAATTTTAGCTAAGGAAATTGCTTCTACCCAGTTAGAAAAATAATCAGTTAAAATCAAAAAAAATTTTACCCTACCGGGCGCTGTTTGAAGCAGGCCGACCAAATCTATCTCTCATTTCATGAACAACCACGGTGACATGACCGAGTGAAGGAGCTCTACTGTTACACCCCGTATATCTAAAGTGAAATATATCATTCTAATGATATATTAAGAATGATTTAAGTAAGTTTAAAGTCATAATACGCCAATATATGATGTTTATATGTAGAATATAATGTTTGGGAAAAATCGGATTTAAGTTGCAGAAAAACCGACAAAGGAATTGCCTTGTAACGAAGCTTTTTCAGCAATTAATTTTGCGTATTATATGAAGTCTGTTGGGGACATATCATATACCAAATTGAAGGTCTTGGAGTGTAGTTTCTAAAACTTTTGACGGTTTGTTCATACAATTTCTGGATAAAAAGATATGAGTATCAGAAGTCAGACCAGAAAAAGGGACATAAGCGCAAAAGAGGGCTAGAAATGAAATGTTTTAATTATAAAAGAGAAATCATTCTCTCTCTCGACATTTTCCAGAAAATAGACAATAGAAACAGCCCTTTCTTCAGTCTAAAGCCAATTTTTATGATTTTGAAGAAACAACATCAATCTTAACTCGAAACTGAAGACGGATTGCGTCAAAATGCTCTACGCTATTAAGGTAATGTTATGCTACCTTCAATTTCGTCTGTAGTTTGAGTTTTAAAATTACTTCATGGCTAAGTAAAGTACCGAAATTCTATTTCATAGCTTGTTTAATAGAAGGTGTGGAATTCAAGGGAAACAAGGTTTAGAAGCAAGAAACATCAAAGGTATGTAAGACTAAACCTTTCTTTTGGCAAGGCATGTATCTTTTAGCTTTTGAAGCTTTTCTTAGTTCTAATCTTAGTGTTTCTTGTGAGGAGCTTGTATGGTACCAAGGAAACCTTGTATATACTTAATTTGGTACTAAAATCCAAGGTGAAAGACGTCCAAATCAGCAAGACAAAACGTTTCAAAATCTGGAAAATTGTTTTGATCTTTGGACAGTTGTTAGTATATTGATCATAACTCCTTGTAAAAAATTGATATTAGGATGATTTAAGAATCCTCAGAATCCTAAGAAATATATCTACATCTTTCATGCAGACCAAGAAGTCTATATCTTTGATCTACACTCTGAAAATTAGGTTGAAAGTCAGGACAGTGGTGCTGTCCAGACATTGTATCTGCGGATGAGCTATGTCATCCAGTTGTCTCATCTTGTTATCCGTTTAACATGTTTATGTTATCAGTTTATCCGGGTATCCATTCCCGTGTATAGCATAGTGTTGGTTCTGTTTTGCAGATCATCCAGTTTCAGGGGAAACTCTGCCGATATTTTTATAGAAATTCAAAGAGTTTGACAAATTCTGAGTTCAAGGTTGTGTTTAAAATTCTATCAAGAGTTTTCTTATCATTCCTTGAGTCCATATCCATTGTTGCCACATGTGTTATGCCTCATACATGCTTATGCTTATATTGTGATCATGTTATGTGTGATTTGGAGTCCCCCATAGAGGCTGGACATTGGACACACAATCCGGTCGCGTGTGATACTACCCGTTTGGGGGATACAGCCCCTCTGGTTCAGGCGGGAGTTGAAACACCTAGTGTGACCGGGTGTCATTCACACACTCTGACCAGAGAGACTAGATATTACTGGCTGGGGGGAATATAGCCCTTAACACCCACCAGGTTTGTTATATATGCGTATATAGCCACAGTATGCACTGCATGATTATATGTGAGGCTAGTTCAGATGTTCAGTTACCTGATTTGGGGGGATATAGCCCATAACACCAGGCAGGTACCAGTTCAGATAACAGTTCAGATTTAGCTCAGTACCAGTTCTCAGTTATCAGCCACCAGTTTTTAGTGTCAATATAAGTTGACAGCTTTCGGTTCTAATTTCCAGTTACCAGTTACCAGTCATATTACAGTCATTTATCAGTATAGTTCAGCTCAGTCTTCAGTTTTAGATTCAGCTAGACTTAAGGTTATATTCAGACCATGTTCAGTGCGTCTTAAGATTTCCTGCTACATTGCTATGCTTCAGCTCATATTTATATATTTATATTCCAGCCTTACAGTTTCATTCAGCTATAATATATTATATGCTCATGCTTACATTCTTGGTGCATATCGTACTCACGCCCTTTTCTGGGGCGCTGCGTTACATGCCGCGCAGGTGCAGATAGATCAATGCTTGGACCATGTTAGTAGGCCATCTATCAGCTATTGGAGTCACTCTGCTTACTCCCGGAGTTGCTTATCTTTTGGTATGTGTACAGTCAGCCAGCTTTGGTATGTCGGGGTCTTGTCCCATCTTTTGTATATTCAGTTCATCACTCTTAGAGGCATGTAGATATGTCCCTGTATGGTTCAGTCAGTATGTTATGTATATCAGCTTATGTTAGCCTTGTCAGCTTTTTGCATTGCATAATTCTTATCAGTCAGGTTTATGCTCATTCTGTTTATCAGTTATATTCATGGTTAGCAGATTATCAGCAGGATTAGTAATGATCGACACTTAGTGTTGGTCATCCGTCGCGGCCCTAGGTTGGGTCGTGAAAAAAGTTGTATCAGAGCTGTTCAGTCCTAGGGTGTCCACAGGCCATGTCTAGTGGAGTCTTGTTCAGGAGTATGTTGCACGCCATACTTTTGAACAAGAGGCTACAAGGCACTTCAGGACATTTGCATTTCTTTCTTCTCTAGATCGTGCGATAGAGCCATGATTATAGAATTCAGCCCTTTAACAATAGTATTTTCAGCAAATCGATGCCGTCGAAGAAACTAACAGCTGCCCAGAAGGGCAAGGCTATTGCCGGCCAGGGTACTAGTAGAGTTCCACCTGAGGTGGATGAGAGTGAGGAGTCCAGACCTGAGGCTCCATCTGAGGCCTCACATATCCCTTCAGATCAGGGCGATATTAGAGGTACCGCAGCTACTGTACGTCCAGCTCCTCTACCCAACAGTCAGGGGTAGAAAATGAGGGATGCCATTAAATTATTGACCGGTGTTGTAGTTGCTCAGACTAGACAACACAGTCCAGATGCCCAGGGAGATGTTGGATCCAGGATCAATAATTTTATCAGGCTAGAGCCTACAGTCTTTACCGGATCCCGTACAGGAGAGGACCTTCAGGATTTTCTAGTGAGGATAGCCAGAGTGTTGAGGGTTATGCAGGTCTCAGACACACAGTTAGTAGAGTTGGCTGCATTCAGATTGCATAACCTAGCAGTAGGGTGATACCAGACATGGGAGCTATCTAGACGGCCTGATGCTACTCCCATGACTTGGAAGGAATTCTCAGACGCCTTTCTTTATCAGTATATGCCTATAGAGACATAGGGAGCCCGTGCTAATCAGTTCCTGACATTGAGACATGGAGGTTTGAGTGCAGAAGAGTATAATTATTGCTTTAATTTCTTAGCAAGGTTTGACCCTACTGTGGTATCCAGTATGGAGGATAGAATTCACAGGTATGTAGTGTCACTAGGTCCACGCCTGGTGAATGAGTGTATGATCGTTGCTATGTAGCCAGTTATTATATTACGCATTAAGGCGTTTTCTTTATCACTTGAGGAGAATAAGCAGAAACAGAGATCCGATAGGGATAGAGGGCTACATAAGAAGAGTGAGTAGGCAGCAGAGTGTTAGACAGCCACCAGCTAGTATACCTCAAGAGTTCCGTGGCCTGAGATCAGATAGACTTCCTCAGTTCAGATCTAGTCACGCATCACAGACTTCAGGATTTAAGCGTCGTGGTACTTCTGTATAGGCCGGTCAGACATATCCCAGATGTCCAGATTATGGTAGACGCCACTTGATACCATGTAAGTTAGGAGTTGATACTCGTTGTATTTGTTAAAAGGCAGGCCATTTTATGAGAGGTTGCCCGACTAAGGGTGGTAGTTGTACAGTCCAGCCAGCTAGATCAGCAGTTGCTTGCTCAGCACCAGCACGTCATCAGGGGCATGTTCTTGAGGATGGCACCTGCATAACATAAAGAACTTAAAGAGAAACTGAGGATTTGTTAGATAAAGGCCTCATCAGATCCAGCATTTCCCCATGGGGAGCCTCACTATTATTTGTGAAAAAGAAAGATGGCTCTCTGCGCATGTGCATAGATTATAGATAGCTAAGTAAAGTCATAATATCGAATAAATACCCTCTGCCCAAGATTGATGACTTGTTCGACCAGCTTCAGAGTGCCAAGTGTTTCTCGAAGATAGATTTGCGATCAAGCTACCATCAGGTTAGAGTCAGAGAATCTGATATACCTAAGACTGCATTCAGGACTAGGTATGGCCATTATGAGATTTTAGTGATTTCGTTTGGACTCACTAATGTCCCTGCAGTATTTATGGATCTGATGAACAGCGTATTCAGGCCTTATCCAGTTTTATTTGTGATTATATTTATTAATGATATTCTCATCTATTCAAAGTCTAAATCAGAGCATGCAGAGCACCTACGCACAGTATTGGGTACTCTTCGGGACCAACAATTATATGCTAAGTTCTCAAAGTGTGAATTCTGGTTAGATTCAGTGGAATTTCGTTGCCATACAGTTTCAGCAGAAGGAATTAAAGTAGATGGTTAGAAGATCGAGACTATGAAGAATTGGCCCAGACCTACGACGCTAATTGAAGTACGTAGTTTTCTGGGTTTGGCAGGTTATTACAGAAAGTTTATAGAGGGTTTTTCCTCCATTGCAGCTCCACTGACCAAATTGATAAAGAAATCAGCTAAATTTGAGTGGTCTGATTCTTGCGAGCACAACTTCCAAGAACTAAAGAACAGGTTGATAATAGCTCCAGTAATTAGACTTCCAAAGGGATCTGAGGGCTATGTCATTTACTGTGACGCTTCTTGAATTGTTCTTGGTTGTGTTTGATGCAGTACAGAAGAGTAATTGCCTATGCTTCCAGGCAGCTGAAAAAGCACGAGAAGAACTACCCTACCCATGATCTGGAGCTTGCAGCAATCATTCATGCATTGAAGATTTGGAGACATTATTTGTACCGTGTTCATGCTGATATATACACAGATCACAAGAGCCTCCAGTATATATTTAATCAGAATGAGCTAAACCTGCGACAAAGGCGATGGCTAGAGTTGCTAAAGGACTATGACATGGAAATTCTTTATCATCCAGGTAAAGCGAATGTTGTAGTTTATGCCCTTAGTCATAAGTCCATGTGTAGTTTATCTTACTTACATCCACAAAAGAGAGAGTTAGCTCATGCACTCCACCAGTTAGCCAGCATGGGAGTCAGATTAATAGATTCAGAGGATGCAGGAGTTCCAGTTCAGAACGCAACCACTACTTTCCTAGTGACATAAGTAAAGCAGCACCAGTATGAGGATCCAGTTCTAGTTCAATACATGCAGATAGCCAGAAGAAAATGGAAATTACTATACAGGTTACTAGTGATGGGGTTCTTAGGTATAAAGATAGACTTTATGTTCCTGATGATGTAGATTATGTCCGAGGCATATTATTCCAGATACACTGTTCATCCAGGTTCGACTAAGATGTACCATAATCTTAAGCAGATTTATTGTTGGGACGGAATGAAGCGTGACATAGCAAAATTTGTGGCTCAGTGTCCTAACTACCAGCAGATTAAAGTCGAGCTCAAAAACCTAGTCGCTTGTTGCAGGAAATGGAGATTCCATCATGGAAATGGGAAGAAGTGAATATAGACTTCATTACAAGCTTGCCCCGTACGCGGAGTAGGTATGACTCTATTTGGGTTATAGTTGACAGGCTTACTAAATCAGCTCATTTCTTGCCTGTTAGAACTACATATACAGCGGAGGATTATGCTAGACTTTATATCAGAGAGATAGTGCGCCTACATGGTATTCTAGTATCTATCATTTCAGACAGGGGCGCACAGTTTACAGCAAATTTCTGGCGATCATTCCAGACAGGTTTAGGGACATAGGTGAATCTGAGTACAGCATTTCATCCACAGACAGACGGACAGGCTGAGCGGACCATTCAGACCTTAGAAGATATGCTTAGAGTTTGTGTGTTAGATTTTGGAGGTAGTTGGAGTGATCATCTACCGTTGTGCATATAATAATAGCTATCATTCCAGCAAACAGATGGCACCATATGAAGCTTTGTATGGGTGCAAATGCAGGTCTCCTATAGGATGGTTTGAGGTTGGCGAATCTCAATTAATAGGTCCAGATTTAATCCAACAGGCAGTTGATAAAGTCAAGTTTATTAGGGAAAGATTATTAGCAGCACAAAGTAGGCAGAAGTCCTATGCAGATAACCGACGTCGAGATTTAGAATTTCAGATTGGCGATTGGGTACTCCGAAAAGTATCACCTCTGAAAGGAGTTATGAGATTTAGAAAGAATCGCAAGCTTAGCCCTAGATTCATTGGTGCATATCAGGTTATCATGCGAGTTGGGCGTGTTGCCTACAAATTATACCTTCCAGCAGACCTTCAGGAGGTCCATCCAGTATTTTAAGTTTCCATGCAAAGAAAAATATGTCGGAGATCCTTCTAGAAATTTTACTAGTAGATAATGCTCAGATCACAGAGCAGTGGACTTATGAAGAGGTGCCAGTTGAAATTTTAGATAGGTAGATTCGTCGACTAAAGACGACAGACATTCCTTTAATTAAGATGCTATATCAAAGCAATAATATAGAAAAAATAACTTGGGAAGCTGAAAAATAACATGAGAGCCAAATATCCACATCTCTTTACTAATTCAGGTATATAACAGATCTTTGCTACTTCCATATGCTTCATTTAACATTTGAGGACGAATGTTCCTAACAGGGAAAGATTGTTACACCCCGTATATCTAAAGTGAAGTATATCATTCTAATGATATGTTAAGAATGATTTAAGTAAGTTTAAAGTCATAATACGACCATATATGATGTTTATATGTACAATATAAAGTTTGGGAAAAATCGGATTTAAGTTGCAGAAAAACCGACAAAGGAATTGCCTTGTAACGAAGCTTTTTCAGCAATTAATTTCGTGTGTTATATGAAGTCTGTTGTAGTTTCTAAAACTTTTGACGGTTTGTTCATACAATTTCTGGATAAAAAGATATGAGTATCAGAAGTCAGACCAGAAAAAGGGACATAAGCGCAAAAGAGGGCTAGAAATAAAATGTTTTAATTATAAAAGAGAAATCATTCTCTCTCTCGACATTTTCCAGAGAATAGACAATAGAAACAGCCCTTTCTTCAGTCTAAAGCCAATTTTTATGATTTTGAAGAAACAACATCAATCTTAACTCGAAACTGAAGACGGATTGCGTCAAAATGCTCTACGCTATTAAGGTAATGTTATGCTACCTTCAATTTCGTCTGTAGTTTGAGTTTTAGAATTACTTCATGGCTAAGTAAAGTACCTAAATTCTATTTTATAGCTTTTTTAAGCTTTAGAAGGTGTGGAATTCAAGGAAAACAAGGTTTAGAAGCAAGAAACATCAAAGGTATGTAAGACTAAACCTTTCTTTTGGCAAGGCATGTATCTTTTAGCTTTTGAAGCTTTTCTTAGTTCTAATCTTAGTGTTTCTTGTGAGGAACTTGTATGGTACCAAGGAAACCTTGTATATACTTAATTTGGTACTAAAATCCAAGGTGAAAGATGTCCAAATCAGCAAGACAAAACGTTTCAAAATCTGGAAAAAATTGTTTTAATCTTTGGACAGTTGTTAGTATATTGATCATAACTCCTTGTACAAAATTGATATTAAGATGATTTAAGAATCCTCAGAATCCTAAGACATATATCTACATCTTTCATGCAGACCATGAAGTCTATATCTTTGATCTACACTCTGAAAATTAGGTTGAAAGTCAGGACAGTGGTGCTGTCCAGACATTGTATCTGCGGATGAGCTATGTCATCCAGTTGTCTCATCTTGTTATCCGTTTAACATGTTTATGTTATCAGTTTATCCGGGTATCCATTCCCGTGTATAGTATAGTGTTGGTTCTGTTTTGCGGATCATCCAGTTTCAGGGGAAACTCTGCCGATATTTTTATAAAAATTCAAAGAGTTTGACAAATTCCGAGTTCTAGATTGTGTTTAAAATTATATCAAGAGTTTTCTTATCATTCCTTGAGTCCATATCCATTGTTTCCACATGTGTTATGCCTCATACATGCTTATGCTTATATTGTGATCATGTTATGTGTGATTTGGAGTCCCCCATAGAGGCTGGACATTGGACACACAGTCCGGTCGCGTGTGATACTACCCGTCTGGGGGATACAGCCCCTCTGGTTCAGGAGGGAGTTGAAACACCTAGTGTGACCGGGTGTCATTCACACACTCTGACCAGAGAGACTAGATATTACTGGCTGGGGGGAATATAGCCCATAACACCCACCAGGTTTGTTATATACGCGTATATAGCCACAGTATGCACTGCATGATTATATGTGAGGCTAGTTCAGATGTTCAGTTACCTGATTTGGGGGGATATAGCCCATAACACCAGGCAGGTACCAGTTCAGATAACAGTTCAGATTTAGCTCAGTACCAGTTCTCAGTTATCAGCCACCAGTTTTTAGTGTCAGTATCAGTTGACAGCTTTCGGTTCTAATTTCGAGTTACCAGTTTCCAGTCATATTACAGTCATTTATCAGTATAGTTCAGCTCAGTCTTCAGTTTCAGATTCAGCTAGACTTAAGGTTATATTCAGACCATGTTCAGTACGTCTTAAGATTTCCTGCTACATTGCTATGCTTCAGCTCATATTTATATATTTATATTCCAGCCTTACAGTTTCATTCAGCTATAATATATTATATGCTCATGCTTACATACTTGGTGCATATCGTACTCACGCCCTTTTCTGGGGCGCTGCGTTACATGCCGCGCAGGTGCAGATAGATCAATGCTTGGACCATGTTAGTAGGCCATCTATCAGCTATTGGAGTCACTCTGCTTACTCCCGGAGTTACTTATCTTTTGGTATGTGTACAGTCAGCCAGCTTGGGTATGTTGGGGTCTTGTCCCGTCCTTTGTATATTCAGTTCATCACTCTTAGAGGCATGTAGATATGTCCCTGTGTGGTTCAGTCAGTATGTTACGTATGTCAGCTTATGTTATCCTTGTCAGCTTTTTGCATTGCATAATTCTCATCAGTCAGGTTTATGCTTATTCCGTTCATCAGTTATATTCATGGTTAGCAGATTATCAGAAGGATTAGTGATGATCGACACTTAGTGTTGGTCATCCGTTGCAGCCCTAGGTTGGGTCGTGACATCTACTTGTTGATGAATAAGATTTCCATGGCAGTGACACTTGTCGCATTTTTGGACGAAAGACTTGGCGTCTTCTGCCATCGTTTGCTCGTCCTACATGCTTGTAAGAGGATGTATGGCTATATGTGTGGCTCGACCTGCACGCTGCAGGGGGCATACATCACATGAGGTTGGCTCGACATGCGTGCTTATGTGGGTTATATATAGTTGGCTCTGCCTACACACCTGTAGGGGATATATATATAAGAGTCCCGCACCGCAGATGGGTATCAGACATATGTGACTGCATTGCATCATACCATATTAATCCTATTTCATTGCACCACATGCTGACTATTGTGTAAATATCGTGTTGTGTTTTGTGTTTACGCTATGTATACCATGTTGTGGACATATTTCAGTTTGACTATATGTTGGCTATTTTATGTCCCTAATAGGTTTATATGCCTTAGTTGTATGCGTTTCTGGTCTGTACTTGCTTAACTCTTCTCGCTGGCTAGCTATCCTATTCTTTAAGGTGGCTAGTTTGCCCCACTTATTGAGTCCTTTTGACTCACCTTTTTTTGTTGTTTGGTTCTTGTCTATATATTTCGTTTCGGCAGGTTCGCTGTAGGATTAAGTTCGTCACATTGTTAAAGAGCGAAGGCAACTTAATCTGTCACGGTGAGCCACCCTCTGTTCAGGATGGCCACCAGTGGTATGTTGATTATTTCAGTTGTATTTTGTTCCCTTCGGGAGGCGCATATATTCTTTTGTACTCTTAGATGTCTAGTTTGGTTAGCCCTAAACCTAATATGTTGGGTAGTCGGTTGTAATTTCTTTTGTACAACTTAGAAGTATTAGTATGCCTGTGTTTTTTTATAAGTCCTATTCTTATTAGCCTTTGAATTTATATTTATTTTCGTAATTCAGTTGTTAAGGGTTCGCCCCACGGGTCTAGGGGAGGATGCTGGGTGCCCGCACTGTCTAGCTGAAAATTTGGGTCGTGTTAGTTGGTACCAGAGCCCGGTTTAGAGTCTATCCAGACTAAGGCAGTGTCTAGTAGAGTCTCGCTGATGGGTATGTATACGTCCGTACATATCTACGAAAGGCTATGATGGCATTTAGTAAGTTTCTCTTCTTTCTTTTCTAATCGTGCGTCAGTCTGGGATGTAAAAATATTTTCGTTACTTCCTTCGTATCAATTATGAACCCTTGTGCAATAAATCAACAAAGTGTAGGAGTTTAGGACGAAGCAGTCTAGCCTGGGGCTAGTACTGTACAAGCCCCGAAAATTTTAGATCGTGCTAACGATGCAGTTGTAAAGGCCCCAACTATGCTAGCTCGCGGTGGGCAATGGGAGCCGGGCCTTGTGGATCCTCAGCCCTCTAAGATGCTTTTTGAGAATCTTGGCGGCAGAAATACCGCAAGAACCTCTTATTCCCTATGCAGCTCATCAGGTTGCTACAGATGCAGACATTCGGTCTCAAGGAACTCTTGTTCTAGTTCCTGATGTTGCCCAAATAAATTATGTTCTAGAGGCAGCATGTGTTGTACTTCCAATTGTTCGTGCTGGTTAGCTAGCCCTGGTAACAATTCGGTCTGGGAGCCCAAAGAGGCTGCATTATTTTACCCTATTAAACCTTCTGATATTCTTAAGCCATGCATCATATAATCTCTGTGTAATTTTTTTAAAATAAAATGATGTCAGCATATCCTTCAGGCTGTTGGTTATCTCGAGCACTATGTTGTTTATTATTCTGCTTTCCAGTTTCAGGGTCCAGTCTTGGATTGGTGGACCGCTAATTTATTAGATAGGAAGAGTTTGCCTAAGCTAAATTGGTGCGATTTTTCTCGAAGATTCATGAAAAAGATCGTTTCATGCAGTGAACGAGATGAAAAGCGTTGCCAGTTTGAGTGAATTGGACAGGGTAGCCTGTGGCTTTCAGAATATGAGATTAAATTCTTTAGGATGGATGGGTATGCACTAGAACTAGTCCATGAGCCTTCCGAGAAGGTTCGAAGATTTATTAATGACCTTTCTTCTTCCTTGAGGTTCTAGATGGCTCAAGAGATTGAGGTGGGGACTTCATTTGCTGTTGTGGTTGATATATAGCTCGGAGGTATGAGGCATACCATAAGTTAAAGCAAGAAGAGCTAGAGCGCGAGAGCAAGAAATCTCGCGGACCTAGTGGGCAACTATGGTACTTCTTCTAGCAAAATAAGAATTCTGATTATCGTGAGAGGTCACCAGCCAGGTTATCTTAGCTTGTTCCGTGTGATTCTCGGAGTGCGCCAGTAGTTCATCGAGATCATACCCAGTTTTCTTTTTATAGTTATCAACAATCTGTTCAGCTTCCATTTTTTACCGAAAAGGTATTATTATTGTTATGAGCCTCGTCATCTTAGGAGGAACAACCCTTTATTTTGGCAGGAAGGCAGTGTCCTTTTCTCGTCCTCAGGCACCTGCCTAGTCGTAGGGGATTTTATTTAGACCTCAATCTGCCAGAGAAATGCCACAATCTAATAGAGGCTGAGAGCATGGTGGTAATGGTTTTCAGAAGGTGATTATCCAGATAGTGGCTCAGCTCAGCTGCGGAGGCAGTTCTATGAACTGCCAGTCGCGTAGGATGCTGAGGCATCCAATGTAGTAGATCCAAGTATTTCTTCTTTCCATATATGTGACTAAGATTTGATTCTTCCGATCGATCTGGAAATGGTTTGCATTATTATGTTTCTATGGTTTCTTTGAATACTATTTAAGGTCCAACGTAATGTGAGCTGAGTAGATAATAAGGCATCTTTATATTGAATAACAATTGAAAGTTCAACAAATTACTGTGAGCTGATTAGGTCATATTGAAATATTTATGTTAAATTAATTGGATCGAGCCCACCCGACCCCTAAACTGTGCATTAGACTCCAATTTTTGTATCATTGATTTCATAGCTTCTTTAGGTGATTTGCGACTTGTGGGGACAGCTCTGGTTGAATTCTAATGTCCTTCGATAGGTTTTTTTAGGAACTTTACCATCTTTTAGCATAGTTTGAACTCCATTTTCTGTTAAACTCATTTATATTAAGTACTCCTATAAGGGCTCGTTTGGTACGGAGAAAAATTATACAGACGTCTGGCTTGATATATTGGGATAAATAATCCCTGTATAAGAACTTGTATACTTTAATCTAGTGTTTGGCCATCTTTCTCAATTCTAATATAACTAATGCATCAATCTCTGTATAAATCTATACCCGACTCAAGATGGTATTAGTTATCCCTGTTTTAGCTATACTTGGATAAAGTGTGAAAGGACAAGACTGCCACACTACTTTCTCGAGAGAAAAGAGGGGAAAAGACCCCCTCAAGTCTTTAAATAAGGATTGGGGACAACCTTTTTTTTTGCTTCTCTTTTATTCCCGGAAAGTGTTAATTTGTCATTAGTGGATTAAGTAGTGGGGCCGGGGATGCTTTCGTCAGTTTTGAAAACTTTGGGGGAGAACTTACGGGGTCAAAGTGTAAACTTTACACACATTATTCAATTTGCACTTTCTCACGTCTAACGATGGTACACATTTTTCGAACAACAATCAAATCACCTTCAGAACATTTCAAATCCACACTCCACACATTATTACACTTGCACTGATCATTTCTCTCAAACCAACCACAGCATAAACAATTTTCTCTCAAACCAAATACAAACTCAAACCAAAAACCTCTCTTCAAAATCTCCGATTCTCGTCAAAACTAATATCATTTGGTTTAATTTTAGCAGAAATTGTGATCATCGTCGACATAACATCAAAATCAAGGTAAAATTTTAAACTTTTTGAAGAATTTTTCCAGTTGGTCGATTTAGCATGGTTTAGTTGTTCTGCTATTTGTTGTGCTTTGTTGTGCTTTTTTTTCTGGGTTTTTTATGGTTTAATCTCACATGCAAGAACAATACAAGTTGAAATAACCGTCGTCGTTGTGTAAACATCAGTTTTTATGTGTACACATATAGCCTGATGTGTACACATATTGGTGGATGTGGGAAACATCTTGATTTTTTGTTTAGTCGGCTGGGTTAATAATTTAGGCACATACTATATTATGTGTACACATAATATAATATGTGTACACATAATATAGTATGTGTACACATACTTTAACAAGGAACAACATGACTGTAGTGTCTGCACATATAAAGATATGTGTACACATATATGAATATGTGTACACATATTTTAATATGTGCAGACATAATTTAATACTGGAACAACATCACTGTAGTGTCTGCACATATTAAAATATGCATATATGAATATGAGTACACATTTAATCGTTGTTGCATCATTATTTGTCCACATCTAATCTTTTATATTTTTTATGTTGCTTATATTTTTGTTGAACGTTGCAGATAAAATGGTAAGTACTCGTAGTGGAGGGGGTAACAATACACGTATGACACAGTCACAAGGTTCTAAGAGGAAGAGAGATGTTGCAAACGAAAGCGAGACTGCTAAAAGGGCTAGAAATAGAGCTGCTAGTAAGGATTCTCAGCTACGAAATAATGAGGAGCAGGTGGAAAGCCAACAAAGCATCGATATGAATCGTCCAGGAGACTTAAATGTTCGTGTGCATAACTTAAATGATGTAGATTGCGAAGCTACTGCTTCTGATGTGCTTGTTGCAGGTAAAGAAGCACGAAGAACTCATGCAGGTGAAGAAGAAGAAGGAGATACTGAAGGAGGAGCTGAAGGAGAAGCAGACGATTCTGATAGTGAATTCGATGTAGAAAGAGAAGGTGATGGTTCAGGTGAAGGTAGAGTAGAAGAAAGAGAAATTGATGCTGCTGGTGAAGGTAGAGTGGAACAAAGAGAAGGTGATGCTGCCGATGAAGGTAGAGTGGAAGAAAGAGAAGTAGGTGATTCAGTTGTAGATAGGAGTAGAGAAGCAGGTGCAGCTGCAGTAAATGAAGAAGGTGATGGTGGTGAAAAGGAAGCACCTGATAGTGGTGTAGCAGGTGATGATGCTGGTCAAGATAGAAGTAGGGAAGAAAGAGTAGTTGAAAAAGATGTTGGTCAGGTTGGTGTAGCAGCAGATTTCAATGCAGATGCTGCTATTGGTAATGTTTTAAGGGAAATACCAGAGTATACTGCTGAGTCAGCAGAGAGAAGACAAGATGATGTTGAAATGGAAGCAGTTGGTGATGGCGTCCCAGATCAGGTAGCAGCACTGCTTTAAACAAATTTGCTATAAGTTTCAATGTCAGTTATACGTGTGCACATCTCATATTATGTGTACACATATTATATATGTGTACACATAATATGAGATGTGCACACATAGTATGAGATGTGCACACATATCTTTTATGTGCACACATATTATAATATGTGCACATAAGTCGGTTTGATTATCAGGTTCTGAATGTGCAGGATCATGGTGAGGTTTCTTTGACTTTCACTCCTCAAACAAACTTGAGGATGTATATGGACGAGCATGGTGAAACCAAAAATCCGAAGGTTGCTGTGAGATCCTCTCTTGGAGGTATGCTAAAAGAATTCCGAAAAGTCTTGGCAAAAGTTGAATTGGAGGATAATTTCAGAAGGAGTATATTTGGGAAACTTCTGAATTTGAATACTCACGCCATCTTCGCTCCAAGACTGATACACGGCCTTCGTGAACGAACAATAATTTCCAAAAAGCAGAAGGAGTTGTGGGTCAACTTTAACGGACTGCCTGCTCGTTTTGGCATCCGTGAATTTGCGTTGATGACTGGTCTTCCATGTCACTCTTACCCCCTACTGATTTTATAATTGGTGAGGTTGCTGAGAGGGGTAAAGAGTTATGGTACTTGATCGCAAATGATGGCAAGCAAAAGTCTATCAATGCAAAACAACTGTTGACTTTGATCGAAACTAGTGAAACAATTAGTAAAAGGAAGAAGTTCCGTCTTTGCCTTGTTTGGTTTGTGCACGCAATTCTTTGTGCGAAAGATACGCGAACAAGCATTCCAAAAAAGTTTGTCCACATAGCAAGCAGGCCTCATACATACTTTGCAAATTATCCATGGGGTCGAGAGAGCTTTGACCTGACAATCAAATATCTTATCAAGCCTTTGGACAAAGATAGGGAGTCCTTGAACTTGTATGGCTTCCCCTGGGCATTCATGGCCTGGGCATATGAAGCCATTCCGTCGCTTCGGCACGGGGATTTTCCTGAACAACTAACAGAGCCAAGGATGCTAAGGTGGATTACTGACAGGCAAGAGCGTGAATGTGACCAGTTGTTTCGAAATTCTGAAAATCCGGTAAGTCTGTAATTTTATGTGTCATGTTCTTTGCCCTTTATACATGTTCGCACATAGTTTAATATGTGCACGCATAATTTATTATGTGTACACATATTAACACATTGTTTAATATGTGCACGCATAATTTATTATGTGTACACATATTAACACATTGTTTAATATGTGCACGCCTAATTTATTATGTGTACACATATTAAATTATGTGTACACATATTAAATTATGTGAGCACATACTGAATATGTGTACACATAATATTTATATGCGTACACATAATCAGTATGTGCTCCCAAATTACACTTCTTGTAACTTGTATCAGTTCATCTCACATGTGATCTCCTTTTTCCTTCTTTTTTTTGGGGGGGGGGGGGGGATGGGGACGGGATGGTTGTGGTGCAGGTGGTGACCCCTTGCCTTATGATTTTGAAGAAACAACATCAATCTTAACTCGAAACTGAAGACGGATTGCGTCAAAATACTCTACGCTATTAAGGTAATGTTATGCTACCTTCAATTTCGTCTGTAGTTTGAGTTTTAGAATTACTTCATGGCTAAGTAAAGTACCTAAATTCTATTTTATAGCTTGTTTAAGCTTTAGAAGGTGTGGAATTCAAGGAAAACAAGGTTTAGAAGCAAGAAACATCAAAGGTATGTAAGACTAAACCTTTCTTTTGGCAAGGCATGTATCTTTTAGCTTTTGAAGCTTTTCTTAGTTCTAATCTTAGTGTTTCTTGTGAGGAACTTGTATGGTACCAAGGAAACCTTGTATATACTTAATTTGGTACTAAAATCCAAGGTGAAAGATGTCCAAATCAGCAAGACAAAACGTTTCAAAATCTGGAAAATTGTTTTAATCTTTGGACAGTTGTTAGTATATTGATCATAACTCCTTGTACAAAATTGATATTAAGATGATTTAAGAATCCTCAGAATCCTAAGACATATATCTACATCTTTCATGCAGACCATGAAGTCTATATCTTTGATCTACACTCTGAAAATTAGGTTGAAAGTCAGGACAGTGGTGCTGTCCAGACATTGTATCTGCGGATGAGCTATGTCATCCAGTTGTCTCATCTTGTTATCCGTTTAACATGTTTATGTTATCAGTTTATCCGGGTATCCATTCCCGTGTATAGTATAGTGTTGGTTCTGTTTTGCGGATCATCCAGTTTCAGGGGAAACTCTGCCGATATTTTTATAAAAATTCAAAGAGTTTGACAAATTCCGAGTTCTAGATTGTGTTTAAAATTATATCAAGAGTTTTCTTATCATTCCTTGAGTCCATATCCATTGTTGCCACATGTGTTATGCCTCATACATGCTTATGGTTATATTGTGATCATGTTATGTGTGATTTGGAGTCCCCCATAGAGGCTGGACATTGGACACACAGTCCGATCGCGTGTGATACTACCCGTCTGGGGGATACAGCCCCTCTGGTTCAGGAGGGAGTTGAAACACCTAGTGTGACCGGGTGTCATTCACACACTCTGACCAGAGAGACTAGATATTACTGGCTGGGGGGAATATAGCCCATAACACCCACCAGGTTTGTTATATACGCGTATATAGCCACAGTATGCACTGCATGATTATATGTGAGGCTAGTTCAGATGTTCAGTTACCTGATTTGGGGGGATATAGCCCATAACACCAGGCAGGTACCAGTTCAGATAACAGTTCAGATTTAGCTCAGTACCAGTTCTCAGTTATCAGCCACCAGTTTTTAGTGTCAGTATCAGTTGACAGCTTTCGGTTCTAATTTCGAGTTACCAGTTTCCAGTCATATTACAGTCATTTATCAGTATAGTTCAGCTCAGTCTTCAGTTTCAGATTCAGCTAGACTTAAGGTTATATTCAGACCATGTTCAGTACGTCTTAAGATTTCCTGCTACATTGCTATGCTTCAGCTCATATTTATATATTTATATTCCAGCCTTACAGTTTCATTCAGCTATAATATATTATATGCTCATGCTTACATTCTTGGTGCATATCGTACTCACGCCCTTTTCTGGGGCGCTGCGTTACATGCCGCGCAGGTGCAGATAGATCAATGCTTGGACCATGTTAGTAGGCCATCTATCAGCTATTGGAGTCACTCTGCTTACTCCCGGAGTTACTTATCTTTTGGTATGTGTACAGTCAGCCAGCTTGGGTATGTTGGGGTCTTGTCCCGTCCTTTGTATATTCAGTTCATCACTCTTAGAGGCATGTAGATATGTCCCTGTGTGGTTCAGTCAGTATGTTATGTATGTCAGCTTATGTTATCCTTGTCAGCTTTTTGCATTGCATAATTCTCATCAGTCAGGTTTATGCTAATTCCGTTCATCAGTTATATTCATGGTTAGCAGATTATCAGCAGGATTAGTGATGATCGACACTTAGTGTTTGTCATCCGTTGCAGCCCTAGGTTGGGTCGTGACATCTACTTGTTGATGAATAAGATTTCCATGGCACTGACACTTGTCGCATTTTTGGACGAAAGACTTGGCGTCTTCTGCCATCGTTTGCTCATCCTACATGCTTGTAAGAGGATGTATGGCTATATGTGTGGCTCGACCTGCACGCTGCAGGGGGCATACATCACATGAGGTTGGCTCGACATGCGTGCTTATGTGGGTTATATATAGTTGGCTCTGCCTACACACCTGTAGGGGATATATATATAAGAGTCCCGCGCCGCAGATGGGTATCAGACATATGTGACTGCATTGCATCATACCATATTAATCCTATTTCATTGCACCACATGCTGACTATTGTGTAAATATCGTGTTGTGTTTTGTGTTTGCGCTATGTATACCATGTTGTGGACATATTTCAGTTTGACTATATGTTGGCTATTTTATGTCCCTAATAGGTTTATATGCCTTAGTTGTATGCGTTTCTGGTCTGTACTTGCTTAACTCTTCTCGCTGGCTAGCTATCCTATTCTTTAAGGTGGCTAGTTTGCCCCACTTATTGAGTCCTTTTGACTCACCTTTTTTTGTTGTTTGGTTCTTGTCTATATATTTCGTTTCGGCAGGTTCGCTGTAGGATTAAGTTCGTCACATTGTTAAAGAGCGAAGGCAACTTAATCTGTCACGGTGAGCCACCCTCTGTTCAGGATGGCCACCAGTGGTATGTTGATTATTTCAGTTGTATTTTGTTCCCTTCGGGAGGCGCATATATTCTTTTGTACTCTTAGATGTCTAGTTTGGTTAGCCCTAAACCTAATATGTTGGGTAGTCGGTTGTAATTTCTTTTGTACAACTTAGAAGTATTAGTATGCCTGTGTTTTTTTATAAGTCCTATTCTTATTAGCCTTTGAATTTATATTTATTTTCGTAATTCAGTTGTTAAGGGTTCGCCCCACGGGTCTAGGGGAGGATGCCGGGTGCCCGCACTGTCTAGCTGAAAATTTGGGTCGTGTTAGTTGGTACCAGAGCCCGGTTTAGAGTCTATCCAGACTAAGGCAGTGTCTAGTAGAGTCTCGCTGATGGGTATGTATACGTCCGTACATATCTACGAAAGGCTATGATGGCATTTAGTAAGTTTCTCTTCTTTCTTTTCTAATCGTGCGTCAGTCTGGGATGTAAAAATATTTTCGTTACTTCCTTCGTATCAATTATGAACCCTTGTGCAATAAATCAACAAAGTGTAGGAGTTTAGGACGAAGCAGTCTAGCCTGGGGCTAGTACTGTACAAGCCCCGAAAATTTTAGATCGTGCTGACGATGCAGTTGTAAAGGCCCCAACTATGCTAGCTCGCGGTGGGCAATGGGAGCCGGGCCTTGTGGATCCTCAGCCCTCTAAGATGCTTTTTGAGAATCTTGGCGGCAGAAATACCGCAAGAACCTCTTATTCCCTATGCAGCTCATCAGGTTGCTACAGATGCAGACATTCGGTCTCAAGGAACTCTTGTTCTAGTTCCTGATGTTGCCCAAATAAATTATGTTCTAGAGGCAGCATGTGTTGTACTTCCAATTGTTCGTGCTGGTTAGCTAGCCCTGGTAACAATTCGGTCTGGGAGCCCAAAGAGGCTGCATTATTTTATCATATTAAACCTTCTGATATTCTTAAGCCATGCATCATATAATCTCTGTGTAATTTTTTTATAATAAAATGATGTCAGCATATCCTTCAGGCTGTTGGTTATCTCGAGCACTATGTTGTTTATTATTCTGCTTTCCAGTTTCAGGGTCCAGTCTTGGATTGGTGGACCGCTAATTTATTAGATAGGAAGAGTTTGCCTAAGCTAAATTGGTGCGACTTTTCTCGAAGATTCATGAAAAAGATCCTTTCGTGCAGTGAACGAGATGAAAAGCGTTGCCAGTTTGAGTGAATTGGACAGGGTAGCCTGTGGCTTTCAGAATATGAGATTAAATTCTTTAGGATGGATGGGTATGCACTAGAACTAGTCCATGAGCCTTCCGAGAAGGTTCGAAGATTTATTAATGACCTTTCTTCTTCCTTGAGGTTCTAGATGGCTCAAGAGATTGAGGTGGGGACTTCATTTGCTGTTGTGGTTGATATATAGCTCGGAGGTATGAGGCATACCATAAGTTAAAGCAAGAAGAGCTAGAGCGCGAGAGCAAGAAATCTCACGGACCTAGTGGGCAACTATGGTACTTCTTCTAGCAAAATAAGAATTCTGATTATCGTGAGAGGTCACCAGCCAGGTTATCTTAGCTTGTTCCGTGTGATTCTCGGAGTGCGCCAGTAGTTCATCGAGATCATACCCAGTTTTCTTTTTATAGTTATCAACAATCTGTTCAGCTTCCATTTTTACCGAAAAGGTATTATTATTGTTATGAGCCTCGTCATCTTAGGAGGAACAACCCTTTATTTTGGCAGGAAGGCAGTGTCCTTTTCTCGTCCTCAGGCACCTGCCTAGTCGTAGGGGATTTTATTTAGACCTCAATCTGCCAGAGAAATGCCACAATCTAATAGAGGCTGAGAGCATGGTGGTAATGGTTTTCAGAAGGTGATTATCCAGATAGTGGCTCAGCTCAGTTGCGGAGGCAGTTCTATGAACTGCCAGTCGCGTAGGATGTTGAGGCATCCAATGTAGTATATCCAAGTATTTCTTCTTTCCATATATGTGACTAAGATTTGATTCTTCCGATCGATCTGGAAATGGTTTGCATTATTATGTTTCTATGGTTTCTTTGAATACTATTTAAGGTCCAACGTAATGTGAGCTAAGTAGATAATAAGGCATCTTTATATTGAATAACAATTGAAAGTTCAACAAATTACTGTGAGCTGATTAGGTCATATTGAAATATTTATGTTAAATTAATTGGATCGAGCCCACCCCGACCCCTAAACTGTGCATTAGACTCCAATTTTTGTATCATTGATTTCATAGCTTCTTTAGGTGATTTGCGACTTGTGGGGACAGCTCTGGTTGAATTCTAATGTCCTTCGATAGGTTTTTTTAGGAACTTTACCATCTTTTAGCATATTTTGAACTCCATTTTCTGTTAAACTCATTTATATTAAGTACTCCTATAAGGGCTCGTTTGGTACGGAGAAAAATTATACAGACGTCTGGCTTGATATATTGGGATAAATAATCCCTGTATAAGAACTTGTATACTTTAATCTAGTGTTTGGCCATCTTTCTCAATTCTAATATAACTAATGCATCAATCTCTGTATAAATCTATACCCGACTCAAGATGGTATTAGTTATCCCTGTTTTAGCTATACTTGGATAAAGTGTGAAAGGACAAGACTGCCACACTACTTTCTCGAGAGAAAAGAGGGGAAAAGACCCCTCAAGTCTTTAAATAAGGATTGGGGACAACCTTTTTTTTTTTGCTTTTCTTTTATTCCCGGAAAGTGTTAATTTGTCATTAGTGGATTAAGTAGTGGGGCCGGGGATGCTTTCGTCAGTTTTGAAAACTTTGGGGGAGAACTTATGGGGTCAAAGTGTAAACTTTACACACATTATTCAATTTGCACTTTCTCACGTCTAACGATGGTACACATTTTTCGAACAACAATCAAATCACCTTCAGAACATTTCAAATCCACACTCCACACATTATTACACTTGCACTGATCATTTCTCTCAAACCAACCACAGCATAAACAATTTTCTCTCAAACCAAATACAAACTCAAACCAAAAACCTCTCTTCAAAATCTCCGATTCTCGTCTAAACTAATATCATTTGGTTTAATTTTAGCAGAAATTGAGATCATCGTCGACATAACATCAAAATCAAGGTAAAATTTTAAACTTTTTGAAGAATTTTTCCAGTTGGTCGATTTAGCATGGTTTAGTTGTTCTGCTATTTGTTGTGCTTTGTTGTGCTTTTTTTTCTGGGTTTTTTATGGTTTAATCTCACATGCAAGAACAATACAAGTTGAAATAACCGTCGTCGTTGTGTAAACATCAGTTTTTATGTGTACACATATAGCCTGATGTGTACACATATTGGTGGATGTGGGAAACATCTTGATTTTTTGTTTAGTCGGCTGGGTTAATAATTTAGGCACATACTATATTATGTGTACACATAATATAATATGTGTACACATACTTTAACAAGGAACAACATGACTGTAGTGTCTGCACATATAAAGATATGTGTACACATATATGAATATGTGTACACATATTTTAATATGTGCAGACATAATTTAATACTGGAACAACATCACTGTAGTGTCTGCACATATTAAAATATGCATATATGAATATGAGTACACATTTAATCGTTGTTGCATCATTATTTGTCCACATCTAATCTTTTATATTTTTTATGTTGCTTATATTTTTGTTGAACGTTGCAGATAAAATGGTAAGTACTCGTAGTGGAGGGGGTAACAATACACGTATGACACAGTCACAAGGTTCTAAGAGGAAGAGAGATGTTGCAAACGAAAGCGAGACTGCTAAAAGGGCTAGAAATAGAGCTGCTAGTAAGGATTCTCAGCTACGAAATAATGAGGAGCAGGTGGAAAGCCAACAAAGCATCGATATGAATCGTCCAGGAGACTTAAATGTTCGTGTGCAGAACTTAAATGATGTAGATTGCGAAGCTACTGCTTCTGATGTGCTTGTTGCAGGTAAAGAAGCACGAAGAACTCATGCAGGTGAAGAAGAAGAAGGAGATACTGAAGGAGGAGCTGAAGGAGAAGCAGACGATTCTGATAGTGAATTCGATGTAGAAAGAGAAGGTGATGGTTCAGGTGAAGGTAGAGTAGAAGAAAGAGAAATTGATGCTGCTGGTGAAGGTAGAGTGGAACAAAGAGAAGGTGATGCTGCCGATGAAGGTAGAGTGGAAGAAAGAGAAGTAGGTGATTCAGTTGTAGATAGGAGTAGAGAAGCAGGTGCAGCTGCAGTAAATGAAGAAGGTGATGGTGGTGAAAAGGAAGCACCTGATAGTGGTGTAGCAGGTGATGATGCTGGTCAAGATAGAAGTAGGGAAGAAAGAGTAGTTGAAAAAGATGTTGGTCAGGTTGGTGTAGCAGCAGATTTCAATGCAGATGCTGCTATTGGTAATGTTTTAAGGGAAATACCAGAGTATACTGCTGAGTCAGCAGAGAGAAGACAAGATGATGTTGAAATGGAAGCAGTTGGTGATGGCGTCCCAGATCAGGTAGCAGCACTGCTTTAAACAAATTTGCTATAAGTTTCAATGTCAGTTATACGTGTGCACATCTCATATTATGTGTACACATATTATAATATGTGTACACATAATATGAGATGTGCACACATAGTATGAGATGTGCACACATATCTTTTATGTGCACACATATTATAATATGTGCACATAAGTCGGTTTGATTATCAGGTTCTGAATGTGCAGGATCATGGTGAGGTTTCTTTGACTTTCACTCCTCAAACAAACTTGAGGATGTATATGGACGAGCATGGTGAAACCAAAAATCCGAAGGCTGCTGTGAGATCCTCTCTTGGAGGTATGCTAAAAGAATTCCGAAAAGTCTTGGCAAAAGTTGAATTGGAGGATAATTTCAGAAGGAGTATATTTGGGAATCTTCTGAATTTGAATACTCACGCCATCTTCGCTCCAAGACTGATACACGGCCTTCGTGAACGAAAATTCATTTCCAAAAAGCAGAAGGAGTTGTGGGTCAACTTTAACGGACTGCCTGCTCGTTTTGGCATCCGTGAATTTGCGTTGATGACTGGTCTTCCATGTCACTCTTACCCCCTACTGATTTTATAATTGGTGAGGTTGCTGAGAGGGGTAAAGAGTTATGGTACTTGATCACAAATGATGGCAAGCAAAAGTCTATCAATGCAAAACAACTGTTGACTTTGATCGAAACTAGTGAAACAATTAGTAAAAGGAAGAAGTTCCGTCTTTGCCTTGTTTGGTTTGTGCACGCAATTCTTTGTGCGAAAGATACGCGAACAAGCATTCCAAAAAAGTTTGTCCACTTAGCAAGCAGGCCTCATACATACTTTGCAAATTATCCATGGGGTCGAGAGAGCTTTGACCTGACAATCAAATATCTTATCAAGCCTTTGGACAAAGATAGGGAGTCCTTGAACTTGTATGGCTTCCCCTGGGCATATGAAGCCATTCCGTCGCTTCGGCACGGGGATTTTCCTGAACAACTAACAGAGCCAAGGATGCTAAGGTGGATTACTGACAGGCAAGAGCGTGAATGTGACCAGTTGTTTCGAAATTCTGAAAATCCGGTAAGTCTGTAATTTTATGTGTCATGTTCTTTGCCCTTTATACATGTTCGCACATAGTTTAATATGTGCACGCATAATTTATTATGTGTACACATATTAACACATTGTTTAATATGTGCACGCATAATTTATTATGTGTACACATATTAACACATTGTTTAATATGTGCACGCCTAATTTATTATGTGTACACATATTAAATTATGTGTACACATATTAAATTATGTGAGCACATACTGAATATGTGTACACATAATATTTATATGCGTACACATAATCAGTATGTGCTCCCAAATTACACTTCTTGTAACTTGTATCAGTTCATCTCACATGTGATCTCCTTTTTCCTTCTTTTTTTTTGGGGGGGGGGGGGATGGGGACGGGATGGTTGTGGTTCAGGTGGTGACCCCTTGCCTTATGATTTTGAAGAAACAACATCAATCTTAACTCGAAACTGAAGACGGATTGCGTCAAAATGCTCTACGCTATTAAGGTAATGTTATGCTACCTTCAATTTCGTCTGTAGTTTGAGTTTTAGAATTACTTCATGGCTAAGTAAAGTACCTAAATTCTATTTTATAGCTTGTTTAAGCTTTAGAAGGTGTGGAATTCAAGGAAAACAAGGTTTAGAAGCAAGAAACATCAAAGGTATGTAAGACTAAACCTTTCTTTTGGCAAGGCATGTATCTTTTAGCTTTTGAAGCTTTTCTTAGTTCTAATCTTAGTGTTTCTTGTGAGGAACTTGTATGGTACCAAGGAAACCTTGTATATACTTAATTTGGTACTAAAATCCAAGGTGAAAGATGTCCAAATCAGCAAGACAAAACGTTTCAAAATCTGGAAAATTGTTTTAATCTTTGGACAGTTGTTAGTATATTGATCATAACTCCTTGTACAAAATTGATATTAAGATGATTTAAGAATCCTCAGAATCCTAAGACATATATCTACATCTTTCATGCAGACCATGAAGTCTATATCTTTGATCTACACTCTGAAAATTAGGTTGAAAGTCAGGACAGTGGTGCTGTCCAGACATTGTATCTGCGGATGAGCTATGTCATCCAGTTGTCTCATCTTGTTATCCGTTTAACATGTTTATGTTATCAGTTTATCCGGGTATCCATTCCCGTGTATAGTATAGTGTTGGTTCTGTTTTGCGGATCATCCAGTTTCAGGGGAAACTCTGCCGATATTTTTATAAAAATTCAAAGAGTTTGACAAATTCCGAGTTCTAGATTGTGTTTAAAATTATATCAAGAGTTTTCTTATCATTCCTTGAGTCCATATCCATTGTTGCCACATGTGTTATGCCTCATACATGCTTATGCTTATATTGTGATCATGTTATGTGTGATTTGGAGTCCCCCATAGAGGCTGGACATTGGACACACAGTCCGGTCGCGTGTGATACTACCCGTCTGGGGGATACAGCCCCTCTGGTTCAGGAGGGAGTTGAAACACCTAGTGTGACCGGGTGTCATTCACACACTCTGACCAGAGAGACTAGATATTACTGGCTGGGGGGAATATAGCCCATAACACCCACCAGGTTTGTTATATACGCGTATATAGCCACAGTATGCACTGCATGATTATATGTGAGGCTAGTTCAGATGTTCAGTTACCTGATTTGGGGGGATATAGCCCATAACACCAGGCAGGTACCAGTTCAGATAACAGTTCAGATTTAGCTCAGTACCAGTTCTCAGTTATCAGCCACCAGTTTTTAGTGTCAGTATCAGTTGACAGCTTTCGGTTCTAATTTCGAGTTACCAGTTTCCAGTCATATTACAGTCATTTATCAGTATAGTTCAGCTCAGTCTTCAGTTTCAGATTCAGCTAGACTTAAGGTTATATTCAGACCATGTTCAGTACGTCTTAAGATTTCCTGCTACATTGCTATGCTTCAGCTCATATTTATATATTTATATTCCAGCCTTACAGTTTCATTCAGCTATAATATATTATATGCTCATGCTTACATTCTTGGTGCATATCGTACTCACGCCCTTTTCTGGGGCGCTGCGTTACATGCCGCGCAGGTGCAGATAGATCAATGCTTGGACCATGTTAGTAGGCCATCTATCAGCTATTGGAGTCACTCTGCTTACTCCCGGAGTTACTTATCTTTTGGTATGTGTACAGTCAGCCAGCTTGGGTATGTTGGGGTCTTGTCCCGTCCTTTGTATATTCAGTTCATCACTCTTAGAGGCATGTAGATATGTCCCTGTGTGGTTCAGTCAGTATGTTATGTATGTCAGCTTATGTTATCCTTGTCAGCTTTTTGCATTGCATAATTCTCATCAGTCAGGTTTATGCTAATTCCGTTCATCAGTTATATTCATGGTTAGCAGATTATCAGCAGGATTAGTGATGATCGACACTTAGTGTTGGTCATCCGTTGCAGCCCTAGGTTGGGTCGTGACATCTACTTGTTGATGAATAAGATTTCCATGGCACTGACACTTGTCGCATTTTTGGACGAAAGACTTGGCGTCTTCTGCCATCGTTTGCTCGTCCTACATGCTTGTAAGAGGATGTATGGCTATATGTGTGGCTCGACCTGCACGCTGCAGGGGGCATACATCACATGAGGTTGGCTCGACATGCGTGCTTATGTGGGTTATATATAGTTGGCTCTGCCTACACACCTGTAGGGGATATATATATAAGAGTCCCGCGCCGCAGATGGGTATCAGACATATGTGACTGCATTGCATCATACCATATTAATCCTATTTCATTGCACCACATGCTGACTATTGTGTAAATATCGTGTTGTGTTTTGTGTTTGCGCTATGTATACCATGTTGTGGACATATTTCAGTTTGACTATATGTTGGCTATTTTATGTCCCTAATAGGTTTATATGCCTTAGTTGTATGTGTTTCTGGTCTGTACTTGCTTAACTCTTCTCGCTGGCTAGCTATCCTATTCTTTAAGGTGGCTAGTTTGCCCCACTTATTGAGTCCTTTTGACTCACCTTTTTTTGTTGTTTGGTTCTTGTCTATATATTTCGTTTCAGCAGGTTCGCTGTAGGATTAAGTTCGTCACATTGTTAAAGAGCGAAGGCAACTTAATCTGTCACGGTGAGCCACCCTCTGTTCAGGATGGCCACCAGTGGTATGTTGATTATTTCAGTTGTATTTTGTTCCCTTTGGGAGGCGCATATATTCTTTTGTACTCTTAGATGTCTAGTTTGGTTAGCCCTAAACCTAATATGTTGGGTAGTCGGTTGTAATTTCTTTTGTATAACTTAGAAGTATTAGTATGCTTGTGTTTTTTTATAAGTCCTATTCTTATTAGCCTTTGAATTTATATTTATTTTCGTAATTCAGTTGTTAAGGGTTCGCCCCACGGGTCTAGGGGAGGATGCCGGGTGCCCGCACTGTCTAGCTGAAAATTTGGGTCGTGTTAGTTGGTACCAGAGCCCGGTTTAGAGTCTATCCAGACTAAGGTAGTGTCTAGTAGAGTCTCGCTGATGGGTATGTATACGTCTGTACATATCTACGAAAGGCTATGATGGCATTTAGTAAGTTTCTCTTCTTTCTTTTCTAATCGTGCGTCAGTCTGGGATGTAAAAATATTTTCGTTACTTCCTTCATATCAATTATGAACCCTTGTGCAATAAATCAACAAAGTGTAGGAGTTTAGGACGAAGCAGTCTAGCCTGGGGCTAGTACTGTACAAGCCCCGAAAATTTTAGATCGTGCTGACGATGCAGTTGTAAAGGCCCCAACTATGCTAGCTCGCGGTGGGCAATGGGAGCCGGGCCTTGTGGATCCTCAGCCCTCTAAGATGCTTTTTGAGAATCTTGGCGGCAGAAATACCGCAAGAACCTCTTATTCCCTATGCAGCTCATCAGGTTGCTACAGATGCAGACATTCGGTCTCAAGGAACTCTTGTTCTAGTTCCTGATGTTGCCCAAATAAATTATGTTCTAGAGGCAGCATGTGTTGTACTTCCAATTGTTCGTGCTGGTTAGCTAGCCCTGGTAACAATTCGGTCTGGGAGCCCAAAGAGGCTGCATTATTTTATCCTATTAAACCTTCTGATATTCTTAAGCCATGCATCATATAATCTCTGTGTAATTTTTTTAAAATAAAATGATGTCAGCATATCCTTCAGGCTGTTGGTTATCTCGAGCACTATGTTGTTTATTATTCTGCTTTCTAGTTTCAGGGTCCAGTCTTGGATTGGTGGACCGCTAATTTATTAGATAGGAAGAGTTTGCCTAAGCTAAATTGGTGCGATTTTTCTCGAAGATTCATGAAAAAGATCCTTTCGTGCAGTGAACGAGATGAAAAGCGTTGCCAGTTTGAGTGAATTGGACAGGGTAGCCTGTGGCTTTCAGAATATGAGATTAAATTCTTTAGGATGGATGGGTATGCACTAGAACTAGTCCATGAGCCTTCCGAGAAGGTTCGAAGATTTATTAATGACCTTTCTTCTTCCTTGAGGTTCTAGATGGCTCAAGAGATTGAGGTGGGGACTTCATTTGCTGTTGTGGTTGATATATAGCTCGGAGGTATGAGGCATACCATAAGTTAAAGCAAGAAGAGCTAGAGCGCGAGAGCAAGAAATCTCGCGGACCTAGTGGGCAACTATGGTACTTCTTCTAGCAAAATAAGAATTCTAATTATCGTGAGAGGTCACCAGCCAGGTTATCTTAGCTTGTTCCGTGTGATTCTCGGAGTGCGCCAGTAGTTCATCGAGATCATACCCAGTTTTCTTTTTATAGTTATCAACAATCTGTTCAGCTTCCATTTTTACCGAAAAGGTATTATTATTGTTATGAGCCTCGTCATCTTAGGAGGAACAACCCTTTATTTTGGCAGGAAGGCAGTGTCCTTTTCTCGTCCTCAGGCACCTGCCTAGTCGTAGGGGATTTTATTTAGACCTCAATCTGCCAGAGAAATGCCACAATCTAATAGAGGCTGAGAGCATGGTGGTAATGGTTTTCAGAAGGTGATTATCCAGATAGTGGCTCAGCTCAGCTGCGGAGGCAGTTCTATGAACTGCCAGTCGCGTAGGATGTTGAGGCATCCAATGTAGTAGATCCAAGTATTTCTTCTTTCCATATATGTGACTAAGATTTGATTCTTCCGATCGATCTGGAAATGGTTTGCATTATTATGTTTCTATGGTTTCTTTGAATACTATTTAAGGTCCAACGTAATGTGAGCTGAGTAGATAATAAGGCATCTTTATATTGAATAACAATTGAAAGTTCAACAAATTACTGTGAGCTGATTAGGTCATATTGAAATATTTATGTTAAATTAATTGGATCGAGCCCACCCCGACCCCTAAACTGTGCATTAGACTCCAATTTTTGTATCATTGATTTCATAGCTTCTTTAGGTGATTTGCGACTTGTGGGGACAGCTCTGGTTGAATTCTAATGTCCTTCGATAGGTTTTTTTAGGAACTTTACCATCTTTTAGCATATTTTGAACTCCATTTTCTGTTAAACTCATTTATATTAAGTACTCCTATAAGGGCTCGTTTGGTACGGAGAAAAATTATACAGACGTCTGGCTTGATATATTGGGATAAATAATCCCTGTATAAGAACTTGTATACTTTAATCTAGTGTTTGGCCATCTTTCTCAATTCTAATATAACTAATGCATCAATCTCTGTATAAATCTATACCCGACTTAAGATGGTATTAGTTATCCCTGTTTTAGCTATACTTGGATAAAGTGTGAAAGGACAAGACTGCCACACTACTTTCTCGAGAGAAAAGAGGGGAAAAGACCCCTCAAGTCTTTAAATAAGGATTGGGGACAACCTTTTTTTTTTTTTGCTTTTCTTTTATTCCCGGAAAGTGTTAATTTGTCATTAGTGGATTAAGTAGTGGGGCTGGGGATGCTTTCGTCAGTTTTGAAAACTTTGGGGGAGAACTTACGGGGTCAAAGTGTAAACTTTACACACATTATTCAATTTGCACTTTCTCACGTCTAACGATGGTACACATTTTTCGAACAACAATCAAATCACCTTCAGAACATTTCAAATCCACACTCCACACATTATTACACTTGCACTGATCATTTCTCTCAAACCAACCACAGCATAAACAATTTTCTCTCAAACCAAATACAAACTCAAACCAAAAACCTCTCTTCAAAATCTCCGATTCTCGTCTAAACTAATGTCATTTGGTTTAATTTTAGCAGAAATTGTGATCATCGTCGACATAACATCAAAATCAAGGTAAAATTTTAAACTTTTTGAAGAATTTTTCCAGTTGGTCGATTTAGCATGGTTTAGTTGTTCTGCTATTTGTTGTGCTTTGTTGTGCTTTTTTTTTCTGGGTTTTTTATGGTTTAATCTCACATGCAAGAACAATACAAGTTGAAATAACCGTCGTCGTTGTGTAAACATCAGTTTTTATGTGTACACATATAGCCTGATGTGTACACATATTGGTGGATGTGGGAAACATCTTGATTTTTTGTTTAGTCGGCTGGGTTAATAATTTAGGCACATACTATATTATGTGTACACATAATATAATATGTGTACACATAATATAGTATGTGTACACATACTTTAACAAGGAACAACATGACTGTAGTGTCTGCACATATAAAGATATGTGTACACATATATGAATATGTGTACACATATTTTAATATGTGCAGACATAATTTAATACTGGAACAACATCACTGTAGTGTCTGCACATATTAAAATATGCATATATGAATATGAGTACACATTTAATCGTTGTTGCATCATTATTTGTCCACATCTAATCTTTTATATTTTTTATGTTGCTTATATTTTTGTTGAACGTTGCAGATAAAATGGTAAGTACTCGTAGTGGAGGGGGTAACAATACACGTATGACACAGTCACAAGGTTCTAAGAGGAAGAGAGATGTTGCAAACGAAAGCGAGACTGCTAAAAGGGCTAGAAATAGAGCTGCTAGTAAGGATTCTCAGCTACGAAATAATGAGGAGCAGGTGGAAAGCCAACAAAGCATCGATATGAATCGTCCAGGAGACTTAAATGTTCGTGTGCAGAACTTAAATGATGTAGATTGCGAAGCTACTGCTTCTGATGTGCTTGTTGCAGGTAAAGAAGCACGAAGAACTCATGCAGGTGAAGAAGAAGAAGGAGATACTGAAGGAGGAGCTGAAGGAGAAGCAGACGATTCTGATAGTGAATTCGATGTAGAAAGAGAAGGTGATGGTTCAGGTGAAGGTAGAGTAGAAGAAAGAGAAATTGATGCTGCTGGTGAAGGTAGAGTGGAACAAAGAGAAGGTGATGCTGCCGATGAAGGTAGAGTGGAAGAAAGAGAAGTAGGTGATTCAGTTGTAGATAGGAGTAGAGAAGCAGGTGCAGCTGCAGTAAATGAAGAAGGTGATGGTGGTGAAAAGGAAGCACCTGATAGTGGTGTAGCAGGTGATGATGCTGGTCAAGATAGAAGTAGGGAAGAAAGAGTAGTTGAAAAAGATGTTGGTCAGGTTGGTGTAGCAGCAGATTTCAATGCAGATGCTGCTATTGGTAATGTTTTAAGGGAAATACCAGAGTATACTGCTGAGTCAGCAGAGAGAAGACAAGATGATGTTGAAATGGAAGCAGTTGGTGATGGCGTCCCAGATCAGGTAGCAGCACTGCTTTAAACAAATTTGCTATAAGTTTCAATGTCAGTTATACGTGTGCACATCTCATATTATGTGTACACATATTATAATATGTGTACACATAATATGAGATGTGCACACATAGTATGAGATGTGCACACATATCTTTTATGTGCACACATATTATAATATGTGCACATAAGTCGGTTTGATTATCAGGTTCTGAATGTGCAGGATCATGGTGAGGTTTCTTTGACTTTCACTCCTCAAACAAACTTGAGGATGTATATGGACGAGCATAGTGAAACCAAAAATCCGAAGGTTGCTGTGAGATCCTCTCTTGGAGGTATGCTAAAAGAATTCCGAAAAGTCTTGGCAAAAGTTGAATTGGAGGATAATTTCAGAAGGAGTATATTTGGGAAACTTCTGAATTTGAATACTCACGCCATCTTCGCTCCAAGACTGATACACGGCCTTCGTGAACGAACAATTATTTCCAAAAAGCAGAAGGAGTTGTGGGTCAACTTTAACGGACTGCCTGCTCGTTTTGGCATCCGTGAATTTGCGTTGATGACTGGTCTTCCATGTCACTCTTACCCCCTACTGATTTTATAATTGGTGAGGTTGCTGAGAGGGGTAAAGAGTTATGGTACTTGATCACAAATGATGGCAAGCAAAACTCTATCAATGCAAAACAACTGTTGACTTTGATCGAAACTAGTGAAACAATTAGTAAAAGGAAGAAGTTCCGTCTTTGCCTTGTTTGGTTTGTGCACGCAATTCTTTGTGCGAAAGATACGCGAACAAGCATTCCAAAAAAGTTTGTCCACTTAGCAAGCAGGCCTCATACATACTTTGCAAATTATCCATGGGGTCGAGAGAGCTTTGACCTGACAATCAAATATCTTATCAAGCCTTTGGACAAAGATAGGGAGTCCTTGAACTTGTATGGCTTCCCCTGGGCATTCATGGCCTGGGCATATGAAGCCATTCCGTCGCTTCGGCACGGGGATTTTCCTGAACAACTAACAGAGCCAAGGATGCTAAGGTGGATTACTGACAGGCAAGAGCGTGAATGTGACCAGTTGTTTCGAAATTCTGAAAATCCGGTAAGTCTGTAATTTTATGTGTCATGTTCTTTGCCCTTTATACATGTTCGCACATAGTTTAATATGTGCACGCATAATTTATTATGTGTACACATATTAACACATTGTTTAATATGTGCACGCATAATTTATTATGTGTACACATATTAACACATTGTTTAATATGTGCACGCCTAATTTATTATGTGTACACATATTAAATTATGTGTACACATATTAAATTATGTGAGCACATACTGAATATGTGTACACATAATATTTATATGCGTACACATAATCAGTATGTGCTCCCAAATTACACTTCTTGTAACTTGTATCAGTTCATCTCACATGTGATCTCCTTTTTCCTTCTTTTTTTTGGGGGGGGGGGGGATGGGGACGGGATGGTTGTGGTGCAGGTGGTGACCCCTTGCCTTATGATTTTGAAGAAACAACATCAATCTTAACTCGAAACTGAAGACGGATTGCGTCAAAATGCTCTACGCTATTAAGGTAATGTTATGCTACCTTCAATTTCGTCTGTAGTTTGAGTTTTAGAATTACTTCATGGCTAAGTAAAGTACCTAAATTCTATTTTATAGCTTGTTTAAGCTTTAGAAGGTGTGGAATTCAAGGAAAACAAGGTTTAGAAGCAAGAAACATCAAAGGTATGTAAGACTAAACCTTTCTTTTGGCAAGGCATGTATCTTTTAGCTTTTGAAGCTTTTCTTAGTTCTAATCTTAGTGTTTCTTGTGAGGAACTTGTATGGTACCAAGGAAACCTTGTATATACTTAATTTGGTACTAAAATCCAAGGTGAAAGATGTCCAAATCAGCAAGACAAAACGTTTCAAAATCTGGAAAATTGTTTTAATCTTTGGACAGTTGTTAGTATATTGATCATAACTCCTTGTACAAAATTGATATTAAGATGATTTAAGAATCCTCAGAATCCTAAGACATATATCTACATCTTTCATGCAGACCATGAAGTCTATATCTTTGATCTACACTCTGAAAATTAGGTTGAAAGTCAGGACAGTGGTGCTGTCCAGACATTGTATCTGCGGATGAGCTATGTCATCCAGTTGTCTCATCTTGTTATCCGTTTAACATGTTTATGTTATCAGTTTATCCGGGTATCCATTCCCGTGTATAGTATAGTGTTGGTTCTGTTTTGCGGATCATCCAGTTTCAGGGGAAACTCTGCCGATATTTTTATAAAAATTCAAAGAGTTTGACAAATTCCGAGTTCTAGATTGTGTTTAAAATTATATCAAGAGTTTTCTTATCATTCCTTGAGTCCATATCCATTGTTGCCACATGTGTTATGCCTCATACATGCTTATGCTTATATTGTGATCATGTTATGTGTGATTTGGAGTCCCCCATAGAGGCTGGACATTGGACACACAGTCCGGTCGCGTGTGATACTACCCGTCTGGGGGATACAGCCCCTCTGGTTCAGGAGGGAGTTGAAACACCTAGTGTGACCGGGTGTCATTCACACACTCTGACCAGAGAGACTAGATATTACTGGCTGGGGGGAATATAGCCCATAACACCCACCAGGTTTGTTATATACGCGTATATAGCCACAGTATGCACTGCATGATTATATGTGAGGCTAGTTCAGATGTTCAGTTACCTGATTTGGGGGGATATAGCCCATAACACCAGGCAGGTACCAGTTCAGATAACAGTTCAGATTTAGCTCAGTACCAGTTCTCAGTTATCAGCCACCAGTTTTTAGTGTCAGTATCAGTTGACAGCTTTCGGTTCTAATTTCGAGTTACCAGTTTCCAGTCATATTACAGTCATTTATCAGTATAGTTCAGCTCAGTCTTCAGTTTCAGATTCAGCTAGACTTAAGGTTATATTCAGACCATGTTCAGTACGTCTTAAGATTTCCTGCTACATTGCTATGCTTCAGCTCATATTTATATATTTATATTCCAGCCTTACAGTTTCATTCAGCTATAATATATTATATGCTCATGCTTACATTCTTGGTGCATATCGTACTCACGCCCTTTTCTGGGGCGCTGCGTTACATGCCGCGCAGGTGCAGATAGATCAATGCTTGGACCATGTTAGTAGGCCATCTATCAGCTATTGGAGTCACTCTGCTTACTCCCGGAGTTACTTATCTTTTGGTATGTGTACAGTCAGCCAGCTTGGGTATGTTGGGGTCTTGTCCCGTCCTTTGTATATTCAGTTCATCACTCTTAGAGGCATGTAGATATGTCCCTGTGTGGTTCAGTCAGTATGTTATGTATGTCAGCTTATGTTATCCTTGTCAGCTTTTTGCATTGCATAATTCTCATCAGTCAGGTTTATGCTAATTCCGTTCATCAGTTATATTCATGGTTAGCAGATTATCAGCAGGATTAGTGATGATCGACACTTAGTGTTGGTCATCCGTTGCAGCCCTAGGTTGGGTCGTGACATCTACTTGTTGATGAATAAGATTTCCATGGCACTGACACTTGTCGCATTTTTGGACGAAAGACTTGGCGTCTTCTGCCATCGTTTGCTCGTCCTACATGCTTGTAAGAGGATGTATGGCTATATGTGTGGCTCGACCTGCACGCTGCAGGGGGCATACATCACATGAGGTTGGCTCGACATGCGTGCTTATGTGGGTTATATATAGTTGGCTCTGCCTACACACCTGTAGGGGATATATATATAAGAGTCCCGCGCCGCAGATGGGTATCAGACATATGTGACTGCATTGCATCATACCATATTAATCCTATTTCATTGCACCACATGCTGACTATTGTGTAAATATCGTGTTGTGTTTTGTGTTTGCGCTATGTATACCATGTTGTGGACATATTTCAGTTTGACTATATGTTGGCTATTTTATGTCCCTAATAGGTTTATATGCCTTAGTTGTATGCGTTTCTGGTCTGTACTTGCTTAACTCTTCTCGCTGGCTAGCTATCCTATTCTTTAAGGTGGCTAGTTTGCCCCACTTATTGAGTCCTTTTGACTCACCTTTTTTTGTTGTTTGGTTCTTGTCTATATATTTCGTTTCGGCAGGTTCGCTGTAGGATTAAGTTCGTCACATTGTTAAAGAGCGAAGGCAACTTAATCTGTCACGGTGAGCCACCCTCTGTTCAGGATGGCCACCAGTGGTATGTTGATTATTTTAGTTGTATTTTGTTCCCTTCGGGAGGCGCATATATTCTTTTGTACTCTTAGATGTCTAGTTTGGTTAGCCCTAAACCTAATATGTTGGGTAGTCGGTTGTAATTTCTTTTGTACAACTTAGAAGTATTAGTATGCCTGTGTTTTTTTATAAGTCCTATTCTTATTAGCCTTTGAATTTATATTTATTTTCGTAATTCAGTTGTTAAGGGTTCGCCCCACGGGTCTAGGGGAGGATGCCGGGTGCCCGCACTGTCTAGCTGAAAATTTGGGTCGTGTTAGTTGGTACCAGAGCCCGGTTTAGAGTCTATCCAGACTAAGGCAGTGTCTAGTAGAGTCTCGCTGATGGGTATGTATACGTCCGTACATATCTACGAAAGGCTATGATGGCATTTAGTAAGTTTCTCTTCTTTCTTTTCTAATCGTGCGTCAGTCTGGGATGTAAAAATATTTTCGTTACTTCCTTCGTATCAATTATGAACCCTTGTGCAATAAATCAACAAAGTGTAGGAGTTTAGGACGAAGCAGTCTAGCCTGGGGCTAGTACTGTACAAGCCCCGAAAATTTTAGATCGTGCTGACGATGCAGTTGTAAAGGCCCCAACTATGCTAGCTCGCGGTGGGCAATGGGAGCCGGGCCTTGTGGATCCTCAGCCCTCTAAGATGCTTTTTGAGAATCTTGGCGGCAGAAATACCGCAAGAACCTCTTATTCCCTATGCAGCTCATCAGGTTGCTACAGATGCAGACATTCGGTCTCAAGGAACTCTTGTTCTAGTTCCTGATGTTGCCCAAATAAATTATGTTCTAGAGGCAGCATGTGTTGTACTTCCAATTGTTCGTGCTGGTTAGCTAGCCCTGGTAACAATTCGGTCTGGGAGCCCAAAGAGGCTGCATTATTTTATCCTATTAAACCTTCTGATATTCTTAAGCCATGCATCATATAATCTCTGTGTAATTTTTTTAAAATAAAATGATGTCAGCATATCCTTCAGGCTGTTGGTTATCTCGAGCACTATGTTGTTTATTATTCTGCTTTCTAGTTTCAGGGTCCAGTCTTGGATTGGTGGACCGCTAATTTATTAGATAGGAAGAGTTTGCCTAAGCTAAATTGGTGCGATTTTTCTCGAAGATTCATGAAAAAGATCCTTTCGTGCAGTGAACGAGATGAAAAGCGTTGCCAGTTTGAGTGAATTGGACAGGGTAGCCTGTGGCTTTCAGAATATGAGATTAAATTCTTTAGGATGGATGGGTATGCACTAGAACTAGTCCATGAGCCTTCCGAGAAGGTTCGAAGATTTATTAATGACCTTTCTTCTTCCTTGAGGTTCTAGATGGCTCAAGAGATTGAGGTGGGGACTTCATTTGCTGTTGTGGTTGATATATAGCTCGGAGGTATGAGGCATACCATAAGTTAAAGCAAGAAGAGCTAGAGCGCGAGAGCAAGAAATCTCGCGGACCTAGTGGGCAACTATGGTACTTCTTCTAGCAAAATAAGAATTCTAATTATCGTGAGAGGTCACCAGCCAGGTTATCTTAGCTTGTTCCGTGTGATTCTCGGAGTGCGCCAGTAGTTCATCGAGATCATACCCAGTTTTCTTTTTATAGTTATCAACAATCTGTTCAGCTTCCATTTTTACCGAAAAGGTATTATTATTGTTATGAGCCTCGTCATCTTAGGAGGAACAACCCTTTATTTTGGCAGGAAGGCAGTGTCCTTTTCTCGTCCTCAGGCACCTGCCTAGTCGTAGGGGATTTTATTTAGACCTCAATCTGCCAGAGAAATGCCACAATCTAATAGAGGCTGAGAGCATGGTGGTAATGGTTTTCAGAAGGTGATTATCCAGATAGTGGCTCAGCTCAGCTGCGGAGGCAGTTCTATGAACTGCCAGTCGCGTAGGATGTTGAGGCATCCAATGTAGTAGATCCAAGTATTTCTTCTTTCCATATATGTGACTAAGATTTGATTCTTCCGATCGATCTGGAAATGGTTTGCATTATTATGTTTCTATGGTTTCTTTGAATACTATTTAAGGTCCAACGTAATGTGAGCTGAGTAGATAATAAGGCATCTTTATATTGAATAACAATTGAAAGTTCAACAAATTACTGTGAGCTGATTAGGTCATATTGAAATATTTATGTTAAATTAATTGGATCGAGCCCACCCCGACCCCTAAACTGTGCATTAGACTCCAATTTTTGTATCATTGATTTCATAGCTTCTTTAGGTGATTTGCGACTTGTGGGGACAGCTCTGGTTGAATTCTAATGTCCTTCGATAGGTTTTTTTAGGAACTTTACCATCTTTTAGCATATTTTGAACTCCATTTTCTGTTAAACTCATTTATATTAAGTACTCCTATAAGGGCTCGTTTGGTACGGAGAAAAATTATACAGACGTCTGGCTTGATATATTGGGATAAATAATCCCTGTATAAGAACTTGTATACTTTAATCTAGTGTTTGGCCATCTTTCTCAATTCTAATATAACTAATGCATCAATCTCTGTATAAATCTATACCCGACTCAAGATGGTATTAGTTATCCCTGTTTTAGCTATACTTGGATAAAGTGTGAAAGGACAAGACTGCCACACTACTTTCTCGAGAGAAAAGAGGGGAAAAGACCCCTCAAGTCTTTAAATAAGGATTGGGGACAACCTTTTTTTTTTTTGCTTTTCTTTTATTCCCGGAAAGTGTTAATTTGTCATTAGTGGATTAAGTAGTGGGGCCGGGGATGCTTTCGTCAGTTTTGAAAACTTTGGGGGAGAACTTACGGGGTCAAAGTGTAAACTTTACACACATTATTCAATTTGCACTTTCTCACGTCTAACGATGGTACACATTTTTCGAACAACAATCAAATCACCTTCAGAACATTTCAAATCCACACTCCACACATTATTACACTTGCACTGATCATTTCTCTCAAACCAACCACAGCATAAACAATTTTCTCTCAAACCAAATACAAACTCAAACCAAAAACCTCTCTTCAAAATCTCCGATTCTCGTCTAAACTAATATCATTTGGTTTAATTTTAGCAGAAATTGTGATCATCGTCGACATAACATCAAAATCAAGGTAAAATTTTAAACTTTTTGAAGAATTTTTCCAGTTGGTCGATTTAGCATGGTTTAGTTGTTCTGCTATTTGTTGTGCTTTGTTGTGCTTTTTTTTCTGGGTTTTTTATGGTTTAATCTCACATGCAAGAACAATACAAGTTGAAATAACCGTCGTCGTTGTGTAAACATCAGTTTTTATGTGTACACATATAGCCTGATGTGTACACATATTGGTGGATGTGGGAAACATCTTGATTTTTTGTTTAGTCGGCTGGGTTAATAATTTAGGCACATACTATATTATGTGTACACATAATATAATATGTGTACACATAATATAGTATGTGTACACATACTTTAACAAGGAACAACATGACTGTAGTGTCTGCACATATAAAGATATGTGTACACATATATGAATATGTGTACACATATTTTAATATGTGCAGACATAATTTAATACTGGAACAACATCACTGTAGTGTCTGCACATATTAAAATATGCATATATGAATATGAGTACACATTTAATCGTTGTTGCATCATTATATGTCCACATCTAATCTTTTATATTTTTTATGTTGCTTATATTTTTGTTGAACGTTGCAGATAAAATGGTAAGTACTCGTAGTGGAGGGGGTAACAATACACGTATGACACAGTCACAAGGTTCTAAGAGGAAGAGAGATGTTGCAAACGAAAGCGAGACTGCTAAAAGGGCTAGAAATAGAGCTGCTAGTAAGGATTCTCAGCTACGAAATAATGAGGAGCAGGTGGAAAGCCAACAAAGCATCGATATGAATCGTCCAGGAGACTTAAATGTTCGTGTGCAGAACATAAATGATGTAGATTGCGAAGCTACTGCTTCTGATGTGCTTGTTGCAGGTAAAGAAGCACGAAGAACTCATGCAGGTGAAGAAGAAGAAGGAGATACTGAAGGAGGAGCTGAAGGAGAAGCAGACGATTCTGATAGTGAATTCGATGTAGAAAGAAAAGGTGATGGTTCAGGTGAAGGTAGAGTAGAAGAAAGAGAAATTGATGCTGCTGGTGAAGGTAGAGTGGAACAAAGAGAAGGTGATGCTGCCGATGAAGGTAGAGTGGAAGAAAGAGAAGTAGGTGATTCAGTTGTAGATAGGAGTAGAGAAGCAGGTGCAGCTGCAGTAAATGAAGAAGGTGATGGTGGTGAAAAGGAAGCACCTGATAGTGGTGTAGCAGGTGATGATGCTGGTCAAGATAGAAGTAGGGAAGAAAGAGTAGTTGAAAAAGATGTTGGTCAGGTTGGTGTAGCAGCAGATTTCAATGCAGATGCTGCTATTGGTAATGTTTTAAGGGAAATACCAGAGTATACTGCTGAGTCAGCAGAGAGAAGACAAGATGATGTTGAAATGGAAGCAGTTGGTGATGGCGTCCCAGATCAGGTAGCAGCACTGCTTTAAACAAATTTGCTATAAGTTTCAATGTCAGTTATACGTGTGCACATCTAATATATGTGTACACATATTATAATATGTGTACACATAATATGAGATGTGCACACATAGTATGAGATGTGCACACATATTATAATATGTGCACATAAGTCGGTTTGATTATCAGGTTCTGAATGTGCAGGATCATGGTGAGGTTTCTTTGACTTTCACTCCTCAAACAAACTTGAGGATGTATATGGACGAGCATGGTGAAACCAAAAATCCGAAGGTTGCTGTGAGATCCTCTCTTGGAGGTATGCTAAAAGAATTCCGAAAAGTCTTGGCAAAAGTTGAATTGGAGGATAATTTCAGAAGGAGTATATTTGGGAAACTTCTGAATTTGAATACTCACGCCATCGTCGCTCCAAGACTGATACACGGCCTTCGTGAACGAACAATCATTTCCAAAAAGCAGAAGGAGTTGTGGGTCAACTTTAACGGACTGCCTGCTCGTTTTGGCATCCGTGAATTTGCGTTGATGACTGGTCTTCCATGTCACTCTTACCCCCTACTGATTTTATAATTGGTGAGGTTGCTGAGAGGGGTAAAGAGTTATGGTACTTGATCACAAATGATGGCAAGCAAAAGTCTATCAATGCAAAACAACTGTTGACTTTGATCGAAACTAGTGAAACAATTAGTAAAAGGAAGAAGTTCCGTCTTTGCCTTGTTTGGTTTGTGCACGCAATTCTTTGTGCGAAAGATACGCGAACAAGCATTCCAAAAAAGTTTGTCCACTTAGCAAGCATGCCTCATACATACTTTGCAAATTATCCATGGGGTCGAGAGAGCTTTGACCTGACAATCAAATATCTTATCAAGCCTTTGGACAAAGATAGGGAGTCCTTGAACTTGTATGGCTTCCCCTGGGCATTCATGGCCTGGGCATATGAAGCCATTCCGTCGCTTCGGCACGGGGATTTTCCTGAACAACTAACAGAGCCAAGGATGCTAAGGTGGATTACTGACAGGCAAGAGCGTGAATGTGACCAGTTGTTTCGAAATTCTGAAAATCCGGTAAGTCTGTAATTTTATGTGTCATGTTCTTTGCCCTTTATACATGTTCGCACATAGTTTAATATGTGCACGCATAATTTATTATGTGTACACATATTAACACATTGTTTAATATGTGCACGCATAATTTATTATGTGTACACATATTAACACATTGTTTAATATGTGCACGCATAATTTATTATGTGTACACATATTAAATTATGTGTACACATATTAAATTATGTGAGCACATACTGAATATGTGTACACATAATATTTATATGCGTACACATAATCAGTATGTGCTCCCAAATTACACTTCTTGTAACTTGTATCAGTTCATCTCACCTGTGATCTCCTTTTTCCTTCTTTTTTTTGGGGGGGGGGGGGGGGGGGGGGATGGGGACGGGATGGTTGTGGTGCAGGTGGTGACCCCTTGCCTTGTACCTACCCCAATCGAGATGGAGCAGGATTTCTTGAGAAAGTTGGTTCCTTATGTTGACGAGCAAGACGAATTGATTGAAAGTGTGACCAAAAGGTTGGTTGGTGTGACAAGGTTGACATTGGGATTTAATAGTGATGAGCAGAAAGTTGATGGTGGAGATCATGGAGTTGCTGCTGATATTGGAGAAGATGAAGATGCTGGTGATTTGAGATATGTTGGAGTGGAACGTGATGTTCCTGGAGAGCATGAAGTTGATGGAGAGCATGAGCTCGGTGGAGAGGGTGGAAGACGTGTGAGTTTCAATGCATTTGGTGGAGGTGGTCATAGACATTTTGAAAGGTCTGCTGCATCTGTAGGTGAATGTGGAGGAGAGAGTTCATATTGTTTCGATTGTAGATTGTGCAATGACTGCAAGGTAGAAAGAGAAGCAGATAAAAAAATGTTGAAAGATTTGAAGGATGCCGTTTATTCCATTCTGAATTGGACAAAGCAACAGCCTAGGAGAACTGTGTACCCTGCAAGGACACAGATATCTCCTTATGTTGCTATGAAGACGAGGGCAAGACTGGTGAAAAGCAAGACAAAGAAAAAAAAGCAGAGTGAGGTTGGTGAAGAAGAAGTTGAGAAAGAAGTTATCAAAGCTGTTGGTGAGCAAGTTCAAGTTCAAGTTCAAGTTCAAGTTCAAGTTCAAGTTGGCGCAGAGGTTCAGGAAGAAGAAGAGGAGCGACTTCCTGTTGATATTTATAGGAAACCTGATCCGCAGAAGAAAAAAGTTTTTGATAAATATATGCGATTAAAAAGAAAGCAAAAGAAAATGTGTTTGGGCCATGAATATGACCAGAATGAATTCCGTTTGCTTATAACCATGACAGAATGGATGGAGAGTCACGCACGTTTCCCCCCTATCTCTTATCTATTTCTGTACAAGTATAATATGTGCACACATATAGTCAAATATGTACACATATTCGGATATGTGCACACATTTTTAATATGTGTACACATATCCGAATATGTGTACACATTAAAATATATGTGTGCACATAATATTTATATGCGTACACATTATACTTGCACTAATTGGCATCAGTTTTAAACTATGTATATAAGGCTTCTGCTTTTTCTTTATTTCTGCAGCACGTTGATGTAGTCTTAGGCCTAATGAGGCTAAGAAACAAGGAATTCACAATTCACTATGATGACAAGGATGTTGTCCTCGATATGAACTTCTGCTCAGTGTTGGCTGGATCGTATAGGGACCTTGAAAAGGAAGCAGAGAAGGATATGATTGCTTTGGATGTATATTTGAAGGTGACGCCTACTGCAGAAGGACTCGTGGATTATACGCTTGGTAAGACTCCTTACCCAGGTGGGCGCCGTTGGGATGGGGTCAAGAGGATATTTACAGTCATGAACCTTATAAAAAAGCATTATGTGACTCTGGTTTTCATGGTCGAGGAAGGAAGGATTGATGTTTGTGATTGTAACATTGGAACGTTCGATGAGGATACATTTGCGTCATATATGTTCCCCATTATGGTAATGTTCCCAAGACTCTTACGAGATTGTGGCAAATTCAAGCACTTGCCCGATGACATCCTGAAGAAAGACATGTTGCCTTATGAGAGGTTGAAGGGTTTGCCACACAATGAGACGGGGACAGCATGTGGTGGGTATTCATTGATGTTCATCGAGCACCTCCTAACCAACACCCCAATGACGGAACTCAGTGAAAATACCATGGAGGACTGTAGGTACAAGTGGGGAGTGGACGTATTTCATGAAAAGATGTCTCCTTAAATTATTACAATTTGGATGAAATTTTTGGACAATCAAAGCCATGTGTGGCTTTTTTATTGGTCTGTAAGGATAACTTAAGCCGTGTTTGGCTTTGTTTTTTATTTCCTTTTTGTGCATGGTTAGTACTTTTGGTAAAATATTACATATGATAATATGTAGATATGTTTTTATGTTATATTTCTATGGTTACATTTCTCCCCTTTGAAGTAAAATTAATAAGTGTAAGAAGTAAATGACTCCTATGGAGAATTCAATCTGTTTGGTTTCACTGCACGTATAATATGTGTACACATATTAGAAAGTTATACTGGGTTATCTATCGGTACTCAGATATGCTAAGTTATCATCCAATTAGGAAGTTATGCGTACACATATTATTATATGTATACGCATATAAGTATATGTGTGTACATATTATAATATGTGTAACTATTGGCACTAAAAATATGCTAAGTTATCATCTCCATTGGAAAGTTATTTGTACACATATTAAATTATGCGTACACATATTATAATATGTGTAAATATTTGCACAAAGATATGCTTGGTTCCACTCCACATATTATAATATGTGTACGCATATAAGTATATGGGTACACATATTATAATATGTGTACGCATATAAATATATGTGCAGATAAACCAAGCATATCTTTGTTTTGTACTTTGCATGACGTTAACAATCCAGTTTTTGTTTGGGTACATGTAGTTTGGGCGCTATTTTCATATATAATATGTTGCTTTGGTCTAATCAAAGCTCATTCAAGTACATTTCTATATTTTATTTGGTGCTCATCAAGGCTAGAGTTTATAATGAGTGAGAAATCTCAACAATTTGGTGAAATTGATCTAATTATTGTGCATTTTAATGTGAAACAATCCAAATATGCACCAACGCACTTGGTTAGTGTCTTATGCGCACTAGAATCAAGTATATCCAAAACTATACATGTTTCACTTTGTGTGAGTTCAGCATTCAACCCAAGGTTTACTTGCAGTATCAACATAACACGATCAAATAGACCAAGATGGATACAATAAGTGTATATATACCGCAAAATTACACCCTATTCACTATAATTCAGTTCAAGCAATAGTGGGATCATCCTTTATTTCTAAGATTTGGAAAATACAACTATATGTGTACGCATATTATAATATGTGTACACATATTAAATTATGTGTACACATATTATAATATGTGTAAATATTTGCACAAAGATATGCTTGGTTCCACTCCACATATTATAATATGTGTACGCATATAAGTATATGTGTAATATGTGTACACATATACTTATATGTGCAGATGAACCAAGCATATCTTAGTGCAAATAGTTACACATATTATAATATGTGTACGCATAATTTAATATGTGAAGTTGAACCATCTATGTTTTAGTTATGTATTTTACCTTAATGGTAGGAAACATTCGATACGTAATGAGCAAAAAAACTATATGTCTGAGAGCTTGTGGGTATTGGAAACATAATTATAATGATGAATGGTTAATTGTTAAAAGTTACAAAGATCAAATACGCAATAGTAAGGAAAATCGTTTAACATACAAGCTGTTAGTCGATTCAAACACCACTACTATTTCAAACTGCTGATTGTACTCCTCGATGGGGACATGTCGTTTTTTTGTGGCCAAATCTTTTGCATATTCCACATCTATTCCTCCTGCTTTTAAATGCTTCCCCAACTGATGGCATTCTCTTGGTCCTCCTCCTTCCCCGTGGGATCTTCACATAAGGTGGACGTATTTTTCTCTCGTAAAGCTCCGGTGGAGCATTCCACAATTCCTCTGGTAATATTGGCCGTATTATGTCTGCATAAGCGAGAATGTACGTATTGGTGTAATAATATGGAGAAGTAAAATCGTACAATTCGCTCCCATATGCTCCATACTGACGTCTTATGGCTGCGCAAGCATGTACACAAGGATACATATCAATCTGAAACTTTCGACACGAACATGTTCTTTCGCTTAGATTGATGTTGACAGCATCATCTCCAGTGCCAATTGAATACATATCCGTGCCATTGGTAACAACCAACAACCTTGCTCCCGCGTCATTATTCTTCTTTAATATATCCTCAATTAAAGGGACACATGGCTTTGTATGATTCATGAACATCGTACGCCTCTCATGAAATTTTTCAGAAAAGTTTCGTATGATAGCATTGAACAAAGCTGTTATGGGCATTTCTCTTTCATCCTTTAGCATTGAGTTCATCGACTCAATGTTAGTCGTCATCACACCAAACCTAAAATTATGTGTAAACATTATAATAGGTGTAACCAGATACTTCAGAAATATAAACTTAACTTTGTTAATATGTGTGCACATATTTTAATATGTGTACACATATTATTTTATGTGTACACATCTTCAGCAAGTAGGGAGATCTTAATAGCTTGCACATCTCACAATATGTGTGCACATAATATTTATATGTGTACACATATTAAAATATGTGTACACATATTGTGAGATGTGTACACATATAAATATTATGTGCACACATATTTTCACTGCTTACATGCCAAACAAGATGTGTTATTAGTACCTATTTCCTGTAAAGTATGCTCTGCTCCAGCGCTCAAATCCAACCCGCTTAAGATATGTGGCAGCCTTGTCACACTTGGTCCGGATTTCACCGAAATGTGACTCAAATTCCTTCTCCGTATATGAATCTGCTGCTGCATGAAAATTTCTCATGAAAGTGCCACAATGAAACTTTGTCCGGATGCTTTGAGATAAGTGCCACTTGCAAACTCCATAATTAGCTTCAGGAAAGATCTTTGATACTGCCTTTACGATGCTTGGATGCCTATCAGAAATTATGCACAACTCATTGTCGCTGGGGAGTATACCGACCAACTGTTCGAAAAAGAATTCATAAGATGCATCACACTCAACATTTACAACACAAAATGCTAATGGAAAAACATGTGTCTCTGCGTCTTGTGCCACAGCAGACAATAAAACTCCCCCATACTTTCCGGACAAATGAGTTCCGTCTACAGCTATGACTTTCCTCATATACGCAAATCCCCTAATCCATGACCCAAGGGATACAAAAAAATACAAGAAGTTCCCATCGCGATCAACCTCCAAAGTTGTCTTGGTACCTTCATTTGAAGTCCTAAGAATATAACGGTACGCATCCAAAACCTCGTATCCGTGCTCTGGAGTCCCTCTTGTCAAAGACTTGGCAATAATACCAGCCATTCGACTCTTCCAATAACTAATGTTAGAACCCAAATCCCTATTGACTACTTGCCTAATTTCCTTTGTAGTTGGACCTTTTCCCTCGTCATATCAAGACTTCATGAATTCACCAACGACTTCCGCTAAGGCGAGTGGATGATGACTTGAAAGGTGCTCTAACCCGCATGTATGCTTGTTCCTATAAACTTTAATCATAAAGGTATCATCATTTAAATACTTGGTGGCTCGAAGCCACCACTTGCAATTAACATTTACACAACGGACACAATATACAGTTTTGGTATGCTTAACTGACTTGAAACAAAAATGCTTCTTCAGTGCAGCAATCTTCAAAGCCACAACTAAGGCGCGTTTGTTTTTGAAAGTTAAACCCTTATAAAACCCGGTGCCGTCATCCTCACCGTCTAAGCTGTTTGGTGTAGCTTCCACATTATTTACATCATTGCTACCAACAAATACATCATTACTCCCAATAATAGGATTAGGAGTTAACTCCACATTGTCTTCTTTGACAACATCATCTTCAGCCTCATCTTCTTCTCGTTCAGGTTCTCCTTCACCTCCTTCATTCTCTGACATTTCCATATTGAAAGACTCTTGATCACCAATGTCATCCCATCCGTTACTAGAACAATCATAAGAGCGTCCGTGATTTGGCATCACATTGATGTTTGAAACTTCCACTGACCTATCATCCAAATATACCCTTAAAGTCGGTCTATTACCAGCTCCATCGACATCGGCAAGGTAAATAAGGAGATCGTCATCATTCTTTATTCTACAAGGATGACTCTTTTGCTTTGAACAGATGCTGAGCATATATGTAATGCAAAGATTATTTGGATCATGATTTACCGAACATCTGGTAATAATCTTTTCAACTAACTCAGAATACGTAACCTCATTATTAACAACAATTGGCACCGTCTCCCTAGACTTCGAAATCCAAGTGAAACAATCACGACTCTCCACCCATTCCCCAAGAAAATCAATTGCCAACAGTAGCATTATTGGGAAAAATACCTGTTAACAAAGGAGATTTTTCATCACTCCATGAAAACACCAGTATATGTGTACACATAATATTATATGTGTACACATATTATTATATGTGTACACATAATATTGTATGTCTAAAAAGAAAACCTGCAAACAATATGTTATATGTGTACACATATTAAATTATGTGTACACACATATTAAATTATGCGTACACATATTAAATATGTGTACACATAATTTAATATGTGTAAGACGAAAATCTGGTATCCTCGTCTTATATGTGTACACATATTTATAAATGTGTGCACATAATATAATATGTGCACACATATTAGATGCTACAATACATCGTCGCCACTGTTCATGCATCGTCGTTTACCAAATGAAACCCAGGATTTTAGGAATAAAAACCACATGCATTGTACAATAATAAAACCTTACACTTACCAGAGATGATAAACGACAACCTATGAAGCGAGAATCAAAATCCGATTCAGAAATGAAATAATTGGGGAAATGAAAAAATTAATTTTGCAATTGGAACATACTAAAAATGAGTACAATTGATGAGGAAGAACTAATATCAATCTATGGGGGCAAAATTTAGAGCTGATTGAAGCAAAAATAATTGAGCGGGAAAGGAATTTTTTTTGCTTTCGTCGGCGAGGGAAAGAGGAGAGGAGAGAGAGGAGAGAGAATGGGAAGGATTTTTGCCATTTTTGGCTAACTAAAAGATATATATATTGGAGGGCCACTTTGTATTTTTCAAAAGCTTGGGATGATGTTTGATAAGTGATTAAAATCATTAAACACCTAATTAAACACTTGTCCCTCTCACCCATTTTTCAAGACTTGAGTCCTATATAACTATTTAAACACTTGTGAGTCCTTCTCACCCAAAAGCCCCTAGTTTCTCCATCAGATTACTTCATTCTCACAAAGTTTTCACATAACATAACCGGAATTGTCGGTGAAGCATTTTCTTCAAACTTCCACCGTGTGCAAGATTACCCATTTGATTTTATCTTCTTCTGGCTTTAGTTTTTTTCCCCCTCAATTACAACAATAGCACACCCTCTGACGTTAGAAGCTACTAAATTTGGGGTGATTTTGGATACCAATAATCCATTTGAAAATATTTGTTCCCAAAAAAAAAAATGATTGGCTGTGTTTAGTAAAGATGTTAAATTATGGTAATTTATGGATTAAAAATGAAAATTTGGATGATTGTAGAATTCAAGAAAAAGGAGCAGTAAATTGAAGGGAGGCTTTAAAGAAATCGACGCATAGGTGTGCAAGATGTTAATTCTGCGAATAGTCTAAAGCATAAAATCTTCATATGCTGGAAGAAATTGCGAAAAATAATTTGTTGATGATGGTCACTAATTTTTCTAATATAGTGAACTCTGCAGATCAATTCAATCAAGTTCTGAGTTACGAGTTTGCAGAGGTTTGTAAAAGTGCTATGAAGAAGCCAAGGGTTACAATTGGAAAACATAATTATCCATTTAAAAGAAAAAACATATTTTATTTTTAATGTAATGAATCAAACATTCAATAAAATATACATATACACAAATTAATCTAGGTATTACTAATACATGTATTACAATCTCAGTATTAATAATTTCTGTGTAACTTCTCCACAAACCAAACAACCCTTGAAGGTATTAATTATACATGTATTAATAATGCATGTATTAGCTATACAGGTATTAGCTATGAAAATATTATTTCTTGTTTGAAGGAATAGTTTGTTATAATTTATATTAGTATACACTGTATGATATAATTTATGAGGTCGTTTGGTTTTTGTTAAACATAAGGGTTAATACCCTCACTAAACACCACATTGCTTAATGCAATGTTTATTTACATATTCACCCCATCATAAAACTTGGTACTTTTTTGTGCAATGTTTGGTTACATTTTTCACCTTAACATTAAACTTGGCACTATTTAGTGCAATGTATGATTTCACCTTTTCATTTCAGCATAATTAATACCCACATTAGTTATGCGGAAATTTATGTATTATTTTATGCGGGGTAGGATATGAAATAATAATGTGGGTATTAACAATACATGTATTAAAATTTTAAAATAACAAAATTACCCCTCATAATAATAGAATCATTTTTATTTCTTTGAAGAATAAATACATATTTTTAGTTACACATTGTATATTAATTTATAATATGTCAACGAGTTAACAAAAAAATAATATTTGCATTATAAGCTCTGCATTACTAAATTTTCATATTATTAATAAGTGCATAACTAATACCCTCATTACTAATACCGATATACCTAATACCCGCTTAACTAATACCCGCATTACTAATACCTGCGTTACTAATGCCTACATTACTAATACCCGCATAACTAATACCTGCATTACTAATGTCCGCATAATTAATACCTACAGAACTAATTCCCACATAACTTCACTTCAAACCAAACGACCACTACATTTTTATTTTTTCTTTATTAGAAAAGATGTTTGTTCACAATCTCTAGCTTTGTATATTTTGTTGCTAAAATTTTCTATACTTTTATTTTAAGAAATGAGTCATTTTATAGTTTAATCCATATATTGCTAATACCCGCATTGTTATTCCATCGTCTATCCTGATTTCCGTATAAAATAACACATAGATTTCTTCACTAATTTAGTGCAGGTATGGTGTGTAAGAGGAGAAAAAGTCAAACCAAACTATGTACCAATTGTGCGCTTACTATGCCAAGTTAAATACCCAACCAAACACAGCACTGAGTTATGCTAATTTTAGTGCGCGTATTAGCCACTATACTATACCAACCGAACGATTAAGTATTTTATGACTGTTGGATTACGCGGTATTCAGACGTATATTGGAAGAAGAAAAAGTATGCTCTGCAATCACATAAAAGCAGTCATGATCGCGAGGAGTGAGGATGACCAGCAGACTTGAACGAAGCAAGATTTCCGCGAACACGGTGGTTGATGTGGGTTTGAATGAGAGGTGGATTTAGAATTTAAAATTTCTAAGTTCACAGCTCTAGTCTTTTTAAACTACTGGTTCTAAATTACTAAATTGTACATATTATAGATTTCTTAATATAAATACATAGTTTGGACCAAAGCTACAGGGTTCCGTCAAACGTCGGAACACACTCTATATAGATCAACCCCTGGTCTAAAATGCGGATTCATAGAGAAAGTCGGGATCGCTGGACGAGGAGTGTTTATTAGTCAAGGTGACTTAAGTGTAGGTTGTGATGTATGAAATCCACTCTTAACGGAGGTCCTGGGTTCAAGTACGAAATATTGATTTTTTTTTTTGTTTGGAGTGCTTCCTCCTTTAATGGATCTTGCGCGGCTCAAATATATGTAAATATAATCGGGGCCTGTTGGTCCCCGATACTATACGGTTAAACCGAAAAAAAAATCTCATCCTATTTGATTAATCACTAAGTATTATTAATTGGATTTATTAAGATGACGATAAATATTGTGATCTGTATATTTATTGATGAAACATTCCTCACATATTGACTTTTGGTTAATACATAAAATGAGATTTTAGGTTTTTGCATAACAATGCATTTAATATTACAGTACTATAAGTTCAAAATAAAAATCAAAATAAACACTTTACTCAATGTAACAATACAAAACAATAACAATGAGAACTCACAATCTATACAGGATGCTAAAAATCTTACTTATTGGAAATTTATTGATCAAGTATGATATGCATAATAATTTTACAATGGATGAAGCATGATCTGGAGTCCCTGTTGAGGGCGGAGGTTCATAATCAGAGTGGGCAAGTGAGTATAGTTTGATGAAAGAGTAAATTTGTAACGTTGCAGGATCATAGAAAGTGCTATCTTGACTTCCGTATTTGCAAATGTCAAGCCTACACATCTTCGAGGACCAAAGCCGAAAGGTAAAAATGCCATCAATTGGTCCTGTGTTGCTTTAGCTAGCCTTGCAGCAAATCTGTCTGGTTTGAAAAGGTGAGCATCTTCTCCCCATAATTCACGGCTATTTTGAACTGATAAAGTGGGAATGTGCACATCAATTCCTGCTGGAAGTGTAAGTCCCCCCACATTTGTTTTCTTTATCGTTCTTCTCAAAAGAAACATCACAGGTGGATAAAGCCTCAGACTCTCATTTAGTACCATGCCCAGCTACAAGCAATGACAGAAAAAGAATACGAGTTATAACTTCCAGGGTGTTGACAATAGGGGACTAGGCAGGATGTAAATTAAAGTCAGTGAGTTCAAAATACGTGTGATCATGTATCTATATATTTCTATCTTTTTCTGCTGTGTATATGTATTAAGACCTAGTTCGAGTCGAAAAGAATGGGTTCTATCGAACTCAAAAATCCATCCTTTAGAATTGAGCATCTATATATAAAACATTTGGTCAGCGTATAAGAATTTATTTGGGGAAAGATTGAGTAAAGAAATTTGGGGTCTTACAATCTTTAGTCTTGAGATGCTCTCTGTCGTTGGATTGTCTTGGCCAAAGAGTTCAAAAACTTCCTCTCTTGCTTTCTCTTGCCAATCTGTGTGGATTGCTAAGAGAAGAACACTCCAACTTAGTAGATTGGTAGTTGTTTCATGTCCAGCAAAGTAAAATGTTTTACATTCATCAATGACATCATCCACAGAGATTCTTGTTTTCTCATCAGCATCATGGTGAACCTTCAAGAGTGATCCGAGAAAATCACTTCCATAGCTCTCTGTTTGTCCTGTCTTAACATTGTCTTCTCTTTTCTTTATCATTAACATGATCGACTCACGAAGAACTTCTCGGATCTTCTCCGATTCTATATCCTCATGTGTCCTAAAAAGTTTGCTGTAAAAATATAGTAGTTCAACCAATTGAACAATCTAATATATTTAAAGTAGACATTGATGAAAATTTGAAGTATTTCTAGTCATACTCGATTCCAGGCATCCTAGTCTTTCCCATGTTCATGAAAATGAGTTGAGTTAACCTATCCAACAATTGGAATATCTGCTTCCCGTCCATGTAGCTGCTACCGAATGCAGTTTTAGAGATGATCTCCGCGCTCATATGGCTGAATTGTTCACACACTTCAATCTCTTTACCTTCATAAGATTTCCAATTTTTCAACATTGCTTCCGCTCTTTCAATCATTGCTGGAATCATGTTCTGTTGATTTTTCGGGATAACACTAGGTAATATTAGACATATAGTTATTATATCTTTTATCAAGTATTGAAGCAAGAGTTAGGAGATTGCACCTTCAAGCTTTGCCCATGGAAAGCATAATCAGCCACTTTCCGAAGTTTTGCCCATTTATCACCTTCTGCAAAAGGAAGTCCATCGCCAAATAATTTCACTACAGGACCAGTAAATTCACTCTGAGCAAATGAACCCTCCTTGTTGCTAAGAATTTCTTTGATCAAGTTAACATCAGTTACAATCAATTCCGGTTTAGAACCATGCCAAATAAGAAAAGTTTTTCCTGGTACAAATTTCAGAATTAAGTCGGTTAGTATAGGCATTTGATAAACATATAGACTACTTACTAAAAGAAAAACATAACCAGCAAAGATTGTGGTGGGTGGTAAATCTCCCTCTATCCTTAACAGACATCTTGAGTTCAAACCCAAAGAATATAGTCATCGGTTTTGGCAAGCGTTATATCCCCAAGTGGGACTACTTGGTACCAGCCGGATTATTCGGACCCTAAAACAGTACTGTACTGGACACAGGATGGGAAACCAAAAAAATAAAATAAAAAAGAAACAGAGAGAGATGACATTAATGATTACCATAAAGCTTGATCCATGAGTGGTAATGAGGCTGCAATATATGGAATATGTAATGTGTTAGTTCCATGGGAGCAATAAGGTATTTGACAGTATGTACAAAAGGCCCCCTAAATTTGAAAGGTGGACCTTTAATTCCCTGTGAATTCATAAAATATTGTAGAAAAGTTGGATAGCACAATTCTTTGTATAAGTACCAAACAAGAACAAGTAAGCCAAGAAAACTTAAGAAAATTGTTATCATGGTTTCAAAGTTTTTAAACAAGACCCTCAGTCTAATTTGAGGGAATTAAAAAACAAAGAAGCTTTGCAAAAAGTTTTGAAGGAGGAAGACAATTATTGATCCTTACCCTGACGTTTTAAACACTTAAATTACGAACTAAAATCCAAATACGTTAAAACTTTTGAAATGATAATATTGATCATGTCCACGTTTTTAATGCTGGTCAAGTGCAGCCTGCGGGAGTTCTTCCGCCTGCATTTCTTTATCTGAGCCACGTGAGCTTGCTCATAACAAGGAAACAAAAAACTTGAGTAAATTTTATTTGTCTTACCTCAACTCTTTAAGACTACCAGTTATGCTTTATCAGCATTCAGCATAATAGTGAATAGTGAGTGAGTGTTTTTTTTTTTTTTTTGGCAGGATTAATATTGATAAGTTTATTATCGGTAAAATTAGCTTCTGAAACAAAGAATAAAGATATGTTTGAAAACTACTAAGCTAATGCTATGCACAGTAACTCATCGTTATCAAACTTCTTAAAATTTGACTGAGTTTGGACTCAAGAATCTTTAGTTTTGTTGAAATAAAAATTTATTTAAAACTACATAAAATTAATATTTTAAAATTAAAATTCAAAATATTTATAACCTGAAATCATTACGGTAAAAAAAGTTCGTTTACCTCTTGATATTCGAACGATAACAAATAAAATAGGATAAAAGGGATTAGCAAAAACCATCTTGGTAATACAGTCGTGCAATAGAAGCACTGAAGTCTGACACTTTATTTCCAGAAACAAGCCGGTTAAGGGAAGGAGATGGAACTGGACGGTGTGATTGACAGGGAAATAAAGGGTGGAGACTTTTGTGTTAGCTTTCTCCATCTCAATTTATGTGGCCTTATTTAATTTGGCATGGAGTTTAAAAAAAAGATTTTTTTTTTTTTTGAAATTTATGGTTTAAAATAACCCATAAATTTTTTTTTCTAATGGAAATATTTTATAAAAGAACTGTTTCTATATATAGGAATTTGATATCTTTTTGGGGAACAAATTAAAAAAAAAAAGTAATAGATTATCACAGACCAAGTAATAGATTTTTCTGGGTCAAAGTTATTAGTGTTTTTATGGTTTGGGCAAAAATGCGACGTGTTTATGTTTTATTCATTATTTACATGTTATCCGCGTGTACTCCACACAATTTATCTTTTTTTTTTTTGTTTTTGGTGAAGAGGAGATTATATTAAATATCACAAAATAGATACATTAGTACCTCTAGAAATAGTGGTACCCAAGTTTGGACTGGTAGCCCTAGATAAAGTGGGTAGAGGCATAGCAGTATCATCTGCATGCATAGCCATCATACTATCAGTAGTAGTGGCATCCAAAACAACATGTGTGAGCACAACTAGATTTTCTGCTTTCACTAGACTATTACAAGTACAAATAGATATAGTTTTTAGTATGTATAGTAGTAGCATCTCTTTCAAGGTAAACATCCTCTGTAATGCGAGCAGGTGGTTGCAATAGTATATGCAACTGATTGAAGGTGGTCATATGAAGTCCACATCTTGACAAAAAGTGTGCAATCCTATTTGCTTCCATGAAGCTATGACGCACGACTGGATTCCCCAACCTTGTAAGTGTGCACCTGCATTCAGTAATGATATGAGCATATACTGAGTTATCATGTTCTAAAAGATGAATGATCTCCAATGAGTTTGTATCAATTTCTAAGTGGGAGAAATGATATTGCTGGGCAAGTTGGAGACCCACCTGAAGTGCTATGAGTTCCATATGTATGGGAAGGGCCTTTAATTTTGTTGGTGAAACCAAGTATCTATTGGTCCTCAGAATCTCTAAATACACACCCTTTACCCCTATAATTAGTAGCAGCATAGAAAGAGCCATATCTATATTTAACTTAAGCATACCAGTGTGAGGTGCCTGCAACTTAAATGCAATAGTTTTAGTGGAGTGATCAACCATATGTTTCTGAGTGAAGAATTTGTACTCTTGGGATCTCATGATAATTAAATTAGGGGTCATTCGGTTGCTGTATATTGGAGTAAAATCAACCATTAAATCCAACACAATTTAAGTACCATGTTCGGTTGGATTGGAAATTTTTTAATGATTGGCATAAAATTAGTACCACGTTTGGTACACTCTTATATATATGTTGCTCCCAAACGCACACACAAGTATACGTGGTCGACAAGTTATAAAGTGATAAGTTGAGTATCGTTCCCACGAGGACTATTGTTTAGACTAAATCCTAGCAAATAATTTCCTTAAAAACTATTCAGGGATCTTTTTCGATGATGATTTGTAATTTACTAACTAAGCAAACAATAATTAAAAACAAGAAATTGAAGTCAAGTAATCTAAAGAAAATTATGGGTTGTTATCAATAAAAGAGAAACAGTTCAGTGTCAGAGCGACAAACAATCCAGTTGAGTTTTCCAGTTGATTCTACTTCTTGATTTCCTAGATTGCAACTAACAGGTTAAATATATTTGTGAAAACCTATCGATTCTTCACGAGTCTATGCAAGCTACTATAACGCCTATATTTCTATGGAATTAAATCACATGCATGCACTAAAGAACTCTGTATTTAGCAAAGCAAGGCAAATAGGTATATGTCTATCCTATCCGCAAATCGATTCCCTAATGCCTAGGTTCACAATCAAGCTCTTTCTTATGTGCGTTCATAAATTCCCTCTGTCGAGTTCAACTTATAAACCGTAGATAGTGTTCAATTATCGGGCCCTAATAACCAAACAATAAGGCTCAAGAAAGAATAAACAATCTATAGTGGTAAATCAATAGAAGAAATCCACTTTCAAACATCAGCCTTCATGTAATTGCCCTAATTCTAGATCGAACAAACTATAGAATTAAGGAAAAGAATAAGAGAAAGAGAGAAAGAACTTCTTTAGAAGACATCTAGGGTTCCTCTGCTCTCCTCCACGTCCAACCCTCCTAAAAACCTAAGTTGTAATGTATTTATACTGTTTACAAAGTGCTAGGATAAGTTAAACCAAATCCTAAACTAGTTGGGAAATTTTATTCTCGCTGGCCGCAGAGCTTTCTGACACGACCCGGAATCCGGCTAGGCCGTGGGGGAACCCGACATCCTCCCCTAGACCCGTCGGGCGAACCCTTACCAATTAAATTAGGAAAATAAATATAACTCAATTCATAAATAGGAACAAGACTTAGAAAAATAAGCACAGATATACTGATACCTCTAAGCTGTACAAAAGAAATTACAGCTAACTACCTAGCATACTAGGTTTAAGGCTATGCAGACTGGACATCTAAGAGTACAAAAGAAGACAAATACCTCCTGAAGGGAGCAAAATACAACTGAAGTAATAACCAATAAACTGGTGGCCATCCAGAATAAAATCTGGCTCACCCTGACAGCTGAAGTTGTCTTCGCTACTTCACAACGTGGAGAACTCAATCCTGGAACGAACCTGCCGAAACAAAATAGATAGACAAAAACAAACAAACAACAAACAAGGGTGAGTTAAAAGGACTCAATAAGTGGGACAGACAAGCCACCTCAAAGGATAAGATAGCTAACCAGGGAGAAAATAAACAGATGAACCAAATTCCTCTTATTAAATTAGAAAAAGGCAGAGCCAGATAATAACTAGAAACGCGTATGGAATGTCAAACTCATCAACAACTAGGAACGTAAGATAGCCAAAACATATAGGTATCCGGAACACATCAACAATCAAAAATATATATACTGTTGCAGTGTGCAACTAGATCCATATACTCATACCGTTGCGGCGTGCAACCCGATCCATATATTTATACCGTTGCGGCGTGCAACCCGATCCATATATTTATACCGTTGCGGCGTGCAATCCGATCCATATATTTGTACTGTTGCGGCATGCAAATCGATCCCCGCAACCCAGAATACGAGCCAGAAATATATAGGCAAGCTGAGATATGTCCACGACATAGTATACATACCGCAGACATAAAACACAACACAATGCACACAATAGTCAGTATGTGGTGCAATGAGATGGGATGAATACATTACGATGCAATGCAGTCACATATGCCTGATACCTATCTCCGGCGCGGGACTCTCATCGTCTACCAGGAGATATATGCAATAATGACCCTTCACCAGCTCGGGACTCTCATCGATTAACGAGAAGTATATGCAATGATGACCCTTCACCGGCTCGGGACTCTCATCGATTAGCGGAAAGTATATGCAATAATGACCCTTCACCGGCTCGGGACTCTCGTCGATCACCGGGAAGTATATGCAATGATGACCCTTCACCCGCTCGGGACTCTCATCCATTACCGGGAAGTATACGCAATGATGACCCTTCATCGGCTCGGGACTCTCATCGATTACTGAGAAGTATGTGCAATAGTTACCCTTCACCGGCTCGGGACTCTCATCGCCAACCGGGAAGTATATGCAATGCTCAAATACAGAGTGCAAAGCTCTTATGCTCAATGCAATACCAACAATAGGGCATAACATATAATATACAATGTAAATTCAAAGTTAAGGCGTAATGAGTACGCCTATCGGCAGCTACACACGTAAAGAACCCGTGGTAAAATATCTATAAGAGCAAGGGCGTCCAAAGAAATAGATACAAACACTTACCTCTTCCAAAAATTTGGCATTGCTAATCAACAACCGCTTTATTCTTTGGTTTCATTGCCAAACGATCCCACTCTATTCAATCAGCAGAAAAATATATCAAATTAGGCTAAAGGCTTCATTCCTCACATCTTAGGGCAATCCGGTTCGGAGCCTAATACCCTATTCGCATACGCAATACGCAGGCCAGGCCTATGTACAGGGTTTATGGTCCCATAACCAAACTCCAAATAAATTATATTTATATGTTTCCCATAACTCACTGAGTACGAATATATAATCAACTCCATTATCGGGGTCCATTTGACCCTTTAAACTATTAATTGAACTTATTAAAATGATGTCTAATATTCCAAGTTTTACCGTTAAAACATATTCAAACACACGTAGTAAAATCAAATAATGCATTAAGATCATTACCTGAATGTTTCGGGGTAAAAATTCTACTATTTTTCCGGGTCTTTTCTCATTTTCTGGCATTTTTTTCTTATCACGTTTTGTTGCTCCCAACGCACACGCAAGTATACGTGGTCGACAAGTAATAAAGTGATAAGTAGAGTATCGTTCCCACGAGGACTATTCAGACTGAATTCTAGCAAACAATTTCCTAAGAACTATTCAGGGATCTTTTTCCAATGGTTGAGATTTTACTAACTAAAACAATAATTAAAATGGTAGAAGTGAATTCAAACAATGGAGCAAAACTTGGTTGTTATCAGTAATAAGGAGACGGTCCAGGGTCAGAGTTACGAACAATCCAGTTGAGTTTTCCAATTGATTCCACTTCTTGATTTCCTAGATTGCTAACTAACAGGTTAATTGTACCCGTGAAAACCTTTCGATTCTTCACGGTCTATGCAGGCTACTCTAATCCCTATATGTCTATGGGTTGAATCACGTGCACGCATTAACGAATTATGTGATTAGTTAAGCTAGGCGAGCAAGTATATGTCTATCCTACACACAAATTGGTTCCCCGATGCCCGGGTTCACAATCTAGCTCTACTCTTTCTTATTGCGTTCATAAATTCCCTCTTTCGAGTTCAATCTAAAAACCATAGATAGTGTTCAATTATCAGGCCTCAATAATCAAACAATTATGATCAAGAAAGAATAAACAATCCATAATGGTAAATCAATATATAGAAATCAACTTCCAAACATCAACCTTCATGTATTTACTCTAACCCTAGAACAAACAAACTATAGAATTAAAGAGAAGAATAAGAGAAAGAGAGAAAAAACTTCTTTTTAGAAGACATCTAGGGCTCCTCCCCTCTCCTCCAAAACTTCTTCCAAAGTCTGAACTCTCATCAAAAACTAAGTAAAAGAGTATTTATAGGATTTACAAAGGCCTGGTAATAAGTTACACCTAAGCCTAGACGAAATAGGACTCAAAAAATGCTCCAGGGGCGCTATAATTGGCGCCCCGCGCCTCGTAACACGCGACCCTGGACAGTTCACGTCGAACTTTGCACGCCTTTGGGGCACCCCGCGTGGGAAAACGCACCAGGCAGTGGGGCACTTTGGGAGGCGCACCACGTGCCCAACAGCGCCCGGCCAAATTCCTGTTTCCTTGCTCCTTTACCCGCTTCGTGTCGTGCCTTCGTGTGCTCGATCCAATCCGCAATCAAAATCCAATCTTTTCTTGCTCGATCATGCTTTTTAAAGCTCCAATTGCACTGCATAACAACCTACATACACACGACATAAAATTAGTATAAAACCACATTCATAAACTAGAAAACGGGTGAATAAAGCACTCAAACGTGAGGAAATATTAAGGAAACATTGGCATAAAATGCCAAACATCACGTTTCTCTGTTCAAAGTTTTGTTTCCTTTTCTGTTCTGCCTTGAGCTACACGATATATATGGATCCCCGCTACCTACCTTATCCTTTCTTTCTTTCTTTTGTCTTTTTCATTTTTTTTTATGTTTTATTTTATTTTATTTTATTTTCTTAACAAAAATTAAAACGGTGCCCTACGATATTCGAAATAATTTCAACTTTTGCATACGAGTTAGAAAAAATATATGTAACATACTCGCGAAGGCGGATCTCAAATCGGGTTCCCGAAACTCAAGATGCGAATTTAAATAGAAAAAGGTCAAATTATTTAACTTTCGGCATTTTAGCAGAAACTAGCCGAACAACATCGAAATTCACTTTTGAAAGTTTACAAAAGACACAAATAATTATACGAACCTAACGGCGCTTTCAGATTTCGAGTCGGAGCTCGTCCGCCAAAACCGAGCTCGAAAATCTCTTTTTAATATTTATCGACAATAAAACTGAAACCTTCTTCCGATGCCTACCAAACGAGGTTTGATTTAGCTCAAATTTTACAGACAGGTCCTAATGGACATTACAAAATTTTTAAAATTATCGGCACACTAATCGGAGTCCTAACTTCCGAAACGACTGACCGAAGTCGTTTAATTCTCCTCCACTTAGACTCTCATTCGTCCTCTAACGAGCCTAAGTCTAAAGCAAGATTCACGCAGATAACAAGAGAACTTGCACGACCTTCATGAGCTATTCCACGGGCATTATTTCTTATTACAGGATCAGAATTATAACACGCACATCAAACTGCTGGATAAAAATATAGCTGGATAATATCATGACTAAGCTGATCCTACCTCGATCATGAGAAGAGAGTTCTACATTTTTGAAACAAAGATACACGAAACTCTGGATGGATTAACATGATTCTGCTGACAAATCACCTCGTCGATATACTTTACGATATAGAACAAGTCGATGGAACTAAGAATTAGCTCACGCTTGAACAACGCCTTAGAGATTTAATATTAGGATTCGGTATATATTGGAGGAAGACTCCTCCACTTAGAGAATAAACTCATACAACTAATTTGAATAGAAATAGTCATCCTCGCACAATCTGTTGGATTAAGGAAGACTTAGCTAAATAGAGAACGCGACTCAGACCTGAACTACCAAATTACTCTCTCGAGTTGCCAAACAGCTGCAACTCTCGAGTTCACAATTCCATACATTTTCTATAAGCACCACCATCTGATGGATCAAATCAAATATCAAATGATGCCTCTCATTACCCTTAGTAGCCTTGGAAAACAACAATGTGCTTACCCGGCTACCTTGACACGCACTCTGGCTCAACATAGGAAACATCACAATAGGTTACTGACCCCCTAAGCTCACCAGTGCCAAATAAAGAACGGATGGAAATGGACTGAGAATAGAAATAATTAGAGCTTCAGGAAGCTCATATATTTATTTGCTTGGTTCCCAGAGCTACACTACTTCCGACTCAAACTAGCCAAAGAATCGCAATTGAATAAATAGACATTTAATGAGTTTTATGGAACAACATCTACGCCAATTTAATCTCCTAATAAGAAGGAAACTCTAACAATTTACCAGAAACCCTTTTATAACCGAGACAGGCTCATAGAATAACATGACTCTACTAGCGCCTCGAACCAAGAAGAGACACATAGATCGAGTATTACATACTAACCACTTTACACCGGAAGAAACAATGACACTTTCTGATGGTCACGAATAAGAATCCCATCATCTTACCGACACTAAGTTCCAAAAAAAGGTAGACTGACTTGACATTATAATAGAATGAGGCACAACAAGATGCCAAACAAACAATACCGATACTCACTCGCAAATCTCTCCCATTTAAACCAGATAATCTAGTAGGATCATCATAAATGCAAGGAATAAATCATATCAGAAGCTCACCCCTCTACCGCAACCAATTCTTAATAGAATTGACATCAAAAGAAACCATGGAAACATGATAGGACACCCCATTTCTAGATCGACCGGAAGAATCAAATCTTACTCACATTTAAGGGAAGAAGAAATACTTCGATCTACTACATCGGATGCCTCAGCATCCTGCCAGACTAGCAGTTTATAGAACTGCCTTTGCAGCTGAGCTGAGCCACTACCCTGATGATCACCTTCTGAAGAACCACTGCCACCACGTTCTCAACCTCTACTGGATGGTGGTATTTCTCCGGCTGATTGAGATCTAAATAAAATCTCCTGCGACTATGCAAGTGTCTGATGCTGGTCTGATGGTGAGAAAAAGAACGAATGCCTACTTGCCGGAGTAAGGAGAAACTCCTCAAAGGATAACCTGACTCATGAAAATGATAACACCTTTTCGACAAAAAATAGAAGCTGGAAAGATTGTTGATAGCTGTAAAGAGAAGACTGAATCTGATCTTAACAATCTATTGGCGCACTCTAAGAATCACGTGACACATGCTGAGATAACCTGGAAGGTGACCTCCCAGAATAATCAAAACTTTTACCTCCAAATGAGGTACCATGGTTGCCCACTAGGGCCACGAGATCTCTTGCTTTCCCGCTCTAACTCTTTCCCGCTAACTTACGGTATGCCTAATACCTTTGAGCAATATCAACAACGACATCAAATGAAGTCCCAACATCAATTTTTCAAGCCATCTAGGATCTCACGAAAAAAGAAAGGTCATCAATAAATCTTTGAATCTCTCGAAAGGCTCATGGACTAGTTCAAATGCATATTCAGCCATTTTATAGAATTCAACCTCATATTCTGAAACACCAACAGGCTATCCGACAGGCTACCCTGTCCAATCTACTCAAACTGGCAACACTTTTCATCACGCTCGCTACTCGAAAGGAACTTTTCCACGAATCTAGAAGAAAAACCGAACCAAGTTAGCTAATAAGAGAGCGGTCCACCAATCTAGGGCTGGACCTTGAAACTGGAAAGCAGAATAATCAACACCATACCGCTCGATATCAAGAACCTGAAGGATACGCTGACATCATTTTACTTTAAAAAAAACTTACACAGGGACTATCTTATGCATTGTCTGAGAATATCTGAAGGTTCAACCGGGTAAAATACTGCAACCTCTTTAGGCACTCAGACCGAACTATTACCTCGGCTGGCTAACCAGCCAGAACAATTGGTGGCGCAACACATGCTGCCTCCGGAACATAATTCACTACAGTAATATTAAGAACCGGAAAAGGAGCTCCCTGAGATCGAATGTCTGCACATGTGGCAACCTGATAGGCTACCCAACGAATAATAGGTTCTTACGGTATCTGCGTCGCCAAATTCTCGTAAAAGCATCGTAGAGAGCCAAGGAGACCACAAGGCCCTGCTCCCTTGCCCATCACAAGCTCGTACTACTGGGACCTCCGTAACTAGATAGTCAGCACGATCAAAACTCTCGGGGCTTCGTCAGTGCTAACCCCAGGCTAGACTGCTTCGTCTTAAACTCATACCATTTGCTGATTCGTCGCACGAGGGTTCACAATTACCACGAAGGAATTAACAAAAATACTTTGAATCTTAGACCGATGCACGATCAGAAATGAAGGAAGTGAAGCTTCTTAAATGCCATCATAGCCTCTTGTAGATAAGTACGGACGTCTACGTACCCAACATCGAGACTCTACTAGACACTGTCTCAGTCTAGATAGACTCTAAACCAGGCTCTGATTCAAACTGACACGACCCGAAATCCGGCTAGGCCGTGCGGGTACCCGACATCCTCCCCTAGACCTGTCGGGCGAACCCTTGCCAATTAAATTAGGAAAATAAATATAACTCAATTCATAAATAGGAACAAGACTTAGAAAAAGAAGCACAGACATACTGATACCTCTAAACTGAACAAAAGAAATTACAGCTGACTACCCAGCATACTAGGTTTAGGGCTATGCAGACTAGACATCTAAGAGTACAAAAGAAGACAAATACCTCCTGAAGGGAGCAAAATGCAACTGAAGTAATAACCAATAAACTGGTGGCCATCCGGAATAAAATCTGGCTCACCCTGACAGCTGAAGTCGTCTTCGCTCCTTCACAACGTGGAGAACTCAATCCTGGAACGAACCTGCCGAAACAAAATAGATAGATAAAAACAAACAAACAACAAACAAGGGTGAGTCAAAAGGACTCAATAAGTGGGGCAGACAAGCCACCTCAAAGGATAAGATAGCTAACCAGGGAGAAAATAAACAGATGAACCAAATTCCTCTTATTAAATTAGAAAAAGGCAGAGCCAGATAATAACTAGAAACGCGTATGGAATGTCAAACTCATCAACAACTAGGAACGTAAGATAGCCAAAACATATAGGTATCCGGAACACATCAACAATCAGAAATATATACTGTTGCAGTGTGCAACCCGATCCATATACTCATACCGTTGCGGCGTGCAACCCGATCCATATATTTATACCGTTGCAGCGTGCAATCCGATCCATATATTTATACCGTTGTGGCATGCAACCCGATCCCCGCAACCCAAAATACGAGCCAGAAATATATAGGCAAGCTGAGATATGTCCACGACATAGTATACATACCGCATACATAAAACACAACACAATACACACAATAGTCAGTATGCGGTGCAATGAGATGGGATGAATACAGTACGATGCAATGCAGTCACATATGCCTGATACCTATCTCCGGTGCGGGACTCTCATTGTCTACTAGGAGATATATGCAATAATGACCCTTCACCGGCTCGGGACTCTCGTCAATTACCGGGAAGTATATGCAATGATGACCCTTCACCGGCTCGGGACTCTCGTCGATCACCGGAAAGTATATGCAATGATGATCCTTCACCGGCTCGGGACTCTCATCGATTATCGGGAAGTATATGCAATAATGACCCTTCACCAGCTCAGGACTCTTATCGATTACCGAGAAGTATGTGCAATAATGACCCTTCACCGGTACGGGACTCTCATAACATATAATATACAATGTAAATTGAAAGCTAAGGCGTAATGAGTACGCCTATCGGCAGCTACACACGTAAAGAACCCGTGGTAAAATATCTATAAGACCAAGGGCCTCCAAAGAAATGGATACAAACACTTACCTCTTCCAAAAAGTTGGCATTGCTAATCAACAACCGCTTTATTCTTTGGTTTCATTGCTAAACGATCACACTCTATTCAATAAGCAGAAAAATATATCAAATTAGGCTAAAGGCGTCATTCCTCACATCTTAGGGCAATCCGGTTAGGAACCTGATACCCTATTCGCAGACGCAATACACAGGCCAGGCTTGCGTACAGGGTTTATGGTCACATAACCAAACCCCAAATAAATTATATTTATATGTTGCACATAACTCACTGAGTACGAATATATAATCAACTCCATTATCGGGGTCTATTTGACCCTTTAAACTATTAATTGAACATATTAAAAAGATGTCTAATTGAAACGACCTTGGTCAGTCGTTTCGGAAGTTAGGACTCCGATTGACGTGCCGATAATTTTAAAATATTTGTAATATCCATTGGAACTTATCTGTAAAATTTGAACTAAATTAGACCTCGTTTGGTAGGCATCGGAAGAAGGTTTCAGTTTTTATTGGCGATAAATATTAAAAAGAGATTTTTGAGCTCGGTTTTGGGCGAATGAGCTCCGATTCGAAATCCGAAAGCGCCGTTAGGTTCGTATGATTATTTATGACTTTTATGAACTTTCGAAAGTGAATTTCGATGTTGTTCGGCTAGTTTCCGCTAAAATGCCGAAAGTTAAATAATTTGATTTTTTTCCATTTAAATTCGCATCTTGAGTTTCGGGAGTCCAATTTGAGATCTGCCTTTGTGAGTATGTTACATATATTTTGTATAACTGGTATGCAAAAGTTGGAATTATTTCGAATATCGTAGGGTACTATTTTAATTTTCGTTAAGAAAAGAAAACAAAATAAAATAAAACAAAAAAAAAAAAGAAAATGGATAAGACAAAAGTTAGTGGCGGTGAGTACTTATGTACTAAGTTAATGATAACTAAGAAATGAGGAGCTGAGGAACAAAAAAACATAATGACAATAAGAAGCGAAAAACAGAAACATGCGAGGAGAAACGGAAACGTGGAAATAAGAGAAAAAAATGCTAGAAAATAAGAAAAGAGGCCGGAGAAAAGTAGAATTTTCACCCTGAAACATTCAGTGGGATCGTTTGGCAATGCATTCAAAAATAACGCAGTTGTTGGTCGCAATGCTAACTTTTGAGAGAGGTAAGTGTTTATATCCATTTCTTTGGAGGCACCTGGCCTCGTGGATTTTCTACCACGTGTTCCTTACGTGTGTAGCTGCTGATAGGCGTACTCATTACGCCTTAGCTTTGGATTTACATTGTATATTATATGTTATGCCCTATTGTTGGTATTGCATTGAGGATCTGAGCATTGTACCATGGCTGTAAGTTGGCATCTACTTCCCGGTTGTCGATGAGAGTCCCGCGCCGGTGAAGGGTTATTGCATCACATTGCATTCATATGCATTACATTGCATATCATATTGAGGGCAGGAGTATTCCGCCCCAGGAGCAGGAGGATTCCGCTCCATTGTATCATATTGAGGGCAGGAGTATTCCGCCCCAGGAGCAGGAGTATTCCGCTCCATTGTATCACATTGAGGGTAGGAGGATTCCGCCCCAAGAGCAGGAGTATTCCGCTCTTATGTCAGATATTGAGTGCAGGAGTATTCCGCCTCAGCTTTACATTATATCGGGTGCAGGAGTATTCCGCCCCAGGAGAGTGCAGGAGTATTCCGCCTCTGGTTTATATTATATCGGGTGCAGGAGTATTCCGCCCCAGGAGCAGGAGTATTCCGCTCCAGTTGGTTATCAGATTGGATTCCCCTCGAATGCAGGAGTATTCCGCTTCGGGATGGGATTACGGGCACATGTGACCCTTCGCATCATATTTCATCTCATTTCATCTCACTTCATTTTATTTCATTTTATTTCATACCATTGTGTAAACTTGTGATACATAACTATTGTCCTGCTTATATGTGCATTTCTTATTTGTTGTTATGTTTCTGGCACGCATCCTTGGTTGAGTTTATAAGTTTCTTACGTGTTTTCGGTTGTTATCTGGCTCTACCTTTTAATAATTTAAATAAAAGAAATTTGGTTTATCTGTTTCTTCTCCCTGGCTAGCTATCCTGTTCTTTGAGGTGGCTAGTCTGCCCCACTTATTGAGTCATTTTGTTTCACCCTTGTTTGTTGTTTGTTTCTTTTTCTATCTATTTCGTTTCGGCAGGTTCGCTCCAGGATTGAGTTCGCCACGTTGTGAAGGAGCGAAGACGACTTCAGCTGTCAGGGTGAGCCAGCTTTTATTCCGGATGGCCACCAGTTTATTGGTTATTATTTCAGTTGCATTTTGCTCCCTTCAGGAGGTATTTGTCTTCTTTTGTACTCTTAGATGTCTGGTCTGGATAATCCTAAACCTAGTATGTTGGGTAGTCAGCTGTAATTTCTTTTGTACAGCTTAGAGGTATCAGTATGTCAGTGTTTTTTTAAGCCTTGTTCTTATTAATGAATTGAATTATATTTATTTGCCTAATTTAATTGGTAAGGGTTCGGCCGACGGGTCTAGGGAAGGATGTCGGGTGCCCGCACGGCCTAACCGGATTTTGGGTCGTGTCACTAATATTCTAAGTTTTACCGTTAAAACATATTCAAACACACGTAATAAACTCAAATAATGCATTAAGATTATTACCTGAATGTTTCAGGGTAAAAATTCTACTATTTTTTCGGGTCTTTTCTCATTTTCTGGCATTTTTTTCTTATCACGTTTCTCTGTTCAAAGTTTTCCTTTTTTGTTCTGCCTTGAGCTACACGATATATATGGATCCCCGCTGCCTAACTTATCCTTTCTTTCTTTCTTTTGTCTTTTTCCTTTTTTTTTTTGTTTTTGTTTTCTTTTATTTTATTTTCTTTTCTTAACGAAAATTAAAACGGTGCCCTACGATATTCGAAATAAGTCCAACTTTTGCATACGAGTTATACAAAATATATGTAACATACTCGCGAAGGCGAATCTCAAATCATGTTCCCGAAACTCGAGATGCGAATTTAAATGGAAAAAGGTCAAATTATTTAACTTTCGGCATTTTAGCGGAAACTAGCCGAACAACATCGAAATTCACTTTCGAAAGTTTACAAAAGTCACTAATAATCATACGAACCTAACGGCGCTTTCAGATTTCAAATCGGAGCTCGTCCGCCAAAACTGAGCTCGAAAATCTCTTTTTAATATTTATCGACAATAAAACTGAAACCTTCTTCCGATGCCTACCAAATGAGGTCTGATTTAGCTTAAATTTTATAGACAAGTCCTAATGGATATTATGAAAATTTTAAAATTATCCGCACACCAATCGGAGTCCTAACTTTCGAAACGACTGACCGAGGTCGTTTCACTTTCTTGGAAGCCTCGCTTCTAGTATAGCTCCCAAATTCAAAGCTATCACTGAAGCTTTGCTCTCAAAATAGCTTCCAAATTCGAAGGCTTTCTTAGAAGCTTTGCCTTCAAAATAGCTTTCGATTAATCACTTTGGTCCAAGCCTTGCTTTTCAATGTATTTTGCTCAATTTTGATTGTTCTTGCCTGGAATTAATCCAAACCAATCCTACAATCACAAACACGATAAGTGAGCATAAGAATCGCAATTATTCCATCTAACGGACGACTAACGTATCAAAATGCGAGGAAATATTAAGGTGAATTAGGCCAATAATTCCAAACATCACCACCCCATACTTAAATCTTTGCTCGCCCTCGAGCAATAACCAAAACTAATTTCCCAACTAGATCCCAACACTCGATAGAACAGGTCTACCTATGATTATGGCTGATACCGACCATTAGACAAGAGCATAAATATGTACCATGGGACCCACAATATACCTAAAGTTATCAAATTTCAAAACACTAGAACGACCAACCCAAGACATCGCAATTTCAAAAACCGACTCAATGAAATCAAGTTTTCACAAAATCACACCTGCTTACTCAACCAAGAAGTCAATAACTTCACCTATCTCTCACAAATTATGTACCCTCACCCAAAAATAATAAATCAAGAGAGCGTCCCAAAAATCACACAAAGAATAAATTTAAAGAATCGATTAGGGACATAACATAGAAAGAATTCACACGCTCTCACGAAAAAGTTCACGTGCCACACACGATGTACCATAGGCTTGCCCGTAGTGTCGGATTCTACTAATATAAGCTCACTCCTATTGGATTAACTAGGACTTTAAGGGTTGTAATGTAGGCTAAAGGACTGGTAGGATAAATATGGATTAAATAGTGACTACCTCCCTAAGCACTTTAATACATCACTGTCAATTTTTAGCTCAACTCTTCTCAAAACCAACCAAGCAACCGCCCAACATACACTCAAGAATTTCCCTCTCAACTTTAAGCATTTTCTTAAATTTTGCGCAACACTAGCAAGGATTGACTTTTTTTCCTTTTATTTTCGATATTTTTCTCTTTTTCATTTTTTTTCTTTTCCTTTTCTTTTAAATATATTTTTTTCTTAACCTTGCCAATGATTTTTCAAAGTGCACCATATTTTTCTTTCATTGGTTCCACTCAAAAGCCATCCAATTTCTCCAACCACGACTCCACAAACAAAAGAATTTTTTTCAATTAAAGTGCTCTAAGGAGTATGGGTTCACAAAGAAGATAATTAAGAACAAAAGAGATAAGGCTTGTAATGTGAGTGCCAATATAAAGGTCAATAGGCTCAAAAGGGCTTAATAGGAATAATATTAAAGGGTAGGCTAATCAAGGCTAAAAGGACTTATCAAAGAAACGACTATATCATTTCCCGACTAGAGCAAACCTAGGATTTCGCTTTGAACACACACGGGGCAAGTTCTAGACATTAATATGCGAGCACGGAACATAAGAAAGAATACCTCACATCACACATGACACATAGTTCACTCAAGACGGTTTCATTCCAACTCTCGGTTTAAGCAAATAAGGTGCAACTCTTGTAATTTAAGCACCAAGGCACAATGGTTCACAAAAGAGTCAAATAATTGAACTTAAGTGTCTCAAGAAGGTCATTCTAATTTTTCTATGCGTGCATCACAATTTCAAAACCAAAAGGGATTCAAAAATGAGAAATGCTCAAGTCCAAATTCACCGGTATCAAACAAACCAAAGGCACCTAGAGTTCTATCATTTTCCTAAAATATTCTACTACTAATACTACACTACTCCTAAAAATAAAAACTACCCGGTTCAAAGGTCTACCCATGGAAAAGAACCGAGGTCATAAGAAAAACCATGGGGCGAATGACATGTACCGCTAACTAAAACTAAAAAAGATTTTTTTTTTTTTTTAAAATTTTCATTTGTTTTCTATTTTTTTTTTATTTTTGTATATTAAAGCAAGAAACAAATAAAAATAAATTCAAGTGACAAAAATAAAAATTGCTAAAAAGAAATTCCTAATGGTACAGTCATCCATAACCTCAAAAAGAACGGAAGTTCCCCCACCCCACACTTAGAATCAAGCGCTGTCCTCAATGCAAATAAGTAAATGAATAAATTTTGCAAGTGGGTAAGAAAACTCCTAAGAATCTCTAGCCCTTGGTGCTAGCATCCTCCAAGCTTCCGTATAGCATGAGGTACTCAGACTTCGCCTAACAGGTCATCCATATTAGGCAGGGGTGAGGACACCCCACACTTAAATTCGACATTAAATGAACCTTCAATCTAAAGAATCACCCAAAGTAATATACAACCATAAAAAAAAAAAAAATAATAATAATAATAATAATAATAATAAAATAGAAAATAAAAGTAAAGCAAGCAAATTGGGTTGCCTCCCAAGAAGCGCTTGATTTAATGCCGCGGCACGACGAAGACAACTTCACCACTTTTGTCTCCACCTAAAACTTATGAATTGAATCCAAACTTTGTCTCAAGCTTATGACTATGGTATTGGGGTGGTGGCAAAAATACGAAAGCACCAAGTAACCAATGTTACACTTTACACTTCTTACCTTTTAAATGAGGGATGGCTTTTTGTCTCCTCGACATCACAAACTTTAAAATATAAGCACCTTGTTCCTCCTCCTTTGGTTTCTTCATAGGCTCGGGGGGCTAAGTTTTCATGTCACCATCCAAACACAATGTCGAAAAATGATTGGAATGAGGTCCAACGCGCTTCAATTCTAAAATAACATTACTTTTGACACCCTCACTTGCACAAACACTAGAGTCCTCAAATATGATGTTTTCTTTTTCCTCACTTGACTCTAATGTAATTTTTTCAACTTTGGCATCATCAACTAATATTAGGTCGAATGGTAGAAATTCTATTTTTTGCTCCTCGAATTGGTTCCTAAGCTCTTCTATCTCAAATCTACTATTCACGACAATTGATAATTGGGCATTAGACACCTCAACCATATCACTCAAATTCGCCTCCAAGTCGTGAATAGCTAAGCCAAATTGATCAATTTCTTGTGTGAGCTCCACTCTTTCTTCCATACACTCCCTAGTCATATTTGTTATTTCCTTAGAGAAATCCTCATATACTTCAAAGAGTTTGGTCTGTTCCATTATCCAAGTTCCGCTAACAACTTGCACTTTATCGCTCCTATCAAACTCACAAACACTATTAGAATTATCACACCTATTGATTGGGGAAGGAGTATGACACTTAGGACAAGAATTCCACAGACCACCACACAATTTGTAAAAGTTCCAGTCAAAGGTTGTAGAAAATTCACATAACCAGTCCCATAGGGTTGAGAGACTTGGACAATTTTCCCAAAGTGAGTTCCTCCACACAGTAAACAAAGATCATCAAACATTGAGCAACTATCATTCGACCAATTTTTATTAAAATATGTCATGTTAACAAGTAACACAATAATAAATTAGAGAACAATTAAACCTGAATAGAAAATAATAAATCGTTCAAAAATAGAATAGTCAACTATTTACTCCCCGTCAATGGCGCGAAAAACTTGCTGCTCCCGTACGCATACGCAAGTATACGTGGTCGACAAGTAGTAAAGTAATAAGTTGAGTATCGTTACCACGAGGACTATTGTTTATACAAAATCCTAGCAAATAATTTCCTTAAAAACTATTCAGATATCTTTTTCGATGATGATTTATAATTTACTAACTAAGCAAACAATAAATTAAAAATAAGTAATTGAGATCAATAAAAGCAAACTATGGGTTGTTATCAATAAAAGAGAAACTGTCCAGAGTCAGAGCGACAAACAATCCAGTTGAGTTTTCCAGTTGATTCTGCTTCTTGATTTCTTAGATTACTAACTAATAGGTTAAATATATTCGTGAAAACCTATCGATTCTTCACGAGTCTATGCAAGCTACTATAACGCCTATATTTCTATGGAATTAAATCACATGCATGCATTAAAGAACTCTGTATTTAGCAAAGCAAGGCAAATAGGTATATGTCTATCCTATCCGCTAATCGATTCCCTGATGCCCATATTCACAATCAAGCCCTATTCTTTCTTATGTGCGTTCATAAATTCCCTCTGTCGAGTTCAACTTATAAACCGTAGATAGTGTTCAATTATCGGGCCCTAATAACCAAATAATTAGGCTCAAGAAAGAATAAACAATCTATAGTGGTAAATCAACAGAAGAAGTCCACTTTCAATCATCAGCCTTCATATAATTGCCCTAACTCTAGAATGAACAAGCTATAGAATTAAAGAAAGAATCAGAGAAAGAGAGAAAGAACTTGTTTAGAAGACATCTAGGGTTCCTCTGCTCTCATCCACGTCCAACCCCCCTAAAAACCTAAGTTATAATGTATTTATAATGTTTATAAAGTGCTAGGATAAGTAAAACCAAATCCTAAACTAGTTGGGAAATTTTATTCACGCCAGCCTCAGAGCGTTCTTGGAAGCCCCGCATCTAGTATAGCTCCCAAATTCAAAGCTATCTCTGAAGCTTTGCGCTCAAAACAGCTTCCAAGAAAGCCTTCAAATTCCAAGGCTTTCTTGGAAGCTTTGCCTTCAAAATAGCTTCCGATTCATCACTTTGGTCGAAGACTTGCTTTTCAATGTATTTTGGTCCATTTTGATTGTTCTTGCCTCCGAATTCATCCAAACCAATCCTACAATCACAAACACGATAAGTAAGCACAAGAATCACAATTATTCCATATAACGGACGAATAATGTATCAAAATCGAGGAAATAGTAAGGTAAATTAGCAAAATATTGCCAAACATCAATATAATACTCACATAACTTAACGAGGAAATCTATGTATTATTTTATACGGGATAGAAGGTGGAATAATAATGCGGGTATTAGTTATGCGGGTATTAAAATTATAAAATGACAAAACTAACCTTCAAAATAGTAAAAATATTTTTTTAAATTTTGTTTGAAGAATAAATAAATATTTTAATTATCCATTGTATATTAATTTTTGATTTATTAATTATTCAAAAAAGAAAGAATCCCCACATAGAAATGCATGCATTATTTCTTATCCCTACATTATAATTCATGCATAACTTATACCCATATTATTACCTACATTATTAATACCCTCATACTAATACCCATATTTTTAATACCCGCATTAATTATTAATACCTGTGTAGGAAGTATTTCAACCGATCAACCCCTTAGTGTTTAAATGAAGGCAAGTATCATTAAAAATATTATGATTGCAATTTAGCCACAAATGCCATAGGATAAAAAGAAACAAATCAGTCCAAGTGGTGTACAAATTTGGCCAAGCTATTGGAGTATAAGATAAAGAAATCCATAGGTCTTTCAGCCAGCTGTTAGTATGGACAATCGAATTAACTGTGTAAGACAAGTTATTCTAGGCTGTTTATTTTTCGGTTTAAACCGATAAACTGAACAAGTTATTGGGTTATCGGATTATCGGTTATTTAATGGTTTACAAAAAAAAAAATTATTGGATTATCGGCTCGATTATCGGTTTTGCACATTTTCTTATTGGTTAAACCGATAACCCAATAAGGTTTTTAAATTTAATATGTTGCACTTATGTATATAAAAGTAGTATACTTATTTATTCTTATTTGGAACTTGACAACTTCAAATCCTAATCTTATTTTACTTGTTTATCTTTCAGTTCACCTCCTCCATTTCAAACATCGATTTACTATTTCAATCCTCACTTCCCCCATTTCAAACATCGATTTACTATTTCAATCCTTACTTTTTCCATTTCAAACATCGATTTATTTTTTCAATCCTCACTTCCTCCATTAGTTTATAGAACAATGAAACATATTTGAATCTATTGTTAGTTGCTCTTTTGAAAATGGTAAATGATTTAAGAGGCATTTGAATCCGCTATGAAAACGAAGCCAATTTTGTATTAGATGCAATCATTTAAGAAGTGATTATTTTACAATTGTTAGGCCTAAGTTTCTTAATATTTAAATTAAAAACCGAGCCGATAAGAACCTAAAACTGATAATTTGAAAACCGATAACCGATATCGTATTGATTCGGTTATTGGTTTAGCACTTTTAAAAACTGAAAACCGATTGTGTAAACCGATAAGGTCCAAAACCGTACCGAACCGACCGAACAAATATTTCATTTTAGGTAGTGTAAGCAATTTCCAGATCCAAGAAAAGTCAGTATCAATGGTGTCACAAGATGTAAGGAGAGGGTATAGGGATTTTGTAGAAAACAAACCATTGAGATTTAATGCCCAAAGGGAAGATTGTCAAGGTTCCATGTAGAATTTTCTCTTAGGTTTGCCACTGTTAGAATAGTATCTGCCAGAGTAAGAGGACCATGCATGATAGTCCTAAGTGGTAGGAGTGAGGGGATCCACTTATCCGTCCAAAAATGTACTTGGTCCCCTTTCCATAATAACCATCCAATACCTTGCTGACACAAAGCCCAACCCTTTTGTTTATTTTTCAAAATAAAAAAGAGTGGAGAAGGTTAGGTTGCATGAACATTCTCCAGGACAAAGAAGCTAATGAGGTGATATTCTTATGATTTGATTATTTGATATGAAGACCACCTAGATGTTTAGGTTTTGTGGAGTGTCCCAATTAACATAATGAAGCCACTTATGGGATGTGGTTAACTCCAGACAATTTATCATTTTAGCTGATTGAGAACGAAGTGCTTAGTAGGTGCTCCTTAAATTATACGTATTTGAGTGTCAAGAAATCTTATTATATGCCTTAAATGCCATGTATTTCATTGTTTGACAAGTGAACAATTTCGTATATTAACTTAACTGCAAGAGGGTGCTGCTGAATTTCTATAATTGTATAGCAATTGAAAATATCAGCTTTAGCGGTAAAGAGACAGTTGCCACTAAAAATATAATAGGCTATTCTACTGTGGATATCTGCTTAAAAATTACTTTGGGAAATCTTATTTGTAGCGCTAATACGTACCTTTTGTAGCGCTTAAAGTTACCACAAATTGTAAACTTTTAAAGGCGATGGTAGACAGTGTAATGTTGTAAAAATTAAGGCTTCTACAAGCTGAGCCCATTAGGATTACATGGAGGCTACTCCACCAAAACCTAACTCACACCTATAAAATTGGGTCTATATTCTCTAGCAAAGTTATCTCCAAAGTTCCATCAGATCATATCAAATCCCATAAATTCGGGATCCACAAATATTCAAGACACCAACTTTGTTTTCCAAGCCGCTTCTTAATAATCAAATATTTCAAGAAGATGTATTTTCCTACATTCTGGAGATACGCTATTCTAGCCCTCGAATTATGTGATGAATAATAAGTCTCTTCTTCTTTATTTGTATTGTGATTGCAATTTATTTTCCATACTTAAGAAAATTGTTGCAAATAAATTGGCACGCTCAGTGGGACCAATTCTATCTTTTATCTCTTCTCTCACAAGTTAAAGCAAGCATTCAACAATGGTAGCGCCAAATCCGGGAGCAATATCTCGATACTTCAAATCTCGTCTTCGTGTGCTCTCAAACAAGACTAGAAGTGGGGGCATTTGTAGACAGTATAATTTTGTAGAAATGAGGGATTCTACAAGATGAACTCATTAAGGTTACTTTGAGGCTACTCCACCAAACCCTAACTCACTCCTATAAAAAGGGGTCTATACTCTCTAGCAAAGTTATCTCAAAAGTTCCATGAGATCACATCGAATCCCATAAATTTGGGACCCACAAATAGTCAAGACACCAAATATGTCTATGAAGCCGCTTCTTGATAATAAAATATTTTAAGAAGATGTATATCTTCCTACATTCGAAAAATATGCTATTCTAGGCCTCGAATTATGGATAAATATTTTAGGAGAAGAATCAAGGGAATACACAAAATTGTTCCTACAATTGTGATGAATAATAAATCTCTTCTTCTTTATAATTGAATTGTGATTGCAATTTATTTTCCATACTTATGAAAATTTGTTTTAAATAATTTGGCACGCCCGGTGGGACCTCTTTACAACATCACACTAAGAAAGAGACTACTCCAAAAACTGTCCCTGATACTGAGAAGAAAATTGCCAAAGAATCTGATATAGAAGCCGAGAGAGTGATTCTCTTTGGCCGGCCGGCTTTAAGCAACCTTCGCATTTCCTGCTAAGATCCTGCCGGGTTGGACGAGCCAATAACTTGAAGGCGTTCGGTCTGTTTTTTGAGCAAGAATCACAGCCTTACCATATCTTCACCAGGATACGGACTCCAAGTTCTTATAGCAGAGCACGAGCAGATTTATCATCAGTTGAGGACGCACAACAAAAAAATATCAAAATCCAGGGTGTAATAGACCAATTGGAAGAAGAAACGTTTATGTCTGGTCCTTTCGGGTCGCCTGACCTGGGCTGATGGCGCTTCATAATGGCTTGTCTGGAACTATTTCGGCTTGGATTGAAAATACTGGACAGGAAAGGAAAACAAACTGTTGGTGGTTGAAAAACTAAAGTGTCAAGGGAACAAAACTCCAAGGCACAAACTCCACCACCTCATTTTCATCAAAGAGTGGCAAAGCAGCAAAAAGGTTTGAAGTTTAATAAGCTTTTTGATTTGTTGAAACAATTAAAGCTTAATATGCCTTTCATGGAGATTATGCGAGAGGTTTCAGGATATGCAAAATTGTTAAAAGATCTTCTGTCTAAGAAGGTTGACTTTAATGAGGTAGAGATGGTCCAGTTTAATAAGGTGTGTAGTGTTTTTATTACAAAGCCTCTAGCTAAAAAGAAGCAAGGTCCTGGTAGTTTTACAGTACCGTGCTCTATTGGCGATCTCACAATTGGTAAGGCCTTATGTGATTCTGGTGCAAGCATTAATCTGATGCCGCTGGAAGTATACAATAAGTTGGGTTTGACTGGCGTAAGAGAGACTTCAATACGAATCCAACTGGCAGATAGAAGACAAAAGCACCCTGTTGGAATAGTTGAGGATGTACTTGTGCATGTAGGTAGTTTCTTGTTTCCAGTAGATTTTGTGGTTCTTGACTGCCCCATTATTAAAGATGTTCCAATTATCTTAGACCGTCCATTCTTGGCTACTCGTAGAGCAGTGATTGATGTTGATAAAGGGAAGATGACCTTGAAGCTGTATAATGAAGAATAGTTGTTGAAATTGGCAAAATGCTAAAGTGACATTGTGATTATGTGAATTGTTCGAGTGTACATACATGCGAGCCTGAATGAGCCATGGTTTGAGCTGATTATGTCGTGCCACGACATTAAATAAGGCGTTTTTCAAGAAGCAACCCGTGATTATAATTGTAAACAAGCTAAAAAAAAGACAAAAAGACCAAAAAAAAAATTAAAATTACAAAAAAAATCTTTTGAAGGAAGTTACTTGGTGAATTTCTTTGTTTTGCAGGTTTCAGCTGGTTTGGAGTCTAAGTGTGGGGTGTCTGCAAACCCACATGCTTGAAGATGAAGTCCTTCTATGAGGTATGCCAAGCTTTAGGATCAGGAAACTAAGAGCTTGAGGCCACCTTGATATGCTAGTAAAGAGGGTCATCTCCAACAGTCCAATTCAACCCCAACAGTCCAATGTTACAGTCAGCTTTTGAGCCTACTTGGTTACCAAACTATGGGATATGATGCCTGAACTATACCCATTGAAGATGAAGGATACAATAGGGAACAATGAGGGCCAAAGGAATTTTTTACTAATAATTTGTTTCTGCAGCTTCTTAACAGGGCAAGTTTTTTGGGACATCATTGACTTCCATGCATTTTCAGTTAAGAATGCAGACAACAAAGATTCTGAAAGGTCATAAAAAATGCTATGTCTACTAGCTAGGTGCTCTTTTGGAAAAGTATAGGCTCTGTTTTGCCTGCCTTTGCTGGCTCTGTGTATCTTATCATGGCTTTGGAGCTGCTGATGCTTTCCTTTTATTCAATATGAATGATTCAACTAGCAAACATCACAATGCTGCTGCACATAGTGCTTTCTATCAACAGATCTGGATGCAGGCATTTCCTTTTGTAAGGATTGATACTCTCTTCAATTTGGCTATCTTCAATACAAAGGATAGCCAAAATGAAGACTTGTATATCACCTTTTATAAGTTTTTTAAAGTAGTCTTAATACATAGGCAAAACATTTTTTGTAAAGGGAGAGACTCCCTCACTAAAACTCCTTGTTTTTTGTTAAGAGGTGTTATCTATCCTAGGATAGTGAGAAGTTTTAAGATGCTGCACATGAATCCCTTTTCCTATAGGTTTATGGATACCGTCATGTATTTGGAGGTAAGGTTTATGTCCCCCTCCATTATTTGTATTATATGTTATGTATACAAAGGTAGGGGTCTATGCCCAACCCCGCACTGGAACTGGTCAGAGTGCCCTGAAAAGCACCTTATACTTGATCTAGTGAAAATTAAAATAAAATAAAAAAGTCATGCTATGGGGAAAGTCTGAGTACCTCGTGCCCTATGGAAGCTCACAAGGATATTCTTCGGGCTTAGAGCCCCAGGGAGTTTCTCTATTACCCTTAGTTTTTATTTTTAATGCATTGAGGGCAATGCCTGATTTTAAGTGTCGGGTGGGAGTCTTCCTATTTGTGCTAATAATCCCCTTTGGTTTTTCTTTTTGCATCGGTTCTTTTCTAAAGGAAGTAGTTTGAACCGGGTATCCTCTTTAGTTTTTCTTTGTATATTGATTATTTTCCAAAGGAAGTAGTTTGAACTGGGTATAGCTAGGTAGATTTTTTTAGGATTAGAGTGAGTCTAGTTTTATATAGATACTTAATTTTGGGTATGTGAACTTCATGTATATATTCTGCCATGATCCACTTGCCTTAAGAAACATTTAGTGCATTGTTTGAAGCCTATGATCATGATGTTAACTCTAGATTTGCTTGAGAGTTTGCTTGTATTTGCTTTGTTTGAGAGTGGGAATTGGCCGTTTTGAGTAGGTTATGTGCCTTGTGTGAGTGAGGATTTTGTTTTCTCCATGATTAATACTTGATGTCTAGAACTTGTCTGGTGCATGTGCAAAGCGAAATAAGAAGTTTGCTCGGCGAAGAAGTGATATGCGCTTTCCTTTCATAGAAAATTTGTTTGAAGCCTCAAATTTAAATGTTTACCAGTGAAACTTTTACCCTAACTAACCTTTTTGAGCTTGTAACCTTTCTTTGTTAGCCATTGGAATTCCTGTTTCTTGTGCTAAATACTTGTGAGTTGTACTTGTGGTGTCATGAGCCTAAAAGGCTAGTTAATGAAGTGGAAAATTTTTGTTGTTGGAGGAAGACAAAAGGTGCTTTAGGTAGAGGCTATGTGGAGGGATTTACTATTTTTTTTAAAAAGAAGGAAAAGAAAGTGAAAGCTTGAAATGTTGTGCAAAAACTGAGATACAAAAAATCACTGTTAGAAAGAAAGAAAAAAAAATGAGTAGTCCCTATTATTAGCTCCTACCTTTGCTTAATGAAAAGGGTTGGTAAAAGTTGACTCTGAGATGGTAAAAGAAAGATTGGTTGGAAGGAAAGAGAATTGAATTAATTGTGGTGTATTAAATTGCTTGGGGTGGTTAGTCGCTATTACCTAAATGTATCCCACCTGTGCCATTGCTTACATTACAACCATAAGAAGTCCTAATTGATCTTAGCCGAGTAGATAGACATTAGTCGAGTCCTACACTAAGGGTAAGCTTATGGTACATCTTGTGTTACATGTGAGTTCTTTTCTGAGAGTGAGTGCTTCATTTTTATGTGAACTTTAGTTCATGTTCATTCTCTTGTGTGAATTCCTTCATTAAAACTTTAAATTAATTGTGAGGGCACATGATTTACGAGAAGCGAGCTGTTTTATTAGTCTCTTGAATAGAGTGAGTACATGCATAACTTATTGAGTGAGTCTAGAGTTGATAAGGGACTGGGAGATTGATTTGGTGTACTTGATTATTTTTAAATATTCTTGGCTTGGATTTCGTGTGAATAAAGCATATAAGTGCATATGCAACTTGTTAAGTACCTATATAAACCCAGGTGATTGTGTGAGCTTTTTTTGTGTATCTTGAGTTCAAGGTATAAGTTTCTTGAGGATGAGCAAAAGTCTAAGTGTGTGGTTGTGATATTTGGCTAGTTTACCTATAAGTTGAGGTATTTTTACCATGTTGTGATAGTTAATTTAAGAAATTGAGTTGATACTAATTGAGTTGTTTTGTGTTGTAGGAATTGAACATGGTGAATTGAGCAAGAAAGTGCTAGTTTTGGAGTTAAAAGTAAAGATGTGAAAGATTTCAAGTGATCCATATGCCGCGCGAGTGACACGGGAAGAAATAGAGTTTTTGCTTAGGAGTGGAGAAAAAATTTCAGCATATTTAGGCCGCGTGGCACACGGGTGGCACGCGAAGCACAAAGCTGTGGGGCGAAAAAATAAGGACTTTTTGGTACTTTTGCTTAGTTTTCTACAGGGAATAAAAGCTTATTTTGCCTCCATTATGAATTTTACACCGGGAAAGAAGCAAAAAGGAGGCTAGAGCTTTGGAAACTTCAAGAATAGAGTTTTTCCTTAATTCTTCCTTACTTTTTGTAATTTAATTATTCATGAATTACATTGACATGATTATCATGAATATGAGTGGATAATTTATCCATTATAGGGTTGATTGAACCACTCCAATACTTATGTGCTATGAATATTTATTTTAAGGAATGAAACTTGTGAATTCTTTCTATCTAAGTGTTTATGTTTTGATTGTTATCAATTGGAAGGGCCCCCAATTGATTATTCCCATTATTCTTGTGTGTCTAGGGATAGATTCATATGTTTGGGTTAAACATTTAGCAATATTTCAACTAAAACCAAGGTATTACTTAGGTTGTCAATAAGGTGATTTGTGACCATTGACCCTGATTGTGCACTATACTTGTAGTCCTATGTATCTTCATTAATTAATTGAGAAATTGGTTAGTGAAAGTTGCAACTATTACATGGGAGTGAATAGTTGTGAATTTGGAGCAAGTGTTCAATAGGAAGAACCAAGGTGAATTTGTTAAACCATTATTCTAACACATAGGTAGGAGTTGGGTTGATCAATCCTAGGCTTTTAAATCTTTGATTAATTTATTTCTTAATAATTCGCTATCTACTTTTATTACATTGAAACCATCTTATAAATACAAAACGTCAAAGTTAATTGGTTCGATAAATTAGTTTGATTAGCAACTAGATTTCGAGTGTTCTCTGTGGGATTCGACCTCGGGACTTTAAGTACCGAGCTATATTTGCAGCGACCGCTTAGTTCCTTTTATAGGGCGCAGTTGGGCGTGTTCCGTGGGTATCTTATTTCCGCATCAAGTAGAGTTTTACTAACATAATAAATAGGAAATTATTTACCTCCGTCCTCACAGACGAGCAATGCACTTACGGCCACTTCTAAGACAACAAGGTAGAGAAGCAACACTTCCCCGTCCATCGATTCTGAGAGCAGTGGAGGGTTTGATAAGTATTGCTTCAATTCTTTCAAGGCTTACTTGCATTCTGGCATCCAATCAAACCTTGTGTTTTTTTTCAAGATTAGATAGAATTTGTGACACCATTCGGATGAACTCGAGATGAACCTGCTGAGATAGGCTACCCGACCGGTCAAACGTTGAACATCCTTCACAGTTGTGAGCTTGCTCGGTATGTCTTCGATTGCTTGCTTTGATCCTTCTTTGAGATATGATGAATCCCAAGAACTTCCAAGATCCGACCCCAAACGCGCACTTCTCTGGGTTCAGCCTCATATCGAATTGCCTCAATATTGCGAATGCCTCCTTCAAATGATCAAAGTGATTTTTCCCTTTCAATGACTTCACCAACATATCATCTATATAAACTTCAATTGTTTTTTGGATCATGTTAGCTAGCTACTCTGCTCGTCTACCGTAACATATACTTTCCGCTCTGCTTTATCTTCGAAAAGAATAACTTCCTCATATTCTTCTGTCATCGAGTCCCCAGCTTTCTATTTATTAGGCTCTCTAACACACACCGGAATCTTGGTGAAGTCCTTGTCTATTGGGATTGGATCCATTTTGTCTTCTCCAGCCAAGGATTCCTGTGACTATAATTGCTAATGTAGGGCACTCGAACTAGCCCCTCCCATGGGGTGGGAAATTTGACAACTTGATGCAAAGTCCACGAGACTGCTCCCATGGCGTGGATCCACGGTCGACCCAAAATCACGTTGTAAGCCATATCTCCTCCCATCACTTGGAACAAAGTTTCATTCTCAACACTTTCTACATTTGTCTTTATCATGATTTCCCCTAACGCCGTTTCACTTGAATTATTGAATCCCGATAACACTGTATATCTGGGCACAATCTTATTGATCAGCTGCAACTGATCGACCACCCTCGACTGTATTATATTAACCAAATTGCCAGCATCGATCAAAACTCGTCTTACATCGGATCATCCACTCTCATTCTGACTACCAAGGAATCGTGATGGGGATGTATCCTTTCATCAAATTTGTAACGCCCAAACACAATGTCGTCATTCATAACTTCTCTCATCCGTTTGTCCCTTGTAAATGATACTTTTGCATATTTCTTCATTGTGTATGTCACTGCGAAGACCTCAGCCCATCCGGTGATGACATTCACTGTTTTCCTTAGAGACAAAGGCTCTGGCTGTTGATGGTCATCTTTCTTATTATTAAAGTTCTCCTTTCCTCTTTCTGTTAGAAATTCCGTTAAATGTCGACTCTCCAGCAACTTAGCTACCTCATAACGCAGAGCCTTACATTCTTCGGTCGTGTGCACATGATCATGATGGAAAGCACAACACAAGTAATCGTATCTCTTATTCGGATAAGTTTTCATACGACCGGGGAGTTTCACCACTTCATCATCCATTTCTCTCAATGTATTCACCAAACTTACCGTCGAAACACAAAAATTATACTCTAAAATCTTTGGAGACAGTGGGTCCTTCAGAGAAAAAGATGGACCTGACTGCTCCTTCTTCGGTTGACTCCTCGAACTACTAGCTTCGTGTCTATTTCTACTTTGACAAAGGAAACCGTAGGGCTCGAACCGCTGTCAAACCTTGGAATTTCGCCTGTCAAAAATTGCAACTCTTCTTTTTCTACCTAATCTTGGCTCACATTCACGATGTAGATCATCAAAAGTGGTCGGAGTGATCTCCCTCAACCGATCTTTCAACTTCCTATATGCCTTCGATGCACTTTTACTAAAATTGTTTATGAAAGATAGACAAGCCCATCTCTCCTCGACATGTGGGATGCTCAACTTTTCTACGTTAGATTGTTCCAAAAATTCTTTGATCATTTCATTCGGCCATTGCCTGATATTAAATATGTCCTCCACTCTCTGTTCTATATTTTTGGCTCCTGTGTGAGCCCGAATGAATTTTGCTTCCATGTCATCGAAATTTGCTATCCCATTCTCAGGCAATTGGATATACCAATTCACTTCTCCCCCCCTTACCGTTTCAAAAAATTTCTTATTCACCGAATTGCTCTCATCTGTCGTCAAGTCATTCGACTGCACTGTGATTACGAATATATCTACGTGATTCCTCAGACTCTCCGGTAGCTTGAAAGTCTTAGGAATTGACAATGGGGCCGCGCTCAGTAGAAACGGCCGCTTTGAGATTTACTTCATAGGGGCGTCCTCTATAAACTTTGGAAACCCTAGCAACTTTTCCATAAACGACTTCATCTCATTAAACCTCTTCTCCACTGTATCATTCAACAACGTCTGCATTTTAGCCAACATCCTTACTTCTGTCATGATGGAGACCAGAGCCCCCGTAGCCACGGCGGCCGTACCCAACTGTTCAAGTCCCACTCCCGCTTCAGGCCCCCCTGTTACTGTGCCCTGAGGAGCAGAGATTAGAGTGCCTGCAAGGGGTATTGCTATGACTTACAGAGCAAGACAAAAGCTGCGAGTGTTCCCTTATCATCTGCTTCTATTGATTCTGCTTAATCAAAAATTCACACAATAAAGTGTTCGTATCAACTAACATTACCTTGACCGCGGGTACCTTGCCGGGTCGACTTCCTCGAGGCGTATTTGACTGCGAACCGGCCGCATTGATGTTCAAGGGCGGATCCTGCTCATGGTGGGATGATTCGCTGATCTCCTCCCCGGCAGCTGGAAGCTAGACCCCGTTGGTGGGGTTTGGGTGAAGCATGTTGTCTCAAGCGGTGGTGTTGGTGTTGTTTGCATTATTGCTTTGATCATCTGCCATCGCGCACACAAAAAATATAAATGTAAGATGAATCAAATACAAATTTTAGAATAAATCGATTGCCTAGGCCCCACGGTCGGTGCCAAATTCTATTTCCTAAAATATTCCTTCAGGTATTACAATTAATTTTTTATTTAGTTGAACCACAGGCGATCGTTTTATATTAAAATTTAATGGTTGATCGCTAAACTTACGTTAACAAGCTTAATCGTTTTGATATATAATGGATGGTCACTGTAATAATATTCGGACAATAGCACAGCACGATAAGTGACAAGAAACAGATTAACGAATAGTATATTCAACGATTAATGGTGCGAGCAGCATAAATTCGAACAAGTTGAAAAGGAAGATTTATTCGATCAGTCACAAGGATATGAATATTCAATTTAAAGAGTAAATGAGCGATGGCTGTCTACGATTTACTGGATTGAACAGGTAGATTAAACAAATAATTTGGTCGATAGGTTACAATAACAATTGAATAAATAAACGATCACTAATCAACAATTTTAGAAGTAATAAATATGGATATAAATCAATAATTAGTCAAGGCCTATGATCAGATAAAATTTCGATCAAAGTATATTTAATAACTAATTATAGTAGCAGTGGTTAGCAAGTTAGTATAGCAAGAAAATAATCAAACAGTCAAAAAAGCAATTATGGAGATAATAAGAGGTGTAATAAAGCTTATTGTATTGAAGATCACATTCTCGGGCTCCGTTGAAGAAGGTTAACATCTTCTTCGAAGCAAAGCTTGATTACAATGGCGTGAGGATAATTAACAAGTAACAATGGTGGCGTAATACAAATAACGGTGGTAGAAATACTATTAATGGTGGCGGCTGTGATTGCGTAAGGGAGAGTTATGTTCAGAAGAACGTAACTTTACAATGGAAATAGGGGAATTGTATTTATAGGTGCAAGACTTCAAACCCTAGGCAAAGTCCATTCCACACACGTCTCTCCACTATCAGATGAGTTTGTTATCCACGTCCAACGGTCTCCGAAAATGAAGGAATTTGGTTGATCATATTTATCTGGATTCTTCTTATGTCTTTGGAAAAGTCTACCGCGATCGATATTATGAAATGGGTAGTAGTCCTCAATTGCCCATCCTTTGTGACAACAGCTGACTTGTCTCCGATTTTGACTCTGAGCTCGCTATGTCATCGAATACGTGTTCGGATAAATTTCGACCAGTACATTCCCTACTATAAAATTAATATGTACCACAAAATTTATTTTTGCTCTATCCACTAAGTGTAAATTTTTTAATGAATTAATTTAAATATTTAATCCCTTTGTTGAAATTGGATCTGCCCCTGATTATAGAACATAATAATTAATTAAAGAAAAAATTATGACAGAAGAAATTCTAAGGAGCTTTATTACACATTATATCAATACTTTAAAACCAATTACTAAATATAACGATATTTCTCATTATTACCATAGATATATCATTATATATATTTCTCCTCTTTCTCTAATACAAAACTCTAATTTCTTCGTCTCTCTTTCTGTCTCTTCCTCCACCTACCCACCCACCCCCTGGCCACCTTCTTCTCCGGCGACCTCCGATGAATAGATCTATCGACGACCTCTCTTCTTCGGCGACCTCTACTTCTCCGGCGGCCTCTGTGTTTGCCGGTCTGTTGTTGTTGCCTTATTGCGGTGCTGCTGCTAGTTGTGCTGCGGTGGCGACGCCAGAACTGCTATTACTGATCTATTTCTCCTCATTCTTTTTTGTTCTTTCTTTTTTGTTTTGTTTTGTATGTGTGTATGTGTGTCTATATATATATGTATGTATAACTTTTGTTGTTATGTGTATGTCTTGATGCATAAATACATTTAAAATCTTTTGAATGTCTAGTGATATTTCTTTATATATTCATTATATGTCTGTGTATGTTTATTTCATGTATATCTTTGCACAAATATTTCTATAGATATATTTATATATTTTGTATATAATAGTATTTATGTGTATTTGTGTGTCAAATATATAATAATAAATCCTTTGTAGTTTTATGTGTGGTGTATATATGTGTATATTTGTATATTCCAGTTTTTATGTATGTTTATGTATTTTCTAAGATCCAATTCACATTATTCAAAATTCGGCAATTTGGTGTCGGCGGCGACAAAGGACCAAAGCAATGGGAGTGGAAGGGGGATAAAACCTTAATTCATATGATTTAAATGGAATTTGTATATTTAGGGTATAAAAAATATTTCTATATTTTGTAAAAAAATATAATATTAATATTTTATATAATTTGGAGGTTAGATTTATATCTTTATTCTAAAGGCCCCATAATTAAATGAAGCAACATCCCAGTAGATGTGACCTAGTTAGCTAACTTTCAGAAAGGGATTGTCTGATTTGATGTAAATTTCAGTAGATTTTACTAGGGATACTTCGTTGTATTGAAATGAGATACTGTAGATTTGAAGTAGTAATAATATATCAGTCAAATACGGCTTTTAATTATAGGATCTTCACAAAAATAGCAGCCCGTAATTAGGCTCTGGATCTTCAAAAACGATGGACTAAATCCCTATATATACCATAAAAGTTCCATGTTCCAATGGCGATCTTCAGTTATATTCTTGGCAACAATAATAATGGAGTCTAAAATCATGAGCTCAAAATTCTAGGATGAAACCACTCCATTTTTCCATCTAAGCCATGAGCTCTTATCGCATATTTGCCAAAAACTTGTTGTAACCACTCGACCCTCGTTTTTAGCACTTGTTATCTATTTTGGATTTCGAACATTTACTTTCGTATGTTCTATGACTTTTTTAGATGATTTGGTTTGAGAAGGGAAGGACTCGAGCATGTTTTGTGTGTTGGCCTAAATCAGGATAGGACAACAAATCGAATTTGTATTGGATTTAACTGGTAATTTGCTTGTATCAAAGTGATGTTCGAGCTAAAATTGAATTCGAATTGAATGAAAGGCTTTGAAAAAGTAACGAGGCAAGAAATAAGTTTATGACAAACGAGACAGCAAGTAAAAGTAGAGTTGAATATTGTATTGATTATGTCTTGTTGTTTACGAACGAGTCCTCTTTATAATTAGGAGAAAAATGACGTTGTAAATATCATAATTGTGTCTTTATGGCCATTACTCCGTACTTGATTGTAGTTGACTCGCGATCTATTCTCTTAAATGTTAGAGCAATGGTCGACAGTTATAAAGGCTGGACCTTGTTTCTTGAGTCACTGCATCTGCTTGGGGTTACGTTGTTATGGTGCTTGCTCCGAGCTCAATACTTTGAGTTCACTCCCCCTCATTCCTTGAGGCAATTTCCCAGGGCAAAGAGACGTGCAACCTCTTCTCGTAAGTTTGCCTCATGGAATTGATTTTGTGCTAGGCTCCGAGGCCTTGTTTGAGACCTCGGTGACTTTTCATCCGATACAGATAGTCCCCCCACCCTTCGGATAATTTGCTAGAATTTTCCAAGGGGTGGAATATAATTTAAGCGGGAGATTGACCTGGCGCATTTTTGGCCAGGAAATTTGAAAAGGGCGAGCGTCGTTTCAATGTCTCATCCCTTGCACGTGGCTTAGTTTTAAAGTGCTATATCTTTTCGTTTAATCTTCCCCATGGAACCGCCATCATTGCCTTTTGATCCACTTGCAGTTCGCTATAAATTGGCCATTTTTGTTGTTATCTTCATCATATCACAATTTCTCTTTTAGAGCCTTTCACATTTCTTCCCTTCTTTTAGATTTTCAAAATTTCACAATGTCTTCTCCATCCCATCGTGAAAATATCATCGATGCTTCAACTTAGGACTTGTTAGACTCTCCCCCCTTAGCAACTTTTTCTCATTCGGAGGACAGTCGCAGCGTAGCCACCTAGGAACCATCCATCGGTGATGATGGGGTGGCGGCTGAAGGGTCCATTGATGATTATGAGGTAGTTGAGATCTCACCCTCGTAGAGAGAAAAGAAAAAACAAGTTTGACAGGGGGAACTTGAGCCTCAGTGGATAATCCCAAGACGATTTGACTCAAGCAAAGACTTTAAAATGAGGGGGCAATCGGCCTCGGATATTAGGAGGAAAAGGAACCTCCCTGTTCAATTTTCTCCGAGCTTAGCTTTGGAAGAGCGCATAGCTTTGATCCGAGAGTGACACGACCCGAAATCTGGTTAGGCCATGCGGGCACCCGACATCCTTCCCTAGACCCGTCGGGCGAACCCTTACCAATTATATTAGGCAAATAAATATAATTCAATTCATTAATAAGAACAAGGCTTAAAAAAACACTGACATACTGATACCTCTAAGCTGTACAAAAGAAATTACAGCTGACTACCCAACATACTAGGTTTAGGGTTATCCAGACCAGACATCTAAGAGTACAAAAGAAGACAAATACCTCCTGAAGGGAGCAAAATGCAACTGAAATAATAACCAATAAACAGGTGGCCATCCGGAATAAAAGCTGGCTCACCCTGACAGCTGAAATCGTCTACGCTCCTTCACAACGTGGCGAACTCAATCCTGGAGCGAACCTGCCGAAACGAAATAGATTGACAAAAAACAAACAACAAACAAGGGTGAGTCAAAAGGACTCAATAAGTGGGGCAGACTAGCCACGTCAAAGAATAGGATAGCTAGCCAGGGAGAAGAAATAGATAAACCAAATTTTTCTTATTTAAATTATAAAAAGGTAGAGCCAGATAACAACCGAAAACACGTAAGAAACTTATAAACTCAACCAAGGATGCGTGCCAGAAACATAACAACAAATAAGAAATGCACATATAAGCAGGACAATAGTTATGTACCACAAGTTTACACAATGGTATGAAATAAAATGAAGTGAGATGAAATATGATGCGCAGGGTCACATGTGCCCGTAATCCCATCCCGAAGCGGAATACTCCTGCATTCGAGGGGAATCCAATCTGATAACCAACTGGAGCGGAATACTCCTGCTCCTGGGGCGGAATACTCCTGCACCCGATATAATATAAACCAGAGGCGGAATACTCCTGCACTCTCCTGGGGCGGAATACTCCTGCACCCGATATAATGTAAAGCTGAGGCGGAATACTCCTGCACTCAATATCTGACATAAGAGCGGAATACTCCTGCTCTTGGGGCGGAATCCACCTACCCTCAATGTGATACAATGGAGCGGAATAGTCCTGCTCCTGGGGCGGAATACTCCTGCCCTCAATATGATACAATGGAGCGGAATACTCCTGCTCCTGGGGCAGAATACTCATGCCCTCAATATGATATGCAATGTAATGCATATGAATGCAATGTGATGCAATAACCCTTCACCGGCGCGGGACTCTCATCGACAACCGGGAAGTAGATGTCAACTCGCAGCCAGGGTACAATGCTCAAATCCTCAATGAAATACCAACAATAGGACATAACATATAATATACAATATAAATCCAAAGCTAAGGCGTAATGAGTACGCCTATCGGCAGCTACACACATAAGGAATACGTGGTAGAAAATCCACGAGGCCAGGTGCCTCCAAAGAAATGGATATAAATACTTACCTCTCTCAAAAGTTAGCATTGCGACCAACAATCGCGTTATTTTTTGAATTCATTGCCAAACGATCCCACTGTGATCAGTAAGAAGAAAAACATATCACATTAGGCTAAAGGCTTCATTCCTCACATCTTAGGGCAATCCAGGTAGGAACCTGATACCCTATTCGCATACGCAATACGCAGGCTAGGCCTATATACAGGGTTTAAGGCCACATAACCAAATCCCAAATAAATTATATTTATAAGTTGCCCATAACTCACTGAGCATGAATACATAATCAATTTCATTATCGGGGTCCATTTGACCCTTTAAACTATCAATTTACGTCATCAGGGCGATGTCTAATATCCCTATTTTTACCGTAAAAATATATTCAAACATACGTAATAAACTCAAATAATGCATTAAAATAATTACCTGCATGTTGTAGGGTGAAAATTCTACTTTTCTCCGGCCCCTTTTCTTATTTTCTGGCATTTTTTTCCTGCATATACTCTTTCTGTTTTCGGTTTCTGCTCTGTTTCGTTCTCTGGAATTGTTACTTAAAAGCTAAGGATTAAGCCGACATAACTCATATCTTTCTTTTGTTTCTTTTGTCATTTGTCGTTTTTCTTCTTCTTCTTTTTTTGTTTTCCTTTTTTTTTTTAATTTTATTTTCTTAACGAAAATTAAAACGGTACCCTACGATATTCGAAATAATTCCAACTTTTGCATAGAAGTTGTACAAAACATATGTAACATACTCGCGAAGGCGGATCTCAAATCAGACTCCCGAAACTCAAGATGCGAATTTAAATGAAAAGAAGTCAAATTATTTAACTTTCGGTATTTTAGCGGAAACTAGCCGAACAACATCGAAATTCACTTTCGAAAGTTCATAAAAATCACAAATAATCATACGAACCTAACGGCGCTTTCGGATTCTGAATCGGAGCTCATTCGGCAAAAACCGAGCTCGAAAATCTCTTTTTAATATTTATCGCCAATAAAAACTGAAACCTTCTTCCGATGCGTACCAAACGAGGTCTGATGTAGCTCAAATTTTACAGACAGGTTCTAACGGACATTACGAATATTTTAAAATTATCGGCACGCCAATCGGAGTACTAACTTCCGAAACGACTGACCGAGGTCGTTTCATTCTCCTCCACTTAAAGTCTCGTTCGTCCTCGAACGAGCCTAAATCTAAAGCAAGATTCACGCTGATAACAAAAGAACTTGCACGACCTTCATAAACTATCCCACAGAATTTTTCTCATGATTACAGAATTAAAACTATAAAACGAACACCGAATTCTTGGAATAAAACATATCTGGATAATATGATAAAATCATTGCCCGGATTATTCTGACTAAGATGATCCTTCCTCGATCACGAGAGGAGAGTTCTACATTTTCGCAATAATGATACACGAAACTCTGGATGGATTAACATAATTCTGCTGACAAATCACCCCGTCGATATTCTTTTCGATATAGAACAGGTCGATGGAACTAAGAATTAGCTTACGCTTCAGCAACGCCTTAGAGATTTAATATTACCATTCGGTATTTGGAGGAAGACTCCTCCACTTAAAGCACAAACTTATGCAGCCATTTGAATAGGAATAACCATTCTCTCACAGTCTGCTGGACTAAATAAGATTTAGCTAAAAGTTGAACGTAGGCAGACCTAAGCTACCAACTACTCTTTCGAGTTGCCAAACAGCTGCAACTCTCAAGTTCACAACTCCATACCTTTGCCGTAAACACCATCGCCTGATGGATGTTACTTCTATATAAAAATTTCGGCAGAGTTTCCCCTGAAACTGGATGATCCGCGAAAACAGAACCAGCACTGTACTATATATGGGAATGAATACCCGGATAAACTGATATCCAAAACAATAATATGCTTACCCGGCTACAATAACACGTACCCTGGCTCAACACAGGGAACGTCACAAGTGGCTACCAATCGCCCAAGCTCACTAGTGCCGGACGAAGAGGAAATGGAAATGGATCGAGGATAGAAATAATTAGAGCTTCAGAAAGTTCATCTTCTGATTTGCTTGGCTACCAAAGAAAGACTACTTCCGAGTCAGGCGAGCCAAAGAATCGGAATTGAAGAGATAGACATTAAATAAGCTTTATGGAAAAACATCCATACCAATTTAACCTCCCAATAAGAAGGAAACTCTGACAATTTACCAGAATACCCTTTTATAACTAAGACAAGCTCATAGAATAACATGACTTACTAACATTTTGAACCAAGAGGAGACACATAGATCGAGTATTAATTACTAACCACTTTACACCTGAAGAAACAATGACACTTTCTAATGGTGACAAATAAGAATCCTATCATCCTACCGACACTGAGTTCCAAAGAGAGGTAGACTGACTTGACATTATAACAGAATGAGGCATAACAAAATGCCAAACAAACAATACCGATACTCACTCACACATCTCTCGCATTTAAACCACATAAACTAGTAGGGTCATCATAAATGTCGGGAATAAATCATACAAGAAGCTCACCCCTCTACCGCAGCCGATTCTTAACAGAAACAATATCCAAGGGAACCATGGAACATGATATGACAGACCATCTCCAGATCGATCGGAAGAATCAAATCTTAAGGAAAGAAGAAATACATGGGTGTACTACATCAGATACCTCAACATCCTGCCAGACTAGCAGTTCATATAACTGCCTCTGCGGCTGAGTCGAGCCACTACCCTGATAATTACTTCTAGAAGAACCACTACCACCACGCTCTCGACCTCTACTGGATGGTGGATTTTTTTTTTTGTTTTTTTTTTTGTTTTTGCTGATTGAGATCTATATGAAATCTTCTACGACTACACAGATGCCTGATAACGAGAGAAAAGACGACTGTCTACCTATCGGAGTAAGGGAAAACTCCTCAAAGGATAACCAGACTCATGACAGTGATAACAGATTTTCATTGAAAATGGAAGCTGGACATATTGTCGATAGCTATAAAGAGGAAAACTGGGTCTAATCTTGATGAACTACTCGCGCACTCTGAGAATCACGCTCTACAAGCTGAGATAACCTGGAAGGTAACTTCCAAAAATAATCAGAACTCTTACCTCCAAATGAGGTACCATGGTTGCCGACCAGGGCCACGGGATCTCTTGCTTTCCCGCTCTAACTTATGGTATGCCTCGAACCTTCGGGCAATATTAACAACAACATCAAATAAAATCCGGACCTCAATTTCTTGAGCCATCTGGGATTTCAAGGAAAAATAAAGGTCATCAGTAAATCTCTGAATCTCTCGAAAGGCTCATGAACTAGTTCTAATGCATATCCAGCCATTCTATTGAATTCAATCTCATATTTTGAAACACCAACAGGCTAACCGACAGGCTACCCTGTCCAATCCACTGAAACTGGCAACACTCTCTATTTCGCTCGCTATTTGAAAGGAATTTTTTTTTCCACGAATCTAGAAGAAAACCGAACCAAGTTAACTAATAAGAGAGAGAGACCCATCAATTCAAGGCTGGACCTTGAAACTGGAAAGCAGGAGAATCAACACTATACCGTTCGATATAATCAAGAGCCTGAAGGATACAAATACCCAGACATTATTTTATTTTTAGAAAGAATCACGAGGTTTATATGATACATTGCTTGGGAATATCGGGATATTCAACCGCGTAAAATAATGCAAACTCTTTAGGCACTCGGACCGAACTGATACCTCGGCTGGCTAACAAGTCAGAACAATTAGAGGTACAACACATACTACCTCCGGAATATAATTTACTGCAGCAATATTAAGAACCAGAAAAGGAGCTCCCTTAGATCGAACGTCTGCACATGCGGCAACCTGATAGGCTGCCCAATGAATAATAGGTTCTTACGGTATATGCGTCGCCAAGATTCACGTAAAGCATCATAAAGAGCCAAGAGAACTACAAGGCCCTGCTCCCTTACCCATCGCAAGCTCGTACAATTGGGGCCTTTGAAACTAGGTCGTCAGCACGACAACTCTCGGGGCTTCGTCAGTGCTAACCCCAGGCTAGACTGCTTCGTCTTGAACTCATACAGTTTGCTGATTTGCCACACAAGAATTCACACTTACCATGAATGAATTAACGAAAATACTTTTGCATCCTATACCGACGCACGATTAGAAATGAAGGAAGTGAAACTTCCTAAATGCCATCATAGCCCCTCGTAGATAAATACGGACGTCTACGTACCCATCAGCGAGACTCTACTAGACACTGTCTTAGTCTGGATAGACTCTAAACTGGGCTCTGATACCAACTGACACGACCCGAAATCCGGTTAGGCCGTGCGGGCACCCGACATCCTTCCCTAGACCCGTCGGGCGAACCCTTACCAATTAAATTAGGCAAATAAATATAATTCAATTCATTAATAAGAACAAGGCTTAAAAAAACACTGACATACTGATACCTCTAAGCTGTACAAAAGAAATTACAGCTGACTACCCAACATACTAGGTTTAGGGTTATCCAGACCAGACATCTAAGAGTACAAAAGAAGACAAATACCTCCTGAAGGGAGCAAAATGCAACTGAAATAATAACCAATAAATTGGTGGCCATCCGGAATAAAAGCTGGCTCACCCTGACAGCTGAAGTCGTCTACGCTCCTTCACAACGTGGCGAACTCAATCCTGGAGCGAACCTGCCGAAACGAAATAGATAGACAAAAAACAAACAACAAACAAGGGTGAGTCAAAAGGACTCAATAAGTGGGGCAGACTAGCCACCTCAAAGAATAGGACAGCTAGCCAGGGAGAAGAAATAGATAAACAAAATTTCTCTTATTTAAATTATAAAAAGGTAGAGCCAGATAACAACCGAAAACACGTAATAAACTTATAAACTCAACCAAGGATGCGTGCCAGAAACATAACAACAAATAAGAAATGCACATATAAGCAGGACAATAGTTATGTACCACAAGTTTACACAATGGTATGAAATAAAATGAAGTGAGATGAAATGAGATGAAATATGATGCGAAGGGTCACATGTGCCCGTAATCCCATCCCGAAGCGGAATACTCCTGCATTCGAGGGGAATCCAATCTGATAACCAACTGGAGCGGAATACTCCTGTACCCGATATAATATAAACCAGAGGCGGAATACTCCTCCACTCTCCTGGGGCGGAATACTCCTGCACCCGATATAATGTAAAGCTGAGGCGGAATACTCCTGCACTCAATATCTAACATAAGAGCGGAATACTCCTGCTCTTGGGGTGGAATCCTCCTACCCTCAATGTGATACAATGGAGCGGAATACTCCTGCTCCTGGGGCGGAATACTCCTGCCCTCAATATGATACAATGGAGCGGAATACTCCTGCTCCTGGGGTAGAATACTCCTGCCCTCAATATGATATGCAATGTAATGCATATGAATGCAATGTGATGCAATAACCCTTCACCGGCGCGGGACTCTCATCGACAACCGGGAAGTAGATGTCAACTCGCAGCCAGGGTACAATGCTCAAATCCTCAATGCAATACCAACAATAGGACATAACATATAATATACAATATAAATCCAAAGCTAAGGCGTAATGAGTACTCCTATCGGCAGCTACACACATAAGGAATACGTGGTAGAAAATCCACGAGGCCAGGTGCCTCCAAAGAAATGGATATAAACACTTACCTCTCTCAAAAGTTAGCATTGCGACCAACAATCGCGTTATTTTTTGAATTCATTGCCAAACGATCCCACTGTGATCAATAAGAAGAAAAACATATCACATTAGGCTAAAGGCTTCATTCCTCACATCTTAGGGCAATCCAGGTAGGAACCTGATACCCTATTCGCATACGCAATACGCAGGCTAGGCCTATATACAGGGTTTAAGACCACATAACCAAATCCCAAATAAATTATATTTATAAGTTGCCCATAACTCACTGATCACGAATACATAATCAATTTCATTATCGGGGTCCATTTGACCCTTTAAACTATCAATTTATGTCATTAGGGCGATGTCTAATATCCCTATTTTTACCGTAAAAATATATTCAAACATACGTAATAAACTCAAATAATGCATTAAAATAATTACCTGCATGTTGTAGGGTGAAAATTCTACTTTTCTCCGGCCCCGTTTCTTATTTTCTGGCATTTTTTTCCTGCATATACTCTTTCTGTTTTCGGTTTCTGCTCTGTTTCGTTCTCTGGAATTGTTACTTAAAAGCTAAGGATTAAGCCGACATAACTCATATCTTTCTTTTGTTTCTTTTGTCATTTGTCGTTTTTCTTCTTCTTTTTTTTTTTTTTTTTTAATTTTATTTTCTTAACGAAAATTAAAACGGTGCCCTACGATATTCGAAATAATTCCAAATTTTGTATAGAAGTTGTACAAAATATATGTAACAAACTCGCGAAGGCGGATCTCAAATCAGACTCCCGAAACTCAAGATGCGAATTTAAATGAAAAGAAGTCAAATTATTTAACTTTCGGCATTTTAGCGGAAACTAGCCGAACAACATCGAAATTCACTTTCGAAAGTTCATAAAAATCACAAATAATCATACGAACCTAACGGCGCTTTCGGATTCTGAATCGGAGCTCATTCGGCAAAAACCGAGCTCGAAAATCTCTTTTTAATATTTATCGCCAATAAAAACTGAAACCTTCTTCCGATGCCTACCAAACGAGGTCTGATTTAGCTCAAATTTTACAGACAGGTTCTCATGGACATTACGAATATTTTAAAATTATTGGCACGCCAATCGGAGTACTAACTTCCGAAACGACTTACCGAGGTCGTTTCAGAGGGGATGTTGTTGGAACCCTGAGATCCCAATCTCGATTCCCACCCTTGAGCAACGTACTTGTGATAGCGTTTTGGGGCGGTCCTTCATTTACACCTACCCATTTTTTATAGGTTTCTCTATCCCCCTTTATCCAATAGCAGACACCTTTTGCCGGACGCACAATGTCTGCTTGGCCCCGGCTTTTGGAGGGTTGTTCAATGCCTCGACTACATTTGTCACAAAGCCGGGGTCATGTTTGGGTATGACTATTTAATTTCTTTATTTTCTCCTTCTTTGCACAAGGATAGAGTTGTGCAGTTGAATAAGCAGGGTCAGTTTTCCCTCATGACTAAGAGTGACGACATCGAGGATCAAAGCTGGTGTGACTGGTTTGTCCTTTTTCCCACCTATTCACTTTCAGCTGAGCCCGGATTTCACGAGGCGTGGAATACTCGTAAGCCTTTCTTTCGATTTTACTTTTTATACTTGGCTTTGAATGTGGCAAAGTCTTGACCTTTTATCGTGTTTTTCAGTAAGGAGACCCTCAGTTAATCCTCCTTAGGATTTGGAGGCTTGGGTGCAAGCTATCATTAACACCGAGGGGAGGTTAGATAGGGATTGGATGGTTTTGGCCGCTCGTACAGAAAGTGGGTGGTCGGGCAAACATCTGGGTTAGTATATTTCCAATTCGATTGCCTCTTTTTCTCGTTGCGTCTTTTCTCACTTCTACTTTTTTCCCCTTCTTTTTCAGATTTCAACATCTTGTCTGTCGAGGTGGAATAGGAAGAAGATAAGAAAAAGAAGGAAAAAATGAAGAGGATGTCGGGACGACGAGCTGAAGTTGTCGATGTCCCAAATGTTGATGCTAGTTTGCATCTTTTTTAGGAGTCTGTTGAGACTCTTACTCAGGCCCCGAGAGGTACTAATTTCTATTTTTTGTACTTTTCTCTTTATTTTCCTCCTTGAGTGATGTGTTTCCTTCATTTTAGGTTCAAAGAGAAAAGGCGATACGCCTAAAAGGTCAGCGAAGGCTAAAGTCCCTCAGGTTGAATTGATCACGATTCCACGGCGAAGATTGATTGACGAACCAGATGATGTTTTGGTTTGGAGTGTAGTCAAGGGGGCGGGGCGTGAAGGAGTCGAGCCAAGTAGTTGACAGGGTTTGCGAGGGTTTGGAGTCTTGCGAGGTGAAATCAACTGAGAAGGTCAACAAACTTGTTGAGACTGCATCACTTGCGAGACAGGATAGTGCTGAACCGCCTCGGGCTAAGGCGACCCTCTCCCAAAGGATTAGACGCATCCCAGTCCCAATAGATGTTTGTCTATTGGATGACCGCATGGGGGTCACCATCAGCTGCAAAGGGCTACTCGGGCCTTTAGAGAACGACCGCCTGAAGAACATTCCCTCAGATGATTTTTTCGCTTACTCGGCTAAGAACACAATCCATTTGAGGATTTATTTTGCTTATCTTTATCTTAAGTGTTTTTCAGGTGTTTGATCCTTCCCTTGATTGTAGGGCTATGTCTATGCCATGAAGGCAGCTGAAGTCGAGGCTTAGCGATCAGCACACCTTCGCCCGGTCGGGGATGAGTGGGATCACGGAGGAACGTGCTCGAAGCTCGCATGGCTGATCTTGAAAAGCAACTCTCCAGCTCGGAGGTCAACTTGGACCGATCTCAAAGAGAAAATTAGCAACTAGGTGCTGATCTTTCTCAAGCCCATGGACCGATCTCGAAGCCTAGGTAAAGATCCTTCGGGCTAAGAGACCAGCTTTTTCCTCCGCGCTTAAATCCAAGTTCAGAGTTAAATGGGATTTGAGGGCTACCCGAGCAAAAGTTGATAGAAATTGGGTAGTCGTTCAGACCAAGTTGAGGACCCTTGAACAGTGCAAAAAAGGGAACTAGCTTGGATGATGAGATTGCCAAGGCTAAAGTTGATGTTGCTAAAGCTTGGGGTTTTTAAATCTACTTCCTTCGAGAAGTGACAGCTCGTCTAAGGAGAGACATCGGGTAGTGATCGTGAGCATGAGTAAATGCTCGTTAGTTTTTGTTTTTGTGCCTTCGGGCTACTTTTCTGTAATTATTCTGGCATTCGGGCCTTGTGAATACATGAATGTTTGAGTATCCACTATTTCTTTTGTTTGCTTGCAAGACTTTGAATGTGTTAGAGAGCTAGCTTAGGGCGACGTCTCGCCCTCGAGCCGAGGCTAAACGGTTAATAGATAAAAAGATAAATCGATTCTTATTCCATTAATAAAAACTGCGTCAATTTACACAAGACCTACTTATACTTGGGCATATTTTGTTTTACAAGAAGCCGCTTCGGGCGAAGATTTCAAACCTCGGGCCCAAGTCCCTGAGTCTTAGTTAATTTTTAGAAAAGTACTTGAGCTGTGAGCTCGGTGAGTCGATCGCCTTGAGCTGCGAGCTCGGTAAGTCGATGCCCTTGTCACCCCCAGTGTTCGAGGGTGAAGGATGAAGACTCGAGCACTGTTGACCTTGGTAGCACGCTTCGTGTGGTTAGAAGTACTATTTCTTTAAATTGGATATATTCCAATTCAAAGGTTCTTGTTTCCCCTTATGATCTTCTAGCTGATAGGATCCTTTTCATACAATCGCATTCACCCGGTAGGGTCCTTCCCAATTGGCAGCAAATTTTCCTGCGTTTTTGTCTTTTGGTTGTTTGATTCGAGGCTCTAAATACATGTCGCCTGTCACGACCCAAAATCTGGATCCGTGATGGCACCTAAACGATATTGCCTAGGCGAACCAACAGAAACAAAAATGCGGAAATAAACTGAAAGAAGAGAAACATGATGAAATATATATATAAAATTGGAATCCAAAAGAAGGTAGACACCCCTGTCTACTATACCCAACAAACACCAATGGAGCATCTATAGAGTGACTCAATCGAAATAAAATACAACAGAAGTGAAGTGGAGTCTATCTCTATACAACACTGGCGGTACGCCACCGTGGACTGTACGGTTGGCTCACCTCAACAAAATAATACAGCAGCCTCGAACGGTCGCTACTGTCTCGATGGCTATCTAGAAGAAGTACCTGCACATGTGGCAGAGTAAGTTATGAGCCGAAGCCCAGTAAGATCACTGACAGGCCCGCTAAATCACCCTTGCGAGACAAGTCGCAAACATGCATCGCAAGCAACTAAGCACGTCGTTTCTACGTAAATAAATAGCGCAGTCGCACATATTCACAATATAATTATTATATATATATATATATATATATCCATATGTATGTACCTATGTACATACAGATAGCATATGTCACATACACATTAAGTAAGCCAGTAGTCTCAGAATATCATACACAAGTCAAAGAGGATTATGCCCACCCAACGTAAGGCCTAGGTCAATCAATCAGTAGTTTGGAGGTCCCATCTCTACTCCCACGCCGACTAACCTAAACCTACGGTAGGCTAGCAACACCGCCAACGGACGTAGGCAACAATACATTCATCACTCAATATCAGCACGCACCCTGTGCGGCTCCGTCTATAGGCCATAACGCCATTGTCAACATAAACAAAATACCAGTGACCCGTAGTCACTGTCTCAATCATAAGGAGGTAGACCAATGACCCGTAGTCGTTGTCTCATCTCATCTATATACGACCACACCACACCCCCTGTCAAGTGTGTCGTGTCTCAACAATCTAGTGACCACACCACACCCCCTGTCAAGTGTGTCACATCTCAAATATCTAGTGACCACACCACACCCCCTGTCAAGTGTGTCACATCTCAATAATCAAGTGTCCACACCACACCCCCTGTCAAGTGTGACACATCTCATAGTATAGGCGACACCACACCCCCTGTCAAGTGTCCCTCTAACCGTATTAATATCCACGACATTAATAACAATAACAGAAATAATAACAGAAATATTAATAACGATAATATTACACAGTCACTGTAACCAAGATTGGTTATGCTAGCTCAATGTAAAGCGGAGGTTAACCCGACGACGGTTTGGAGGTACAATCCCTACTCCCGTGTCGTCTAACCAAAGGTTACGAGGAGTCAGCACTACACAATCCGTCATGATAACCATACAAGTACCAAATTCGTACATAAGCCGGCTGAAACCTCGGCAAGACATAACCAATGATATGCCGGCAACATCCTCGACCATATCCCCAGGTCCTTGCTATCTAATCATGACATAGCAAGCAATCCCACAATATAAGTCATCGCTATCTCAATGTAGCGTCTAGACCGGCACATACCTCGGTCAACTCATGTACTCACTATTTATGATCAAATAATAGTAAGCAATCCCACAATAGAATTAATCGCTATATCAATATAGCGTCTAGACCGGCACATACCTCGGTCAACTCATGTCTTTACTATTCATATTTAATTAATAGTAATATACCTAGCCAACGCTAGTCAATTCATATTTAACACATAGCCCTAAGCTAATCACATAAGAGTACCCGAAGCGTACTAGCATGCTGGACGTATCCACAAGCAAAGTAGAGGTCAAGTCTCACTTACCTCGAATTCCGGTTCAAAGCTAGGAAGCAATCTCCTTTCCTGCTCTTCTTGTCCTCGGGGAACTTTCCTCTAAGTCTATCAAGACAATATAGCACTCATTAGTGCTCAATTATAGAGAACTAAGCTCATATACGACTTAGGGTAAAATTACCAAAATACCCTCGGGTGGGACCGAGCCCAAAATTAATAAAATATACATTTCCGGACTCCCCACACTCCCGTGAGTCCAAATATGCAATTAGATTTCTCATACAAGCCTTGCTCGTTGATTTTCCCCAAATCTTAAAATTTAGGATTCTAAAATTTAGGATCCTATGAATCAAGCTTTGATTCTCATGATATATGATATGAAATGAGTTATGGAGGCTTACCTTATGATTATACACGTTTTGAACCTTCCAAAATCGCCTCCAAATCGCCTCCTTTGAATAAAAATTCGGTTTCCCGAAATCTACCCCGAAATGACCCTTTTATAGCAGTTTTTTTACCACTGTAACAGCCTCTGTTCCAATAATCATAACTTTTGATACGAATGTCCAAATGACCTGAAACTGATGGCATTAAAACCACAACTCAAAGGGCTACAACTTTCATGCTTTGAGTTTTTCCTAATTCCTTACGGATTGGCCAGAAAAATGCTATTTTTCCGGCTGCTCGCAACAGAAACAGTAGCAGAAACAGCAGTTTCGCACCAGAAAAATCCGAACTGTTTTGGGTCCAAACGGGACCCTACGAAGCTTGGAATGACCCCAAATTTTGCACACAAGTCATAAAATACTTGGGTGACATGCTCGTCCAGACGGAACTCAATTCGGACCTCCAGAACTCAAAAAGTGGGTCCCACGGCAAAGGTTCAATTTTCGACTTTCGCCAAAATAGCGAAATTTAACCAAACGACCTCGGAATCCAATTCCGAAAGTTGCTACAAGTCACAAATGACTATACAAACCTAACGGAACTTTCGGATCTCTCATCGGAGCTCATTTTCTCAAATCGAGCTCGGAAACCTCTTTTAACTCTTTTAAACTTCCGAAACGGGGACTTTATCAAAAGTCCTATCAAACGAGGTCCGTTTTCAATTTTGAAGGTTGTTACATATCATAAATGACGAGACGGACCTAACGGTGCACTCGGATTTTTCATCGGGGTTCGTTTACTCAAAACGACCTATCGAAACCCCAAATTCCTTACCGGAATTTCATAAACGGATCCTTTTCTCGAAAACCTATCAAACGGACTCCGTTTTGATTCAAATTTCACGAACAGGTCATAAATGACCTAACGGAGCTTTTGAGACTATCGACACACAGATCAAGGTCTCGATTCCCGTAACGACTATTTGAGGGTCGTTACATCGCCGACCTTAAACTCTCGCAGCTTGGCTTTTTTGTTTAAGTAGGCTTCGATTCGTAGTTTTTGGGCTGTTAATCGCACCAGGGCCATTTCTCTTTGATCCTCAAGCAGATCCAGCTCTATCCTCATCACTTTTTTATTTGACGTCTTGGAGGAATGTGCATAGCGGAGACTCGGTTCCCCTACTTGAACAGGAATTAATGAATCGACCCCGTAAACGAGAGAAAATGCAGTTTCCCCAGTGCTTTTCTTCTCTGTTGTCCTCATTTCCCATAGTACTTTTGGTAACTCATCAGGCCACAAAAGGATTTGTCCATCCTCTTTTTAAGGTTGTCAACAATTATCATGTTTGATGATTCAGCCTGTCCATAGGCACTTGGATGTTAGGGTGTCGAGGTTACCCTTTTGATTCTCCATTTTTTGAAAAAAGTCGTGACCTCTGAACCAACGAATTGTGTACCATTGTGACAAGTAATTTCCTTCTGGACTCCAAATCGGCATATGATGTTCTTCCATATAAAGTCGATAACCTCATTCTGTCTTACCCTGGAAAAGGCTCATGCCTCAATCCATTTAGAAAAGTAATCAGTGAGCACGAGTATCTATTTGACACTACCCTTCACTTTAGGAAAAGGTCCTACGATATCGATCCCCCACTTCATGAAGGGCCACGGTGAAACTACCAAGTGCAAGGGCTCGGCTTGTTGGTGAATCATAGAAGCATGCCTTTGACATTTGTCCCACTTTCTAATGAACACTCTAGCATGCTCGCTCATCTCGGGCCAGTAATAACCGGCTCGGAGCAGTTTGCGTACGAGGGCTTTGGCTCCCGAGTGGTTGCCACATGTTTCTTCATGCACTTCTCTCATCACGTATTCATATTCTCTGGGGCCTAAACATTTGGCTATCAGGTCGTAATAAAGGTTTTTGTATAGTTGTCCATACACTATTGTGTATGGGACAACTTGCTTCCTGAATTTTGCCGCTTCTTTTTTGTCTGGTCCTGACTCTAGATGAGAGATGAATTTTGTTCGCCAGTCCTAGTGTCGATTCACAATATTCACTTCTAGCTTCATTTTTCCTATGGCTGATACGAGAAGCCTAACTGTGGTATCAGTCCCCAAGTCGTCTGTTCACACTACCAAGGCCAGATGGGCTAGAGGATCGACCTCGGCGTTCTCCTCTCGGGGTACTTGCATGACTTTCCATTCTTGAAAGGTCTCAAGCGCTTGCTGCATTCTTGCCATGAGTTGCTTCATTCTGGGCTTTCGAGCCGTATATCCACCAAGAACTTGGTTCACCACTAGCTGTGCGTCGCATCTTAACTCTACATTTTCAACTCCCATCTCTTCGGCCAACTTTAATACTGCTATGGCGGCTTTGTATTCGGCTTCATTGTTGGTCAGCTTCTCAGATTTCATTGAATGACTTAGTTTTTCCCTAGTGGGGCCTCGACCACTATTTCGATCCCCAAACCATTGGAGTTGGCTTCTCCATCTTTGTAAAGCTTCCACACTCTGGGGGTAGGACCTTTTGAAATTGAACTCTCTTTTTCCGCCTCAGGAAGAAGTTTAATACTGAAATCAGCTACGAAAGCAGCCAGCACTTGAGATTTGATGGCTGTGCGGGGTTGATATATGATGTCATACTCACTCAGCTCGACTGTCCACCTAGATAATTTCCCTGATAGCTCTGGCTTATGCAGGATACTTCTCAATACGGCTACCGGATGGCATTGGAAGTAGGGGCGCAATTTCCTAGCAGCAATGACTAGTGAAAGTGCTAATTTTTCTAAATGTGGGTACCTTGTTTCAGCATCGAGGGGGGCTTTGTTGACATAGTATATTGGTTACTGTTTTCCTTCTTCTCGAACTAGCACAACACTTACTAACACCTCAGAGACAGCTAGGTAAACCAACAGTATCTCGCCATCTTTTGGTTTGGCCAACAACGGAGCATTGGCTAAATAATGCTTCAATTATTTCAAAGCCTCCCTGCACTCGGGCGTCCATTCGAAGGAAGTATTCTTCTTCAGAATAGAAAAAAACTTGTGGCACCGCTCTGACGACCTTGAAATGAATCAGCTCAAAGCGGCTAATCGGCCAGTTAAGCGTTGTACTTCCTTTGGACTAGAGAATTCTTCGGGGATTTCCTATATAGCTTTGACCTTGTCAGGATTTGCTTCGATGCTTCTCTCTGAGACAATGAATCCTAGGAATTTTCTTGAGCTAACCCCAAAATCGTACTTCTCGGGGTTGAGCTTCATACAGTATTGTCTCAAAATCGTGAAGGCTTCGTTCAGCTGTTTCAGATGATCTTCCAGCCGAGCAGATTTTACCAATATGTCACCAATGTAGGCTTCCATTGTTTTTTCAATGTAGTCCTTGAACATTTGGCACACCAATCTCTGGTAGGTTGCCCCGGCATTTTTGAGGCCAAATGGCATCACCTTGTAGCAATAAGTTCCTTCATCCGTAATGAAAGAAGTTTTTTCTTTATCACTTGGGTCCATTAGGATCTGATTGTACCCTAAATACGCATCCAAAAAGATTAAAAGCTTGTGTCCAGCCGTGGAGTCTATTAACCTGTCTATTTGGGGTAAAGGGTAGGAATCTTTAGGGCAAGCTTTATTTAGGTCGGTGTAATCGACACACATTCTCCAGCTGCCTTTTTTCTTGGGCACCACTACCACATTAGCAAGCCAACGTCTTGGATCATTTTCTTCTTTTCTCCAGTGTGGGGCATTTTATTCTATTTCACCGAGCGGTGGTTAGGGTCTACGTTCAGCTTGTGTGTCATGATCTCGAGATCGATCCCTACTATGTCCGCATGGGACCATGCAAAGCAATCATCGTTGGCCTTTAATAATTTGATGAGAGCTTCCTTTGACTCGGCGTCCAGCTCTGAACCTACGAATACTTTTCCCTACCTAATTTGGGTGAACTGCTTATTAGACCGAGCTCTCCCCTCTATATGACTTTGGGTCGCTCGACTGCGACTTCAAGTGCCGATCAGGGTGTTAGCGGCTGAGTAGCACTTTTGAGCCGTTGATTAGTCGCTTCGAATCGCGCGAATTCCCCATGGGGTGGGAAAATTAACGACTTGATGAAAGGTTGACGACAGAACCTCCATTTCGTGAATCCAAGGCCTTCCGAGGATAATTTTGTATGCCATGTCCTCGTTCATTATTTGGAAAGTTGTTTCTTTGTCAACCCCCTCCCCTCCCCCGGCGGTGGTTACGAGGGTGATTTCTGCTAGAGTTCTTTTCACGGAGTTATTGAACCCTGCTAAGGTGGTTACTTTGGGGATGACAAGGTCATTCAGCCACATTTGTTCGATGGTTTTATGGTTGATTATATTTATAAAACTCCCAGGGTCTATTAAGACTCGTTTTACATCTGAATCATTGACCCTTAGGATAATGACAAAAGCTTCATGGTGAGGGGTCATTACCTCGTAGTGGTCTGCTTCGTCGAAGATGATTTTTTCTCCGCCCCTTTCCATTTGGGTTCTTTTCTCTATGCTGGTTGAGAGTTTAGAAAGCTTCCGCACCGAGGAATGATTGATACCGTTTATTTCTACACCGCCCGTTATAACATTTGCAGATTTTTGACACATTGAGGCCATCGAGATCTTACTGAAATCTGGAAGAGCTCAGCTTTGGAACAAACGTTATTACCAGAATCCCCATAGACGGCGCCAACTTGTGTTGGCCTAAATCAGGAGAGGAAAACAAATCGAATTTGTATTGGGTTTAACTGGTTATTTGTTTGTATCAAAGTGATGTTCGAGCTAAAGTTTAATTCGAACTGAATGAAAGGCTTTGAAAAAGTAACGAGGGAAGAAATAAGTTAATGACAAACGAGACAACAAGTAAAAGTAGAGTTAAATATTTTATTGATCGTGTCCTGTTGTTTACGAATGAGTCCTATTTATAATTAGGAGAAAAAATGACGTTGCAAATATCATAATTGTGCCTTTATGGCCATTACTCCGTACTTGATTGTAGTTGACTCGCGATATATCCTCTTAAATGTTAGAGCAACGGTCGACATTTATAAAGGCTGGACCTCGTTTCCTGAGGTACTGCATCTTCTCGGGGTTATGTTATTATGGTGCTTGCTCCGAGCTCAATATTTTGAGTTCACCCCCTCTCATTCCTTGAGGCGATTTCCCGGGGCAAAGAGTCGAGCAACCTCTTCTCGTAAGTTTGCCTCGTGGAATGGAATTCTGTTAGGCTCCAAGACCTTGTTTGAGATTTCGGTGACTTTTCATCCTATACATTGTGTTGAAATTTTGGAGTAAGGTGCAATTTGTTGTTTTGGTTGTTTCTTGGAAATTTTATAGAAAGGAGATTAGAGTTAAGCTAATAAAATGATGGAATCTCTTTCGCACTGGCTAGCATTAAAAAGAAGGAACCTCGTGTTGCAACGTGGAATTTTATGTCTTAATTACCTAGAATTAATAGTATTAGCTTTACCAGAATCATGAAACTCCTACTTAAACAGCCGATGATGTCCACGTTGTTCTCCGGGTGATACGGATCATGTCAAAGCTGGCTGCAATATTTGGATCAACAATTTATTATGCATGTTCACTGTTGAAATGATTAAAAAACTCATGTACCCACGTTCAAAATCCGTAGAGTGCATCGGAATCCTTTCTCATGCTTTCGAGATAAAAGATAGCACTCCAATAGATGACAATCAGTTTGACTGTCCGTCTTATTTCTTTACAATACTTTACTTAAGAGTGAGCCATGTGAGCGTGCTAGAATTCTTCTTACAGCCTATTTGGTCAAAAACTAAAGGCGCTTATTTTCTCTACAAAAATCTGCCTTTGCTCTACTTTATCTCACATGATTATATACACATGGGTCAAAGCACCCAATCTTTTATATGAATTCCAACATAAAAGCCTCAACTTTTTGGAATCAAAGTGTAAATATGCTGAAGCTATATAAAAAATATTGTTATTAGAAATATTTTAAAATTATATGGAAATATCAGTGGTCAAGAAGTATTTATTTGACACTCCAAGTAATAACAGTATTACATAAAATAGAATAAATAGAGTACCTATCGGGACATGGTCTATGCCCTTTATCTAGCCATATAATTTGTATTTAAATATTCAAAAAAATAATTTTAAATAAAAGTACTTTGTATATTAGTGCTATTATATTAGGGTGATCATTATCGGTCACCAATTTTTCTTGGATGAATTATAAAAAGGAGCACTTTTGTCCATGTTCTTGAAAACATAAACACTTTACCATTAGTTAAAGCTAAAGCACAAAAATATCCTTACTAATAGAGAACTTCACGTAATTACAAAAATGTCACCGATCATTTTTTGAAGTCGTAATTACAAAAATACCACTGCACCTTTTTATTTTCGAAATTATAAAAAATAACACTGCTTCCTACTCAGTAGAAAATAATGCCAATCCAATTGTGCACGTCCATATTGGGAATAAATAATGCAAAATCGGCATCATTTCGCTCACATACAAAGGAAATCAATCCACCTATACTTTATGTCTATTTTGTGAATAAATAAAGTCAAACCGTCATCGTTGCACTCATATACAAAAATCAAAGTAAGATAAAATATAAAACCAACCCGGTTGTGTTTCACGTCCATTTTGTGAATAAATATCACCAAATTAGCATCATCTTGCTCATATACAAGGAAGCCAATTCGGTTGTTTTTCACGTCCATTTTTGAATAAATAAGGTTAACTCGACGTTACTTTATTCATTTGCAAAAAAATAACTTCAAGTGCTTATATATTTCGAAATAACGACAATCCGTCACCATTTATTCATAATGTAAGTCAAATATTAAGTATATTAACAAACAAATTAGTACAAATCGTCTTCACTTCATTCATCCATAAAAATATATATGAAAATATAAAATAAATACCATTCGGCCGTATTTTTTCATAACTAAGCAAAACTACTATGTCTATTATACAAGCAAATGACACCAAATCGTCATCACTTTATCCATATATAAAAATCTAAAGAGAATAAAACAAGACCATTTCGGCATCATTTACTTACAAGTGAACCAAAGTACACTATCTAATATACAAATAAATGATGTCAATCCGTAATCAATCCTCCCAAATACAAAAATCCAAGATAAAAATTAAACAAAGCCAATTCAACATCATTTACGTACATATAAGCCAAAGAATATACAAATAAATTATGTCTATCTGTCATCACTCTTACCAAACCAGATCCTATCTTGCAGCCAACTTCATCCAAGAAAGGAATCTCAAAAATTTCAGTTTTAGTGGTAGTTCATTACCCCCATATGAGTAGGTCGGCACAAATTGATACTCATTCTCGTAGTGTAGCTTAGCTACTTATGCTGAAGATGAATATTATTTTATTCCTTTGTTGCAATTGTTTTTTTTTTTTTTTTGGTTAAATATAAAATATTATAGATACTAGGGAATGTTCACAACAGGTTGAAAGGCCTGATGTGCCTCCAGGTTGCCATAGCTGAAAAGAATATTACAATTTTCAAAAGAGATGTTTCTAGGACAAGAATGCCCATTAGCATCTAACAAAAGAGTACTTGTGATACTACTAATAATAGAACGTTGAACAAAAACAAAAACCCTAGAATTTAAGTTGCAAGCTTGTCCTTCCTTAGCCAGTAGGTCAGCCACATTGTTCTGTTCCCTAAAGCAATGTCTAAGCTCCAGCTGCTCCATTTCCATTATTAAATTTCTGCTATCATTCAACAAAGTAGAGGTTGAACAATTAGTATCAAGTAATTGAATGATGTTTTGAAGACAGTCTGACTCAATTTCCATAGGAAACAAACTGTGATCTTAGATTATCAAGAGCCCTTGCCAAAGAGCCAGAAGTTCTACATCCACCTGATTAGGACAAGTGACATGCGAGTAGAAGCCTAGGATCCATTCCCCTTTATGGTTTCTAATAACACCTCCAGTCCCCCCTGACACGACCTGAAATTCGGCTAGGCCATGCGGGCACCCGACATCCTCCCCTAGACCCGTCGGGCGAACCCTTACCAATTAATAAGAACAAAACTTAGAAAAAGCACAGACATACTGATATCTCTAAGCTGCACAAAAGAAATTATAGCTGACTACCCAATATACTAGGTTTAGAGCTATCCAGACTAGACATCTAAGAGTACAAAAGAAGACATATACCTCCTGAAGGGAGCAAAATGCAACTGAAATGATAACCAATAAACTGGTGGTCATCCGGAATGAAAGCTGGCTCACCCTGACAGCTGAATTCGTCTTCGCTCCTTCACAACGTGGCAAACTCAATCCTGGAGCGAACCTGCCGAAACGAAATAGATTGACAAGAAACAACAAACAAACAAGGGTGAGTAAAAAGGACTCAATAAGTGGTGCAGACTAGCCACCTCAAAGAATAGGATAGCTAGCCAGGGATAAAAGAAACAAATAAACCAGATTCCTCTTATTTAAATTATGAAAAGGCAGAGCCAGATAATAACTAGAAACACGTATGGAATCGCAAGCTATTCAACAACCAGGAACGTAAGACAGCCAGAACATATAGGTATCCCAAACACATCAACAATCAGAAATATACATCCTGTTGCGGCGTGCAAACCGATCCATATATTCATACCGCTGCGACGTGCAAACCGGTCCATATATTTATACCGTTGCGGTGTGCAACTCGATCCCCGCAACCCAGAATATGAGCCAGAAATATATAGATGAATAAGCACTGCACGTATAAGCAGAATAGTAGTTATGTACCACAAGTCTACACAATGGTATGAAATGAGATGAAATGAAATGATGCAAAGGGTCACATGTGCCCGTAATCCCATCCCGAAGCGGAATACTCCTGCATTCGAGTGGAATCCAATCTAATAACCAACTGGAGCGGAATACTCCTGCTCCTAGGGCGGAATACTCCTGCACCCGATATAATATAAACAAGAAACGGAATACTCCTGCACACTCCTGGGGCGGAATACTCCTGCACCCGATATAATGTAAACTAGAGGCGGAATACTCCTACACTCAATATCTGACATAAGAGCGGAATACTCCTGCTCTTGGGGCAGAATCCTCCTACCCTCAATATGATACAATGGAGCGGAATCCTCCTGCTCCTGGGGCGGAATACTCCTGCACCAAATATGATATGCAATTTAATTCATATGAATGACATATAATGCATATGAATGCAATGTGATGCAATAATAATCCTTCACCGGCGCGGGACTCTCATCGACAGTCGGGAAGTATATGAAATGCTCAAAGCCAAAGTACAATACTCAGATTCTCAATGCAATACCAATAACAGGACATAACATATAATATAGAATGTAAATCCAAAGCTAAGGCGTAATGAGTACGCCTATCGGCAGCTACACACGTAAGGAATACGTGGTAGAAAATCCACGAGGCCAGGTGCCTCCAAAGAAATGGATATAATCACTTACCTCTTCCAAAAGTTAGTACGGCTAATCAACAACCGCTTTATCCTTTGATTTTCTTGCCAAACGATCCCACTCTATTCAATAAGCAAAAATATATATCAATTTAGGCTAAAGGCTTCATTCCTCACATCTTAGGGCAATCCGGTTAGGAACCTGATACCCTATTCGCATACGCAATACGCAGGTCAGGCCTATGTACAGGGTTTAAGGTCACATAACCAAACCCCAAATAAATTACATTTATATGTTGCCCATAACTCACTGAGTACGTATATAATCAATATCATTATCGAGGTCCATTTGACCCTTTAAACAGTCAATTTACGTCATTAGGGCGATGTCTAATATCCCGATTTTTACCGTTAAAATATATTCAAAGATACGTAATAAACTCAAATAATATATTAAGATCATCACCTGAATGTTCTGGGGTGAAAATACTATTTTTCTCCGGCCCCTTTTCTCATTTTCTGGCATTTTTTTCCATTTCTGCGCCATTTTGTTTTTTTCTGCTTCTGAAATCGTTTTGTTACTGCTTCTGCTAAGGGCTTAGCATATAATACACCGCCTAACTTTTTATGTTTTGTCTTTTCCACTTTTTGTTTTTTAAATTCGCTGCTACGATAAAAATTAAAACGGTACCCTACGATATTTGAAATAATTCTGATTTTTGCATACAAGTTATACAAAATATATGTAACATACTCGCGAAGGCGGATCTCAAATCGGACTCCCGAAACTCAAGATGCAAATTTAAATGAAAAAAGGTCAAATTATTTAACTTTCGGCATTTTAGCGGAAACTAGCCGAACAACATCGAAATTCACTTTCAAAAGTTCACAAAGGTCATAAATAATCATACGAACCCAACGGCGCTTTCGGATTTCAAATCGGAGCTCATTCGGCAAAACTGAGCTCGAAAATCTTTTTTTAATATTTATCGCCAATAAAAACTGAAATCTTCTTCCGATGCCTACCAAACGAGGTCTGATTTAGCTCAAATTTTACAGACAGGTCCTAATGGACATTATGAATATTTTAAAATTATCGACACGCCAATCGGAGTCCTAACTTGCGAAACGACTGACCGAAGTCGTTTCATTTTCTTCCACTTAAACTCTCGTTCGTCCTCGAAACAAAGAACTTGCACGCCAATCATAAAGCAAGAGTCACGCATATAACAAAGAACTTGCACGACCTTCATAAACTACTCCACGGGTATTATCTTCTTATTACAGGATCAGAATTATAAGACGCATATCGAACTCTTGGGATAAAATATATCTGGATAATATCATAACATTGTTGCCCAGCTTATTCTGACTAAGCTGATCCTTCCTCGAAATGAGAGTTCTACATTTTTAAAACAAAGATACATGAAACTTTGAATAGGTTAACATGATTCAGGGGATAATCACCTCTTTGATATACCTTTCGATATAGAACAGGTCGATGGAACTAAGAATTAGCTCACGCTTGATACAATAGGGGAAGCTTTTGAAGTACCTTATCACTACTCACTATAGAAGATTTGATGCAAGCTATATTATTTTTACGAACGCATACAACATCTCAGTTGATGTTAGTGTTGTTCCGCAAGCTCCTTATGGGAATGTAGTTGCTCACATCCTAATGTATGTCAAGGTTCATCTGAACAGGGTCTATCATATAAGGATAAGGATCATGCAACTACTGGATAATATGATGCAGATCAGAAATGATCTTCAGACTAAACATCCACTTCAGGGCATTGTCTTTAGATTGGAAATATTATGACTTGAAAAAGTGAAAATAAAAGAGACATGTAGTTGGACCATGAGCTGAGGCAGAATACCAGCAACAAGTTGATTACATGAGCGCTTACAACACTTAAGTAACCTCTCAAGGAGTTGAGGTGCGAAGGAGATATGCCAATGATGGATGGACGACAAGCTGTACTAGACCTTTATCTCTAAATTTTCATGAAGTAAAATAGTGTTAGTATGAGGATCCAGTTCTAGCTGAATACAGACAGATAGCCAAAAGAAAATTGGAGTAGCCATACAGGGTTACTACTGACGGTGTTCTCATATATAAAGATAGACTTTAGGTTCCTGAAGTTACAAATTTATGTGGACAGATTATGATAGAGGCACATTATTCCAAATACACTGTTTATCTAGGTTCGACTAAGATGTACCATGATCTTAAGCAGATTTATTGGTGGGATGGAATGAAGTGTGACATAGCAGAATTTGTGGCTCAGTGTTCCAATTGTCAGCAAGTTAAAGTCGTGTCATCTTTCCAGACATTAAGCTTTCAGCAGATAGGTACGTATATATGATCAGGTCGCCAGCTTATCTCTATCATTAATAGATTATTAGTGGGTGATTATTAGTGGGTTTAGCAATGATTGACACTCATTGTAGATTTCTGCCGTGGCCTTACTTTGGGTCGTGAGAAAAGTGGTATCAACACCTCAGAGATTTAATATTACCATTCAGTATTTGGAGGAAGACTCCTCCACTTAAAGCACAAACTCATGCAACCATTTGAATAGGAATAACCATCCTCGCACAGTCTACTGGACTAAAGAAGATTTGGCTAAAAGCTGAACGTAAGCAGACCTAAGCTACCAACTACCCTTTCGAGTTGCCAAACAGCTGCAACTCTCAATTTCACAACTCCATACCTTTGTTGTAAAAACCACCGCCTTATGGATGGTACTTCTATATAAAAATTTCAGTAGAGTTTCCCCTGAAACTGGATGATCCGCAAAAACAGAACCAGCACTATACTATACGTGGGAATGGATACCCGGATAAACTGATAACATAAATATGTTAAACAGATAACAAGATGAGACAACTGGATGACATAACAAATCCGCAGATAGAATGTCTGGACAACACTACTGTCCTGATTTTAAACCTAATTTTCAGAGTATAGATCAAATCAAAGGTCAAATGATGCCTCTCATTACCCTTAGTAGCCTTGAATAACAACAATGTACTTACCCAACTACCTTGACACGCACTCTGACTCAACATAGGGAACATCACGAGTGGCTACTAACCGCCCAAGCTCACTCGTATCGGAAGAAGAAGAGATGGCAATAAACAGAGGATAGAAACAGTTAGATCTTTAGGAAGCTCATCTCCTTATTTATTTGGCTACCAGAGCTAGACTACTTACGAGTCAGGCTAACCAAAGAATCGTAATTGAAGAAATAGACATTAAATGAGATCTATGGAGCAACACCCATATCAATTTAACCTTCCAATAAGAAGGAAACTCTAACAATTTACTAGAAACCCTTTTATAATCCAGATAAGCTCAGGGGATAACGTGACTTTACTAATATCTCGAACCAAGAGGAGACACGTAGATCGAATATTACTTACAAACCACTTTACGCCGGAAGAAACCATGACACTCTCTTATGGTGATGACCTAAAATCCCATCATCCAACTAATACAGAATTCCGAAAAGAGAGGTAGACTTACTTGACATTATAATAGAAGGTTGCACAATAGGATTCCAAGTAAACAGTAACGACACTTACTGTCAAATCTCTCATATTTAGACCAGATAAATTAGTAGGGTCTCACCAATGCCAGGAATAAATCATACCAAAAGCTCGCCCCTCTACCGCAGCCGATTCTTAACAGAAACAATATCCAAGGAAACCATGGAACATGATATGAAAGACCTTCTCCAGATCGATCGGAAGAATAATACTTAAGGGAAGAAGAAATACATGGGTCTACTACATCGGATGTCTCAGCATCTTGCCAGACTAGTAGTTCATAGAACTGCCTCTGCAGCTGAGCTAAGCAACTACTCTGATAATCACCTTCTAAAGAACAACTGCCACCACACTCTCAACCTCTACCGGATAGTAGCATTTCTTTTGCTGATTGAAATCTAAATGAAATTCCCTGTGACTGCGTAGATGCGTGATGACGAGAGAAAAGACGATTGCTAACTTTTCAGAGTAAGGGAAAACTTCTCAAAAGGATAGCCAGACTCACAACACTAATATCACCTTTTCGCTGAATATGGGAACTGGACAGATTGTTGATAGTTGTAAAGAAAAGACTGAATCTGATCTCGACGAGCTACTGGCATACTCTAAGAATTACGTGACACAAGCTGAGATAACTTGGAAGGTGACCTCCCAAAATAATCAGAACTTTTACCTCCAAATGAGGTACCATGGTTACCCACCAGGGCCGTGGGATCTCTTACTTTCCCGCTCTAACTTATGGCATGCCTCGAACCTTCGGGCAATATTAACAACAACATCAAATAAAATCCATACCTCAATTTCTCGAGCCATCTGGGATTTCAAGGAAAAATAAAGGTCATCAATAAATCTCTGAATCTCTCGAAAGGCTCATGAACTATTCTAATGCATATCCAGCCATTCTATAGAATTCAATCTCATATTCTGAAACACCAACAGGTTAACCGACATGCTACGCTGTCCAATCCACTCAAACAGGCAACACTTTTCATCTCGCTCGCTACTCGAAAGGAACTTGTCCACGAATCTCGAAGAAAAATCGAACCAAGTTAGGTAATAAAAGAGCGGCCCACCAATTTAAGGCTGGACACTGAAATCGGAAAGCAGAATAATCAACACCGTATTGCTCGATATAATCAAGAGCCTGAAGGATACGCTAACATCATTGTATTTTAAAAAAATCACGAAGTTTCTCTGATGCATTGCTTAAGAATATCAGAAGATTCAATCGCGTAAAATAATGCAACCTCTTCGGACACTCGGACCAAACTGATATCTCGGCTGGCTAACCAGCCAGAACAACTGGAGGCACAATATATGCTGCCTCCGGAACATACTTTACTGCGGCATTATTAAGAACTGGAATAGGAGCTCCCTGAAATCGAACGTCTACACATGCGGCAACCTGATAGGCTGGCCAGCGAATAATAGGTTATTGTGGTATCTGCATTGCCAAGATTCTCGTAAAAGCATCGTAGAGAGCCAAGGGAACCACAAGGCCCTGCTCCCTTTCCCATCACAAGCTCGTACTGCTAGGACCTCTGTAACTAGATCGTCAATACGATCAAAATCTCTCGGGACTTCGTCAGTGCTAGCCCCAGGCTAGACTGCTTCGTCTTGAACTCATACTGTTTGCTGATTTGTCATACGAGGGTTCACAATTACCACGAACGAATTAACAAAAATACTTTGAATCTTAGACCGACGCACGATCAGGAATGAAGGAAGTGAAGCTTCCTAAATGCCATCATAGCCTCACGTAGATAAGTACGGACGTCTACGTACCCATCAGCGAGACTCTACTAGACACTGTCTTAGTCTGGATAGACTCTAAACCGGGCTCTGATACCAACTGACACGACCCGGAATCCGGCTAGGCCGTGCGGGTACCCGACATCCTCCCCTAGACCCGTCGGGCGAACCCTTGCCAATTAAATTAGGAAAATAAATATAACTCAATTCATAAATAGGAACAAGACTTAGAAAAACAAGCACAGACATACTGATACCTATAAGCTGAACAAAAGAAATTACAGCTGTCTACCCAGCATACTAGGTCTAGGGCTATGCAGACTAGACATCTAAGAGTACAAAAGAAGACAAATACCTCCTGAAGGGAGCAAAATGCAACTGAAGTAATAACCAATAAACTGGTGGCCATCCGGAATAAAAGCTGGCTCACCCTGACAGCTGAAGTCGTCTTCGCTCCTTCACAACGTGGAGAACTCAATCCTGGAGCGAACCTGCCGAAACAAAATAGATAGACAAAAACAAACAAACAACAAACAAGGGTGAGTCAAAAGGACTCAATAAGTGGGGCAGACTAGCCACCTCAAAGGATAGGATAGCTAGCCAGGGAGAAAAGAAATAGATGAACCAAATTCCTCTTATTAAATTAGAAAAAGGCAGAGCCAGATAATAACTAGAAACGCGTGTGGAATGACAAACTCATCAACAACTAGGAACGTAAGATAGCCAAAACATATAGGTATCCCGAACACATCAACAATCAGAAATATATACTGTTGCGGTGTGTAACCTGATCCATACATTCATACCATTGCGGCGTGCAACCCTATCCATATATTTATACCGTTGCGGAGTTCAATCCGATCCATATATTTATACCGTTGCGGCGTTCAATCCGATCCATATATTTATACCGTTGCGGCGTGCAACCCGATCCCCGCAACCCAAAATACGAGCCAAACATATATAGGCAAGCTGAGATATGTCCACGACATAATGTACATACCGCATACATAAAACCCAACACAATACACACAATAGTCAGTATGCGGTGCAATGAGATGGGATGAATATAGTACGATGCAATGCAGTCACATATGCCTGATACCTATCTCCGGCGCGGGACTCTCATCCTACCAGGAGATATATGCAATAATGACCCTTCACCGGCTCGGGACTCTCGTCGATTATCGGGAAGTATATGTAATGATGACCCTTCATCGGCTCGGGACTCTCGTCGATCACCGGGAAGTATATGCAATGATTACCCTTCACCGGCTCGGGACTCTCATCGATTACCGGGAAGTATATGCAATAATGACCCTTCACCGGCTCGGGACTCTCATCGATTACCGGGAAGTATATGCAATAATGACCCGTCACCGGCTCAGGACTCTCATAGATTACCGGGAAGTATGTGCAATAATGACCCTTCACCGGTGCGGGACTCTCATCGCCAATCGGGAAGTATATGCAATGCTCAAATCCAGAGTGCAATGCTCATATGCTCAATGCAATACCAACAACAGGGCACAACATATAATATACAACATAAATTGAAAGCTAAGGCGTAATGAGTACGCCTATCGGCAGCTACACACGTAAAGAACCCGTGGTAAAATATCTATAAGGCCAAGGGCCTCCAAAGAAATGGATACAAACACTTACCTCTTCCAAAAAGTTGGCATTGCTAATCAACAACCGCTTTATTCTTTGGTTTCATTGCTAAACGATCCCACTCTATTCAATAAGCAGAAAAATATATCAAATTACGCTAAAGGCTTCATTCCTCACATCTTAGGGCAATCCGGTTAGGAACCTGATACCTTATTCGCATATGCAATACGCAGGCCAGGCCTGTGTACCGGGTTTATGTTCACATAACCAAACCCCAAATAAATTACATTTATATGTTGCACATAACTCACTGAGTACGAATATATAATCAACTCCATTATCGGGGTCCATTTGACCATTTAAACTATTAATTGAATATATTAAAAAGATGTCTAATATTCCAGGTTTTACCGTCAAAACATATTCAAACACACGTAATAAACTCAAATAATGCATTAAGATTATTACCTGAATGTTTCGGGGTAAAAATTCTACTATTTTTCCGGGTCTTTTCTCATTTTCTGGCATTTATTTCTTATCACGTTTCTCTGTTCAAAGTTTTCCTTTTTTGTTCTGCCTTGAGCTACACGATATATATGGATCCCCGCTGCCTAACTTATCCTTTCTTTTGTCTTTTTCCTTTTTTTTGTTTTTGTTTTCTTTTATTTTATTTTTTTTCTTAACAAAAATTAAAACGGTGCCCTACGATATTCGAAATAAGTCCAACTTTTGCATACGAGTTATACAAAATATATGTAACATACTCGCGAAGGCGGATCTCAAATCAAGTACCCGAAACTCAAGATGCGAACTTAAATGGAAAAATGTCTAATTATTTAACTTTCGGCATTTTAGCGGAAACTAGCCGAACAACATCGAAATTCACTTTCGAAAGTTTACAAAAGTCACTAATAATCATACGAACCTAACGGCGCTTTCAGATTTCGAATCAGAGCTCGTCCGCCAAAACTGAGCTCGAAAATCTCTTTTTAATATTTATCGAAAATAAAACTGAAACCTTCTTCCGATGCCTACCAAATGAGGTCTGATTTAGCTCAAATTTTATAGACAAGTCCTAATGGATATTATGAAATTTTTAAAATTATCGGCAAACCAATCGGAGTCCTAACTTTCGAAACGAGTGACCGAGGTCGTTTCACTTTCTTGGAAGCCCCGCTTCTAGTATAGCTCCCAAATTTAAAGCTATCACTGAAGCTTTGCTCTCAAAATAGCTTCCAAATTCGAAGGCTTTCTTGGAAGCTTTGCCTTCAAAATAGCTTTTGATTCATCACTTTGGTCCAAGCCTTGCTTTTCAATGTATTTTGCTCAATTTTGATTGTTCTTGCCTGGAATTAATCCAAACCAATCCTACAATCACAAACACGATAAGTGAGCACAAGAATCGCAATTATTCCATCTAACGGACGACTAACGTATCAAAATGCGAGGAAATATTAAGGTAATTTAGGCAAATAATTCCAAACATCACCACCCCATACTTAAATCTTTGCTCGCCCTTGAGCAATCACCAAAACTAATTTCCCAACTAGATCCCAACACTCGATAGAACAGGTCTACCTATGATTATGGCTGATACCGACCATTAGACAAGAGCATAAATATGTACCATGTGACCCACAACATACCTAAAATTATCAAATTTCAAAACACTAGAACGACCAACCTAAGACATCGCAATTTCAAAAACCGACTCAATGAAATCAAGTTTTCACAAAATCACACCTGCTTAGTCAACCAAGAAGTCAATAACTTCACCTATCTCTCACAAAATATGTACCCTCACCCAAAAATAATGAATCAAGAGAGCGTCCCAAAAATCACACAAAGAATAAATTTAAAGAATCGATTAGGGACATAACATAGCAAGAATTTACTCGCTCTCAGAAAAAAATTCACGTGCCACACACGATGTACCATAGGCTTGCCCGTAGTGTCGGATTCTACTAATATAAGCTCACTCCTATTGGGATTTACTAGGACTTTAAGGGTTGTAATGTAGGCTAAAGGACGGGTATGATAAATATGGATAAAATAGTGACTACCTCCCTAAGCACTTTAATACATCACTTTCAATTTTTAGCTCAACTCTTCTCAAAACCAACCAAGCAACCGCCCAACATACACTCAATAATTTCCCTCTCAACTTTAAGCATTTTCTTTAATTTTGCACAACACTAGCAAGGATTGACATTTTATTCTTTTATTTTCGATATTTTTCTCTTTTTCATTTTTTTTCTTTTCCTTTTCTTTTAAATATATTTTTTTTCTTAACCTTGCCAATGATTTTTCAGAGTGCACCATATTTTTCTTTCATTGGTTCCACTCAAAAGCCATCCAATTTCTCTAACCAGGACTCCACACACAAAAGTATTTTTTCAATTAAAGTGCTCTAAGGAGTATGGGTTCACAAAGAAGATAATTAAGAACAAAAGAGATAAGGCTTGTAATGTGAGTGCCAATAAAAAGGTCAATAGGCTCAAAAGGGCTTAATAGGAATAATATTAAAGGGTAGGCTAATCAAGGCTAAAAGGGCTTATCAAAGAAACGACTATATCATCTCCCGACTAGAGCAAACCTAGGATTTCGCTTTGAACACACACGGGGCAAGTTCTAGATATTAATATGCGAGCACGGAACATAAGAAAGAATACCTCACATCACACATGGCACATAGTTTACTCAAGACGGTTTCATTCCAACTCTCGGTTTAAGCAAATAAGGTGCAGCTCTTGTAATTTAAGCACCAAGGCACAATAGTTCACAAAAGAGTCAAATAATTGAACTTAAGTGTCTCAAGAAGGTCATTCAAATTTTTCTAGGCGTGCATCACAATTTTAAAACCAAAAGGGATTCACAAATAGAAAATGCTCAAGTCCAAATTCACCGGTATCAAACAAACCAAAGGCACCTAGCGTTCTATCATTTTCCTAAAATATTCTACAACTAATACTATACTACTCCTAAAAATAAAAATTACCCGGTTCAAAGGTCTATCCATGGAAAAGAATCGAGGTCATAAGAAAAACCACGGGGCGAATGACATGTACCATTAACTAAAACTAAAAAAGAATTTTTTTTTTTGAAATTTTTCATTAGTTTTCTAATTTTTTTTTTATATATTAAAGCAAGAAACAAATAAAAATAAAGTCAAGTGACAAAAATAAAAATTGCTAAAAAGAAATTCCTAATGGTACAGTCATCCATAACCTCAAAAGAACGGAAGTTCTCCCACCCCACACTTAGAATCAAGCGCTGTCCTCAATGCGAATAAGTAAATGAATTAATATTGCAAGTGGGTAAGAAAACTCCCTAGAATCTCTAGCCCTTGGTGCTAGCATCCTCCAAGCTTTCGTATAGCATGAGGTACTCAGACTTCCCCTAACAGGTCATCCATATTAGGCAGGGGTGAGGACACCCCACACTTAAATTCGGCAATAAATGAACCTTCAATCTAAAGAATCACCCAAAGTAATATACAACCATAATAATAATAATAATAATAATAATAATAATTATTATTATTATTATTATTATTATTATTATAATAATAGAATATAAAAGTAAAGCAAGCAAATTGGGTTGCCTCCCAAGAAGCGCTTGATTTAATGTCGCGGCACGACGAAGACAACTTCACCATTTTTGTCTCCACCTAGAACTTATGAATTGAATCCAAACTTTGCCTCAAGCTTATGACTATGGTATTGGGGTGGTGGCAAAAATACAAAAGGACCAAGTATCCAATGTTACACTTTACACTTCTTACCTTTTAAATGAGGGATGTCTTTTTGTCTCCTCGACATCACAAACTTTAAAATATAAGCACCTTGTTCCTCCTCCTTTGGTTTCTTCATAGGCTCGGGTGGCTAAATTTTCATGCCACCATCCAAACACAATATCGAAAAATGATTGGAATGAGGTCCAACACGCTTCAATTCTAAAATAGCATTACTTTAGACACCCTCACTTGCACAAACACTAGAGTCCTCAAATATGATGTTTTCTTTTTCCTCACTTGACTCTAATGTAATTTTTTCAACTTCGGCATTATCAACTAATATTAGGTCGAATGGTAGAAATTCTACTTTTTTCTTTTCGAATTGGCTCCTAAGCTCTTCTATCTCAAATCTACTATTCACGACAATTGATAATTGGGCATTAGACACCTCAACCATATCACTCAATTTCGCCTCCAAGTCGTGAATAGCTAAGCTAAATTGATCAATTTCTTGTGTGAGCTCCACTCTTTCTTCCATACATTCCCTCGTCATATTTGTTATTTCCTTAGAGAAATCTTCATATGCTTCAAAGATTTTGGTCTGCTGCATTATCCAAGTTCCGCTAACAACCTGCATTTTATCGCTCCTGTCAAACTCACAAACACTATTAGATTTATCACACCTATTGATTGGGGAAGGAGTATGACAATTAGGACAAGAATTCCACAGACCACCACATAATTTGTAAAAGTTCCAGTCAAAGGTTGTAGAAAATTCACATAACCAGTCCCGTAGGGTTGAAAGACTTGGACAATTTTCCCAAAGTGAGTTCCTCCACACAGTAAACAAAGATCATCAAACATTGAGCAACTATCATTCGACCAATTTTCATTATAATATGTCATGTTAACAAGTAACACAATAATAAATTAGAGAACAATTAAACCTGAATAGAAAATAATAAATCGTTCAAAAAGAAAACAATCAATTATTTAGTCCCCGTCAATGGCGCGAAAAACTTGCTGCTCCCATACGCATACGCAAGTATACGTGGTCGACAAGTAGTAAAGTAATAAGTTGAGTATCGTTACCACGAGGACTATTGTTTATACTAAATCCTAAGAAATAATTTCCTTAAAAACTATTCAGATATCTTTTTCGATGATGATTTATAATTTACTAACTAAGCAAATAAATTATTAAAAATAAGAAATTGAAGTCAAGTAATCTAAAGCAAACTATGGGTTGTTATCAATAAAAGAGAAACTGTCCAGAGTCAGAGCGATAAACAATCCAGTTGAGTTTTCTAGTTGATTCTGCTTCTTGATTTCATAGATTACTAACTAACAGGTTAAATATATTCCTGAAAACCTATCGATTCTTCACGAGTCTATGCAAGCTACTATAACGCCTATATTTCTATGGAATTAAATCACATGCATGCATTAAAGAACTCTGTATTTAGCAAAGCAAGGAAAATAGGTATATGTCTATCATATCCACTAATCGATTCCCTGATGCCCATATTCACAATCAAGCCTTATTCTTTCTTATGTGCGTTCATAAATTCCCTCTGTCGAGTTCAACTTATAAACCGTAGGTAGTGTTCAATTATCGAGCCCTAATAACCAAATAATTAGGCTCAAGAAAGAATAAACAATCTATAGTGGTAAATCAATAGAAGAAGTCCACTTTCAAACATCAGCCTTCATGTAATTGCCCTAACTCTAGAACGAACAAGCTATAGAATTAAGGAAAGAATCAGAGAAAAAGAGAAAGAACTTGTTTAGAAGACATCTAGGGTTCCTCTGCTCTCCTCCACGTCCAACCCCCCTTAAAACCTAAGTTATAATGTATTTATAATGTTTATAAAGTGCTAGGATAAGTTAAACCAAATCCTAAACTAGTTGGGAAATTTTATTCTCGCCAGCCTTAGAGCTTTCTTAGAAGCCCTGCATCCAGTATAGCTCCCAAATTCAAAGCTATCTCTGAAGCTTTGCTCTCAAAACAGCTTCCAAGAAAGCCTTCAAATTCCAAGGCTTTCTTGGAAGCTTTGCCTTCAAAATAGCTTCCGATTCATCACTTTGGTCGAAGCCTTGCTTTTCAATGTATTTTTCTCTATTTTGATTGTTCTTGCCTCGAATTTATCCAGACCAATCCTACAATCACAAACACGATAAGTAAGCACAAGAATTACAATTATTCCATATAACGAACGAATAATGTATCAAAATCGAGGAAATAGTAAGGTAAATTAGGCAAATATTGCTAAACATCAATATAATACTCACATAACTTAACAAGAAAATCTATGTATTATTTTATACGGGATAGAAGGTGGAATAATAATGCGGGTATTAGTTATGCGGGTATTAAAATTATAAAATGACAAAACTAACCTTCAAAATAGTAAAAATATTTTTTAAATTTGTTTGAAGAATAAATAAATATTTTAATTTTCCATTGTATATTAATTTCTAATTTATCAATTATTCAAAAAAGAAAGAATCCCCACATAGAAATGCATGCATTACTTCTTATCCCTATATTATAATCCATGCATAACTAATACCCATATTATTAACTGCATTATTAATACCCTCATACTAATACCCATATTTTTAATACCCGCATTAATTATTAATACCTGTGTAGGAAATATTTTAACCGAACAACCCCTTAGTGTTTAAATGAAGGCAAGTATCATTAAAAATATTATGATTGCAATTTAGCCACAAATGCCATATGATAAAAAGAAACAAATCAGTCCAAGTGATGCACAAATTTGGCCAAGCTATTGGAGTATAAGATAAAGAAATACATAAGTCTTTCAGCCAGCTGTTAGTATGGACAATTGAATTAACTGCGTAAGACAAGTTATTCTAGGCTGTTTATTTTTCGGTTTATACTGATAAACCGAACAAGTTATTGGGTTATCCGATTATCGGTTATTTAACGGTTTACAAAAAAAATATTTATTGAATTATCGGTTTTGCACATTTTCTTATTGTTTAAACCGATAACCCAATAAGGTTTTAAATTTACTATGTTGCACTTATGTATATAAAAGTAGTATACTTATTTACTCTTATTTGGAACTTGAAAACTTCAAATCCTAATCTTATTTTACTTGTTTAGCTTTCAGTTCACCTCCTCCATTTCAAACATCGATTTACTATTTCAATCCTCACTTCCCCCATTTCAAATATTGATTTACTATTTCAATCCTTACTTTCTCCATTTCAAACATCGACTTATTGTTTCAATCCTCACTTCCTCCATTAGTTTATAGAACAATGAAGCATATTTGAATCTATTGTTAGTTGCTCTTTTGAATATGGTAAATGCTTTAAGAGGCATTTGGATCCGCTATGAAAACGAAGCCAATTTTGTATTAGATACAATCATTTAAGAAGTGATTATGTTACAATTTTTAGGCCTAAGTTTGTTAATGTTTAAACTAAAAATCGATCCGATAAGAACCTAAAACCGATAATTCGAAAATCGATAACCGATATCGTATTGATTCGGTTATTGGTTTAGCACTTTTAAAAACTGAAAACCGATTGTGTAAACCGATAAGATCCAAAACCGTACCGAACCGACCGATAAACACCCCTAAGTTATTGCATGTGTTAATAGCTATAGGGTATTCTATAAAACTATGGAAGAAAATTTCAGGTAGGTGGCAATTGGGACAATGTGGTGTAGTAGGGATTCCATTTTTATGGAGATAAGTTTTAGTGGGTAACCTATCATGTTGAATTTGCCATAACAAATATTTTATTTTAGGTAGTGTAAGCAATTTCCAGATCCAAGAAAAGTCAGTATCAATGGTGTCACAAGATGTAAGGAGAGGGTAGGGATTTTGTAGAAAACAAACCATTGAGATTTAATGCCAAGTATGGTGAATCTTGTGTATCCAGTATGGTGCATCTTTAACATATTCTGGTAAGTCAAAGGGAAGATTGTCAAGGTTCCATGTAGAATTTTATCTTAGGTTTGCCACTGTTAGAATAGTATTTGCCAGAGTAAGAGGACCATGCATGATAGTCCTTAGTGGTGGGAGTGAGGGGATCCACTTATCCGTCCAAAAATGTACTTGCTCCCCTTTCCATAATGACTATCCAATACTTTGCTGACACAAAGCCCGACCCTTTTATTTATTTTTCAAAATAAAAGAGAGTGGAGAAGGTTAGGTTGCATGAACATTCTCCATGACAAAGAAGCTAATGAGGTGATATTCTTACGATTTGATTATTTGATATCAAGACCACCTAGATGTTTAGGTTTTGTGGAGTGTCCCAATTAACATAATGAAGCCACTTATTGGATGTGGTTAACTCCAGACAATTTATCATTTTAGTTGATTGAGAACGAAGTGCTTAGTAGGTGCTCCTTAAATTATACGTATTTGAGTGTCAAGAAATCTTATTATATGCCTTAAATTCCATGTATTTCATTTTTTGACAAGTGAACAATTTCGTATATTAACTTAACTGCAAGAGGGTGCTGCTGAATTTCTATAATTGTATAGCAATTGATAATATCAGCTTTAGCGGTAAAGAGAGAGTTAACAAAAATATAATAGGCTATTCTACTATGGATATCTGCTTAAAAATTACTTTGTGAAATCTTATTTGTAGCGCTAATACGTACCTTTTGTAGCGCTTAAAGTTACCACAAATTGTAAACTTTTAAAGGCGATGGTAGACAGTGTAATTTTGTAGAAATTAAGGCTTCTACAAGCTGAGCCCATTAGGATTACATTGAGGCTACTCCACCAAACCCTAACTCACAACTATAAAATTGGGTCTATATTCTCTAGCAAAGTTATCTCATAAGTTCCATCAGGTCATATCAAATCCCATTAATTCGGGATCCACAAATATTCAAGACACCAACTATGTTTTCCAAGCCGTTTCTTATAAATCAAATATTTCAAAAAGATGTACCTTCCTACATTCTGGAGATACGCTATTCTAGCCCTCGAATTATGTGATGAATAATAAATCTCTTCTTCTTTATTTGTATTGTGATTGCAATTTCTTTTCCATACTTAAGAAAATTGTTGCAAATAAATTGGCACGCTCAGTGGGACCAATTCTATCTTTCATCTCTTCTCTCACAAGTAAAAGCAAGCCTTCAACAATGGTAGCGCCAAATCCGGGAGCAATATCTCGATACTTCAAATCTCGTCTTCGTGTGCTCTCAAACAAGACTTGAAGTGGGGGCATTTGTAGACAGTATAATTTTGTAGAAACTAGGGATTCTACAAGATGAACTCATTAAGGTTATTTTGAGGCTACTCCACCAAACCCTAACTCACTCCTATAAAAAGGGGTCCATATTCTCTAGCAAAGTTATCTCAAAAGTTCCATTAGATCATATTAAATCCCATAAATTTGGGACCCACAAATAGTCAAGACACCAAATATGTCTATGAAGCCGCTTCTTGATAATAAAATATTTCAAGAAGATTTATATCTTCCTACATTCGAAAACTACGCTATTCTAGCCCTCGAATTATGGATAAATATTTTAGGAGAAGAATCAAGGGAATACACAGAATTGTTCCTACAATTTGTGATGAATAATAAATCTCTTCTTCTTTATAATTGTATTGTGATTCCAATTTATTTTCCATACTTATGAAAATTTGTTTTAAATAATCTGGCACGCCCGGTGGGACCTCTTTACAACGTCACACTAAGAAAGAGACTACTCCAAAAACTGTCCCTGATACTGAGAAGAAAATTGCCAAAGAACCTGATATAGAAGCCGAGAGAGTGATTCTCTTTGGCCGGCCTGTTTTAAGCAACCTTCGCATTTCCTGCTGAGATCCTGCGGGGTTGGACGAGCCAATAATGTGAAGGCGTTCGGTCTGTTTTTTGAGCAAGAATCACAGCCTTACCTTATCTTCACCAGGATACGGACTCCAAGTTCTTATAGCAGAGCATGAGCAGATTTATCATCAGTTGAGGACGCACAACAAAAAAATATCAAAATCCAGGGTGTAATAGACGAATTGGAAGAAGAAACGTTTATGTCTGGTCCTTTTAGGTCGCCTGACCTGGGCTGATGGCGCTTCGTAACGGCTTGTCTGGAACTATTTCGGCTTGGATTGAAAATACTGGACAGGAAAGGAAAACAAACTGTTGGTGGTTGAAAAACTAAAGTGTTAAGGGAGAAAAAATCCAAGCCACAAACTCCACCACCTCATCAAAGAGTGGCAAACCAGCAAAAAGGTTTGAAGTTTAATAACCTTTTTGATTTGTTGAAACAATTAAAGCTTAATATGCCTTTGATGGAGATTATGCGAGAGGTTCCAGGATATGCAAAATTGTTAAAAGATCTTCTGTCTAAGAAGGTTGACTTTAATGAGGTAGAGATGGTCCATTTTAATAAGGTGTGTAGTGTTTTTATTACAAAGCCTCTAGCTAAAAAGAAGCAAGGTCCTGGTAGTTTTACAGTACCGTGCTCTATTGGTGATCTCACAATTGGTAAGGCCTTATGTGATTCTGGTGCAAGCATTAATCTGATGCTGCTGGAAGTATACAATAAGTTGGGTTTGACTGGCATAAGAGAGACTTCAATACGAATCCAACTGGCAGATAGAAGACAAAAGCACCCCGTTAGAATAGTTGAGGATGTATTTGTGCTTGTGGGTAGTTTCTTGTTTCCAGTAGATTTTGTGGTTCTTGACTGCCCCGTTATTAAATATGTTCCAATTATCTTAGACCGTCCATTCTTGGCTACTCGTAGAACAGTGATTGATGTTGATAAAGGGAAGATGACCTTCAAGCTGTATAATGAAGAAGAGTTGTTGACATTGGCAAAATGCTAAAGTGACATTGTGATTATGTGAATTGTTTGAGTGTACATACATGCGAGCCTGGATAAGCCATGGTTTGAGCTGATTATGTCGTGCCACGACATTAAATAAGGCGTTTCTCAAGAAGCAACCCGTGATTATAATTGTAAACAAGTTAAAAGAAAAGACAAAAAGACCAAAAAAATTAAAATTACAAAAAAAAAGTTATCTTTTGAAGGAAGTTACTTGGTGAATTTCTTTGTTTTGTAGGTTTCAACTAGTTTGGAGTCTAAGTGTGGGGTGTCTGACAACCCACATGTTTGAAGATGAAGTCCTGCTATTGGGTATGCCAAGCTTTAGGATCAGGAAAACTAAGAGCTTGAGGCCACCTTGATATGCTAGTAAAGAGGGTCATCTCCAACAGTCCAATTCAACCCCAACAGGCCAATGTTACAGTCAGCTTTTGAGCCTACTTGGTTACCAAACTATGGGATATAATGCCTGAACTATACCCATTGAAGATGAAGGATACAACAGCGAACAATGAGGGCCAAAGGAATTTTTTACTAATAATTTGTTTCTGCAGCTTCTTAACAGGGCAAGTTTTTTGGGACATCATTGACTTCCATGCATTTTCAGTTAAGAATGCAGACAACAAAGATTCTGAAAGGTCATAAAAAATGCTATGTCTACTAGCTAGCTGCTCTTCTGGAAAAGTATAGGCTCTATTCTGCCTGCCTTTTCTGGCTCTGTGTATCTGATCATGGCTTTTGAGCTGCTGATGCTCTCCTTTTATTCAATATGAATGATTCAACTAACAAACACCACAATGCTGCTGCACATAGTGCTTTCTATCAACAGATCTGGATGCAGGCATTTCCTTTTGTAAGGATTGATACTCTCTTCAACTTGGCTATCTTCAATACAAAGGATAGCCAAAATGAAGACTTGTATATCACCTTTTATAAGTTTTCTAAAGTAGTCTTAATACATAGGCTAACCATTTTTTGTAAAGGGAGAGACTCCCTCACTAAAACTCCTTCTTTTTTGTTAAGAGGTGTTATCTATCCTAGGATAGTGAGAAGTTTTAAGATGTTGCACATGAATCCCTTTTCCTATAGGTTTATGATACCATCATGTATTTGGAGGTAAGGTTTATGTCCCCCTCTATTATTTGCATTATATGTTATGTATACAAAGGTAGGGGTCTATGCCCAACCCCACACTGGAATTGGTAAGAGTGCCCTGAAAAGCACCTTATACTTGATTTAGTGAAAATTAAAATTAAAAAAAGCCATGCTATGGGGAAAATCTGAGTACCTCGTGCCCTATGGAAGCTCACAAGGATATTCTTCGGGCTTAGAGCCCCAGGGAGTTTCTCTATCACCCTTAGTTTTTATTTTTAATGCATTGAGGGCAATGTCTGATTTTAAGTGTCGGGTGGGAGTCTTCCTATTTGTGCTAATAATCCCCTTTGGTTTTTCTTTTTTCATCGGTTCTTTTCCATAGGAAGTAGTTTGAAACGGGTATCCCCTTTAGTTTTTCTTTGTACATCGATTCTTTTCCAAAGGAAGTAGTTTGAACGGGGTATAGCTAGGTAGATTTTTTTAGGATTAGAGTGAGTCTAGTTTTATATAGATACTTAATTTTGGGTATGTGAACTTCATGTATATATTCTGCCATGATCCACTTGCCTTAAGAAACGTTTAGTGCATTGTTTGAAGCCTATGATCATGATGTTAACTCTAGATATGCTTGAGAGTTTGCTTGTATTTGCTTTGTTTGAGAGCGGGAATTGGCCATTTTGAGTAGGTTATGTGCCTTGTGTGAGTGAGGATTTTTTTTTCTCCATTATTAATACTTGATGTCTAGAACTTGTCTGGTGCATGTGCAAAGTGAAATAAGAAGTTTGCTCGGCGAGGAAGTGAAATACGCTTTCCTTTCATAGCCAATTTGTTTGAAGCCTCAAATTTAAATGTTTACCAGTGAAACTTTTACCCTAACTAACCCTTTTGAGCTTGTAACCTTTCTTTGTAGCCATTGGAATTCCTGTTTCTTGTGCTAAATACTTGCTAGTTGTACTTGTGGTGTCATGAGCCTAAAAGGCTAGTTAATGAAGTGAAAAATTTTGGTTGTTGGAGGAAGACAAAAGGTGCTTTAGGTAGAGGCTATGTGGAGGGATTTACTATTTTTTTTTTAAAAGAAGGAAAAGAAAGTAAAAGCTTGAAATGTTGTGCAAAAACTGAGATACAAAAAATCACTGTTAGAAAGAAAGAAAAAAATGAGTAGTTCCTATCATTAGCTCCTACCTTTGCTTAATGAAAAGGGTTGGTAAAAGTTGACTCTGAGATGGTAAAAGAAAGATTGGTTGGAAGGAAAGAGAATTGAATTAATTGTGGTGTATTAAATTGCTTGGGGTGGTTAGCCGCTATTACCTAAATGTATCCCACCTGTCCCATTACTTACATTACAACCATAAGAAGTCCTAATTGATCTTAGCCGAGTAGATAGACATTAGTCGAGTCCTACACTAAGGGCAAGCTTATGGTACGTCTTGTTTTACATGTGAGTTCTTTTCTGAGAGTGAGTGCTTCATTTTTATGTGAACTTTAGTTCATGTTCATTCTCTTGTGTGAATTCCTTCATTAAAACATTAAATTAATTGTGAGGGCACATGATTTACGAGAAGCGAGCTCTTTTATTAGTCTCTTGAATAGAGCGAGTACATGCATAACTTATTGAGTGAGTCTAGCGTTGATAAGGGACTGGGAGATTGATTTGGTGTACTTGATTATTTTTAAATAAAGCATATGAGTGCATATGCAACTTGTTAAGTACCTATATAAACCCAAGTCATTGTGTGAGCTTTTTTTGTGTATCTTGAGTTCAAGGTATAAGTTTTTTGAGTATGAGCAAAAGTATAAGTGTGTGGTTGTGATTTTGGCTAGTTTACCTATAAGTTGAGGTATTTTTACCATGTTGTGATAGTTAATTTAAGAAATTGAGTTGATACTAATTGAGTTGTTTGGTGTTGTAGGAATTGAACATGGTGAATTGAGCAAGAAAGTGCTAGTTTTGGAGTTAAAAGTAAAGATGTGAAAGATTTCAAGTGATCCATATGCCGCGCGAGTGACACGGGAAGAAATAGAGTTTTTGCTTAGGAGTGGAGAAAATATTTCAGCGTATTTAGGCAAAATACGCAAGCACCATGCGAGCTGAATTGCTTGAAGAAAATTTAGTCCGCGTGGCACACGGGTGGCACGCGAAGCACAAAGCTGTGGGGCGAAAAAATAAGGACTTTTTGGTACTTTTGCTTAGTTTCCTACATGGAATAAAAGCTTATTTTGCCTCCATTATGAATTTTACACTGGGAAAGAAGCAAAAAAGAGGCTAGAGCTTTGGAGACTTCAAGAATAGAGTTTTTCCTAAATTCTTCCTTACTTTTTGTAATTTAATTATTCATGAATTACATTGACATGATTATCATGAATATGAGTGGATAATTTACCCATTCTAGGGTTGATTGAACCACTCCAATACTTATGTGCTATGAATATTTATTTTAAGGTATTAAACTTGTGAATTCTTTCTATCTAAGTGTTTATGTTTTGATAGTTATCAATTGGAAGGGCCCTCAATGGATTATTCCCATTATTCTTGTGTGTCTAGGGATAGATTCATAGATTTGGGTTAAACATTTAGCAATATTTCAACTAAAACCAAGGTATTACTTAGGTTGTCAATAAGGTGATTTATGACCATTGACCCTGATTGTGCACTATACTTGTAGTCCTATGTATCTTCATTAATTAATTGAGAAATTAGTTAGTGAAAGTTGCAACTATTACATGGGAGTGAATAGTTGTAAATTTGGAGCAAGTGTTCAATAGGAAGAAACAAGTTGAATTTGTTTAACCATTATTCTAACACATAGGTAGGAGTTGGGTTGATCAATCCTAGGCTTTTAAATCTTTGATTAATTTATTACTTAATAATTCGCTATCTACTTTTGTTACATTGAAACCATCTTACAAATACAAAACTTCGAAGTTAATTGGTTCGATAAATTAGTTTGATTAGCAACTAGATTTTGAGTGTTCTCCGTAGGATTCGACCTCTGGACTTTAAGTACCAAGCTATATTTTCAGCGACCGCTTAGTTCCTTTTATAGGGCGTAGTTGGGCGTGTTCAGTGGGTATCTTATTTCCACATCAAGTAGAGTTTTACTAACATAATAAATAGGAAATTATTTACCTCCGTCCTCAAAGACGAGCACTGCACTTACGGCCACTTCTAAGACAACAGGGTAGAGAAGCAACACATCCCCGTCCATCGATTCTGAGAGCAGTGGAGGGTTTGATAAGTATTGCTTCAATTCTTTCAAGGCTTACCTGCATTCTGGCATCCAATCACAACTTGTGGTTTTTTTCAAGATTAGATAGAATTTGTGACACCGTTCGGATGAACTCGAGATGAGCCTGCTGAGATAGGCTACCCGACTGGTCGAACGTTGAACATCCTTCACAGTTGTGAGCTTGCTCGGTATGTCTTCGATTGCTTGATTTGATCCTTCTTTGAGATATGATGAATCCCAAGAACTTGCAAGATCCGACCCCAAACGCGCACTTCTCTGGGTTCAGCCTCATATCGGATTGCCTCAATATTGCGAATGCCTCCTTCAAATGATCAAAGTGATTTTGCCCTTTCAATGACTTCACCAACATATCATCTATATAAACTTCAATATTTTTTCCGATCATGTTAGCTAGCTACTCTTCTCGTCTACCCTAACATATACTTTCCGCTCTGCTTTATCTTCGAAAAGAATAACTTCCTCATATTCTTCTATCATCGAGTCCCCAGCTTTCTATTTATTAGGCTCTCTAACACACGCCGGAATCTTGGTGAAGTCCTTGTCTATTGGGATTGGATCCATTTTGTCTTCTCCAACCAAAGATTCCGGTGACTATAATTGCTAATATAGGGCACTCGAACTAGCCCCTCCTTTCACGGCCACTAAATAACATTTTCGGGCAGTCTTCTATTCACCCCTAACTTTTCTTATTCCCCATGGGATGGGAAATTTGACAACTTGATGCAAAGTCGACGAGACCGCTCCCATGGTGTGGATCCACGGTCGACCCAAAATCACGTTGTAAGCCATATCTCCTCCCATCACTTGGAACAAAGTTTCATTCTCAACACTTTCTACATTTTTCTTTATCATGATTTCCCCTAACGCCGTTTCACTTAAATTATTGAATCCCCGATAACACTGTATATCTGGGCACAATCTTATTGATCATCTGCAACTAATCGACCACCCTCGACTGTATTATATTAACTAAACTGCCAGCATCGATCAAAACTCGTCTTACATCGGATCATCCACTCTCATTCTGACTACCAAGGAATCGTGATGGGGATGTATCCTTTCATCAAATTCATAACGCCCGAACACAATGTCGTCATTCATAACTTTTCTCGTCCGTTTGTCCCTTGTAAATGATACTTTTGCTTATTTCTTCATTGTGTATGTCACTGCGAAGACCTCAGCCCCTCCGGTGATGACATTCACTGTTTTCCTTAGAGACAAAGGCTCTGGCAGTTGATGGTCATCTTTCTTATTATTAAAGTTCTCCTTTCCTCTTTCTGTTAGAAATTCCGTTAAATGTCGACTCTCCAGCAACTTAGCTACCTCATAACGCAGAGCCTTACATTCTTCGGTCGTGTGCACATGATCATGATGGAAAGCACACCACAAGTAATCGTCTCTACTATTCGGATATGTTTTCATACGACCGGGGAGTTTCACCACTTCATCATCCATTTCTCTCAATGTATTTACCAAACTTACCGTCGAAACACAAAAATTATACTCTGAAATCTTTGGAGACAGTGCGTCCTTCAGAGAAAAAGATGGACCCGACTGCTCCTTCTTCGGTTGACCCCTCGAACTATTAGCTTCGTGTCTATTTCTACTTTGACGAGGGAAACCGTAGTGCTCGAACTGCTGTCAAACCTTGGAATTTCGCCTGTCAAAAATTGCAACTCTTATTTTCTACCTAATCTTTGGCTCACATTTACGATATAGATCATCAAAAGTGGTCGGAGTGATCTCCCTCAACCGATCTTTCAACTTCCTATATGCCTCCGATGCACTTTTACTCAAATTGTTAATGAAAGATAGACAAGCCCATCTCTCCTCGACATGTGGGATGCTCAACTTTTCTACGTTAGATCGTTCCAAAAATTCTTTGATCATTTCATTGGGCCACTGCCTGATATTAAATATGTCCTCCACTCTCTGTTCTATATTTTTGCCTCCTGTGTGAGCCCGAATGAATTTTGCTTCATTGTCATCGAAATTTGCTATCCCATTCTCAGGCAATTAGATATACCAATTCACTTCTCCCCCCCCCCCCCTACCGTTTCAAAAAATTTCTTATTCACCGAATTGCTCTCATCTGCCGTCAAGTCATTCGACTGCACTGTGATTGCGAATATATCTACGTGATTCCTCAGACTCTCCGGTAGCTTGAAAGTCTGAGGAATTGACAATGGGGCTGCGCTCAGTGGAAACGGCCGCTTTGAGATTTACTTCATAGGGGCGTCCTCTATTAACTTTGGAAACCCTAGCAACTTTTCCATAAACGACTTCATCTCATTGAATCTCTTCTCCACTGTATCATTCAACAACGTCTGCATTTTAGCCAACATCCTTACTTCTGTCATGATGGAGGCTAGAGCCCCCGTAGCCACGGCGGCCGTACCCAACCGTTCAAGTCCCACTCCCTCTTCAGGCCCCCCCTATTACTGCGCCCTGAGGAGCAGAGATTAGAGTGCCTTCAAGGGGTGTTACTGGGAAGGCAGGCGCTCTATGACTTACAGAGCAAGACAAAAGCTGCGAGTGTTCCCTTATCATCTCCATCTATTGATTCTGCTTAATCAAAAATTCATGCAACAAAGTGTTCGTATCAACTAACATTACCTTGACCGCGGGTACCTTGCCGGGTCGACTTCCTCGAGGCGTATTTGACTGCGAACCGGCCGCATTGATGTTCAAGGGCGGATCCTGTTCATGGTGGGATGATTCGCTGATCTCCTCCCCGACAGCTGGAAGCTAGACCCCGTTGGTGGGGTTTGGGTGAAGCATGTTGTCTCGAGCGGTGGTGTTGGTGTTGAAAGCATTGTTGCTTTGATCATCTGCCATCGCGCGCACAAAAAAATAAATGTAAGATGAATCAAATACAAATTTCAGAATAAATCGATTGCCTAGGCCCCACGGTCGGTGCCAAATTCTATTTTCTAAAATATGCCTTCAGGTATTACAATTAATTTTTTATTTAGTTGAGCCACAGGCGATCGTTTTATATCAAAATTCAATGGTTGATCGCTAAACTTACGTTAACAAGCTTAATCGTTTTGATATATAATGGATGGTCACTGTAATAATATTCGGACAATAGCACAGCACGACAAGTGACAAGAAACAGATTAACGAATAGTATATTCAATGATTAATGGTGCGAGCAGCATAAATTCGAACAAGTTGAAAAGGAAGATCTATTCGATCAGGCACAAGGATATGAATATTCAATTTAAAGAGTAAACGAGCGATAGCTGTCTACGATTTACTGGATTGAACAAGTAGATTAAACAAAGAATTTGGTCGATAGGTTACGATAACAATTGAATAAATAAACGATCACTAATCAACAATTTTAGAAGTAATAAATATGGATATAAATAAATAATTAGTCAAGGCCTATGATCAGATAAAATTTCGATCAAAGTATATTTAATGACTAATTATAGTAGCAGTGGTTAGCAAGTAAGTATAGTTAGAAAATAATCAAACAGTCAAAAAAGCAATTATGGAGATAATAAGAGGAGTAATGAAGCTTATTGTATTGAAGATCACATTCTCGGGCTCCGTTGAAAAAGGTTAACATCTTCTTCGAAGCAAAGCTTGATTACAATGGCGTGATGATAATTAACAAGTAACAATGGTGGCATAATACAAATAACGGTGGTAGAAATAATATTAATGGTGGCGGCTGTGATTGCGTAAGGGAGAGTTATGTTCAGAAGAACGTAACTTTACAATGGAAATAGGGGAATTCTATTTATAGGTGCAAGACTTCAAACCCTAGGCAAAGTCCATTCCACACACGTCTCTCCACTATCAGATGAGTTTGTTATCCACGTCCAACGGTCTCCGAAAATGAAGGTATTTGGCTGATCATATTTATCTGGATTCTTCTTACGTCTTTGGAAAAGTCTACCGCGATCGATATTATGAAATGGGTAGTAGTCCTCAATTGCCAATTCTTTGTGACAACAGCTGACTTGTCTCCGATTTTGACTCTGAGCTCGCTATGTCATCGAACACGTGTTCGGACAAATTTCGACCAGTACATTCCCTACTATGAAATTAATATGTACCACAAAATTTATTTTTGCTCTATCCATGAAGTGTAAATTTTTTAATGAATTAATTTAAATATTGAATCCCTTTGTGGAAATTGGATCTGCCCCTGATTATAGAACATAATAATTAATTAAAGAAAAAATTATGACAGAAGACACTCTAAGGAGCTTTATTACACATTATATCAATACTTTAAAACCAATTACTAAATATAACGATATTTCTCATTATTACCCTATATCATTATATATATTTCCCCTCTTTCTCTAATACAAAACTCTAATTTCTTAGTCTCTCTTTCTGTCTCTTCCTCCATCTACCCACCCACCCCCTGGCCACCTTCTTCTCCGGCGACCTCCGATGAATAGATCTATCGACGACCTCTCTTCTTCGGCGACTTCTGCTTCTCCGGCGGCCTCTGTGTTTGCCGGTCTGCTGTTGTTGCCTTATTGCGGTGCTGCTGCTAGTTGTGCTGCGATGGCGACGCTAGAACTGCTATTATTGATCTACTTCTTCTCATTCTTTTTTGTTCTTTCTTTTTTGTTTTGTTTTGTATGTGTGTATGTGTGTCTATATATATATATGTATGTATAACTTTTGTTGTTATGTGTATGCCTTGATGCATAAATACATTTAAAATCTTTTGAATGTCTAGTGATATTTCTTTGTATATTCATTATATGTCTGTGTATGTTTATTTCATGTATATGTTTGCAAAAATATTTCTATAGATATATTTATATATTTTGTATATAATAGTATTTATGTGTATTTGTGTGTCAAATATATAATAATAAATCCTTTGTAGTTTTATGTGTGGTGTATATATGTGTATATTTGTATATTCCAGTTTTTATGTATGTTTATGTATTTTCTAAGATCCAATTCACATTATTCAAAATTAGGCAATTTGGTGTCGGCAGCGACAAAGGACCAAAGCAATGGGAGTGGAAGGGGGTAAAACCTTAATTCATATGATTTAAATGAAATTTGTATATTTAGGGTATAAAAAATATTTCTATTTTGTAAAAAAATATAATATTAATATTTTATATAATTTGGAGGTTAGATTTATATCTTTATTCTAAATGCCCCATAATTAAATGAAGCAACACCCTAGTAGATGTGACCTAATTAGCTAACTTTTAGAAAGGGATTGTCTGATTTGATGTAAATTTCAGTAGATTTTATTAGGGATACTTCGTTGTATTGAAATGAGATACTGTAGATTTGAAGTAGTAATAATATATCAGTCAAATACGGCTTTTAATTATAGGATCTTCACAAAAATAGCAGCCCGTAATTAGGCTCTGGATCTTCAAAAACGATGGAATAAATCCCTATATATACCATAAAAGTTCCATGTTCCAATGGCGATCTTCAGGTATATTCTTGGAAACAATCATAATGGAGTCTAAAATCATGAGCTCAAAATTCTAGGATGAAACCACTCCATTTTTCCATCTAAGCCATGAGCTCTTATCGCATATTTGCCAAAAACTTGTTTTAACCACTCGACCCTCGTTTTTAGCACTTGTTATCTATTTTGGATTTCGAACATTTACTTTCGTATGTTCTGTGACTTTTTTAGATGATTTGGTTTGAGAAGGGAAGGATTCGAGCATGTTTTGTGTGTTGGCCTAAATCAGGATAGGACAACAAATCGAATTTGCATTGGGTTTAACTGGTAATTTGCTTGTATCAAAGGGATGTTTGAGCTAAAGTTGAATTCGAATTGAATGAAAGGCTTTGAAAGAGTGACGAGGCAAGAAATAAGTTTATGACAAACGAGACAGCAAGTAAAAGTAGAGTTGAATATTGTATTGATCATGTCTTGTTGTTTACGAACGAGTCCTATTTATAATTAGGAGAAAAATGACGTTGTAAATATCATCACTGTGTCTTTATGGCCATTACTCCGTACTTGATTGTAGTTGACTCGCGATCTATTCTCTTAAATGTTAGAGCAATGGTCGACAGTTATAAAGGCTGGACCTTGTTTCTTGAGTCACTGCATCTGCTCGGGGTTACGTTGTTATGGTGCTTGCTCTGAGCTCAATACTTTGAGTTCACTCCCCCTCATTCCTTGAGGCAATTTCCCAGGGCAAAGAGACGTGCAACCTCTTCTCGTAAGTTTGCCTCATGGAATCGATTTTGTGCTAGGCTCCGAGGCCTTGTTTGAGACCTCGGTGACTTTTCATCCAATACAGATAGTCCCCCCACCATTCGGATAATTTGCTAGAATTTTCTAAGGGGTGGAATATAATTTAAGCGGGAGATTGACGTGACGCATTTTTGGCCAGTCGTTTCAATGTCTCATCCCTTGCACGTGGCTTAGTTTTGAAGTGCAATATCTTTTCGTTTAATCTTCCCCATGCAACCGCCATCATTGCCTTTTGATCCACTTGTAGTTCGCTATAAATTGGCTATTTTTGTTGTTATCTTCATCATTTCACAATTTCTCTTTTAGCGCCTTTCACATTTCTTCCCTTCTTTTAGTTTTTATAAATTTCACAATGTCTTCTCCATCCCATCGTGAAAATATCATCGATGCTTTAACTTAGGACTTGTTAGACTCTCCCCCCTTAGCAACTTTTTCTCATTCGGAGGACAGTCACAGCGTAGCCACCTAGGAACCATCCATCGGCGATGATGGGGTGGGGGCTGAAGGGTCCATTGATGATTATGAGGTAGTTGAGATCTCACCCTCGTAGAGAGAAAAGAAAAAACAAGTTTAACAGGGGGAACTTGAGCCTCAGTGGGTAATCCCAAGACGATTTGACTCAAGTAAAGATTTTAAAATGAGGGGGCAATCGGCCTCGGATATTAGGAGGAAAAGGAACCTCCCCGTTCAATTTTCTCCGAGCTTAGCTTTGGAAGAGCGCATAGCTTTGATCCGAGAGGGATGTAGTTGGAACCCTGAGATCCCAATCTCAATTCCCACCCTCGAGCAACGTACTTGTGATAGAGTTTTGGGGCGGTCCTTCATTTACACCTACCCATTTTTGATAGGTTTCTCTATCCCCCTTTATCCAATAGCAGACACCTTTTGCCGGACGCACAATGTCTGCTTGGCCCCAGCTTTTGGAGGGTTGTTCAATGCCTCAGCTACATTTGTCGCAAAGCCGGGGTCATGTTTGGGTATGACTATTTAATTTCTTTATTTTCTCCTTCTTTGCACAAGGATAGAGTTGTGCAGTTGAATAAGCAGGGTTAGTTTTCCCTCATGACTAAGAGTGACGACATCGAGGATCAAAGCTGGTGTGACTTGTTTATCCTTTTTCCCACCTCTTCACTTTCAGCTGAGCCCGAATTTCACGAGGCGTGGAATAGGACTCGTAAGCCTTTCTTTCGATTTTACTTTTTATACTTGGCTTTGAATGTGGCAAAGTCTTGACCTTTTATCGTGTTTTTCAGTAAGGAGACCCTCAATTAATCCTCCTTAGGATTTGGAGGATTGGGTGAAAGCTATCATTAACACCGAAGGGAGGTTAGATAAGGATTGGATGGTTTTGGCCTCTCGTGCAGAAAGTGGGTGGTCGGGCAAACATCTGGGTTAGTATATTTCCAATTCGATTGCTTCTTTTTCTCGTTGCGTCTTTTCTCACTTCTACTTTTTTCCCCTTCTTTTTCAGATTTCAACATCTTGCTTGTTGAGGTGGAATAGGAAGAAGATAAGAAAAAGAAGGAACAAATGAAGAGGATGTCGGGACGACGAGCTGAAGTTGTCGATGTCCCAAATGTTGATGCTAGTTTGCATCTTTTTTAGGAGTCTGTTGAGACTCTTACCCAGGCCCCGAGAGGTACTCATTTCTATTTTTTGTACTTTTCTCTTTATTTTCCTCCTTGAGTAATGTGTTTCCTTCATTTTAGGTTCAAAGAGAAAAGGCGATACGCCTAAAAGGCCAACGAAGGCTAAAGTCCCTCGGGTTGAATCGATCACGGTTCCACGGCGAAGATTGATTGACGAACTAGATGATGTTTTGGTTCGCGAGGGTTTGGAGTCTTGTGAGGTGAAATCAATTGAGAAGGTCAACAAACCTGTTGAGACTGCATCACTTGCGAAACAGGAGAGTGCTGACCCGCCTCGGGCTAAGGCGACCTTCTCCCAAAGGATTTGACGCATCCCAGTCCCAATAGATGTTTGTCTATTGGATGACCGCATGGGGGTCACCATTAGCTGCAAAGGGCTACTCGGGCCTTTAGAGAACGATCGCCTGAAGAACATTCCCTCAGATGATTTTTTCGCTTACTCGGCTAAGCACACAATCCATTTGAGGCTTTATTTTGCTTGTCTTTATCTTAAGTGTTTTTCAGGTTTTTGATCCTTCCCTTGATTGTAGGGCTATGTCTATGCCATGAAGGAAGCTGAATTCGAGGCTTAGCAATCAGCACACCTTCGCCCGGTCGGGGATGAGTGGGATCACGGAGGAACGTGCTCGAAGTTCGCATGGCTGAGCTTGAAAAGCAACTCTCTAGCTCGGAGGACAACTTGGACCGATCTCAAAGAGAAAATTAGCAACTAGGTGTTGATCTTTCTCATGCCAATGGTGAAGTTACCAACCTTATGGCCAAAAAGAGATCTCAAGATGAGAGTCATCAAGTCGATCTTCGGAAGCAAGCTGACGCAGCCGATGCAGCACTTAAGGGTTTGACCGAGCAGTTTGAAGAGAAGACTTCATTGCTTACCTCAAAAGTGGTCGAGGTTGAAGCTAAGAATAAGTATCTCGAAGCCTAGGTGAAGATCCTTCGGGCTAAGAGACCAGCTTTTTCCTCCGCGCTTAAATCCAAGTTCAGAGTTAAACGGGATGTGAGGGCTACCCGAGCAAAAGTTGATAGAAATTGGGCAATCGTTCAGACCAAGTTGAGGACCCTTGAACAGTGCAAAAAAGGGAACTAGCTTGATGATGACATTGCCAAGGCTAAAGTTGATGTTGCTACAGCTTGGGGATTTTTAAATCTACTTCCTTCGAGAAGTGACAGCTCGTCTAAGGAGAGACGTCGGGTAGTAATCGTGAGCATGAGTAAATACTCGTTAGTTTTTGTTTTTGTGCCTTCGGGCTACTGTTCTATAATTATTCTAGCATTCGGGCCTTGTGAATACATGAATGTTTGAGTATCCACTATTTCTTTTGTTTGCTTACAAGACTTTAAACGTGTTAGAGAGCTAGCTTAGGGTGACGTCTCGCCGTCGAGCCGAGGCTAAACGTTTAATAGATAAAAAGATAAATCGATTCTTATTTCATTGATAAAAACTGAGTCAATTTACACAAGATCCAGTTATACTTGGGCATATTTTGTTTTACAAGAAGCCGCTTCGGGCGAAGATTTCAAATTTCGGGCCAAAGTCCCCGAGTCTTAGTTAACTTTTCGAAGAGTACTTGAGCTGTGAGCTCAGTGATTCGATCACCTTGAGCTGCGAGCTCGGTGAGTCGATGCCCTTGTCACCCCCAGTGTTCGAGGGTGAAGGATAAAGACTTGAGCACTTTTGACCTCGGTAGCACGCTTCGTGTGGTTAGAAGTAATATTTCTTTAAATTGGATATATTCCAATTCAAAGGTTCTTGTTTCCCCTTATGATCTTCTAGCTGATAGGATCCTTTTCCTACAATCGCATTCACCTGGTAGGGTCCTTCCCAATTGGCAGCAAATTTTCCTGCGTTTTTGTCTTTGGTTGTTTGATTCGAGGCTCTAAATACATGTCGCCGACCTTAAACTCTCGCATCTTGGCTTTTTTGTTTAAGTAGGCTTCGATTCGTTGTTTTTGGGCTGTCAATCGCACCACTGCCATTTCTCTTTGTTCCTCAAGCAGATCCAGCTCTATCCTCATCACTTTTTGATTTGACGACTTGGAGGAATGTGCATAGCGGAGACTCGATTCCCCTACTTGAACAGGAATTAATTAATCGACCCCGTAAATGAGAGAAAATGCGGTTTTCCCAGTGCTGTTCTTCTCTGTTGTCCTCATTGCCCATAGTACTTCTGGTAACTCATCAGGCCACAAAAGGATTTGTCCATCCTCTTTTTAAGGTTGACAACAATTATCATATTTGATGATTCAGCCTGTCCATAGGCACTTGGATGGTAGGGTGTCGAGGTTACCCTTTTGATTCTCCATTTTCTGAAAAAAGTCGTGACCTCTGAACCAACGAATTGTGTACCGTTGTTACATGTAATTTCCTTCTGGACTCTATATCGGCATATGATGTTCTTCCATATAAAGTCGATAACCTCTTTCTGTCTTACCCTAGAAAAGGCTCATGCCTCAATCCATTTAGAAAAGTAATCAGTGAGCACGAGTATGTATTTGACACTACCCTTCACTTTAGGAAAATGTCCTACGATATCCATCCCCCACTTCATGAAGGGCCACGGTGAAACTACCGAGTGCAAGGGCTCGGCTTGTTGGTGAATCATAGAAGCATGCCTTTGACATTTGTCGCACTTTCTAATGAACACTCTAGCATGCTCGCTCATCTCGAGCCAGTAATAGCCGGCTCGGAGCAGTTTGCGTACGAGGGCTTTGGCTCCCGAGTGGTTGCCACATGTTCTTTCATGCACTTCTCTCATCACATATTCATATTCTCTGGGGCCTAAACATTTTGCTATCAGGTCGTAATAAAGTTTTTTGTATAGTTGTCCATACACTATTGTGTATGGGACAACTTGCTTCCTGAATTTTGCCGCTTCTTTTTTGTCTGGTCCTGACTCTAGATAAGAGATGAATTTTGTTCGCCAGTCCTAGTGTCGATTCACCATATTCACTTCTAGCTTCATTTTTCCTATGGCCGATACGAGAAGCCTAACTGTGGCATCGGTCCCCAAGTCGTCTGTTCACACTACCGAGGCCAGATGGACTAGAGGATCGACCTCGGCGTTCTCCTCTCGGGTTACTTGCATGACTTTCCATTCTTGAAAGGTCTCGAGCACTTGCTGCATTCTTGTCGTGAGTTGCTTCATTCTGGGCTCTCGAGCCGTATATCCACCAAGAACTTGGTTCACCACTAGCTGTGAGTCGCATGTTAACTCTACATTTTCAACTCCCATCTCTTTGGCCAACTTTAATACTGCTATGGCGGCTTTGTATTCGGCTTCATTGTTGGCCAGCTTCTCAGATTTCATTGAATGCCTTAGCTTCTCCCTAGTGGGGCCTCGAGCACTATTTCGAGCCCCAAACCATTGGAGTTGGCTGCTCCATCTTCGTAAAGCTTCCACACTCTGGGGGTAGGACCTTTTGAAATTGACCTCTCTTTTTCCACCTCAGGAAGAAGTTTAATACTGAAATCAGCTACAAAAGCAGCCAGCACTTGAGATTTGATGGCTGTGCGGGGTTGATATATGATGCCATACTCACTCAGCTCGATTGTCCACCTAGATAATCTCCCTGATAGCTCTGGCTTATGCAGGATACTTCTCAATATGGCTATCAGATGGCATTGGAAGTAGGGGCGCAATTTCCTAGCAGCAATGACTAGTGAAAGTGCTAATTTTTCTAAATGTGGGTACCTTGTTTCATCATCGAGGGAGGCTTTACTGACATAGTATATTGGTTGATGCTTTCCTTCTTCTCGAACTAGCACAACACTTACTAAAACCTCAGAGACAGCTAGGTAAACCAACAGTATCTCGCCATCTTTTGGTTTGGCCAGCAACAGAGCATTGGCTAAATAATGCTTCAATTATTTCAAAGCCTCCCTGCACTCGGGCGTCCATTCGAAGGAAGTATTCTTCTTCAGAATAGAAAAAAACTTGTGGCACCGCTCTGACGACCTTGAAATGAATCAGCTCAAAGCGGCTAATCGGCCAGTTAAGCGTTGTACTTCCTTTGGACTAGATAATTCTTCGGGGATTTCCTATATAGCTTTGACCTTGTCAGGATTTGCTTCGATGCTTCTCTCTGAGACAATAAATCCTAGGAATTTTCCTGAGCTAACCCCAAAAGCGTACTTCTCGGGGTTGAGCTTCATGCGTATTGTCTCAAAATTGTGAAGGCTTCGTTCAGCTGTTTCAAATGATCTTCTAGCCGAGCAGATTTTACCAATATGTCATCGATATAGGCTTCCATTGTTTTTTTCAGTGTAGTCCTTGAACATTTGGCACAACAATCTCTGGTAGGTTGCCCCGGCGTTTTTGAGGCCAAATGGCATCACCTTGTAGCAATAAGTTCCTTCATCCGTAATGAATGAAGTTTTTTCTTCATCACTTGGGTCCATTAGGATCTGATTGTACCCTAAATACGCATCCAAAAAGGTTAAAATCTTGTGTCAAGCCGTGGAGTCTATTAATCTGTCTATTTGGGGTAAAGGGCAGGAATCATTAGGGCAAGCTTTATTTAGGTCGGTGTAATCGACACACATTGTCCAGCTGCCTTTTTTCTTGGGCACCACTACCACATTAGCAAGCCAATCTGGATAGTTGACGTCTCTTATGAACCCGTTGACAATTAACCTCTTCGCCTCGTCTTGGATCGTTTTCTTCTTTTCTCCAGCGTGGGGCATTTTATTCTATTTCACCGAGCGGTGGTTGGGGTCTATGTTCAGCTAGTGTGTCATGATCTCGAGATCGATCCCCACTATGTCCGCATGGGACCATGCAAAGCAATCATCGTTGGCCTTTAATAATTTGATGAGAGCTTCCTTTGACTCGGCGTCCAGCTCCGAACCTATGAATACTTTTCTTCCTGGGAACTCTTTTGATAATGCATGAGATTCTAGCTCTTCCATCGTCGAATCCTCGTCTTTTTGCTTTCAAGGTTCTTGGATGAAAGTTGGAATCTTCCCTACCTAATTTGGGTGAACTGCTTATTAGACCGAGCTCTCCCCTCTATATAACTTTGTGTCGCTCGACTGCGACCTCAAGTGCCGTTTAGGGTGTTAGCGACTGAATAGCACTTTTGAGCCATTGATTAGTCGCTTCGAATCGCGCGAATTCCCCATGGGGTGAGAAAATTAACGACTTGATGAAAGGTTGACGACACAACCTCCATTTCGTGAATCCAAGGCCTTCCGAGAATAATTTTGTATGCCATGTCCTCGTTCATTATTTGGAAAGTTGTTTCTTTGTCAACCCCCTCCCCTCCCCCGACGGTGGTTACGTGGGTGATTTCTTCTAGAGTTCTTTCCACGGAGTTATTGAACCCTGCTAAGGTGGTTACTTTTGGGATGACAAGGTCCTTCAACCACATTTGTTTAATGGTTCTATGGTTGATTATATTTATAGAACTCCTAGGGTCTATTAAGACTCGTTTTACATCTGAATCATTGACCCTTAAGGTAATGACCAAAGCTTCATGGTGAGGGGTCGTTACCTCGTAGTGGTCTGCTTCGTCGAAGATGATTTCTTCGCCGCCCCTTTCCATTTGGGTTCTTTTCTCCATGCTGGTTGAGAGTTTAGCAAGCTTCCTCACCGAGGAATGATTGATACCGTTTATTTCTACACCGCCCGTTATGACGTTTGCAGTTTTTTGACACATCGAGGCAATCGACATCTTACTGAAATCTGGAGGAGCTCAGCTTTGGAACAAACGTTATTACCAGAATCCCCACAGACGGCGCCAACTTGTGTTGGCCTAAATCAGGATAGGACAACAAATCGAATTTGTATTGGGTTTAACTGATAATTTGATTGTATCAAAGTGATCTTCGAGCTAAAGTTGAATTCGAACTGAATGAAAGGCTTTGAAAAAGTAACGAGGCAAGAAATAAGTTAATGACAAACGAGACAACAAGTAAAAGTAAAGTTAAATATTTTATTGATCGTGTCCTGTTGTTTACGAATGAGTCCTATTTATAATTAGGAGAAAAAATGACGTTGCAAATATCATAATTGTGCCTTTATGGCCATTACTCCATACTTGATTGTAGTTGACTCACGATATATCCTCTTAAATGTTAGAGCAACGGTCGACATTTATAAAGGCTGGACCTCGTTTCCTGAGGCACTGCATCTTCTCGGGGTTACGTTGTTATGGTGCTTGCTCCGAGCTCAATATTTTGAGTTCACCCCCTCTCATTCCTTGAGACGATTTCCTAGAGCAAAGAGTCGAGCAACCTCTTCTCGTAAGTTTGCCTCGTGGAATGGAATTCGTGTTAGGCTCCAAGACCTTGTTTGAGATTTCGGTGAATTTTCATCCCATACATTGTGTTGAAATTTTGGAGTAAGGTGCAATTTGTTGTTTTGGTTGTTTCTTGGAAATTTTATAGAAAGGAGATTAGAGTTAAGCGAATAAAACGATGGAATCTCTTTCGCACTGGCTAGCATTAAAAAGAAGGAACCTCGTGTTGCAACGTGGAATGTTATGTCTTAATTACCTAGAATTAATAGTATTAGCTTTACCAGAATCATGAAACTCCTACTTAAACAGCCGATGATGTCCACGTTGTTCTCCGGGTGATACAGATCATGTCTAAGCTGGCTGCAATATTTGGATCAACAATTTATTATGCATATTCACTGTTGAAATGATTAAAAAACTCATGTACCGACGTTCAAAATCCGTAGAGTGCATCGGAATCCTTTCTCATGCTTTCGAGATAAAAGATAGCACTCCAATAGATGACAATCAGTTTGACTGTCCGTCTTATTTCTTTACAATACTTTACTTAAGAGTGAGCCATGTGAGCGTGCTAGAATTCTTCTTACAGCCTATTTGGTCAAAAACTAAAGGCGCTTATTTTCTCTACAAAAATCTGCCTTTGCTCTACTTTATCTCACATGATTATATGCACATGGGTCAAAGCACCCAATCTTTTATATGAATTCCAACATAAAAGCCTCAACTTTTTGGAATCAAAGTGTAAATATGCTGAAGCTATATAAAAAATATTGTTATTAGAAATATTTTAAAATTATATGGAAATATCAGTGGTCAAGAAGTATTTGTTTGACACTCCAAGTAATAACAGTATTACATAAATAGAATAAATAGAGTACCTATCGGGACATGGTCTATGCCCTTTATCTAGCCATATAATATTATATATACTAGGGAATGTTCACAACAGGTTGAAAGGCCTGATGTGCCTCCAGGTTGCCATAACTGAAAATAATATTACAACTTTCAAAAGAGATGTCTCTAGGACAAGAATGCCCATTAGCATCTAACAAAAGAGTACTTGTGATACAACTAATAGAAGGTTGTACAAAAACAAAAACCCTAGAGTTTAAGTTGCAAGCTTGTCCTTCCTTAGCCAGTAGGTCTGCCACATTGTTCTGTTCCCTAAAGCAATGTCTAAGCTCCAGCTGCTCCATTTCCATCATTAAATTTTTGCAATCATTCAACAAAGTAGAGGTTGAACAATTAGTATAAAGTAATTGAATGATGTTTTGAAGAGAGTCTTACTCAGTTTCCATAGGAAACAAATTGTGATCTTCGATTATCAAGAGCCCTTGCCAAAGAGCCAGAAGTTCTACATCCACCTGATTAGGACAAGTGACATGCGAGTAGAAGCCTAGGATCCATTCCGCTTTATGGTTTCTAATAACACCTCTGGTACCTCCTGACACGACCCAAAATCCGGCTAGGCCGTGCGGGCACCCGACATCCTCCCCTAGACCCGTCGGGCGAACCCTTACCAATTAAATTAGAAAAATAAATATAATTCAATTCATAAATAAGAACAAAACTTAGAAAAAGTACAGACATACTGATATCTCTAAGCTGTACAAAAGAAATTACAGCTGACTACCCAATATACTAGGTTTAGAGCTATCCAGACTAGACATCTAAGAGTACAAAAGAAGACATATACCTCGTGAAGGGAGCAAAATGCAACTGAAATGATAACCAATAAACTGGTGGCCATCCGGAATGAAAGCTGGCTCACCCTGACAGCTGAAGTCGTCTTCGCTCCTTCACAACGTGGCAAACTCAATCCTGAAGCGAACCTGCCGAAATGAAATAGATAGACAAGAACCAACCAACAAACAAGGGTGAGTCAAAAGGACTCAATAAGTGGGGCAGACTAGCCACCTCAAAAAATAGGATAGCTAGCTAGGGAGAAAAGAAACAAAAAAACCAGATTCCTCTTATTTAAATTATGAAAAGGAAGAGCCAGATAATAACTAGAAACACGTATGGAATCGCAAGCTATTCAATAACCAGGAACGTAAGACAGCCAGAACATATAGGTATCCCGAACACATCAACAATCAGAAATACATCCTGTTGCGGCGTGAAACCCGATCCATATATTCATACCGATGCGACGTGCAACCCGATCCATATATTTATACCGTTGCGGTGTGAAAACCGATCCCCGCAACACAGAATATGAGCCAGAAATATATAGATAAATAAGCAATGCACGTATAAGCAGAATAGTAGTTATGTACCACAAGTCTACACAATGGTATGAAATTAGATGAAATGAAATGATGCACAGGGTCACATGTGCCCGTAATCCCATCCCGAAGCGGAATACTCCTGCATTCGAGGGGAATCCAATCTGATAACCAACTGGAGCGGAATAATCCTGCTCCTGGGGCGGAATACTCCTGCACCCGATATAATATAAACCAGAGGCGGAATACTCCTGCACTCTCCTGGGGGGGAATACTCCTGCACCCGATATAATGTAAACCAGAGCCGGAATACTCCTGCACTCAATATCTGACATAAGAGCGGAATACTCCTGCTCTTGGGGCGGAATCCTCCTACCTTCAATATGATACAATGGAGCGGAATCCTCCTGATCCTGGGGCGGAATACTCCTGCACCCAATATGATATGCCATTTAATGCATATGAATGACATATAATGCATATGAATGCAATATGATGCAATAATAACCCTTCACTGGCGCGGGACTCTCATCGACAGCCGGGAAGTAGATGCCAACTCAAAGCCAAAGTACAATACTCAGATTCTCAATGCAATACCAATAACAGGAGATAACATATAATACAGAATGTAAATCCAAAGCTAAGGCGTAATGAGTACGCCTATCGGCAGCGACACACGTAAGGAACACGTGGTAGAAAATCCACGAGGCCAGGTGCCTCCAAAGAAATGGATATAATCACTTACCTCTTCCAAAAGTTAGTACGGCTAATCAACAACCACTTTATCCTTTGGTTTTCTTGCCAAACGATCCCACTCTATTCAATAAGCAGAAAAATATATCAATTTAGGCTAAAGGCTTCATTCCTCACATCTTAGGACAATCCGGTTAGGAACCTGATACCCTATTCGCATACGCAATACGCAGGCCAGGCCTATGTACAGGGTTTAAGGTCACATAACCAAACCCTAAATAAATTACATTTATATGTTGCCCATAACTCACTGAGTACGAATATATAATCAATATCATTATCGGGGTCCATTTGACCCTTTAAACTATCAATTTACGTCATTAGGGCGATGTCTAATATCTCTATTTTTACCGTAAAAATATATTCAAACATACGTAATAAACTCAAATAATATATTAAGATCATTACCTGAATGTTCTGGGGAGAAAATACTATTTTTCTCCGGCCCCTTTTCTCATTTTCTGGCTTTTTTTCCATTTCTGCGCCATTTTGTTTTTCTCTGCTTGTGAAATCATTTTGTTACTGCTTCTGCTAAGAGCATAGCATATAATACACCGCCTAACTTTTTATGTTTTGTCTTTTTTTTTTTAAATACGCTGCTACGATAAAAATTAAAACGGCACCCTACAATATTCGAAATAATTCCAACTTTTGCATACAAGTTATACAAAATATATGTAACATACTCGCGAAGGCGGATCTTAAATCGGACTCTCGAAACTCAAGATGCAAATTTAAAGGAAAAAAGGTCAAATTATTTAACTTTCGGCATTTTAGCGGAAACTAGCCGAACAACATCGAAATTTATTTTCGAAAGTTCACAAAGGTCATAAATAATCATACGAACCCAACGGCGCTTTCGGATTTCAAATCGGAGCTCATTCGGCAAAACTGAGCTCGAAAATCTCTTTTTAATATTTATCGCCAATAAAAACTGAAATCTTCTTCCGATGCCTACCAAACGAGGTCTGGTTTAGCTCAAATTTTACAGACAGGTCCTTATGGACATTACGAATATTTTAAAATTATCGACACGCCAATCGGAGTCCTAACTTGCGAAACGACTGACCGAGGTCGTTTCATTTTCCTCCACTTAAACTCTCGTTCGTCCTCGAACGAGCCTAAATCTTAAAGCAAGAGTCACGAAAATAACAAAGAACTTGCACGACCTTCATAAACTACTCCACGAGCATTATCTTCTTATTAAAGGATCAGAATTATAAGACGCATATCGAACTCTTGGGATAAAACATATCTGGATAATATCATAACATCGTTGCCCAACTTATTCTGACTAAGTTGATCCTTCCTCTATCACGAAAGGAGAGTTCTACATTTTTAAAACAAAGATACATGAAACTTTGAATAGGTTAACATGATTCAGGGGATAATCACCTCTTTGATATACCTTTCGATGTAGAACACGTCGATGGAACTAAGAATTAGCTCACGCTTGATACAATAGGGGAAGCTTTTGAAGTACCTTATCACTACTCACTATAGAAGATTTGATGCAAGCTATATTATTTTTACGAACGCACTATACAACATCTCAGTTGATGTTAGTGTTGTTCAGCAAGCTCCTTATGGGAATGTAGTTGCTCACATCCTAATGTATGTCAAGGTTCATCTGAACAGGGTCTATCATATAAGGATAAGGATCATGCAACTACTGGATAATATGATGCAGATCAGAAATGATCATCAGACTAAACATCCACTTCAGGGCATTGTCTTTAGATTGGAAATATTATGACTTGAAAAAGTGAAAATAAAAGAGAAATGTAGTTGGACCATGAGCTGAGGCAGAATACCAGCAACAGGTTGATTACATGAGCGCTTACAACGCTTAAGTAACCTCTCAAGGAGTTGAGGTGCGAAGGAGATATACCAATGATGGATGGACGACAAGCTGTACTAGACCTTTATCTCTAAATTTTCAGGAAGTAAAACAGCGTTAGTATGAGGATCCAGTTCTAGTTGAATACAGACAGATAGCCAAAAGAAAACCGGAGTAGCCATACAGGGTTACTACTGACGGTGTTCTCATATATAAAGATAGACTTTATGTTCCTGAAGATACAAATTTATGTGGACAGATTATGATAGAGGCAAATTATTCCAAATACACTGTTCATCTAGGTTCGACTAAGATTTACCATGATCTTAAGCAGATTTATTGGTGGGATGGAATGAAGTGTGACATAGCATAATTTGTGTCTAAGTGTTCTAATTGTCAGCAGGTTAAACTCGTGTCATCTTTCCAGACTTTATTCTTTCAGCAGATAGGCACGTATATATGATCAGGTCGCCAGCTTATCTCTATCATTAATAGATTATTAGTGGGTGATTATTAGTGGGTTTAGCAATGATCGACACTCATTGTAGATTTCTGCAGTGGCCTTACTTTGGGTCATGAGAAAAGTGGTATCAACACCTCAGAGATTTAATATTACCATTCAGTATTTGGAGGAAGACTCCTCCACTTAAAGCACAAACTCATACAACCATTTGAATAGGAATAACCATCCTCGCACCGTCTACTGGACTAAAGAAGATTTGGCTAAAAGCTGAACGTAAGCAGACCTAAGCTACCAACTACCCTTTCGAGTTGCCAAACAGCTGCAACTCTCAAGTTCACAACTCCATACCTTTGCTGTAAACACCACCGCCTGATGGATGGTACTTCTATAGAAAAATTTCGGTAGAGTTTCCCCTGAAACTGGATGATCCGCAAAAATAGAACCAGCACTATACTATACATGGGAATGGATACCCGGATAAACTGATAACATAAACATGTTAAACGGATAACAAGATGAGACAACTGGATGACATAACAAATCCGCAGATAGAATGTCTGGACAGCACTACTGTCCTGATTTTCAACCTAATTTTCAGAGTATAGATCAAATCAAAGGTCAAATGATGCCTCTCATTACCCTTAGTAGCCTTGAATAACAACAATGTGCTTACCCAACTATCTTGACACGCACTCTGGCTCAACATAGGGAACATCACGAGTGGCTACTAACCGCCCAAGCTCACTAGTATCGGAAGAAGAAGAGATGGCAATAAACAGAGGATAGAAATAGTTAGATCTTTAGGATGCTCATCTCCTTATTTATTTGGCTACTAGAGCTAGACTAGTTACGAGTCAGGCTAACCAAAGAATCGCAATTGAAGAAATAGACATTAAATGAGCTCTACGGAGCAACACCCATATCAATTTAACCTTCCAATAAGAAGGAAACTCTAACAATTTACCAGAAACCCTTTTATAATCCAGATAAGCTCAGGGGATAACATGACTTTACTAATATCTCGAACCAAGAGGAGACACGTAGATCGAATATTACTTACTAACCACTTTATGCCGGAAGAAACCATGACACTCTCTTATGGTGATGAACTAAAATCCCATCAGCCAACCAATACGGAATTCCGAAAAGAGAGGTAGACTGACTTGACATTATAATAGAAGGTGGCACAATAGGATGCCAAGTAAACAATAGCGACACTTACTATCAAATCTCTCATATTTAGACCAGATAATTTAGTAGGGTCTCACCAATGCCAGGAATAAATCATACCAAAAGCTCGCCCCTCTACCGCAGTCGATTCTTAACAGAAACAATATCAAAGGAAACCATGGAACATGATATGACAGACCATCTCCAGATCGATCGGAAGAATCAAATCTTAAGGGAAGAAGAAATACATGGGTCTACTACATCGGATGCCTCAGCATCCTGCCAGACTAGCAGTTCATAGAACTGCCTCTGCAGCTGAGCTAAGCAACTACTGTGATAATCACCTTCTGAATAACAACTGCCACCACACTCTCAACCTCTACCGGATGGTAGCATTTCTTTTGCTGATTGAGATCTAAATGAAATCCCCTCCGACTGCGTAGATGCCTGATGACAAGAGAAAAGACGATTGCTAACTTGTCGGAGTAAGGGAAAACTCCTCAAAAAGATAGCCAGACTCACAACAGTAATATCACCTTTTCGCTGAATATGGGAACTTGACAGATTGTTGATAGTTGTAAAGAAAAGACTGAATCTGATCTCGACGAGCTACTGGCACACTCTAAGAATTACGTGACACAAGCTGAGATAACCTGGAAGGTGACCTCCCTAAATAATCAGAACTTTTACCTCCAAATGAGGTACCTTGGTTACCCACCAGGGCCGTGGGATCTCTTACTTTCCCGCTCTAACTCTTCCCGCTCTAACTTATGGTATGCCTCGAACCTTCGGGCGATATTAAATACAACATCAAATAAAACCCAGATCTCAATTTCTCGAGCCATCTGGGATTTCAAGGAAAAATAAAGGTCATCAATAAATCTCTGAATCTCTCGAAAGGCTCATGAACTAGTTCTAATGCATATCCAGCCATTCTATAGAATTCAATCTCATATTCTGAAACACCAACAGGTTAACCGACAGGCTACCCTGTCCAATCCACTCAAACTGGCAACACTTTTCATCTCGCTCGCTACTCGAAAGGAACTTTTCCACGAATCTCGAAGAAAAATCGAACCAAGTTAGCTAATAAAAGAGAGGCCCACTAATTTATGGCTGGACACTGAAATCGGAAAGCAGAATAATCAACACCGTATCGCTCGATATAATCAAGAGCCTGAAGGATACGCTAACATCATTGCATTTAAAAAAAATCACTAAGTTTATCTGATGCATTGCTTAAGAATATCAGAAGATTCAACCGCGTAAAATAATGCAACCTCTTCGGACACTCGGACCGAACTGATACCTCGGCTGGCTAACCAGCCAGAACAACTGGAGGCACGATACATGCTGCCTCCGGAACATACTTTACTGCGGCAATATTAAGAACTGGAATAGGAGCTCCCTGAAATCGAACGTCTACATATGCGGCAACCTGATAGGCTGGCCAATGAATAATAGGTTATTGTGGTATCTGCGTTGCCAAGATTCTCGTAAAAGCATCGTAGATGGCCAAGGGAACCACAAGGCCCCGCTCCCTTGCCCATCACAAGCTCGTACTGCTAGGACCTCCGTAACTAGATCGTCAATACGATCGAAAACTCTCTGGACTTCGTCAGTGCTAGCCCCAGGCTAGACTGCTTCGTCTTGAAGTCATACTGTTTGCTGATTTGTCATACGAGGGTTCACAATTACCACGAACGAATTAACAAAAATACTTTTGCATCCTAGACCGACGCACGATCAGAAATGAAGGAAGTGAAACTTCCTAAATGCCATCATAGACTCTCGTAGATAAGTACGGACGTCTACGTACCCATCACCGAGACTCTACTAGACACTGTCTTAGTCTAGATAGACAATAAACCGGGCTCTGATACCAATTGACACGACCCGAAATCCGGCTAGGCCGTGCGGGCACCCGACATCCTCTCCTAGACCCGTCGGGCGAACCCTTACCAATTAAATTAGAAAAATAAATATAATTCAATTCATAAATAAGAACAAAACTTAGAAAAAGCACAGACATACTGATATCTCTAAGCTGTACAAAAGAAATTACAGCTGACTACCCAATATACTAGGTTTAGAGCTATCCAGACTAGACATCTAAGAGTACAAAAGAAGACATATACCTCCTGAAGGGAGCAAAATGCAACTTAAATGATAACCAATAAACTGGTGGCCATCCGGAATGAAAGCTGGCTCACATTGACAGCTGAAGTCGTCTTCGCTCCTTCACAACGTGGCAAACTCAATCCTGGAGCGAACCTGCCGAAACGAAATAGATAGACAAGAAACAACCAACAAACAAGGGTGAGTCAAAAGGTCTCAATAAGTGGGGCAGACTAGCCACCTCAAAGAATAGGATAGCTAGCTAGGGAGAAAAGAAACAAATAAACCAGATTCCTCTTATTTAAATTATGAAAAGGCAGAGCCAGATAATAACTAGAAACACGTATGGAATCGCAAGCTATTCAACAACCAGGAACGTAAGACAGCCAGAACATATAGGTATCTCGAACACATCAACAATCAGAAATACATCCTGTTGCGGCGTGCAACCCGATCCATATATTCATACGCTGCGACGTGCAACCCGGTCCATATATTCATACCGTTGCAGTGTGCAACCCGATCCCCGCAACCCAGAATACGAGCCAGAAATATATAGATAAATAAGCAATGCACGTATAAGCACAATAGTAGTTATGTACCACAAGTCTACACAATGGTATGAAATGATGAAAAGGGTCACATGTGCCCGTAATCCCATCCCGAAGCGGAATACTCCTGCATTCGAGGGGAATCCAATCTAATAACCAACTGGAGCGGAATACTCCTGCTCTTGGGGCGGAATACTCCTGCACCCGATATAATGTAAACCAGAGGCGGAATACTTCTGCACTCAATATCTAACATAAGAGCGGAATACTCCTGCTCTTGGGGTGGAATCCTCCTACCCTCAATATGATACAATGGAGCGGAATCCTCCTGATCCTGGGGAGGAATACTCCTGCACCCAATATGATATGCCATTTAATGCATATGAATGACATATAATGCATATGAATGCAATGTGATGCAATAATAACCCTTCAACGGTGCGGGACTCTCATCGACAGCCGGGAAGTAGATGCCAACTCAAAGCCAAAGTACAATACTCAGATTCTCAATGCAATACTAATAACAGGACATAACATATAATAGAGAATGTAAATTCAAAGCTAAGCCGTAATGAGTACGCCTATCGGCAGCTACACACGTAAGGAACACGTGGTAGAAAATCCACGAGGCCAGGTGCCTCCAAAGAAATGGATATAATCACTTACCTCTTCCAAAAGTTAGTACGGCTAATCAACAACCGCTTTATCCTTTGGTTTTCTTGCCAAACGATCCCACTCTATTCAATAAGCAGAAAAATATATCAATTTAGGCTAAAGGCTTCATTCCTCACATCTTAGGACAATCCGGTTAGGAACCTGATACCCTATTCGCATACGCAATACGCAGGCCAGGCCTATGTACAGGGTTTAAGGTCACATAACCAAACCCTAAATAAATTACATTTATATGTTGCCCATAACTCACTGAGTACGAATATATAATCAATATCATTATCGGGGTCCATTTGACCCTTTAAACTATCAATTTACGTCATTAGGGCGATGTCTGATATCCCTATTTTTACCGTAAAAATATATTCAAACATACATAATAAACTCAAATAATATATTAAGATCATTACCTGAATGTTCTGGGGTGAAAATACTATTTTTCTCAGGCCCCTTTTCTCATTTTCTGGTATTTCTTTCCATTTCTGCGCCATTTTGTTTTTCACTGCTTCTGAAATCGTTTCGTTATTGCTTCTGCTAAGAGCGTGCATATATGCTACACCGCCTAACTTTTTATGTTATGTCTTTTTCTCTCTTTTTTTTTTTGTGAAATTCGCTGCTACGGTAAAAATTAAAACGATACCCTACGATATTCGAAATAATTTCAACTTTTGCATACATATTATAAAAAATATATGTAACATACTCGCGAAGGCGGATCTCAAATCGCACTCTCGAAACTTAAGATGCAAATTTAAATGAAAAAAGGTCAAATTATTTAACTTTCGGCATTTTAGCGGAAACTAGCCGAACAATATCGAAATTCACTTTCGAAAATTCACAAAGGTCATAAATAATCATACGAACCCAACGGCGCTTTCGGATTTCGAATCGGAGCTCATTCGGCAAAACCGAGCTCGAAAATCTCTTTTTAATATTTATCGCCAATAAAAACTGAAATCTTCTTCCGATGCCTACCGAACGAGGTCTGATTTAGCTCAAATTTTACAGACAGGTCCTAATGGACATTATAAATATTATAAAATTATCGACACGCCAATCGGAGTCCTAACTTCCGAAATGACTGACCGCGGTCGTTTCACCCCCTTTGTCTGCTTTAGCTGATCCATTAATGTTAAGTTTAAAGCAATTTAATTTAGGGGTGCCACTTAAGAGAGAGAATGATCTTTGTTACCGAAGCAAGTTTCAGGATGTGCAACAGATCAATTTAATTATTTTGCAATTGTTACTGAAGCAAGTTTCAGGATATGCAGCAGATCAACTTTCATCTATCATGGGATAGGAGGATCTGTTAAAATATTTTGCGTCCAAATTTTACAACCTGTAAATCTTTGTACACATTTCTTTAAGGAAAACCTCGGAGGTTTTGGGATGTAAATTGTACATTGTTCGCTGGGTATTATCTGCTTCATGTCTATAATTTTTTGCGGTGGAAAGCTTTCCGTTGTTGTACGTGTACACTGAATGTCCTTGTTTGCAACTTCAAAGTTCCTTCCTTACATTACTTTTGACACGTCAAAAGTATTATTTTCCAACATGCACCAAGGAGGTACTGCACCATTTGTGCATATTATAGATATAAAGCTTCCAGAAAATTCATCTATCTTAATTTTTTCGTATTTCAAAACCAGATCTATGCTAAATTATTATGATTTTAAAAAAATAAATCGCAGAAACAAAAAGAGGAGGCCAAGACGAATGTAGGAATGTAATGTTTGCAACATCTGCTGCCGACCGGTGGTGGCCCGGCAGCGGTCAACGATGGTCAACAACAGTAACCTAGAGAGAAGGAGGAGAAGTGAGAGATGAATTTTCTAGAGAGAGAAAGTGGTGAATGTCAAATGATAATGTAGACAAGTGCTTAAAGGGTAGAAGTAAAAATAGTTTAAATAGTGAGAAAAAAGTGCTTATGGTTTAAAGACCACAAAAAAATCAAAACATTTCACCGTGTAAACCCCCTAATCCCTGGTTATGTTCTTTTATCCCCACTAAGAAATATTTTAGCAAAATGACATCCTACCCATTTTTAAATAAGTAAAAAGACTATTTTTTTCTGACCAAAATAAGCCCTAATTCTATGTCCAAGCGCCTGTATCATCTCCCAACTAGAGCAAACCTAGGATTTCGCTTTGCACACACACGAGGCAAGTTCTAGACACCAATATGCAATATCGAGTAGAATAAGAATATGCCTCACAACACATATTACACACAGTCCACACAAAATGGCTCCATCACAACTCTCAATCAAGCAAATAGAGTGCAACTTGTGGAAAATTAAGCACTAATGCAGAAAGGTTCACAACAAAATCAAGTGAGTGGACTCAAGCATCTCAAAGGGGTCATTCCATTTTTTAGCCATGCATCACAATTTAAAACCAAAAGACACCACAAATAGCACATGCAATAAGTTCAAGTCCATCGGTATGAAACAAATCAAAGTCACCTAGCATTCTAACTATTTCTTTCGTCTAGGGCCACCTATAACTAACTACTCTAATCCAAATAAAAATAAAAACTACCCTGTTCAAAGGCCTCCCCGTGGAAAAGAACCGAGGTCATAAGAAAAACCATAGGGTGGATGACATGTACCACTAACAAAGACTAAAAAGAAAAACTTTTTGAAATTTTTCATTGGTTGATAAAGTCGTGGCACGACGAAGACAACTTCATCACTTTTGCCTCCACCTTGAACTAATGAATTGAATCCCCAACTTTGCCTCAAACTTATGACTATGGTATTGGGGTGGTGGCAAAAATATAAAAGGACCAAGTAACCAGTGTCGCATTTTGCACTTCTTGGCCTTTACATGAGGGATGTCGTTTTGTCTCCTCGGTATCACAAACTTTAAAATATATGCATCTTGTTCCTCCTCCTTTGGTTTCTTCATAGGCTCGGGTGGCTCAATTTTCATGTCACCATCCAAACACAATGTTGAAAAATGATTGGAATGAGCTCCAATGCGCTTCAATTCTAAAATTACATTACTTTTGACACCCTCACTTGCACAAACACTAGAGTCCTCAAATATGATGTTTTCTATTTCCTCACTTGACTCTAATGTGATTTCCTCAACTTCGGCATCATCAACTAATATTAGATCGAATGGTAGGAATTCCACTTTTTGCTCCTCAAATTGGTTCCTAAGCTCTTCTATCTCAAATCTACTATTCACGACAACTGATAATTGAGCATTAGACACCTCAACCATATCACTCAAATTCACCTCCAAGTCGTGAATAGCTAAACCAAATTGATCAATTTCTTGTGTGAGCTCCACTCTTTCTTCCATAACTTGAATCGTCATATTTGTAAGTTCACTCCTGAAATCCCCATAAGCTTCTAAGAGTTTGGCTTGCTCTATTAGCCAAGTTTCGCTAACAACCTGCACTTTATCGCTCCTGTCAAACTCACAAACATCATTAGAATCATCACAAAACTTATTGGGGGAAGGAGCATGACACTTAAGACAATCATTCCACCGATCACCACACATTTTACAAAAATTCCAATCAAAGGTGGTAGAAAATTTACATAACCAGTCTCGTAGGTTTGAAAGAGTCGGACAATTTTTCCACAAGTGGATTCCTCCGCAAAGTAGACAAAGATCCTCAAAATTTGAGCAATCATCATTCGACCAATTTTCATTAAAAGATGCCATGGTAAGACAAGTAACACAATGCTAACTAAACAAAAATTAAACCTGAATAGAAAATAAGTAATCGTTCAAAAAGAAATCAGTCAATTGTTTAGTCCCCGGCAACGGCGCCAAAAACTTGTTGCTCCCAACGCACACGCAAGTATACGTGGTCGACAAGTAATAAAGTGATAAGTAGAGTATCGTTCCCACGAGGACTATTCATACTGAATCCTAGCAAACAATTTCTTAAAAACTATTCAAGGATCTTCTTCAATGATGGTTGTGAAAGTTACTAATTAAAGGAAATAATTAAAAAAAAGTAATTGAAGTCAAGTAATAGAGAGAAAATTATAGGTCATTATCAATAATAAGGAGAAACGGTCCAGGGTCAGAGCTACGAACAATCCAGTTGAGTTCTCCAGTTGATTCTACTTTTTGATTTCCTAGATTGCTAACTAACAGATTAATTATATTCGTGAAAACCTTTCGATTCTTAACGGTCTATGCAAGCTACTCCAATCCCTATATGTCTATGGGTTGAATCACGTGCACGCATTAACGAATTCTGTGACTAGTTAAGCTAGGCGAGCAAGTATATGTCTATCCTACCCGCAAATCGATTTTCTGATGCCCAGGTTCACAATCAAGCCCTATTCTTTCTTATGTGTGTTTACAAGTTCCCTCTGTCGAGTCCAACTTGTAAACCGTAGATAGTGTTCAATTATCAAGCCTCAATAACCAAACAATTAGGCTCAAGAAAAAATAAACAGTCCATAATGGTAAATCAATAGGAAGAATTCAACTTTTAAACATCAACCTTCATGTATTTGCTCTAAACCTAGAACGAACAAACTATAGAATTAAAGAGAAGAATAAGAGAAAGAGAGAAAGAACTTATTTAGAAGACATCTAGGGCTCCTCCCCTCTACTCCAAAACTTAACCCCAAGTCTGAAATCCTCCCTCAAAAACTAAGTAAAAGGGTATTTATGATGTTTACAAAAGCCTAGCAATTAGTTATGCCTAAGCCTCGACGAAATAGGATTTCAAAACCCGCTCGAAGGGCGCTATAGCTGGCGCCCCGCGCCTCAAAACGCGCCCAACAAGTTAGAGTCCGTCGAATCTCGCACGCAACGGCCATGCTCCGCGCCCCAAACCGCGCCAGGAAGCTGAGCGCTATACCAGGCGCGGCGCGCCACCCATGGCGCCAGGCCATTTTCAGCTTCTTCTCGTCCGCAACTCGCGTCGCGTCGCGCCTTAGTGTATTCGATACAATCCTCAATCAAATTCCAACCTTTTCTTGCTCGATCATACTCTTTAAATCTCCAATTGCACTTCATAACAATCTACACACATACGACATAAAATTAGTGCAAAATCACATTCGTAAACTAGAAAATGGGTGAATAACGTATCCAAACGTGAGGAAATATTAAGCAATTATAGGCATAAAATGCCAAACATCATTTCTCATCTGTTCATTTTGAGCTTTATAAGCTCACCAACTGACATATTCTCTTTCTATCTTTCATTTTATCCATTTCTCTTTCTTTTTGCCTTATCCTTTTTCTTTTCTTTTATTTTCTTTTCTTTTCGTGACAAAAATTAAAACGGTACCCTACGATATTCAAAATAATTCCAACATTTACATACAAGTTATATAAAATATATGTAACATACTCGCGAAGGCGGATCTCAAATCGGACTCCCGAAACTCAATATGCAAATTAAATGGAAAAAGATCAAATTATTTAACTTTCGGCATTTTAGCGGAAACTAGCCGAAGAACATCGAAATTCACTTTTGAAAGTTTATAATAGTCACAAATAATCATATGAATCTAACGGCGCTTTTGGATTTCGAATCGGAGCTAATTCGCCAAAACCGAGCTCAAAAATCTCTTTTTAATATTTATCGCCAATAAAAACTGAAATCTTCTTCCGATGCCTACCAAACGAGGTCAGATTTAGCTCAAATTTTACATACAGGTCCTAATGGACATTACGAATATTTTAAAATTATCGGCACGCCAATCGGAGTCCTAACTTCCGAAACGACTAACCGAGGTCGTTTCAGTATTTATCTTCATTATCTTTTGTTTCTGCATATATGTGTGTGTATTATGACCATGCTCTGTTAAAACCATTGGTAGGCACACTATGTTTTTGTTCTGGGTAGTACTTAAATCCCTGCTTAAAATTCTGTCAACCTTGCCAGTACATAATTAGAGGCATGATGCCTCACCTCATTTCTGCTTGCTTAATATATCTAGGTTGATTCCTTAACATGGCTCTTTGACTTACCTCTATTTCTGCCTAAACTATTGGTCTGCATTACTTTAAGTAACCTGCACATATGAAAGACACACCAGGGTGCACTTGACTGCACCTATGTCTTGATAGACCTCTCCTTTGGGGGTCTGTCTCTCCCTCTCCCTCACTCCCTGCTAACTCTCTCTCTTGCAGCTGTGTTCTATTGCACACAGAACCTTGAACGTTTCAATGAACCTAATGTTTGAACTGCCTAAACTGGTTCTGGTAGCTTTTGAAATAAGGAATCCTTGACTAATGATACTCCTGAACTTTGAAACTGGATATTGCTTTGAGAAACTAGGCTTTCTTCCCGTGGCCAAAACCTCTGCCCTTTCAATGTTTCCCCTTAGAAACTGCCACCTAAAACTTGTATATTTGTTAAGTTCCCTGCTTGTATCTTCTTAAAACGAGGGTACAACAATGAGGTTGTACCAAACAGGCTACCCATGAGCCCTTCTCTCAACTCTCTCACCCCTGTGTGCATTGCATCATGTTTAGGATTTGTTTCTTTGAGAAAACTGATAGCATGCCTTAAGTTCTACTTTCCCCGAAATCTGTACATTTCGAAAAGTATTAAAAGCATGATCAATTGGTATTGTTACTGAAAATTTTCAATGAACAGGGGTTATATGTGCTATGTTTGCCTATATGCGATTATTTCTAAAAGTTGAACCTTCCTCTCTTTTGTATAAACACTCCAGGCCCAAAAAACCCTTTCAAAAAAGGGCCCCTCTTTCGTATAAACACTCCAGGCCCAAAAAAACCTTTCAAAAAAGGGCCCCTTATGTGCTCAAACTGATTTTCAACCTTTACTATCATCCGTATACACTAATCTAATAGTGTATAGGGATTTATAAAGTAATAGGGGTCGTTTATACGCTTTAAAACTATATTTTTAAAAGTATAATCATCATCTAGATCATGTATTTGCATGAGTATACCTACATATACTTATTATTACGTGCAACAGCCCACTATTTGCATTTATGTGTTCTTGTGATCCCGTTTTCGAAAACACCCTCTCTTCCTATATGTATATTTCCAAAATCCGACCCCAACACCAAAAAAGTCATTAGGGTTAGGACTCGACAATTAATGACGAGCCACACCGACCCCAAATGAGCCAACATTTTGTTTTAAACCAAATCCCCATTCGTATTTTGCTAATACCCGAATACTATTCGAAAAGTAAACTATTTGTGCAAATTTTCTTAAATAGTCCAATTATATGCTTAAATCAAAACCTCAATTATATGTTTACAACACTTTACCCATTGTACGCGATTAGGCATTTAATATTAGAGGCCCTTGCTACGATTAGGCTTAAGCGTAGGCCGAATGTGAAAGTTATTTGTGTGTGTGTGTACAAACATGTTATACCTTAGTTGAAATGCTGAATTTTCAAGTTAGTATGTTAATATACACTGTTTACATCCCAAAATGAGGACTCGGACGGTAACCAGTTTTTGTGGGACTCGGGAAAGTGCCTAACACCTTCTTCCCTGAGCCACTTGGTCTTCTTACCCACATAGAATCTCTGAAATAGACTAGTAGACCTTTTAAACACGACCTTAGACATTAGGTGACCTAATACGCCTTAGAAATTATATTAGGTTGCGACTCCAAAATATCTAACTTAAACGAGTTCACCCAGTCAAATTCGAAACCCGACTCGCCTCGAGTTGAGTCAAAAATCGGGTATGACAGTATCGCTACAACTCTATTTCCACCTTCTCCTCTGTCAACAATACTCAACAACAAGAATCAGAACAAAAATAAAATTAAATAGAGACAGAAAAGAATAGAGATTTAGGGATGGGTATTTCCGATCTGAAACCCCAACCCCCTACTTCCTTCGTTTCAAATCTGCGTGTAGGTGGTCGGATATATGTTTCGATTTTGGGTGGAATGGTGTGTTTGTGCAGTGGGTATTTGTGCGCATATATTGATATATCGTGAGTGTGTGACTGGTTTTAAGAGGAAGGAGGCGAGGGATTGATGTAGAAGTACATGTGATGGTGTCTGCCGTTTTCTTCTTTTGAAACGACCTCGGTTAGTCGTTTCGAAAGTTAGGACTCCGATTGGCATGCCGATAATTTTAAAATATTCGTAATGTCCATTAGGACCTGTCTGTAAAATTTGAGCTAAATCAGACCTCGTTTGGTAGGTATCGAAAGAAGGTTTCAGTTTTTATTCTCGATAAATATTAAAAAGAGATTTTCGAGCTCGGTTTTGCCGAATGAGCTCCGATTCGAAATCCGAAAGTACCGTCAGGTTCGTATAATTATTTGTGACTTTTGTAAATCTTGAAAGTGAATTTCGATGTTGTTCGGCTAGTTTCCGCTAAAATGCCGGAAGTTAAATAATTTGATCTTTTTTCATTTAATTTGCATATTGAGTTTCGGGAGTTCGATTTGAGATTCGCCTTAACGAGTATGTTGCATATATTTTGTATAACTCGTATGCAAAAGTTGAAATTATTTCGAATATTGTAGGGTACCATTTTAATTTTTGTCACGAAAAGAAAAAAAAGAAAAACGAAAAAGAAAAGAAATAAGTAAAGGCGGTGGGAGGGGGATCGATGAACAGAATGTAAACGTACATACAGAAATAGAGAAAAATGAAGGAGAACTCGGGGACCAAGAGAAAAATGCCAGAAAATGAGAAAAGAGCAGGGAAAATAGTAGAATTTCTACCCCGAAACATTCAGGTAATGATCTTAATGCATTATTTGAGTTTATTACGTGTGTTTGAATATGTTTTAATGGTAAAACTCGGAATATTAGACATCGTTTTAATAAGTTCAATTAATAGTTTAAAGGGTCAAATGGACCCCGATAATGGAATTGATTATATATTCGTACTCAGTGAGTTATGGGCAACTTATAAATGTAATTTATTTAGGATTTGGTTATGTGACCTTAAACCCTGTACATAGGCCTGATCTGCATATTGCATATGCGAATAGGGTATCAAGTTCCTAACTAGATTGCCCTAAGATGTAAGGAATGAAGCCTTTAGCCAAAATTGATATTTTTTTCTTTGGAAGAGGTAAGTGTTTATATCCATTTCTTTGGAAGCCCTTGGCCTTGTGGATATTCTACCACGTGTTCCTTGCGTGTGTAGCTGCTGATAGGCGTACTCATTACGCCTTAGCTTTGAATTTACATTGTATATTATATGTTATGCCCTGTTGTTGGTATTGCATTGAGCATATGAGCATTGCACTCTGGTTTTGATTATTGCATATACTTCCCGGTTGGCAATGAGAGTCCTGCACAGGTGAAGGGTGATTATTGCATATACTTCCCGGTTGGCGATGAGAGTCCCGCACCGGTGAAGGGTCATCATTGTATATACTTCTCGGTAATCGATGAGAGTCCCGCACTGGTAAAGCGTCATCATTGTATATACTTCCCGGTAATCGATGAGAGTCCTGAGATGGTGAAGGGTCATTATTGCATATACTTCCCGGTTGGCGATGAGAGTCCCGCACCGGTGAAGGGTCATCATTGCATATACTTCCCGGTAATCTATGAGAGTCCCGAGCCGGTGAAGGGTCATTATTGCATATATCTCCTGGTAGACAATGAGAGTTCTGCACAGGAGATAGGTATCAGGCATATGTGACTGCATTGCATCATACCGCATTCATCCCATCTCATTGCACCGCATACTGACTATTGTGTGTATTGTGTTGTGTTTTATTTATGCGGTATGTATACTACGTCGTGGATATATCTCAGTTTCCCTATATATTTCTGGCTCGTATTCTGGGTTGCGGGATTGGGTTGCACGCTGCAATGGTATAAACATATGGATCGGGTTGCACGCCTCGACAGTATGAATATATGGATCGGGTTTCTCACTGCAACAGGATGAATATATGGATCGGGTTGTACGCCGCAACAGGATGTATTTCTGATTGTTGATATGTTCGGGGTACCTATATGTTCTGGCTATTTTACGTTCCTGGTTGTTAATGAGTTTGTGATTCCATATGTGTTTCTAGTTATTATCTAGCTCTGCCTTTTCCTAATTTAAATAAGAGGAATTTGGTTTATCTATTTCTTTTCTCCCTGGCTAGCTATCCTATTCTTTGAGGTGGCTCGTCTGCCCTACTTATTGAGTCCTTTTAACTCACCCTTGTTTGTTGTTTGTTTTTGTCTATCTATTTCGTTTCGGCATGTTCGCTCCAGGATTGAGTTCGTCACGTTATGAAGGAGCAAAGACGACTTCAGCAGTCAGGGTGAGCCAGCTTTTATTCCGGATGGCCACCAGTTTATTATTTATTATTTCAGTTGCAGTTTGCTTCCTTCAGGAGGTATTTGTCTTCTTTTGTACTCCTAGATGTCTAGTCTGGAGGTATTTGTCTTCTTTAATTGGTAAGGGTTCACCCAACGGGTCTAGGGGAGGATGTCGGGTGTCCGCACGGCCTAACCGGATTCTGGGTCGTGTCATGTTTGTAGAGTGCGTATATGGGTTGTTGATGATGATTGTGTACTGTATGTCTGTGTTGGTGTTTGTATGTGAAACAGAGGGTATTAATGGTTGTAATGTGTATAGGTGTTGTGGATTGAAAGAGGAGGATGAGGAGGAGGAGAAGGGGATATTTGTGTAGAAGAAGAGTGGTCTTGATGACCGTGTCCTGAATTGAGAACGATGGGAAGTACTGATATTTCAGTGTGTGTATTGTCTTTCGCAGCCGTATATGTGAATACTGATATTGGTTAGGGAAGAAAAGTGTGTGGGGATTTTTGGGGAAGAAGAGTGTGGGGAAGAAGACCCCCAAAGCCTCCGTATGTGTACTGTACTGTGTTGTGTATCTTGTCTGATCATCTCTCCATTTGAGGAGGAGGGGAAGTGTGATATATACCAAAATAAGAGAAAGGAGCCGTTGGAGATTGGGCTCTATTTTTGGTATCTGATTTATGAGGGATTTTGGGGATTTGACGGAGAGGATCAGGGGATTAGGAATTAATTTAGAGAAGAATATTGAGTTAGGATTTGGAAAATATTTAAAGAAGATGAATTTATGACACGACCCGAAACCCGGCTAGGCCGTGCCGGCACCCGACATCCTCCCGTAGACCCGTCGGGCGAACCCTTACCAATTAAATTAGGAAAATAAATATAATTCAATTCATACTTAAGAACAAGGATTAAAAAAATAAGCACAAACATACTGATACCTCTAAGCTATACAAAAGAAATTACAGCTGATTACCCAATATACTAGGGTTAAGGCTATTCAGAGTAGACATCTAAGAGTACAAAAGAAGACAGATACCTCCTGAAGGGAGCAAAATGCAACTGATAATAACCAATAAATTGGTGGCCATCCGGAATAAAAGCTGGCTCACCCTGACAGCTGAAGTCGTCTTCGCTCCTTCACAACGTGGCAAACTCAATCCTAGAGCGAACCTGCCGAAACGAAATAGATAGACAAAAACAAACAACAAACAAGGGTGAGTCAAAAGGACTCAATAAGTGGGGCAGACTAGCCACCTCAAAGGATAGGATAGCTAGCCAGGGAGAAAAGAAACAGATAAACCAAATTCCTCTTATTTAAATTATAAAAAGGCAGAGCCGGATAATAACTGGAAATACGTATGGAATCATAAACAACCAGGGACATAAGGTAGACAGAACATATAGGTTTCCCGAACTTATACATCCTATTGCAGCGTGCAACCCGATCCATATATTCATACTGTCGTGGCGTGCAACCTGATCCGTATATTCATACTGTCGCGGCGTGCAACCCGATCCGTATATTTATACTGTTAGGGTGTACAACCCGATCCGTATATTTATACTGTTGCGGCGTGCAACCCGATCCATATATTTATACCGTTGCGGCGTGCAACCCGATCCATATATTTTTACCATTGCGGCGTGCAATCCAGGATACGAGCCAGAAATATATAGGCAAACTGAGATACGTCCATAACATGGCTTGGGAGTAGGTGGACTTTTAACATCAACCCAGAATCTAGGACTAGGAGAATCATCACTTCATGTCTCCTTCTTCTTTGTTGGTGAACCACTTGGCTTGGGAACTTATGGTTTCGGGTTCACCTTGTTGACAATTGTCAACTCTTTTGTAGCACTAGTCCCACCATTTCTTGTGTTTGTAGGACTCCTCGATTGCTCGTTTTTACCTATGGAATGAAGTTCTCGCTCCTTGCTCCTTTGCATAGCCAAAGAAGGTGCACTAGTAGACAATTGACCTCTTGCCCGATAAGGTACAAAGTCATAAACTCTTTGCCCTATGCCCACCAGAATCACATCCTTCAAAGCACTATATTGCAACCTCTTGTCATGCAACCATGGCTCACCTAGCCAAATATCAACATGTTGCATTGGATACACATCACACCAACATAACATCTATAATTCCTTTGAGATAGAAGTACCCGAGCTTCCTTGGAAACCCACACTCCCTCATACTCATAAGGACTCTCTAGCTCACGGCATGGTATCCTTAGACTATCAACCAACGAGGTGCTAATGCAATTGGCATCGGTATTATCAATCTTGAGCAAGTATCCTCCAATACCATTTACCTCAACAACGAACTTTCTCCTACCCAAGTTTTGTAGATTGGCATCCAAATGAGAACTTGGATGCCCACGAGTATTAACATCGACAACTTGGGTCTCCCTTATCCTCCTCTACTAGCAAGATTGCTAGAGTAACTTCCACTTCCCGTCACTCTTCCAACATTACAAATGTTGTTGAAAGTCGAGGAAGGACCCTTGCCATGGAACCCGTAAGTGACTCCCCCCTTTGGTTCCATAGCCAATAGTACTACTCCTACTACTACTACTACTACCCTTCAAGGCATTGAAAGAACAATACAATCCCTTTGTAGAAAAAACAACACCGTCTCTCAAACCACCCTCCACATGGAAATTAAAAGTATTAGGTTGCTTAGCGTTCCTAGAAGGTGCAAGCTTCTTCTTTCCTATAGAATAACCACCACCACCTCCCATATTAATGGAAGGACCTCCACTACTCCCTTGTACACCACTAGCAACACCAAGAGAAGATGAAAATGAATAATGCGTATAATAAATTTCATCATCATATTCCCTCTATGTCACTACCAAAATTTTCATAATCATCAAAAATAGAGTAAGTAGGATCAATGTACCTTGAAGCGTCATCATCTTCATATTCTTGACTAGAAGCAAAAGGATCAACACATTCATCATCATAAGTTTCATAGTCTTCATCAACCTCACGATCATCATAGTGAACCACTTCATCCTCATACGAGCCATAGTCCCCCGAATCATCATAGCAATGCCCATCATCACCATCGTAGAAACCATACTCTCCGTTGTCTCGACATGAGCCATAACCTCCACATTAATCATCCAACATAGTTGCAACACCAAGCAAAAATCCTCACAAAAGTCACTCCCTCACGTGCATCACTCAATTTATGCACTCTCAAGAGCGAGGCCTTAACAACTTGGGACCCAAGGTGATCACAACTAGTATGTCCAAGTAAAAGTTCGGAATGGAGTTAATGTGACTCGATGTACGGACGACTATGTAAGTGCGCACTTGAGGCCAAAGAAAAATCTACGACTCTTCTTTGAATTCTAATCTCCTCTACGCATGAGTGTACTAATACGCTCAAGAGTTAGTGTCTTTTGAGTAGGCCAATTACCCTAGAAACACTAACCAAGAAGTTTGGAAACAAATGGAACACAAAAACACACGAAACAAAACAAACCGCACCCGAAACAGGGGTAGGCGCTCCGTCCAGAGGAGGAGGCACTCCACCCAGTGAAGGTGGGCACTCCGCCCAGTGCTAAGCGGTCCGCTTGGCTGACATTCTGATAAAAAAAGTGGGCGGTCCGCCCAAGGTTAGGCGCTCCGCCTAGGACGCGATTCAGCAGTTTTTCACAATGGATTTTTGGTGATTTTGGCCGACTTTTTGTTAATTTGAACCGGATACACAAAACCAACGATACCCAAAGGTGTATACAACTATTATAATCAATGCTCAATGTTTTTCAACTCCAAACAAACAACAACAAGCTTCGATTCAAGATTGAAGCATTTTCAAGAGTTTTCAAAATTTTGAGAATTTGATTTTCCAACTTTTGAATCGTAACACCAAAACACGATATATGGGTATCAAAACGGTTATAATTTGATATAGAACAAACCCCAATACTTCTTAACACTTGGGGATTCAAATCCAACCCGATTTACCAATTTTTTTTCTAGTTTTTCAATTTTTTTTGTTTTCTTCTTTTCTTCAAGAACAACATAATAAAAACAAAAAGAACAAGAATGAGGATTCATTAGAATGATACCCTAGCCTCACTCTGATACCAACTAATACAGGGTAAAACTATCGGAAGCAAATACGATACAAATAATGCAGAACTGATAAAACAAGATAGGTGATATCAATAAAGATATCGGGAAACAATAATTGGGGAGGGAAGAAACGAGAAGAAAGAATGGATAATCGATTCAAATAAGAATTTATTATCCAAAGAGAGAATTGAAACTCGAACCTTACAAAGATTTCACACCAGCGATGAATCTCCATAGGTTCCAAGTTATACAAGATTCACGAAGCTTCAAGCTTCAAACTCGAAGGGCTCGGCCTTTTCAATGTCCTCTCTTCTCTCTATTCAATGTCAAAACTAGATAATGAAGAAAATGGATAAGTGTTCCTATTTATGAACTTTCCTAAGACTATGTGAAATTACTAAAATGCCCTCAAGCAAAGTTAAGGCAATACACAATACTTAGGGGTAATAGGAATTTCAAGCTAAAAATAGAGGTCTTCAGCGATGTGGGCGCTCCGCCTGGAAGTGAGCGCTCTGCCCACTTGGTCTATTGACCAAGTAGTGTAACGGCTAAGTGCTCCGCCTAAAATTGGGGCGCTCCGCCTAAAATTGGGGCGCTCCGCCTGGACCAAGTGTTGTCTGGGTGGTCCGGCTCAGCCTTGGGCGCTCCTCTCGCTTGCCTGGGTTCTTCTCCTTGCCTCTTGTGGCCTTCGACTCATCTTCGAAGCTCTTGCCCCTGCACCCTCCTAGCTTGGCGCTTGATTGTTGGTGTCTAAGCTTGATTTGCCCCGTATCATTTATACTTGAAGTTAATAGAAAAGTGGCTAGCATAAGACTCCAAGTAAGAAAGGAACTGGTGTTTTGTAGTGTACTTGCGGATATTTTCAGGGTAACCAAATAATGGAAGTTCAAAAAGATGTTTAGGATGGTGAAGTTTTAAACAATCATAAGATTTTTGTTTCTATAAACAAAGTGATACAATCAATTGTTTCAAGAATCAAGAATAAGTTAAGGGACTCAATTTTCTTTAAGACAAGCTGACACTACTAAACTAGATGGACCTACACCTACTATTATAGGTCCATTAAACCATAACAATTTTTGTTGAGTATTAGTTTTATCATCTTCTTTACATAAAACCATAGCCATTTTTGTGGAGTTTCCTCTGTTTCTATCCTCATAAATAAAATGAATTATGCAATTCAAATGTGTTTACAATTATAATATACACTAATTTTTTCCACCCAATAAAGTCCTTCCAGGTTGACAAAAAATTGTCAAACCTCCATCAGGTTCAATAGCACCACCATCATGATTTCTTTTAAGGCGATTAAATTTTGTCTACATTGTATGGAAATACCTAGAACAAAGTGTAATACATTCACTTGCTAAATATTCTTCTGCAATAGAACCTTCTGGGCAAGCCATATTATGAATAAAAGATTTCATAAAGTTTAGGTATCTGTCCATTGGATACATATTTCGATATTGAACAGGTCAAGTAATCTTAGTTTCATTAACTAAATGAATCAGCGAGTGCACCATGATATCAAAAAATGTAGGAGCTAATACTTTTTATAACTTGCACAATGCTTTGGAATTTGGCCTTATATCTGTTCTAACTCATCCATGCTTAAACATTTCGATCCAAGCACGTTGAAGAAAAAAGATAACTCAATAAGAGGTTCAGCCACAGATTTGCAGAGCATACCACGTATGGCAAGTGGGAGTAAATATTGCAGAATAACATGACAATCATGACTCTTTAAACTTGAAATTTTACGATCTTTAAGGTTGACACATTGAGAAATATTTGATGAAAATCCATCAGGGACCTTTAGATTCTTTAAGAAATGGAAAAACTTTTACTTCTCTTCATGAGATAATGTGAAACATGCTGGTGGTAAATCATATTTATCCCTATTTTCTATTGAATGCAATTCTTTCTGTATGTTCAGCGCTTGCAAATCCAATCGACTATTCAAGGTATCTTTGGTTTTCCCTTTGACGTTTAAGATTGTCCCCAAAATATTATCACATATATTTTTCTCAATGTGCATCACATATAGATTATGCCGCAGTAATAGAGTTTTCCAATATGGAAGATCAAAGAATATACTCTTCTTATTCCAATTATCGCCCCTACACTCATGTAATATTTTAGTCTTCTTCTTTGGATCCTTTGTTAGTGATAACACATCTAAATCAGCCACTTGATCAAGTATATCATCATCAGACAGAAATTTTGGTGGTAATCTGCGCTCCCTATTGCCATCAAATGACTCGCTATAATTCCTCCATTTTTTATTAGGAGATAGAAAGCGCCTAAGTCCCATATAGCACTGTTTTTTACCATTTTGTAATCAAATGGAGAAAAGTTTCCTTATTGCAACACGGGCAAGCCAATTTATCTTTTGTGCTCCATCCAGACAAATTTACATATGTTGGAAAGTCATTAATGGTGCACAAAAGAGATACATGCAATATAAAGTTTTGTCTAGTTGACGGATCAAAAGTCTCCACTCCAGTTTCCCATAATTCATTTAGTTCATCAATCAACAGTTGGAGATTAACATCAATTACATCCCTCGGACTCTCAGGTCCAAGAATAAGCATTGATAAAATAAAATTATATTGCTTCATAAAAAGCCAAGGTGGTAAATTGTAAGAAATAAGTACCATAGGCCAAATGCAATATGGAGGTCTGGACATTCCAAATGGTTGAAAACCATCACTAGCAAGTCCAAGTCGAACATTTCGAGGCTCCGCAGCGAAAGATTGGTGAAGTTCATCAATATTTTCCATGCCATTGAATCAGATGGGTGCCTCATTATTCCATCATCAACTCTTTTATCATGATGTCACATCATTAAAGAAGATATCTTTGAAGACATAAAAAATCTATGAAGTCTTGGCTTTAACAGAAAATAACATAAAATTTTGCATGGAATCTTTTTCCCACTTTTAAGTTTGGTTTGCTCACTATGCTTATCCTCATTCCATCTAGACAAGCCACAAATTTTGCAAGACTCATGAAGCTTATTGTCCTTCCAATATAACATACAATCATTCTTACATGCATCAATTTTCTTGTAAGAAAGCCCAAGGTCCCGTATTATCTTCTTAGCCTCGTAATATTAATTTGGCAAGTTTGATCCATCCCGCAATAAATCTTCCATTAACATCTTCAAAAACATCGTAAATGACTCACTGCTCCAATGACCAATACCTTTAATATGAAGCAATTTAACCATAGTAGAAAGTTTAGAAGCTTTGGAACTTTCATATAATGGTTGTTCAAAATCCTCTCAAAAGGCCATAAAACTTTTTCCTCTTCAACATTTGATTCCTCCTTAAGAAAATCATCACCACTACTATTCATATAGTCGTCGTCGTCGAAATTGGGGTACAAATCTCTTAAGATATCTTGTATTTCATCATCACCATCACCTCTTCAGCGTTTTTATCATCTGTAGACTCAGAATTTGATTGTGCTTCACCTAAACTCTCTCTATGGTGATACCAAATAGTATAATTCTTTAGTATCCCACATACTACTAAATGTGACTTAACTATCTTACGTATTCTTGATGCATTACAACATTTGGTACACGGACAACGTATCGACTCTAGTTCTCCCAATCTTCTAAAAGCATAATCCAAATAACTATCTACCCCAAGTACATAAGCGTTATCAAGTCGATCATCATCAAAAAGTTTCATCCATTTCTATCAGGTGCCATAGACTTTGTGCATATAAAATAGATATAAAATATATATTAGCTTTTAATAGGATAATAAAACAACAAAAGAAGTAACACAAGTCACGATCACACTCTACAAACAATAGACTCATATAATAAGTACATATATGAGCAATACCACCAAAAAAGAAAGAAAAAAGTACTTATTTAACAAATTAATGACAAGCACCACTTCAAGAAAGAAAGAGCACAAGTCACGGTCGCACTCTATAAATGCTTTAACATGAAACTAAAATTTACTTCACTTAAGTTCAACACATAGTTAAGTGCACACCAATATTTACTTCGCTTCTATGTTAAAATTAGGGGATAGTGGGAATTATTTACCTATCTACTGGAACAATTTAGGAACCAAGCTTCAACCCTACTCAATTAGATCCATAATATGCTAACAAGTTTTTTTATTCTGTCTTATCCAAAGACATGAAAAATCTATAGCCATGAAATCCTTATAACCAATTTAAAAATTGCAATTTTTCCCGATATTAAGTTAAACTGATTTCATGCTCAAATTATAGCGATATCCCTGATAAGAAATTAAATACTTCCTCTTTTAGACAGTACATTTGTGCATCTAACCATGACAATAGGCCTGACTACGAGTCACAAAAAATTCATTCGACAATATGAATAACAAAATAACACTTAATTCCACATTTAGTAGTTACACAATTTGACATACATACCTTGATCCGAAGGAGTTTATTATGAAAAATGGCTAGCGCGCCAGTCATGCTAAAATCAGCAGTTACAACAAAAACTTTTTCAACCTCACAAGAATCATTTATTATATTTAATTTCACATTGTAACTACAATTTTACATTTCGGGAGCTATTGGTAGCATAAGTTCACTACTATAATGTTTGGTCTTCTAACTTAATCATCTTGCATAATTTTGTAATAGGTTTCTCTAATCTAGTCACGCGGCACAAATTTAGAAATTAGCTTAAGTTTTTCTGTGATTTGTATTTAAGGAGCAAGCTATGAATTAGTGCTCTGCTCTGATTTGCAATTTCTCTAGTGATTAATAAATATTTAATTAATTACCAAGAAAAAATTTCCTTTTGTACATTCTTCACCATCCTATATGCTGATCCATTTCTAAGAAAACTATAACGAACAACAGATGCTACTTCTAATCCGAAAACATGTAATTTTAAACTATTCGGCAATACATTTTTGGACTTCTAATCCAAAAACATGTAAGTCTAAACTATTCGGCAATACATTTTTCATATCCCAAATCAGACTGTGTGTGAAAAGTCTTCGGCCAAATCTTTTTATAACATGTACTTAAAACAGAATTGAAAATCACTGAAGAAGAATTATTCTCCATATTTAAAGTATGACTACACTGCTAAACATACACCAAATTATCAACCTAAAAAGAATGAATTCAGATTAATTAGTTTCTAACCTTCTTTTGATGGATCGAGAGACCCAAGAGAATCCAATTGCTGAGAAGATCTTTTTGCTTACTTAGATTGTAGTTGGAGCAGATGATTCGTATATTTGATTTGGAGCAATAGTATTATAAGGATTTTTCTTAGTTTTAAAACAAAGAAAGGCTTAGAGTTTTTGTTTAGCGAGGGCATATCTTATTGAAGCCGCAGGGTGGAGTAGTTGCAGATTTCTCCAAGTTTAAAGCAGATTTCATATTGATCTTGTTAGCAAACAGAGAAGCTTAAGGGATGTCGTTCCCTTTTTTTAGGTGGGGTAGTGGGTTGGGCGCGCAGATGGTGGGATAAGGGAAAAAAAGGGAGGGAAAAAGAACGCTTTATATTTTTCAGTAATTGATCGTGTTTTAATGGAGGGATATTTAATTTTTTACAGCCAAAAATTTTTCCTTCGTTAATTTTGTATTAAAAGCTACATTTAACATCAGGAAAAACTATCAGTCATTATAAGTACACTTTCAACGACCGGATTTATGTCCCTTCGCTAAATAATGGTCGTTAAAAGGTCAATTTCTTGTAGTGATGGTTAATCATGACATCAGGTAGTCATTCTTAACTAAGACACTCAGAAACTCTTGTCAATTAAGTTTAAGTTGAACAACTTATTGGATTAAGCAAAGACAAAGATATTTAATATAACAGTACTAGATACATAAGCAAAAAAAGTAAACCCTTAACCTTGAATAGAAAGAGCCGAAAAATAGTTCATTTAGCAGATCATTGGGATGATCAATCTCTTCTTTAACAAGTATTAGCCCAACCCATTTTTCCGGAAACAAACATTGGATGGGTAGATCATAACCTGTTTGTTAATTTGACCTGTTTCGACCCGTGCAAGTTTGATCGAACACGCTCATTTGCCATCTCTAATTTAAAGCAACACATCATAGACTGTATTCATCACACTAATGGAATATCCCCTGAATTACACACACCTGAATTTGCTCGTGGTCGCTGCTAAGTAAAAACATATCAGCATTCAGCACCAAGATGTTGAAAGGGTTCGTCTTCTTAATAGAAGATGTACTATGTGTGCTAATGTATGTAGGACAATATTTTCAAAAAGATGTGCCCTCGAGCAATATTGTGCAGCACACATTGGCACATACAGTACAATTACTCCGATCTCATGGCACATCCTTCACCATGTACAATAATCATTATTACGTTTTAGTAATTTATTTTTTCGTCTAATTTTTGTAACATTTACTTTATTTTGAACTGCACATTTTTCTCTATTTAAAAAGGTACTTGACGATAACATTTTTCTAAAGGGGGAAAATATAAAATGTGTACGAGAATTATAGTTTGATCTCTATGACAATTGACAAGTATATTAACTAATAATAACTTGATAAAAATGATAACTAGCATATTGTGACAAATCGAACTGCATTGATTGTGAAAAAATCTTTACACAATCTGTTTATAGAATTTTTTAAAAAGAAACTGATAGAACTCATTTAGACTAAACTTACTAGAAAATGAAAACCTTTTTGAGAAGTTGAAAGGGGAAAGAACCCTTGACGCGTCTATAGTTGCCCATCTAAAGGCCTTCAATGAATGCCTAAAGAAGGTAGCTAATTGCTATATATAAAGTATCAGCAGGTCGAATTCACTGTTCCTTGACTGCGGAGAAGACTGGAGAGCTAGGGAAGAAGCTGGATGCTATGGGTGCCTGGGGGAGTTGCGGGGACGCGAGCAGTTTGTGGGCTCGGAAAGCAGAGTGCATTCGAGGCGCCGCCAGAGAAGTGTTAGGAGTTTCTAAGGGAAACAACTTTAGGCCAAAAAAACTGCATACTTGAAGTTGATTGTGTGCACTAATGAGGAAGAAAAGATGAAGATCAGGGAAGGATATAAGGTTTCGAGGAAAGAAGAAAGTTAGCAGTCTCGACGGCTAAAACGACTGCTTTTGAGCGGCTATATAGGGAATTAAATGAAAAGGGAGGGGACCAGAAGTTGTATAGGCTCACGAAGGCAAGGGAGATGCGCTCGTGAGATATGGACCAAGTGAGGTGTATTAAAGATGAAGAGGGCGCGATGTTGGTGGAAGAGGCTTAAATTAAACAGAGATGGCAGTCGTACTTCCATAAACTGTTGAACTCTAATGGCGATAGGCATGTCGAGCTGGGTGAGTTGGCCCAATTAGAGGGTCACCGAGACTTCGGCTATTGTAGACGTATAAAAGTTGAGGAGGTCAAGGGTGCAATGCGAAAGATGCGAGGGGGAAGAGCGTCTAGGCCGGATGAAATTCCCGTAGAGTTTTGGAAGAATGCGGACAGAGCGGGTTTGGAGTGGCTGACCGGGTTGTTTAGTGTCATCCTTAGGTCGGAAAAAATGCCTGATGAAATGGAGATGAAGTTGAATGGTCCCATTAAATAAGAACAAAGGGGATGTCCAGCACTGCAACAATTATAGCGGCATCAAACTTCTCAGCCACACTATGAAAGTCTGGGAGAGGGTGGTGGAGTTAGGGATGAGGCGGGATGTGCATATCTTTGAAAACAAGTTTGGATTCATGCCTGGGAGATCGACTACGGAAGCCATCCATCTGTTGAGGAGGTTGGTCGAGCAGTATAGGGACAAGAAAAGAGACTTGCATATGGTGTTCATTGACCTCGAAAAAGCATATGACAAGGTCCCTCGGGAGGTTATGTGGAGGTGCCTGGAATCTAACGGGGTTCCAATGGCATACATAAGGGTGATTAAGGATATGTATGAAGGAGCTAAGACTTGAGTGAGAACAGTTGGAGGAGACTCAGACCACTTCCCTGTTGAAATGGGGCTTCATCAGGGGTCAGCGCTTAGCCCATTCTTATTCTGGTGATGGATGTGTTGACTCGGAATATCCAAGGAGAAGTGCCATGGTGCATGTTATTTTTAGATGATATAGTATTGGTGGATGAGACACGCAGCGGTATCCATGAGAGGCTGGAGGTGTGGAGGCAAACTCTGGAGTCTAAAAGCTTTAGACTAAGTAGGGCGAAAACAGAATACTAGAACGTAAGTTTAGTGATTCCCCTGATGAGCCAGATGTGGAAGTGAGATTTGATTCTCAAGTTATTCTTGAGATAGATGATGATGCCACACACCGTATATAAGTAGGGTGGATGAAGTGGAGGCTCGCTTCTGGTATACTATGTGACAAAAGATTGCCACTTAGGCTTAAAGGTAAATTCTATAGAGTGGTCGTTAGACCATCTATGTTGTATGGTGCAGAGTGTTGGCCAGTTAAGAACTATCACATCCAGAAGATAAACGTAGCGAAAATGAGGATGCTTAGTGGATGTATGGGCATTCTAAGATGGATAAGATTAAGAATGAAGTCATTCATGACAAGGTTGGCATAGGCCCAATGGCTGAGAAAATGAGGGAAACAAGGCTATGATGGTTCGGCCACGTGAGGAGGAGGAGTGTAGATGCTCCTGTTAAGAGGTATGAAAGATTAGCAGTGTTGGGTTTACGGCGAGGTAGAGGTAGACCCAAGAAGAATTGGGCCGAGGTGATTAGACAGGACATGGCCTAGATCCAGATCATCGAGAACATGACCCTAGGCAGGGGGGCGTGGAGGTCGAAGATTAGGGTAGAAGGTTAGGTTGTAGTCGAATATGTTTTCCCCATATTAGATGTAATAGTATGCTTATATAGATGATTTCTATTTTACTCTTCGCCTTTATGTCTGTTGTATTATCTGTCTGTTGGTTATGCTTTAGTTTTAACGGTCTCTGTAGCATGATATCACTGATTTAATCTTCGAATGTGTTTATAATATGTTCATTCTCCTAGCCGAGGGTCTATCAGAAGCAGCCTCTCCACCTTTGTGCGGGTAAGGTCTGCGTACATCTCACCCTCCCCAGACCCCATTTTTGTGGGATACACTGGGTATGTTGTTGTTGTTGTTATTTTTAACTGATATGTGTGTCTATAATTGTACATGAATATAAACATATTATAATTTCTATCATAATTTTTTTTATTTTGAAATCCGAAACTAAACATCGGAGGAATCCTATCCGTTCTGGCCACAACATTCCTTGATAATGATTGATAGTTTATGCCTAGTCCAATTATGATAAAAAATTAGTCAAAAAAATTACTCTCTCCTATGTCCATTTTAAGTGTCACATTTAGCTTTCCAAAATAGACCAAGATAAATGTTACTTTACAAAATTAAAAAAATACTAATTACTTTTTCCCAACTTATCCTTTCTCACTCACAATTTATTTCAATTTTAAAAAAAATTGAAGATAGTTAAATGACAATATATATTTTTTTTAATTTTCCCAGTTTAGCTGGGGTGTTGTATTTCTTCAAATAAGAACGAGAGGGGGGGGGGGGGGGGGGTATAGCCTGACCTCTGGAATATACAACACAAAGGATAAACAGCTATCCTTTCAAAAAAGAAAGTGAAGGGAGGAGAACCTACCCTGTCACTCGACTAACTAATCATAAGACCATTAACTAACAAAAAAGTTGGCCATATCCAAAAAGTTAAATGACAATATCAAGTTTTCTATTTACTAATTAAATTACCTAAATTTATTACATATTTTTCATGAAATGTGCACAAACTAAAAGTGAAGCTTAAAATAAAGAGTAATTAGGTTCGAACCCCCCTAAACTTGACGCATTTTATTCAATGTACACTCAAACTATGCGGGTCTTAATTACCCCTGGACATGGTCTTTCGACATTAAATATCCCCTTGGCATTCCAGCCTTCCCAGTCGTGAAAACACGTGCTAGACATGTTGGAAAGGTGACTATATGGCTGTACACGTAAGGTAATATAGCTGATGTGGTAATTGGTTAAGAATTAAATAGGAAACAAGTAATTAAATTAAGAGGGTAAAATAAAAAGAACCGGGTCAAACCAATTGTGTAAATATAAAAAAGAGGAAAGGGTAACTAAAGAGTCTTCGAAGTCTGTTGGCATCTGCAACAATAATCGAAGAGACTTAGTAGTCTCTAGAAATTCTAGGATTTTCCATAAACAATAAAATTAGTGTATTGGATCAAATCCTACTAAATCAAATCCTATTTAATAAAATACTCTTAAATCAAGTCCTGCTAGGGTTTTCAAAAATCGTTTTGTTGCTGAGCCAGTTAGGGATAAAATTGTTGAGGTCTTCAGTTATGTGTTCGCTCATTTAAATCACTTAAATCTTTTGTTTTGTTTGCTCGATTTTCTATTGTATTGTATCAAATCCTACTAAATCAAATACTCTTAAATCAAATCCTGTATCTGTTGTCTTCGGATGTTGATTAGGGTTTATTATTAGGTATTCTGAATGTGTGTTAATACAGTAGAATGTTTTTTACAATTTGCTATTATATCACCCTATTATTATGGATTTTTGGTAGCAATGTTGATACTCTTGACCTAATTATCCATGCATATCTTTTAAGGTTTTCTATAACTACATTAAAAAATAGGGCTTTTAGGTTTAATTTATTTGGAATTTTCTGCATGTATTATTATGCTTTAAAATTGGGTTTTTCTGTCAGTTCACTTATATATGTTAACTTATGGTTCTAGTTTTCAGTGATGGCATTTAAATATATAAATCGTAGGTCAAAAATTGGGGGATTTTTTTTTAGTGAGGTAGGTCCCGTGTATGTCGGGGGCAGGAGTACAAAACATGTGTTCAATGTGGAGTGTGACCACTTGTCAGTTAGCAAACTAGGGAAAACTTGCATTTTTCCTTCTAAGGGTGGTAATGTGGTAGAAATGAAAAGAGATCAATACTTGTTGGATGACACGACCCGAATTTTCGGTTAGGTCTTGCGGTGACCCGATATTCTCCCCGAGACCCGTCCGGCGAACTCTTTTTAATTGAATTCACCAAAAATAAACATAAAATTAACTTACAGATAAAAAAAAATAATACCTAAAGAGTATGAACATGATTATACCTAAGTTGTACAAAAGAAGTTACAGATGTCTATCCAGTGTACTAGGTTTAGGTCTATCAAGACAGAGATCTAAAAATACAAATGAAGTATAAATATCTCCTGAACGAAGTAAAATACAGCGGAGTTAAAAAAACATAAAACTGGTGGTCATCCTAAACAAAAGTTGGCTCACCCTTTCAGCTAAAGTCGTCTTCGCTCATCAAAAACATGGTGAACTAAATGCTGGAGCAAACCTGCAAAAATAAAATAAATAGACAAAAAATAAATAGAGGGTGAGTCGAAAGGACTCAGTAAGTTGGGGCTGGCTAGCCACCTTGAAGAAGCAGATATGCAAGCTATGGAGAAGAAAACAGATAAACCAAATTCATCTTACTTCAACTATAAAAAGGGAAGAGCCAGATAATAACTGGAAACACGTAAGAAACCATAAACTCATAGACAACTAGGGACATAAGATCGACAGAAACATATAGCTAACCCGAAATATATCAACATCAGAAATACATGACACATACTCAACACATCGCACTACTATCACACAATATATAATAGCAGCTGCAATGAAATGGAATAAATATAGTATGATGCAATAGGGTCACATGTGCCCAATGGAAGGAGCTGAATCCTCCTACTCTGGGGCGGAATCCTCCTACTCTCAATATGATGCAAGGATCGGAATCCTCCTGCCCTCACATGACATAATAGTCCAACACTTATCTCCGGCACGGGACTCTCATCGTCTAGCAGGGAGAAAATATCAAACCCATCACTGGAGTACAAACTCCTATGCTTAAAGGTCAGCCTTGAAGATGCGGTAAGCAATGCCACACAATTCAAACAATTGCACAATAAGTAAGCCTTGTGATCCTATAAAGATTTTCATCCTATAGGATAGTTTTATCTTCTAATTTATATTCATAATCATACCCGAGCTTCCCTTCTCAACTCAATACTAGGCGTATAGATCAACATACATATTCCCTAAATATAATGGAGCCCATTTCCTCAATGTGACATTCACGCATCGAGGCCGAACAGTTAAAGTTCATTTTCCAACAAGATACTTCTATTCATAACTCAATGTTGAGCCTAATATGAAACACCTATCATAAGGTTGCATATCGCAAAATGATAAACTCTTATTCAATCAATTTTCATAGTCCAGTCTAACCATTGTGTTCTACTCATAATCTTAGGCTTATAGTTCCTTAATTATTGTTCATACCAAACATAAATCTCTTATCCATAACTTGGAAATTATTATAGTAGATCTTAACACACATACCAAGCACACAGAACTCGTTGCACTTACAGCCGGAGTATTATGCTCCCAAGCACACAGTAAACGCAAAGCAATACTTAACAACATAATAATGGTTACTCATGAAACTCTGGCGTAATAAGTACGCTACTTTGGAACCTACACACGTGAAAGATACGTGCATAGAACATCTATAAAGGCCGAAGACCATCAAAGAAAGGATGAAACTACTTACCTTTTAATTTCGGGCCGAATGGACTAGTGAACAAACTTCTTTCCTCCTCGAATCCTCTTGAGACCACTTACCTCAAAACCAAATAAGATATTTTGCATAAATAAGTGCTTACAAACTGAATCTCAAGCTATTAGCCGGAGATAGAAGGAAATTATGAAAATGCCCGTGGGTCGGACTTAGCCGAATACCCAAAAAAATTATATTTACGGACTCCTCATACTCTCGCTAGTTCAAATATATTATTAGATTAAATTTTCGAATTCATTTCACATAAATTCCCAAATTTCCAAAGTTAGGGTTCTAACCCCCTATCTTCCCAAGCTAAATTCGTAAGGTTCAAACTCAAAATTCATGAATTGATGAAATTAGCTAGCTTAGAATTCGTATCTGATGATATCCTATGATTTGGTACATTAAATTTCGCTTGGAATCACTTGGATGTACTTGGAATTGGACAAGGAGAAAAATCAGCCAACATGGAATTGGGTGTTTAGTGGCATTCGTGTCAGCATTGAAACTCCTTCCCTTTGTCAACTGAGGGAGCTGCTGTGTCATTCCTACTAGCTTGAGGATTCTTAGGGGAACATAGTTGTGAATCCCCCGAAACTCACTCAGTTTCAAGAATGTAGCGTCTTGAACCTGCACAGAGATGATAAAACATGCATAATTTTCTATCACCTACTGCACACTTTGCAACTCTTTGAACTTGGTGTACCACCTGTGCATGCCTGTAGGTTTTGTCCATGGTACAGAGTCCACCATGTGTAATGATGTCATCGATCCTTAACGCCATTGATGTGAATGGGTTTATTGTGGTCTTATGTAGATGCTCTATCAACCATATATGCAGCAGGAGGTTACACCATTCAAAGAAGTCTGCACCCTTTCTACACTTGGTTAAAGATCTGTAAATGTCTCCCACGATCATTGGAACCAAACTTACTTGACACCTGTGAGCACCTCTACGCAGGCCTTCAACTACCCAGCCCATCCTGATGTCGATCATTCCTTCTTTTTCAGGGAAAATTACGCTCCCTAGAAAAGCAGTGATGAAAGTTGTAGATTCAGTCCATTCCCAATGTTAGATTCTTGATGCCCCTTTCATATTGTGCCGAAAAGTCACGTCTCCAAACTTAGAATACAAAAATTTCAAATTAACTTTTCCATCTTGGACACCCTTGAAGTACGGTGTGTAGGAAACTTGTAGAAGTTCAATGAATTCCCTAGGCTGCACTTCTCGTGGGTAAATCATGTCTCAGGCGTAGGTGTCAACCCTGCTAAACCTCCAATTTCCTCTAGCATTGGTGCCAGTTCTATGCCATTGAAATGAAACACCACCCTATTGTAATCCCAGAAATAAGTAGCCGCTTCAACTAGACTAGGTATCGCCATGTGCCCCATAAGGGATACCAAGTCCCCCAACAAATTCCTGACACGCACCCTTCTAGCTATAGCCAAGTCATCCCACCAAAGCCTGATCAGGTAAGTAGTTTTGAAGACAGTGTCAAAATGGAGTGTACTTCTTCCAGCCATAGTCTCAAAACAAAACAAAAAGGTCAAAATAATCCTATTGTTTTGACCACACTCAAGCAAACGATCAAAATTAGCGCAAACATTTCTTCAAATCCATGCAGGGATGCAAATTTTCTCGTTTTCGGTCAAGAACCCTTTCGACGTTCGGACGAGGTTCACTAATGGGCTATGACGTGCCAAGGATGTCTAGCTTTTTTTATGATGCAAAATAAAATAAGTGCGCATTTTGTTGCCAATTGTTCTCATAATTTCCCAAAATAATCTTTGAAATTCTGTAATATCTAATAATAATAATAATAATAAAAAAAAAATTGCATATGGTCTTGTAAAAAATTAGCAATATATTAGGATACTTTAGAGACCCAAAGTGAAGCCAATCTACAAATTTCTGTAGGCCCGATTGCAGACCAAAACAAAGAAAGAAAGAAATAAATCAAAGGAACAAAAATAATAATAAAACCTAGCAAGCTACTTCTCCACGCCAAGCAGTCATCAACGCTGCTCAAATTGGCATTTACATTCTGGTGGAGATAGAGACAATATGGAAATGTATCTTTCTCAATTCGTATCAGGTAAGCATTACTAAATTTTTCACAATCCTTTTAGCATTTTTTGTAGTTAGGCTCTAGTAATATTAAAGTAAAATCTTGTTGCCAGTTTAGAGAAAATACTAGAGCGAGCAGTAAAAAAAAAATATAATAGGAGGAAGAAAACGACACATGCCTTGATTTATGAACTATTAGAAAAGGTGGTATGAATGACCCCGAATTACTGGATAGATAGTTAATTTAGTTCAACCCTGGAGCTGGTATTACAATCTAGCAAGTTTACCACTAGAATAAATTAACGTCCACGAATCAAGAGATTATTGATACTTGAACATTATATTGTCTATTAGATTCTTGACATTTCGGGGATGAGATAGTTGGAAGCGGGTCAGAGTGGTTCAACAATAGTACTGTGAGTGGAATATCTCTGGTAGTTTGTTTTCAACTATAGCATATTTGAAACTCACTTTCTTGCATCAATGCTATTTTTATTAAATTTTTTAATTGCATGGGACAAGTACTAGTATAACTGTTATATTGTTATAAGATATTTTAATACTTGAATTGTTGATACAATTGATATATTTCGAAACCTTTCTTTATTCAAGATTTGTTGTATTATTGTGATTTGATATCTTGTCAGAAATAAAGTACAAAAATTATGATATTGTGCTATAAAGTAAGTATTGTTTTGGGAGTTAACTTAGCCAGATCGTCATTGGATCGTTAGGTCTGGTGCACCTTGTACTGTATTTCTCCTCCCTCTAGAATGGAATCCAACTGACAGGGTTGTCAGTAGGCCGTGTTAAATTCATGGTGTCAGAAAATAATATTCGATTCTGGTTTAGGAACCTCCCACTCTATAAAGATATGTACTATACTGGTTGAAAAATCTGTCTAACGCTTTCAATAGACTTACTGTTGATTATTTTACTTATGCATGACTTCGTATATATGCTTGTCCCTGTTAAAAATGCTATGGTTGATGTTGTCCTCACTTAGTCTGTGTGACTAACCCTTTTCCTTTTCCCCGCTCACAGATAAGCTAGTTGAGGTTGATACTTTAAGTCAAGGTGACTGACAGAGCCGAGGATAGATCTAGTAATCCCCGCATTTGTTTCGCGTGGTCTATTATTTTACTCTTGAATTGTGTTAGTTGGACGTTTTGAATAATCTAGAGTTTGCTCCTTAGTCAATCTTGGAATGTCGCCTTGGTTAAAGATAGTGTTAAAGTATTTTATAGTTTAATTGTTGTCATGGATAACGTGGATTTGGTATGTTGAATGTTCATTAAACACCACGTATACGTTATAATGTGATAATTGTTCATTAGAGTGGTTGTTGACGGGTACATGATTTTTGGTTTACTCTGGTACTGGAAAAACTCTACCGAATTTTTTGCACAAATTTCATAGGCTTTCTAGGTAGGCTTAGTCTTGTCTAGCGCCGATCATGGCCCTAAATAGGGTCGTGACAAATTCAATACACGACGACTCTTTTGAAAACACAAAAAATACAAAAGAAATGAAAATGACACTAGACTAAGCAGCATGCTCCTTTTCCAGCCTATCTCTCTTTGCTTCCCGTGCAACCTCCTTGAATTCTTCCATAGTTTTGGTTAAGTATTCCTTGGCTGCAGCCAGGTGCAATATGTTTACTTCGGCATATTCAGAATTCCGTTGTTCAAGTTTTGTCCCCTACGCCTCTACTTTTCTTCTAACTCCAACGCACGTTTTCTCCATATCTAGATCTCTTCTCTGTTTTCTTTGTCCATTTTAACAACTTTCAATATGAACCCATGGTATCAAACTTGAGCCTCCGCTTCTCGGTCTCTTATGCCATTCCCTCGGCATGGCCCAACTAGCACATTTCCCTTTATGCTCGAATGCAACCAACTGATGTAATTGGGTTTGCATCCAGCGTTGTATCTGTCTGGTGCTAATGACTTCTCCCCCATGACTTGTCTACCTACCCAGGATTTCATAATGCTTTTAACTCTTGGTACAATGTCTTCAGTATAGCCAAACTGGTAGGCCTTCATATCCGGTACAAGTGGCACGATTTGCTTTCTCCCTGCCTTCCTCATTACCCTTAGTGGTTGATAGGTTTGGGGGCCTCGAAATCCTATAAGTATCACAAAGGACACCTTCTCAGAGCTGATGATAAAGTCTGGCGAAGGGAATCAAGTAAACATCCATTGAATCGACTCATCTGTTATATTTTCAAATAATTTTACCGATTTTTCTATGCTGCTCGGCTGCTTGAATTTTGGAACCCCATACCGTTCTCCAACCAAGTAATTTGGACAAGTTTCCTAGGATAATTCTTGTGCACCTCCCACCTTTCTCAAATGCTCCTTGAACCATGCTTGCAATAGAAGATTAGACCGTTGAAATATTTTGCTCCCTTTTTGCAACAACCCAAAGCCCGATAAATATCTGCCACAAGCATAGGGACTATAGTGTAGCGATAACCATCAATCTCGTTGAATAACGCACCAGTAACCATGATAGGCCTCGTACATATGTTGTGATCCAATATTTAAGGAAACGCCATTATCCCTAGGAAGCAAATGACAAATGCAAATGGTCTAGCTCTCCTCCAGTCGCTGTAGGATTTGAATTCTTTTTCATGGTCATCAAAAGCAACCAAATACCCGAACCTGTTATAGAGATAGGAAAAGGCTATTTTCTTTTGTTGCAAGAATTCCACGTCAACACTTGCTACCATCCCTAATTTGTAACGAAACTATCCAGGTGTAGGGATGTCGGGAACTAAATTGCGACCCCATTGCCACCTATGTGATACGACCCAGATTTTTGGCTAGGCTGTGCGGGCACCCCGACATCCTTCCCTAGACCCGTCGGGTAGACCCGTCGGGCAAACCCTTGCCAACTGAATAAATATAAACCTAACTCATAAATAAGAACAAGACTTAAAAAAGCACAGACATACTGATACTTCTAAGCTGTACAAAAGAAATTAGAGCTGACTACCCAACATACTAGGTTTAGGGCTATCCAGACTAGACATCTAAGAGTACAAAAGAATACATACGACTCCTGAAGGTAGCAAAACTAGAGTACTAAAATAAAACTAGCAATGGTGGCCATCCTGGACAAATATTGACTTACTCTGACAGCTGAAGTCGTCTTCGCTCCTAAAAAACATGGCGAACTCAATCCTGGAGCAGACCTGCCGAAATAAAATAAATACACAAGAAATATACAAAGGGTGAGTCAAAAGGACCCAGTAAGTGGGGGCTGGCTAGCCACCTCAAGAAGCAGTAATGCTAGCCAGGGAGGAGAGAAGCAGATAAACCAAATCAATCTTGTGTCAACTATAAAAAGGCAGAGCCAGATAATTATAGGAAACATGTATGAAACCATAAACTCATAAACAACCAGACATAAGATAGACATACATATAGGTATCGCGTTCATATCAACAATAAGAAATACATGACACATATACAAAATATCGCACTATAATCACATAATACACAACAACCGGTGCAATGAAATGGAATATATATAGCATGATGCAATGAGGTCACATGTGCCAAAAATATATCTCTGGTGCGGGACTCTCATCGTCTACCATGAGATATATGCAATGATAACCCTTCACCGACACGAGACTCTCATTGACTATCAAGAAGTATATGCAATAATTACCCTTCACCAGTGCGGGACTCTCATCGACTACTGGAAAGTATATGCAATAATGACCCTTCACCGGCACCGGACTCCCATCGACAATAGAGAAGTACGTGCAATAATGATGCTTCACCGGTGCGGAACTCTCATCAACTACCGGGAAGTATATGCAATAGTGACCCTTCACCATCGTAGGACCCTCATCGACTATCGGGAAATATATACAATAATGATGTTTCACCAGCTCGGGACTCTCATCGACTACCAGGAAGTATATGCAATGATGACCATTCACCAGTGCAGGACTCTCATTGACTACCTGGAAGTATATGCCATAATGATGTTTCACTGTCGCGTGACTCTCATCGACTACCGGGAAGTATATGCAATAATAACCCTTCGCCGGTGCGGGACTCTCTGTAACACCCCAACTAAGGGTTAAGTGTACCACATCAGCATAACACGTGAGAGATGCTGGGTATATAGGTTAACTAGCCTTAGACCCTAGTGATGCGTTTTAAAGCCGTGAGGGCCCAGACCAAAAACAGACAATATCACTAGCGGGCTCGGGCTGTTATAGATGGTATTAGAGCTACTCCGTGTCAGCCTTGTCGATGTGGGGCAGAGTGCAGTGCTGAGTCTAGGCGAATCCTGGTACGCGGTAAAAACCTCAGTGGTGAGTTTAGGCGAATGCCGGTACGTGGGGGAAACCTCAGCGAGAACACTGAGTCCATAAGAGGGTTTATGTAACAGCCCAGCTAAGGGTTAAGTGTCCCACATTAGCATAACACGTGAGAGATGCTGGGTATATAAGTTAACTAGCCTTAGACCCTAGTGATGCGTTTTAAAGCCGTGAGGGCCTAGGCCCAAAGAAGACAATATCACTAGCGGGCTTGGGCTGTTACACTATCATCGACTACCGGGAATTATATGCAACAATGACCCTTCACCGGTTGGAGACTCTTATCGACTATCGGAAAGTATATGCAATGATAACTCTTTACCAGCGCGGGACACTCATCGGCTACCAGGAAGTATATGTCAAGCTCAGAACTAGAGTACAATGCTCATATGCTCAATGCAATACAAATAACACGACATAACATATAATATACAATGTAAATCCAAAGCTATGGCGTAATAAGTATGCATATCAGCAGCTACAAACGTAAGGAACACGTGGTAGAATAGTCACAAAGCCATAGGCCACAAAAGAAATGGATTTAATAACTTACCTCATTCAAAAGTTAGCACTGCTACTCAACAACCGCTTTGTCCTTTGGATTCACTGCCAAATTATCCCGCTATTTTCAATAAGCATAAAAATACATCAAATAAGGATAAAGGCTTCATTCCTTACATCTTAGACGAATCTGATCAGGAACCCGACATCCGATTTGCATAGGCAATACGTAGTCCTTGCTTAATCTGCAACTGTTTTCGTAAATTGAAACCGCCCATCTTTGCATAATTACAAGACAGGCCCAAAACATTTTTTTAAAACGTGGCCATTTATATGATAAACTGATTTTTAACCTACTTTAATCTCCTATAGACTAATCTAAGGGGAGTATAAGTTCTAGGGGGTCAATTATACTTATATATACGTTTGAAAAACTGGATTACTATCACTTCACATGATTCTTGCATGCTTTTATATATATATATATAAGCATGCAAGAATCATGTGAAGCGATAGTAATCGATTTTTTCATAACGTGTATATATATTATGTGCGATCAGCCCTTTGTTTGCATTTGTGTACTTTCATGTACCCGTTTTTTTTCAAAAAAGTGTCCACTACTAGCCATTAAGATTAGGGTTCGACAATTAATGTCAAGTCACACCGACCCGGAATGTCTAATATTTTTTTATAAAACAACCACAACTTGGCTATATACCAAAATCAAAACCATTTTTCCAAACCTGTTCGTCTGTGTAAACTGGCTCATATATATAATTTGCATAAATAAACTGTTTTAAAATACTTTCTTATAATTTTGACCTAATATTTCAATATCTTATAAATGGCCAAACATGCGATTAGGCATAGGGCTTAGGCCATTTAAGCAAATTTTAATGTCCATAACCTGCGTAACTACGTGTCACTGCCTATACATTATTTTTTGCACAAATAAACTTGATTGTGTGACTGATTGCAATTTTAGCCTTCAAAATGGTAATATAATTTGTAGACATAATCAATATTTATCTGTGACCTAATAGACATCCCAAAAGTAATATCTCGGGCAGCAAACACTTTTTGTAGGACTTGGGGAAGTGCCTAACACCTTCTTACCCAAGTCATTTAGACTTCTTACACTCGAATCTCTAGAAATGTGCTTTTTATTGAACAAGACCCAACCTTAGACATTTAGGTTGCCCAATACACCTTAAAAGACTTATTTTAGGTGGCGTCTCCTATATCAAACTCAACCGAGTTGCCTAGTCAAACCCGAGCCTTGACTCACTCCGTATTAGGTAAAAAGGTGGGTATGACAACGATAGAAACAATGATCAAAATAAAACCTTTATGATGACTTAAGGGAATAGAGAAGGGTAGTATTTCTATCGGGAAGTGAAACGGGTTTGATGGGATGTGAAAAAGATGACGGCTATAATTACGTCTAGGAGTTGACGCCATCAACGTTCAATGAATTTGAATTTGAATTTATCCAAGCAATCAGGCGCCACTTAAGGTTTTAACGGTAACAAACTTGGCCACGTCAGACAAGTTATACTTTTAGTAAGTAATATAGGATGTGTACATGAACGTCCAAGCACTAGGTTCATAAGCGTTTATCCTCTACTGGAAATTTTTTTTTCCAGTATCTATGTCATGAAAACATGACTTCACTAGCCAATCATTGGGAGAACTAGGTGCTGCCTCGATTAGTATATCTTGGTCATCCATAACTTATGTCTGTTCTTTTCAAATTTTACCCTATTCAAAGTTTAAGTGAAGATGTCAGCAATTTGATCCTCCGTCCTATAATTCATAGTAATTAGGCCTTTTTCAACATTATCCCTTAAAAAGTGATGCCTAATATGAATATGCATTGTTCTCTTGTGCTGGACCGGGTTCTTGGTTATATTGACTTCATTGGTATTGTCACAAAAGGTTGGAACTGGTCCACAGTTGATTCTAAAGTCTTCTAACTGATGCTTGATCCATAATAATTATGAACAACACAAAGCAGGTCCTACATATTCATCCTCTGCAGTAGATAATGCTACTGAATTACGCTTCTTTGTAGCCCATGAAACAAGATAAGGACCAATGAAGTGTGCCATCCTAGATGTACTTTTCCTATCAACCAAGTGACTAGCATAGTCAACATCAACAAAACCAATCAAATCAAAACTTCCACCTTTTGGATACCATAAGCACAGATCTTGAGTTCCTTTCAAATATCTTAAAATTATCTTGACTGCTGTTAAGTGTGACTCCTTTGGTTTTGACAGAAACTTTGCACAAAACCCTACAATAAACAATATATGGACGACTTGCAATTAAATACAATAGTAAACCAATTATCCCTCTGTGCTTAGTTTCATCCAGATCCAACTTAGTTCTAGGGGCTATAGCACGCACATGTCCTTAGCAGTTTTCATGTCGAATTTCTTCAGTAACTCCTTGATGTACTTCTACTTATCGATCATTGTGCCTTCCTCGGTTTTTTTTATTTTTAAACCTAAGAAGAATTGAGCTCCCCATCATACTCATCCCAAACTCATTTCCCATCAAATCGGAAAACTCCTTGCAAAGGTTCTCATTGGTAGCTCCAAAGATGATGTCATCTGCATATACCTGAACAATCAGCGGGTTCTTGGCTTTCTTCCTTAGAAACAAAGTGTTGTCTATTTTTCCTCTTGTAACTAATTTTTCAATAAGAACCCAGACAACCTTTCATACCAGGCCCTAAGAGCCTGTTTCAACCCATATAGTGCCTTATCAAGTTTGTAGACATAATAAATAAACTCTTAACTTTCAAAACTAGGGGTTGAATCACATACACCTCTTCATTCAGATGCCATTAAGGAATGCACTTTTTACGTCCATTTGATAAAACTTGAATTCCATGTAAGCTACGAAAGCTATCCGCATTCTAATGGCTTCGATTCTACCAATAGGTGCAAAGGTTTAATCATATACTATCTCTTCTTCTTGAATGTAACCTTGAACCACCAATCTAGCTTTGTTCCTCATTACTATGTCATGTTCATCCAGTTTGTTTTTGAATACCTATGTAGTTACAATGATGGACCTGCCCTTAAGTCAAGGGACCAGGTGCCACACTTTACTTTGTTCGAATTGATGAAGTTCCTCCTATACAGCAATCACCCAATCTGGATTCCCAAGAGCTTCTCGTACATTCTTGGGTTCTATGGCCGAAAGAAACACATAGAATGCACAGAAGTTCTTCAAAGCTCTTCTAGTAACAATTCCAGTATTGAGATCAGAGATGAGGTTCTCCAATGGGTGGGAACTTTGATGTTTCCATGGTCTAGGTTGAATCTGCTAAGAAGTACCTTCATAGAAGGTCTGATACACCTTAGAATTATTATATTAGGTGGCGACTCCTAATATTAGTAAGGCTCAAATCAACCTTAGACATTTATGTGGTCTAATACACCTTAGAAGAATTACATTAGGTGGCAACTCCTATTTCAAACTCAACCAAGTTACCTAGTCAAACCCGAGCCTAGGTAAAAAGGTGGGCATGACAATGATAGAAACAATGATCAAAATAAAACCTTTTCGATGACTTAAGGGAATAGAGAATGGTAGTAATTTTATCGGGAAGAGAAACGGGTTTGATGGGATGTGAAAAAGCTGACGGCTATAATTACGTCTAGGAGTTGACGCCATCAATGTTCAATGAATTTGAATTTGAATTTATCTAAGCAATCAGGTGCCACTTAAGGTTTTAATGGTAATAAAATTGGTCACTTAGGACAAGTTATACTTTCAGTAAGTAATATATGATGTGTAACTGAACGTCCAAGCACTAGGTTCATAAGCGTTTGTCCTCTACTGACAAAGATTTTAAGCTCAGTGTCCAGATTGATTTGATCCTCACTAACTACTTGCTTACCAGAGGCTTCTTTAAGTTTAAGATGCTCAAGTTCAAGAGTAGAAACTTTCTTTTGCTCATCAAGCACCTGTTCCTTTAATTTCTGGTTTTCAAGTTCAAAGACTGAGACTTTCTGTTTAAGTTGAAAAACTTGAGCATTTCTAGATGTAGATTAAATTTCCAGTTCTATTTTAGCATCATCCAAGTTTTCATTCGTAATTTTATGATCCGACACAACTGAAATTAGATGGTCCTTCTCAGCCCTTAGACTTTCAATACCTCCAATTAAAGTAAGTGCAAGCATATTTAACTCTCTTAAGGAACAAGTTAGAAGTTTTATTTTTTCGCCATCAAGACTTACCTCAGGTGTATCATCAATGGGAGGTTTTTCATTAATAGTGATCAGCGCAAAAGAAAAGTAATCATTTGATTCTACTTCTTCTCCTGAGTTAGTGTCACTTTCGGATATTTCCCATTCTGTAACAAAAACTTTACTGTTCTTTTAAGGTTCTCCATTGTAGAAAGTATCCAAAGTTTACCATAGTTCCTTTGCAGGTTAGCATCATGGAATCCTCTTATAGACGTTAAATCCTAAACGACACTAAAGTATTTTCATGGCTTCAGCATTCATATGCACTAAGTTAAAATCAGCTTGATTCAATTCTTCTACAAGCTTTTGAACCTTATTCCCATACTCGTCAATTTAGGAACCATAGGACTAATTGACATAATTTTCCATAATTGATAGTTGTTTTCCTGTAGAAAGGTTTCCATCCTGAATTTCCAAAACATGTAGTGTTGACCGTTGAACTGAGATGGTCTGTTAATGTGATGTCCTTCAGTTATAATCGATGGTACACTAATGATTCAGATCCTTCTCAAGATGTTAATCTGTATATGAGAGAACCTGCTCTGATAACACTTCTTGCACCTGGTGCTCCCTTGTTAAGCCACTAGAGGGGGTGAATAGTGTTCTTACCCTATTTTTGAGCTCTAACAACTTGCTCTTAACTTGATAGCCTAACTCACAAACAACCAGGTTCCTTGTAAGTTGCACCTATCTGTGAAACTTAAACTAAATGCGGAATATAAAGAACATAGAGATTTTTATGTCGAAATATGTTTACTTAAGGGATAAAAAACCACGACCCAATACTCTTGGGATTTAAACTTTCCACTAAAGAAATACCGAGCAAGCTTTAGATTACAATGCAATGAAATCAAGGAACTAACACACTTAGTACCTAGAACCTTCCACTATAGCTTGTAAGGTTGAAACTACCTCACCAAAAGTAATCTTTTCTCTCTGCTTCTAAACAAGCTAATATGATTACAACTCGGTAGCCTATACCAGACACTTGACACAACAGACTAAACCAATGAAACTCCAACTCCATCAGGTTGTGCTGCCTTGCTTCTACTCTTGCACATAATAGCTCTAACGATTGATTTGCTCTCGATTTCGCTCAGAAATCTCACTTTAAACATTGTAACCGGAGATTTAAGCCTGCATATGCTATGATCATGCTGATTTTCATGTTATTACTTAATGGTGTCCCCCTTCATTATCCCTTAAATGAAGAAGCTGTCTGTAATGGTGTCCAAAAAGGATCCCAGACAGCCCTCACAAATAGTCAAACAACCACATGTACATAAGAAACTGGTATGGCTTGTAAAACCATCCACAATAAGCTGCATCAAGAGGTCAGCAGGGGCAAAGGAAAATCCCATACAAACACATACATATACACAGAGATCAAAGAAAGATTACAGGCATAGGCAGTTTAAACAGAGAGTAGCATGGGTCCAATTAAGAAATTATACCTTGATAAGGATACCAACAAGAAAGCAAACAATGTTTGAGCAGTATTAAGTTCCTTCAAAAACAGTATCCAAAGAGAGAAAAGAACGGGACTCTTTCCAAAAATTTTAAGAGTAAGAGAAGGGAGTATTCAGTGTACGAAGTTCCTTCAGAAACAGTATCCAAAGAGAGAAAAATAACAGGACTCTTTCAGACATTTTAAGAGTAAGAGAAGGGAGTATTCAGTGTACAGTATGAATATGTGATTGTATTGTGTATGAATTGTGTCTAGTGAAGAAAGCAAGACCAGTTTATATAGGTAAAAGCGTGAGGGGTTCAATACAAACAGGTAGCAATAAAAATAGGTAAGGGAATATTTTTTCCATAGTTAAAAAGGATTCACCTTGGTACTCCTTCAAAATATAAGTCAATCTGCCTCCTAAAGTTAAGGTAAATCAAACCTTTTCACAAAACAACCCCTCCCTTTTGATGAATAGCACATCTAGATTCAAAAGTCAGTGCATAAACAAGCATCAAACTATTTTAGGTTTGAAATCATGGCTTGCCTTATAAGATTCCAATTGTAATCCCCTAATTCAAGGCCAACCAATCCACTTAACCAAATGTATCCCTTCCCTTTTACACCCAATGAAGTCCAGGTTCAAGATTATCTAGGTGGACATGCTTTTAGGCTTAACAGATTCCATAAGATTATAATCAATGCTGGATTGCCCGAGTAACAAAATTCCATGCAAATATCACTTACAAATTAAAATTGCCTAATCATGGTCATGTTTAAATTTAAATACTATTCCTAGTTTCAACCCAAATAGATTATGTGATCACGGAGGTTAAGTATTACGACAAAACAAACAGGAAAACACATTGTGAGGCTTAAAAACAAGGATCAGTCACCAATCTTACCATGAGATTAACAGGAATAGTCTAGAGCGTCAAAGTATGCAAGACTCGAAGAAAAATCAAACTAATCATTAAAACACACTGACATTGATAATCGTATGGACTAATCGAATAACACATAAGCACATTAACTCATACAAAACTAAGTAAGCTTAGTAAATAACATAGTTTTAGAGATAAATTAAAATAGGGAAAGAAAATGCAAAGGTAAGGGTTACCCGTTTGAAATCGGAATCGGGTCAAGCTTGAATCCTCTCTGATTTACTCATGCATTGGGTTTTCCCTGCTCGTTGTAGTGACACCTGTAGATTTAATTTAGCCATGGTTGGAATCCTCTTTCCGATGACAGAGACATGGATTAATGAGAGGTCTAATTTTGACCTTCGTCAAATGGAGAAATTGGCAAAGGGGTTTTGTAGCGGGGATCGAAAGGAGCATGGGGATGTATTAGGTTTCGAGTTTCACCGGTGGGAATGGCCGAAAAAGGTCGTCCATAACAATGGTGGCGTTAGGTTTTTAGTGAGAGAGAGTAAGGACGAGGGGCATCGGGGATTCTGAGTGGAAATGAAGGGAATTATTGTTTGGGGTGTATGAGTATGTAATTAAAAAAGGAAAGTTGAGTTTTGGTTGTTGGATCAAACAAATGGAGAGCTAGGATTAAGCCACATAGGCATGAGGTGGAGTGTAGGTTGCATGAAAGCTTAGGTGTATGTATATGTGTATATCAAGTGTATAAATGTGTATAAAATACATATAAATGTGTAGAAAATTACAAAATGAATTTAAAAATACTGTAATGACTTGGAGAAAATTGTAAAAAATATCATTAAGAGATTTAAAATAACTTTGACCAATTTTATTGAAAATAAAGTAATTGCAAAATTTCGTAATTTGACTTGCTAATTTTGTAAATAGCCGTAGCATGTGCTGTTACCTTTAAAAATAGCTTTAATTGGTGTGCTTGTGTGGAATAATTATTTTGAATACGGGTCAGAATGAAGACAATTATGTGGTTATCAGTGTGATTTTGTCTTAAAAATGGTTATGGAAACAGAAGGGACAAAATTGGGTGTCAACAGCTGCCCCACTTTGCCCGGGGGTGATGAAAGAGTCTTCGAGCAAAGATATTGACGGAACGACCAATTTTATCGCGACTTTTGGAATATGTGTTTAGGAATTGTAAGTGTTCACGAAGTGCTAGATTGTAATGTTCTTGCATCGTTGGATTGTATATCCTTCAATAAAAATGAGTTTTGCAAAAGTAGCGTGTATGTAAATGTATAAATAGACTTTCATGTTTGTTAGATCGTCTTGCCAATGTTTTTCATCATATGCATGTGTGCTCGTCATGTTGGGTTGTATACCTCCTCAATATGTCAAGTTGTACATCACACAATGTGCCATTCTTTTCCTCGGGCTGTCTACCTTTTGCCATGCCATTCCTTTCACCGGGCTGTTTACCGTACAGGATGTCTAACTTTCTCATCGGGCTGTCTACCCTTAGAGTTGTCTACCCTCTATCATGCCAAACTTTCTCATCGGGTTGTCTATCCTCTATCATGCCAAACACTCTTATAGGGCTGTCTACACTTTGTCATGTTAAACTTTCTCATCGGGCTGTCTACCCTCTGTCATGCCAAACTTTTCATCGGGCTGTCTACCATCTGGGCTGTCTACAGTTTGTCATGCCAAGCTCTTTATCTAGCTGTCTACCCTTTTTCATGCCAAACATTCTCATCGGGCTGTCTAACCTCAGGGTTGTTTACCCTTTTTCTGCCCCAGTGTCTATTCCTGTCTGTCCTTTTGGAATTTTTGAGAGTTCCTCAAAAATTCTACTATAGTGTCTGCTTCGTGGAAAAATAAATTCTTGTATTTATGCAATCGAACCTTGCGTAGGTTGCCCACATATCTCACTTGGGGAATCAGGTCGTAACGTAGTTCCAGATTATATGATATATTGCAGAATAGTAAAACCAGTAACTAATTCAAGCTCTCAGACAGAGTATCTTTTGACGGCGTCTGTGTTCATTGGTTTCGGCCAAACTTTTCCGTCCATCTCTACCAATATTAGTGCTCCTCCGGTCACAACTCTGTGAACCATGTATGGTCCTTGCCAATTTGGTGAAAACTTGCCTCTTGTCTCTTCTTGAATAGGGAATATCTTTTTCAACACTAATTGCCCAGGTTCGAAAGACCTCTCTCGAACTTTCTTGTTAAATGCTTTTGTCATCCTCTTCTGATATAATTGCCTATGACATATTGCATTCATCCTCTTTCCATCGATGAATGCAAGCTGCTCCATCCTTCATTTGACCCATTCTGCGTCTTTTAGTTGTGCTTCTTGAATGATCCTCAGAGATGGTATCTCCACCTCTGCTGGTATTATGTCTTTAGTGCCATAGACTAACAGGTAGGGAATGGCTCCTGTTGATGTTCTCACTGTGGTGAGATACCCTAACAATGCATAGGGTAAGTTCTCATGCGATTGTTTTGAGTTGTCTGTCATCTTGCGCAGTATTCTCTTGATGTTCTTGTTGGCCGCCTTGACTGCTCTATTCATCTGAGGTCTGTATGTAGTGGAGTTACGGTGCTTGATCTTGAAGTCTTCACAAGTTTCTTTCATCAAGTCATTATTCAGATTAGACCCATCGTTAGTGATGATTGACTCGGGGATGCCGAATATACAGATCATTTTGTCACGAACGAAGTTTGCTACCACTTTCTTTGTCACCGACTTGAATGGTGTTGATTCTGCCCATTTGGTAAAGTAATCAATGACTACCAATATGAAACAGTTTCTGTTCGAGGCGGCAGGTTCGATAGGTCCTATTACATCCATTCCCCTGGCAGCAAAGGGCCAAGGCGATCCTATAACATTCAACGCGTTGAGAGGTACTCGGATCATGTCTTCGTGGACTTGACATTGGTGACACCTCTTTGCGTGTTTTATGCAATCATTCTCCATTTTCGTCCAAAAATATCCAGCCCTAAAGATCTTCTTCGTGAGCACAAAGCCATTCATGTGCGGGCCGCACATCCCAGAATGTATTTCTTCTAACAGTCTCGCAACTTCTTTAGCATCTACACACCTCAACAAACCTAGATATGGTGTTCTTTTGTATAAGACCTCGCCGTTCAGAAAGAAACCACTTGCTAATCTCCTCAATATTTTATTTTGAAGGTTTGTTGCATCTTTTGGGTAAGTTCCATCTTTGAGGAATCTCTTAATATCATAGAACCACCGTTGTCCATCTAATTCTTCTTCCACATGATAACAATATGCTGGTTGCTTTTTAACTGCCACGGGTATTGAGTCAATGTAGTTCTTGTTAGGATTCTTGGTCATGGAGGATATGGTGGCTAAAGCGTCTGCAAATTCATTTTGTAGCATAGGCACATGCCCGAACTCTATCTTGGTGAACCTTTGCTTTAGGTCTTTTATGCACTCAAGGTACGACAATATTTTTGAATTCTTTGCCGTTCATTCTCCTCGAACTTGGTGGATTAACAAATCAGAATCTCCAATTGCCAACAACTCTTATATGTTCATGTCTACTGCCATTCTAAGACCCAGGATGCAAGCTTCGTATTCTGCCATGCTATTGGTGCAAGGAAACCTCAGTTTCGCTGTGATAGGGTAATGTTGACAAGTCTCAGAAACCGGTACCACTCCTATACCGAATCTTTTGAAGTTCACCGCTCTATCAAAATTTGAAGTTTACCGCTCCATTAAAGAATAATCTCCATCCGTCATATTCCTATGTGATGTTTTCCCCCACGAACATGACTTCTTCGTCTAGGAAATAGGTGTGCAAAGGCTCATAATCGTCATCTACTCGATTCTCGGCCATGTGGTCTGCTAAGGCTTGAGATGTTACCTCCTTTTGTATGATAAAAGTAATATCGAACCAACTGAGTAGGATTTTCCATTTAGCCAACTTTCCAATAGGCATCGGCTTTTGGAAGATATACTGGAGAGGATCTATCTTTGATATCAGCAAGGTTGCATAGGATGTCAGGTAGTGTCTCAATTTTTGTACCACCCAGGTCAATGCACAACAAGTACGCTCGTGAACTTCTTACTCAGATAGTATACTACTTGCTCCTTTCCTCCAGTTGAATCATGTTGTCCAATACATATCCAAATGTTAAATCCACAACAGACAAGTACAAGATCAAAGGTCGTCCAGGTTCGGGCGGAACTAGCACGAGTGGGCAAGATAGATACTCCTTTATCCGGTCGAATACTTTTTGGCAATCCTCTGTCCACTCGATTGCTGCATCTTTCTTTAGTAACTTGATATTTGGTTCGCAGATGACCATGGATTGAGCTGTGAACCGACTGATGTAATTGAGTTGCCCTAAGAAACTCATAACCTATTTCTTGCTCTTCAGTGGTGGTAATTCTTTGATGGCTTTGATCTTGGCTGGATCTAACTCAATGCCTCTTCTGCTGACAATGAAACCTAAAAGCTTTCCTGCTGGAACTGAAAGCACACTTTGCTGGATCTAGCTTCAAATTGTATCTACACAAGCGATTGAAAAACTTGCAAATTATCCAGATGTTCTGAGCTTTTCTTTGATTTAATGATCACATTTCCCTTATGTAAGTATCCCCAACATTCTTCAATCCAAACATCATCACATTGTAGCAGTAATTCCCCCAAGATATAGTAAAAGCTATCTTCTCAGAATCCTCCTCATCCATAAGTACTTGATGGTAGCATGCGAAGCAATCCACGAAAGATTGCAGTCCATGCTTCGCACAATTGTCAATAAAGATGTGTATATTCGGCAAAGGAAAATCATCTTTTGAGCTGGCTCTATTCATATCTCTGTAGTCTACACAAACTCCGAGTTTTTCGTTTTTCTTTGGCACTGGGACTTGTTGGCTAACCAAGTCGGGTATTTGACTATTTTCAAAATCCTTGCATTGAGTTGTTTTGTCACTTCTCCTCCGATTTTCACCAGCGTAGATGATTTGAAACTTCAGGCTTTTGGCTTGACTGGCGAGAAGCCTGGGTTGATGGGCAATTTGTGGGCTACCACATCCGTGCTTATGCTAGTCATGTCATCATATGACCAAGCAAATACATCCTCATATTCATTAAGATATTCAATGTATTGCTTTCTATCTTCTGCGGTGAGATGCACACAGATCCTTGTCTTTTTTACTGTTTTATCATCTCAGTTTCTTCTAGGTTTGGTTTAGGCTTCTTTTTAAATCTTTCAATTTCCTCATGTGTTGCTTCATCAAACTCATCATAGTCAAAATCAGGTTCCTCAAGCTTACATGTTACAGTTGCAGACTCAATGGAATTATAGTTTGAATGCTAATTAAAAAATCGCGTAATAGAATATAACAGAGCGATGTTTTATTTATGAATCCTTACAAAACAAAGTTTGTTCGGAGATATGTTAAAAAGAGAGAAAAAAATTAAAAGGAAAAATTCAAGTTCCGCGGCTTGAGATCAAGTTTTATTTTAGAAAGCATAAATAAGCTCTATCTCCACCTCTACCAAGGGCCGTAATAAGCTCGGGCAAGGTTGCTGGTCCAGTTGTTCAGTACATCTCTCAATTCAACTTTTACAAGGCCACGAGGTGGTGAATGATAAGTTTTCACTACTAGAAAAACAGCCTATAGTGTCGGTTGTAAAACCGTTGTTATAGCCCCAAGAACCGTTGCAACACATCTAATACAACGGTTTTCCACCCATCGCAGCCCAGAGCGTAGCAATAGTTCTAAAGCAACGGTTGCGCGCGACGGTTTCATTAACCGTTGCTGTTTACCTATCTATTGCGGCGGTTTTTTATCAGTCGACTTCCATATCTATTGCAACGGTTTAGACCTCAAATGCAACGGTTATCCCATCATTGCTATAGCACTGATTCAACAGTTGTTGTTGTCATCGTAAATTTTATTTTAATGCTATTGCAACGGTTTGTCTATACTGTTGCAACGGTTTGACTACGCTATTGCAACAGTGAGCATATACTATTGCACCGTTTTGTATAAATTGCTATGACAATTTGGTTTAGTTTATACACATAAGATTATATTAAACTGTAATTGGAATATCAAAGAAGTTTATAATCAATACAATCATAATCCACGAATCCAAGTAGTTTATCCATATATAAGATCAAAATATCACTAATTAATTAGTTTGTCAAATTTAAGAGTACGAATACATATATATTAGCAAAAACTTAAGCTTTTCGACAAAAAATCATTCCTAGTCTTGCATCCTTTAAACCAATACTACTCTTAAGTAAGGCCGAGCTCCCCATCACTGTCTTCCAACACCTCGTATTCATTTGAATCACCTACAAAACCATTAAAAAAACCAAGAACTTGGTCATTGCACAACTAATTCAATAATCACATAAAGTTTAGCAACATGAATGAAGTGAGACAATGCTATACCAGAAACATCATAGCAGCAGAAACAATACAAAGGGACAAAAGAATCAAGCAATACTACTTCAACTAGGTGAAACAAATAAACCAAACAAACTATTCAGTAGAAAATTGTCGGTAAGACTGGATGAAAAGTAAGAAATGCAAAATTGAAGTGAGTGAGGCTTATACAGGCAAGTGAGCTTCTAGAATGACAGTTGAATGCAAAACTGTCATTCAACAAACTCTAGACTCTCATGAGCTTCTAGAATAACAAAAAGGCAGAGATGAAATTGAAGTTAGTGAGGCTTATACAGGCAAGTGAAAAGGCAAAGCACCTAAAAAGTAATGTTGGACAAAACTCATCCAAAGATACTTGAAAAATATTGTTCGAGTCTTGGAAAATGCCCTGCAGCCAAGAGCAGACTCTTAAAGTTCGTAGGTACTATCCGCTGCACTCCAAAAATAGCTAGGAACATGCTCCAGATCTGCCATGTAAATTGACAATGAACAAAGCGATGTTATACAGATTCACAAGCTCTTTCACACAGCAAGTAGCATCTGCTGCTAAGAATGAAAGCTCTTCTCATTAAATTATCTTGTGTAAGAAATGCCTGTAGACATTCCTTCTAAACTGGAAGTTCCATATATTATTTTCAAATACCTCAGCAAGCAGAACATTGGGTTCTGCACTATTCTGTACAAAGTACTCGGTACTCAGATAATCTCAACAAGCCAATGCCATCTCAATTGTCCTAAGCTTCAGAATTTACCTTAGCAACTCTATGAATATTGCTGTGTGTTAGAGTATGCTTCCTTAGCCACCATCCAAGAAAAACAAGCAACTTTATGTGAAACCTTTATCACTTATATTTGTTTCCAAGATCATGAATGTGTTTGGTTGGTTGTAGCTGTTATAACCTTATAATAACATTTAATAGTGAAGCTTCCTTTGCTGTGTCCTCTCTGACTATCTCCCTTCCTATTCATACTAGTCATGAAGGACCTGCACACAATGTAATGTATGCATTCGTTTTCCCTTTCCTTTTCTTTTTAATATGAAAATAGCGCTCTCGTCTACAGGGATGATCAAGAAAACAGTACTTTTTAATCCTTCAGAGAATTGAGAAAGTCTAGCAAAGTATCAATGACATACTACAGATAGCACTTTTTACTAAGAACACACATTCTCCAATAATTTTCCATTAGTAGATCGACTGTGATGCCCAATAACCAATGCCCAGAAAGCACACAACAACCTACCAGACTAGAAACAAACATTTATCAGAGTTGACATATATATATAAGTGTATTAATGGGCCACAACCAAAAGTTGCGACTGTAAAAAACCTTCTTCATCACAACAACCAGATCTCCCAAACACACTTTATTACCAAACAAACTACTGAAGGGGTTATAAAAGAGTATGCTAACCTCGATTATTGCTACCGACAGACGGGCGATGGATTGGTTTAATAGTTGCTTGCTGTGCTGCTAGCTTATCAAGATCTAAATCTCCATTAGGATTCCGAAGTTCTGCAATGAGTTCTGCAATAATTTCTCGAAGCATTGCTGCCTTTCCTTCCGCAAACTTTTCCTCCATTTTTTTCATCATCTCTTGCATATTTTTCTCCTGATCATTTGTAGCACTTGAAGATGGTTGAAAATGTCCCGCTTTTCTTTGCAATGATGTTTTTGTAACCCCTCGTCCATACAATCTTAGACGTCCTGGATGTTCAGGTCCCATAACCGATGTGAACGCATCGACATGCTCATTGTCATCTTCACTCTGTTGAGTTTGAATTTTCTCCATCTCAGCCTACAAAAAAATTCAAGATGACAGAATTCAAGTTAAAGAAACTATGTCAAAATAATTTACGTCAATAACATCGCTTTTAGATAAATTCGCACAATTTTACTAGCTGTATCTTCATTAGAGTCCTTGTATGATCGTCCGGGTTTCCTTTCTCTTGTTTTCATAAAGATCTCTTTGAGTGTTACCGGATCAGACCTGCCCTCCTCATTTTCCTAGTTAAATGAAAGTTGATATCAAATATCTTTTGTCAGTAAAAGTTTCATGTGTAATGATAAAACGAGAACATACCAAACCAAAGCGAACTACAGGAACTTGTTTTGCCAACAGTGTGTGGATTGTTCAGCTTTTTTCGATTCTGCATATTGGTCTTGGAGCTTTTCTACAAAAAAAAAAAAAAAGTCGATGAATACACAGCTCGCATGTTTAATAAAATAGCTATATGGATAGATTATACTGCCCCGACCTATTCAAGAACTTGTATTGGCAGCAAAGGAAAAAAATTAAGAAAGTTGTATATATCAAGAAAGGGGAAGTAAGAAACAAGCGCTTAACTTACCTGAACCTTTTCCGAGTTCCAATATTTAAGGAGTTCTTTAAATACAAACTCTGAAACATCTTCGGGCTTATTTTCCAGTCGCGTTGCATCGTTACTATAAGCAGTAAACTGATTCTTTTTCAGAGTATACTTGTACCTTCTCCAGGCAGAACCAATTGATTCCAATGACCATTTTTTTGCAGCATCAGGAATATCATATTTCGTCTACAATTAGTTTAAATAGGTGAGCGCATAAATTCAAAACTAATTTCAGGCGAAGATTAAACAATGGGAACTTCAAACCTTGGTATATTCCTATAAATCATCTTTGGTGTCCATCTTTTTCCAATCAGTTATATCCAGAGGACAAAATGTAGGATTCCTTGCCAATGTACCGAGGAAGCTGCTATACTCTGCTACATCGTTAGTAGTAGGACCAACAGGTTGATCCTTCTCATTCAACACAATCAGTTTACGCTCATTCCGTGCATGTACATGTTCATTTGTGTTCTACCTCTCTGTCTTTTCTTAGTAGAAGGACCTACAATAGTACCAATAAAAAATAGCCACAAAGTCACGATACAGATCATTATGCCAGATTCAAATACTATTAGTTGAATCAGTATACTTCATATAAAAAAAACAATAACAGGAAATTAGGTTAGACTAATGGATGATTCAACTGATAGAGCAAGCTGGAGGTTCCTACCTTGTTCTTCACATTCTTCATTTGAAGTAGAATCATGTTGCAGCTGTTCCTCTACTGTCTGTACATGGATTCCTACCTCTTCCTCTACCGGTCGGGTATGCATTCCTATCTCTGGATGTGGTAGTGTTTGTAGCTGCTCTTCAACAGTATTTGACAAATGCTCTTTAGTTCCTCTACTGTTAGAGCTAGCTGGAACAAATTTTCTTTTGGTCAACAATAATTTTTTTTGTCTCTCTGCCAAATAGCGCATTGTTCCTGCATTAATGTAGGCTGAGTTCTTTCCTTTTCTCTTCGATTTTGAAGACCCTTCCTGATTCATGACTGTCAAAATTTATATTAAGTAAATAAAAATATAACCAAAGGGATGCAGGATAATGGAGAACCAAAGAAACAACAGTTCACATCCAAGAGCTCATTTGAGAAGCAGAAATAAAATATTGTATCAGTACATCAGTTGTTATGAAACTAGTACAACCTATCAGCAAAACAAATTAACTGTGCCTATTTGCTGTCCTTTTGTTTGCAAAATGTATAGAAAATTGTGAAAATCCCATAGAGTTCATTTAGAACAACTCAAAACTAGCTGTCAGTCAGTATATACCAGGTTATTGATAAGCATAGCATCAGGAAAAACATCATATTGACTCCGATAATCTCTGTAGTTGTACAGTTTAACCACTTTATTTTTGCTATTTGGTATGAAACCACAATATTACCTGATCAAGAAAACTATTACTCCTAGTCTCCTAGTTACTTTTACTTTCATAATAAAAAAGCTATTAAACAATACTTCATGAAACGCCTAGATTCAGGAACCACATCAGCATACTAAACTTCAGAACAAGAAGAGTGATCTTAGGCAGCAAGCTCAAAAAGATAAAGACAATGCTCAGTAATGCTTTGTCTAATCTTGTTTCCATTAAAGATTCAGCTGGAATTGTTAATGAGGATGTTGCTATACAGGGTATTGCAGAAGATACACGACATCAAATTCCTATACATACTACCAGCTCCACCCAGAACACCCATAAAACTCCAACTTCAATAGAAGAAAAAGGGAAAGGGTTTGGCATACATGTCTCACAGTCACATCAAAAGCTGGAGAAATAGAACTTACTGAGGAGAACAGTCCAACAAGCTATACAGAACTCTACAAATTAGCTTCAGTCAGGTCAAATGATCTATCCAGACCTCTGGTTTTGGAAATTACATTAGAAGTACAAATTAGAAAAGCGCAAGAAACAATAATCAGAGAAGAAAAGCGCAAAAAGAAAGCAATGGCAAAGTAAAAAACTATGAACTTACTCTTTCTTTTTTGTTAGAAAAGCAGTCAACGCAGCAGGACAACTCCAACTTTAGGAAAAGAAAGCAGTGCAGTACATCAGGACCATTCCAACTTCAAGAAAAGAAAAGCAGTGCAATACAACACAACGATTCGCTTGAAAAAACTCCAAGAAAAAATATTAACTTAGACCCACATATAATAAATAAAAGGGCAATCAAAGTAAACAGATTCAATGCCAAACAATGACCTCAAAGAATAGAATTTATTACTCAAAATGAGAATGGCATTTATTACTCAAAAAGCAAAACAAGTTCTTTCTTTAATCATCAGCCTCCATCCAATCCCAGTCAGTATCATCAAAGTCATCCTCTTCTTCTGATGTTTCAATGGTTGCATCTTCTACATGTCGTGCATGAGATGGCATATCAATAACATCATAAGGTGCATCTTCCCTCGACCATCTAATGTCAACATTTGGTAATCTTTCTGATGAACCAATGGTGTCATTATTAAACTCCCTCCAAAATGCGTCTTCAATATTAGGACACTCATCTTCCTCCAAATCACACAAATCAATAGGGACTTTATTCCTCGCATAATAAACATCTTTTTCACTTGGATCCTCCACATAAAAAACTTGATGCACTTGAGATGCAAACACAAAAGGGTCATTAACGCTGCATAATCTATTGAAGTATACCCTAGTTAACCCATATTCATCTATTTGGTTATGATACCAATCACATCTAAACAATACAACTCTAAAACAACCATAATAATCAACCTCAATAATATCTTGAATAGCTCCATAATAGATAACCTCTCCATCGATGGGATTTTGGTCCCGAGCACTAGCAAAACTATCAGTTGTTGCTAACAAAGTCACTCCATAATTTTGAGTCTTGCATGAGGCATCCCTTCCCATCGTATGAAAACGATATCCATTGATGAAATATCCCGTATATCTTTTGGCTATCGTATTAGGCCCTTTAGATAGCCATCGTATATACTTGGGCACTTCAAGGGTTTTAACTTTCTCTTTAAACCAGTTGCCAAATTCTCGACTATGAGTCTGTGCTCTTACCCATGCATTTGATCTGGTACGACTATCAACTATGTTCTTATGTTCCCTGTAAGCACGGATTTTAGAAAGAAATCATTAGGCCTTTAGGAATGAAGTTTAAACTATCTTATTCCGTAAAATTAATAGAAGTAGAAATCATTAGGCCTTTAGGAATTAAGTTTAAACTATCTTATTCCGTAAAATTAATAGAAGTGACAACTATAGAAAATCTCTTACTTGATAAACATCTCCACTTGTTTATCTCCCGTGTTGAATAGAATATAACGATGTGCTTCAAAAGATAACTGTGAGTCCAACTCAAAAGCCTTGATTCTCTTTCTTTTCTTACCCCCGATTGGACGGCCTATCTTTGGGAATATTGGGGGCAAATCATCAATCTCTGTCTGAATGCCCTCGTCGTCTTCAGTTTGGTATCTACTGAATCTTGTCTTCACTCCATCATGCAGGTATCTCGAACAAAATATCAAGCATTCTTCCGCCAAAAACCCCTCTGCTATTGATGCTTCTGGATGAGTTCGATTATGAACAAAACCCTTATATACACACAAGTTTCGCTCAATGGGATACATGTGGCGAAGATGAACCGGGCCCCCAAGTTTAATTTCGTTTACTAAATGGACAGGCAAATGGAGCATTATACCAAAAAATGTTGGAGTAAAAATCGTTTCAAGCTCAGAGACAACATTAGCAATTTAGGATTGCAATGTATCAAGATCTTTTCACCTTACAACCTTACTATATATGGCTTTAAAGAAGTTCCCCAACCTTATCAAGCACAACGAAACATTCTTGGGCAACACATCTCTAACTGCAACCTGAAGTAGGTGATGCATTACAAAATGAGCATCATGACTCTTATACCCTGATATTTTCATCCCATCCACTTGCACACACCGTGATATATTTGAGGCACACCCTTTTGGTAATTTGGAATTTTTCAACACTGTGCAAAACAACATTTTTTCTTCAGGCTTCATGCTAAAACAAGCTTTAGCCAAATAAACTTTTCCATTACTATCATCTTTCACTGGTTGAAGCTCCTTCCTTATCCCCATTTCTTGCAAGTCATAACGAGCATTAACATGATCTTTTGACTTTCCAGGAATATCCAATAAAGTCCCAACCACACTATCAAATATGTTTTTCTCAATGTGCATCGGATCAAGATTGTGCCTTAGTTTGTTATGTTTCCAATAAGGCAATTCAAAAAATATGGATCTTTTCTTCCAAGGACCCTCATTCCGACGCCTTTTCTTCTGTCCCTTTCCGAAGACATTTCTTAATTCTCGCAGCTCTTCAAACACTTGTTCACCCGACAAGGGAGTAGGTGCCGGTCTATGATCTTCCTTACCATCAAATGATTTCTTATCTCTTCGGTATGGATGATCAGGAGGAAACAATGCCCGATGGCCCAAGTAACACATCTTACGGCTATGTTTGAGATATTGAGAGCATGTGCCATAATTACAAGTCGGGCAGGCAAATCTCCCCTTAGTGCTCCATCCGGAAAGCATAGCTAGTGCTGGAAAATCACTAACTGTCCACAATAGGGCTGCACGCATTTGAAATGCTTGGTTAGCTTCAGCATCATATGTGTCTACCCCAGTTTCCCATAATTCCTTCAATTCAGCAACTAGTGGTTGTAGGTACACATCTATATCATTTCCTGGAGATGATGGACCTGGAATAATCATTGACAACATTATATACTCTGGCTTCATGCAAATCCACGGGGATAATTTATAATTCATTAACATAACAGGCCATGTGCTATGGGAAATGCTCATGGTCCGAAAAGGATTGAAACCATCACTTGAAAGACCCAATCTAACATTACGAGGATCTCTAGAGAAATCCGGATGCCTAGAATCAAAATCTTTCCAAGCATCTCCATCGGCAGGATGTCTTAAATTCCCATCATTGGGTCGTTCAGAAGCATGCCATCTCATAGCTACAGCTGTTTCAGCACACATAAATATCCTTTGAAGCCTAGGCTTCAATGGAAAGTACCTTAAAATCTTTGCAGGGATCTTGGAGCTTGCATTAGTCAAATTATTGACAACATTCTTCCATCTAGAAGACCCGCAAATCGAGCAATTATCTGCCTGAGCATTTTCCTTCCAAAATAACATACAATCATTGGGGCATGCATGTATTTTTTCATAACCAAGACCCAAATCTTTTATCATGTTTCTTGCTTTGTGAAAAGACTCGGGTAGTTGAGCAAATGGAAACACCTCTTTTAGCAAGTCTAACAAATCAGAGAATGCCACATTACTCAACCCATGAAGGCATTTAAACAAGTACAACCGAATGATGAAGCTCAATTTAGAGAAGTTCTCACACCCAGGATATAACTCTTGTTTCCCTTCCTCAACTAATTTAAAAAATCTTTTTGCATCTTCAGATGGTCCCTCACTCTCTTCTTCTACATGCCCCATGTCATCCTCTACATTTCTAAAAGTATCATGAAGTAGTCCATCAATATCATCATGCATGTTGGAACATTCATCATTATTGGTTAGATTTGGAGTATTTATCGTGGAAAAACCTTCTCCATGGTAAACCCATTTGGTGTATCCACGAGCAAACCCAAAATAAATCAAATGATTCTCCACCATATTTCTATAATGCCAATAACGATTACCACACCCTTTGCAAGGGCATAGTATTTCATTTCCTTGGGAAGCTCGTTCAAACGCCTTGTTAAGAAAATCATCCACTCCGAGCTTATACTCATCGGTGGATCTTGGAAGATCCATCCAACTTTTATCTCCATAATCCATCGAGTCTAAAAAATATCCTATATGACATGAAAAAAGAAAATCACCACAGTAAATGTTCAAATAACAAAACAACAAAAAATTGTGTAGATGTAAACAATTATAGCTTGTCGTAAACTACAACTACTGAAAAGATTAGTATTACCAATGCACTTTTGACAATTAGATGTCCATATGGTTCAAATTAAAGATCCAAAATGCACAATTGCAGATAACAAACTTGTAGCTTCAGACATTCTTATCATAGATAATTAAAGGAGAGCGGCTAAACATAAACACAAGAGCCCCTACCATATGATAGAAACAAACAAGCAGCCAACTAGATACCCAAGATACATCTACGACTATCATTAACAAGACACACTTACCGTCGTTTCGGGACAACTAATTTAGTGTTCTAGAGATCTTTATAGCATTTTGAGTAAAAAAATTCTTAAGATTTGACTATGAACATATTGAACAACTTTCCTGAACATCATTCCAACAAATGCTTAGACAAAGAAGACAGTAAATCACTTGTTGTAATTAAATACATGCCTTCAAATTAGCAGAGCTATGTCTTCAATCGAATTAAACTTATTAACTGATGCATTTCAGCTACATAGAATTAAATCAAAGCTGAAGTTGCAGACCAAGCTACCAGGAACAAAACCTACTCTCCATCCCTCACACACTCACCAACCTGCACACCCTCACACTGCCTATAATTCAACAGATTTACATACGACTCCATACTAACTCAACATCACCCCTGCTACTGCAACTTACAACCTCACAGCCCCTTTAAACTTATAGGATCATCAGGATACAAACTCCAAACCTCTTCTAACAACCATACACAAACTGTATATACATATACACTGCTTACAAGCTGAAGATGGAAAAATTTTAAGATAAAAACTGAAAAATAAGCCTAAAGCATTCACCTTAAACGCTCAAAACACAAAAACAGTCCCGAAAACAAAACAAGAAAGCAAGAAATTTCCTCTAATAAACAGTACTAATGGTCACGCTGATGCTGGTCAAAGCTGAAGACGGAAGAAGAGCTTCACCTGCCTGAAGATGGAAACACCGACGCTGGTCGCGCCGACGCCAGTCACGCCACCGCCGATCAACAAGAGCTGGTCACGGTGGTCTCGCCGAGCTTCACCTTTTGCTTTTGTATTTTTTGCACTGAAGTTGTTTAGTTGTAAAACCCTTTGTTTGTATTTTTAGATTTGAGAATACAATTAATAAAAATTTAATTCATAAACAGTGGGCTACATTTAATTTTTACCAAAAAATTAGAGGGACATTTTGGAGGGAAACTTAGGAGGGAACAAGAACCGTCCCCATAGCTAAAAATTTTAATATAACCCTTGCAAAACATATAACATATTTCAACGCTAGCAAACTGTATCAAAAAAGGACATCAGTTGGGACGGTTATAGATCTATTAGGACGGTTATGTTGTAGAACTGTCTCATTATGTTGAATGTGATATTGCTACGGATATAACCGTCGCTATAGACTGTGTATAGCAACGGTTTTAAAACCGTTGCTAAATTATCCGTAGCTATAGGCTGTTTTTCTAGTAGTGTTTGAAGATGACAAAAGACCTGGTGCTAAGTGGACCACGAAAAGGTTCACAATTGAATTGAGAAGACAAGCTGTTCAACGAGATAATCAAGTATGAGCTAGAGAAGGAAAGAAGAGAACAGTTGGAGTCAAAGTTCCAATCCTACCGGAAATAGAAGAAGCAAGAAGTGGTGCTAAGAAGGACGCGGTTCCTAAACAACAATGGATTGGAAACTATGACAAATTAACTTAGGTTTTAAATAAGAAAATATGGGTAAACTTGCTTAAAACTGATTTCAAAGAGGAATAGGAATCCTAAACTTAGTTGGATCTGGCTGAGTCTAGTTCCTATAAATACAAGTTAATTTTGCCAAAATCAGTACGCACAAAAGACATGTCAACAGAGCATATCAAGTACAATGAGATCATGAGAATCTTTTTGTGCAAGAACAAAGGCTGAGCAGCAAACCTTACGAATGAGTAGCTTCAAAGTTAAGTCTGTTATTTTAGTTTCTTGGTTATAGCCTATTGAGTTGTAATCTATCAGCTTGTTTAGAAGCATTACGTAGAGATTACTTTTTGAGGTGAAGTAGAGGTAACCTTACCAACTAAGTGTGGCGAAGGTTCTAGGTACTAGGGAGTTCTAGTTCCTTGATTGCATTACGTTGTAGTCTAAAACTTGTTCGGGTTTTCCTTTAGTGGAAAGGTTTAAATCCCAAGAGTTTAGGTCGTGGCTTTTTATCCCTTGGGTCGTCGTTTTTTATCCCTTGAGCAAGGATTTTTCCACGTAAAAATCTCTGTGTTATTTACGTTTCCGCATTAAAGTTTAAGTTTCATAGATAGGTGAAACTTGCAAGGAACCCTTCTTTATAAGTTAGGCGCTGAAAGTTAAAAGCATGTTTTAGGATTTAAAAATCGGGTAAGGACACAATTCACCCCCCCCCCAAGTGTTTTACGAAGGTGCACCAAGTGCAACAAGTGGTATCAAAGTAGGTTCTCTTGTATAAAGATTAACATCTCGAGAAGGATCTGAACAATGAGTGCACCACCATTCATGCCTAAAGGACACTCTATCAGCAAGCCTCCGCAGTTCAACGGTCAACACTACAAATTCTTGAAGTTTAGAATGGAAACCTTTCTACCGGAAAAGAATTATCAGTTATGGATGGTTACACGGAATGGTCCTTTGATTCCCACAAAGATTGATACATCAGGGAACAAAGTTCAAAAGCCTGTAGAGGAATTTAATGAAAGAGACTTCAAATTACTTCAGTTGAATGCTGAAGCCATGAAGATTCTTCAGTGTGGACTAGGACTTAATGTATGTTCACGTATTCCCGAGTGCTCAACTGCAAAGGAAATCTGGGATACGCTAGACAGTGTATACAATGAAGAAACTGCAAAGTCAGAAGAAAGTTCAGTTGAGGTCACTCCTGTTAAGAATAGAACTCTAAAGAATTTGAATCACTCAGGATGTCTCAGGTGTGGCGAAAGGGAACATGTTATTAGACATTGTCCAACATGGGGACCTTCTGAAAGTGAATGTAATGATGAAGAAGAAGAATCAGAAGATGATTCTCCATTGGCACTTATGGCTCTTGTTGATGAACCTTCCAATGATGATCCACCTAAGGTAAGTCTCGATGAACTGAAACCTAGACTTCATAATTGTTCTCCTATGGAATTAAATTTGCTCGCCCTGACTTTAATTGAAGAGATTGAAAATTTGAGGACTGATAAGGAACAAGCACTTTCTGAGAAGGACCAACTAATGTCATTTGTGTCTAATTTTTCAATAAAAAATAAAAACTTGGAGAAAGCTAAATTTGATCTTAAAAAGGAATTAATTGCTAGTGAAAATCAAGTTTTTGAATTAAATAAGAAAGCATCAGCCCTTGAATTAGAAAGTCTTCAATTAAAGGAACATGTGCTTTGTGAGAAGAAGCTAGTTTCTGCACTCGAACTTGAAAATCAAAAATTGAAAGAAGTGTCTGGTAAGCAAGGAGTTAGTGAGGCTCAAATCAACCTTGAAGCAGAGCTTAAAAAGAAAAACCAGGTTCTACATCAGGACACTGAGAAGAACGGGGTTCTTCAGGAAAAGGTTGAAAAAGCTATCTCTGAGCTCACCAGACTCACTAAATGGAACAAGTCTTCTGAAGCTTTGAATTGGTTGCATGAAAATCATAATAGAGGTAAAACAGGATTAGGCCATAGGAAACCTTTACCTGCTTGGAACCCTAATAGTAAATATGTAGGACTTCCTTACAACAAACTCTGCTTCTTGTGTGGTAATACTGGACATATCCAGAATGAATGCAGTGTTGCAAAAGAAGCAGTGAAGAAGAATCAAAAATCGGTTTTACCTTATTGGGCTAGAAAATATTTGATTCATCCACTTGATAACAAAAAGGGACCCAAGCTTGTCTGGGTTCCTATTACTAACCCTTGATTTTCTTTTGCAGATTGAAGTGAGATGGAACAACCCAAGCTGCATTCTTGATAGTGGGTGTTCCAGGCACATGACAGGAGATAGAAGAAACTTTCTCTGACCCGCAGCATTTCAAGGGGGTAGTGTGGCTTTTGGAGGAGGCAAGAGTGTTGAATTTGTTGGTCTTGGAAAAGTTGGGAGATCCTTCAATCATGCTATGGACAATGTACTCTGTGTGGATAAAACAAACTCCCTTTTGTTTTACCAAAATCTGAACTCTATTTGCAAAATATACTCTCTGTGCAAACCTTTCCAAGTATGTAAGTTAGTAGTAAACCCCGTTTATATGTTAACATCACTTGTATGTTGTTTCACGATTAGGCGTTTAATATTAGAGGCCTTGACTATGATTAGGCTTAAGTATAGGCCGAATATAAATTGTTTGTGTGTGAGGATACGATAAATCCAAGTTAGTATTCATATGACAATATACACTGTTTATATCCCAAAATTAAGACTCGGACGGTAACCACCTTTTGGTGGGACTCGGGGAAGTCCCTAACACTTTCTCTCCTGAGTCACTTGGACTTCTTACCCGCATAGAATCTCTGAAATAGACTAGTAGACTTATCAAACTTGATTTCAGACATTAGGTGGCCTAATACGCCTTAGAAATTTATTAGGTGGCGACTCCAAAACATCTAACTCAAATGAGTTCACCCAGCCAAATCCGAAACCCGACTCGCCTCGAGTTGAGTCCAAAATCGGGTATGACAGAATGGCGACTCTGCTGAGAATACTCAAAGTCCTAACCACAACGAGTCTTCGCTTTTGGGATTTATTCAATTATTATCTTGTTATTCATTTCCATTATTATCGTACTAATTTGGTTTCCTTTTTTGTTTTTCTTTCTTGCACTTTATTTATCGTAATAAATTCTTTATATGACATTTTGCATACTTCACTCATACTCCCCCACTCCTGGGAAATGACACTTCACACACACACGGCGATTACGTGGACCCCACGGTTGCTTCACCATTGAAACACCTTTTAAGAGGGACATGTTGGAATATAGTTGGTTCGTGGTACAGCCAATAATTTAAAATGATCCCACTCCTTTGTCGTCTGCCTTGGGGAACCGTGTCTAAAATTACACCACTCTTTTATTGTAACGAGCATGGTTCAAATCCAGCTCGGCCCAATAATTCGCCAATCCGCGAATTTGATACAAATTTATATTTTTTAGGAATTGAGCCGACTAGTTTTCAACTTGTCCAAACTACCTAAACGTGTTTTCTGACCCCAAAGGGATGTTTGGGCATAATTATGTGCATTTGAGAGAAAAGAAAAGAAAAGAGGAAAAAAAAAGAAAGTGAGACAAGAATGAAGACTCATTTTGCTTTTGTTCAATTATTCTAAAAAAGGGATGGGGTTTTTAAATTGCTTCTTTATTTTTAGGTCACAATGCATCAAAAGATATGGAACCATGTAGGGAGATGATCAAACCTGTCATTAGGAGAGCAAACCGAAGTACGTCAATATTTGGGGCATTTGGTTTCATTATTAGAAATGGAACCATGTAGGGAGATGATCGAAGAAGCAGTGTCGTTTTGGGAAGAAGAGTTGAACGTGTGTAGGTTTAGGGAAATTGAGTTAACACCTTTGTTGGAAGAAATAAGGGATTTTGTGTCACACTCGGGGTTCGACAAACATCTTTGGCAAGGGGGTCGCATACTAGCACCTAGCGTCCCTACGGCCGACGAGTTTTGTAAGAAGTTAGGTATGGTAGCAAGTGTGGACATGGGATTTTTACAACAAAAGAAGATCCCTTTTTCCTATTTTTAAACTCGGTTTGGACATTTGAGGGCGTATGATAGTCATAAGAAGGAGTTTTAGTCCTATGGTGATTGGAGGAGGGCTAGACCACTTGCATTTGCTATTGGTTTCCTGGGAGTGATGGTCTTCCCCGAGAGTTCAAGTCATGACATATGTTCATGACTTGTCATGGTTGCCGATGCGGTGTTCAACGGAATTGATGGTTATCGTTATACCATAGTTCTTATGATAGTAGCAGATATTTATCGAGCTCTGGGTTGTTGCAAGAGAGGAGCGAGATACTTCCAAGGGTGTAATCTTTCACAACAAGAATGGTTCAAGGAACATTTCGGGAAAGCAAGAGGTGCACAAGCACTGTCCAAACCAACTGGTTGCAACTACTTGATTGGGGAACGGTAAGGGATCCCAAAACTCAAACAGCCAAGCAGCACAGAAAAGTGGTTAAAACTGTTTGAAAACATAACAAAGGATTCAATACAGTGGATGTTCACTTGGTTTCCTTCATCAGATTTCATCATTAGTTCTGAGAGGGAATCTTTCGTGATACTTATGGGGTTGAGAGGTCTCCAACCTTATCAACCAATGAGAGTAATGAGGCAAGCAGGGAGGAAGCAAATTGTACCATTGATAACAAGCACAAAAGGCTATCAATTTGATTACACTGAAGGTGTTGTTCCAAGATTCAAGATCATTAGGAAGTCATGGGAAGGAAGACAAGTCATGAAAAAAGCATCGCTAGCACCTGATAGATACTACGCTGGATGCGAACCAAACTACAAAAGCTGGCTGCGCTCTAGTATAAAGGGAAATGTGGTAGTAGGGCCAAGTCGTGGGAATAACGTAAGAGATCGTGAAGGAGAGGCTCAAATCCGGTACCGAGAGTTACTGTTAAAAGCTGTCGAGATGGATAAGGAAAACAAAGAAGAGATCGAAATGTGGAGGAAGCGTACATTAGGACTAGAGGAAAAGATAGAGGTATTGGAAGCAAAACTTGAGTAACGGAATTCAGAGTGCGTAGAGGTAGACATCTTACCCTTGGTAGAAGCCAAAGGATACTTAATCAAAGCTATGGAATAAGTCAAGGAAATTACACGAGATGCAAAGAGAGTCAAGATGGAAAAGGAGTGTGTTGCCTAGTCAAAGTGTCATTTTCATTTCTTCTTTTATATTTTTACTTTTCCAAAATTATTGTCAAATTTATGAGAATAATTGGCCACAAAATGCGTATTTATTATTTTTGCATAATGACAATCCTAGGAAGGCTATACGTCCTTGGCACGTAATAGTCCATTAGTAAACCTGCGCCAAAAGTTAAAAGGGTTTCAATCCAAAAAGTGACAAATTGTATCTCTTCATTGGTTCGAAGAAACGTTTGCACGAAACATTGATCGCATGTTTAAACATGATCAAAACTATAAGAATGTTTTGGTCTTTACCTTTTCTTGTTTTGTTTTCAACTATGGCTGCAAAAGGTACTCTCCAATTTGAGATCGTTTCCCGACCTCCCCAATTGATCAGACTTTGGTGGGAGGATTTGGCCGTTGTCAGCAAAGCTCTTGTTCAAAAGATGGTGGGGGAGTTGATAGCCCTCAAGAACTACACTGCTGTAACTGGTTTGGTTGAAGCTGCTACACACTTCTGGGACTAAAAAAGGGATGTGATTCATTTCAATGGTTTCGAGTTGGCACCAATGTTGGAAGAATTTGGAGGATTAGCAGGGTTAGAGCCTGGCCCCGAGACCATGATTTATCCTCGAGATGTGGAACCTAAGGAATTCGTGGAACTACTAGGGGCTCTTATGATCCGTATGTCGAGGGGGTGGCCGATGGAAAAGTCATGTTGGAGTACTTGCACTCTAGGTTTGGAGATCCGACACTAAGACACGAATGGAATGGGGCGTGGGAAGTTCAAGATTGAGAATGGACTGAATCCAACACTTTCATCATTGCTTTTCTTGGAAGCATGGTTTTTCTCGTTAAAGGAGGCAAGATCGACATAAGGATTGGGAGAGTAGTAGGGGGCTGCGAAAAGGGGCCTTCAAACGTCAAGTGAGTTTGATATCCATGATTTTAGGAGCAGTTTATAGGGCTTTGACTAAATGTAGGAGGGGAGGAGACTTTTTTGAAGGTAGCAATCTGTTTCTGGAAATCTTGTTGATAGAGCATTTGCATAGCGTCCCTGTCAGTCCGATGGCACCAAAACTCTCTTGGCAAGGAGGCATTCGCTCATATAGCACCCGCATGGCTGGAACAGTGGCGTGGGAATACCCCGCGAACATGGAAGGTTGGTGCACCAAGCTCAAGGAACTGCAAGAGGTACAATGGGTAATTGAAAATTGTGTTTGATTCGTGGTCTCCATACAAGGTCAAGACATCACTTTCTTGACACTGATTGGATTTTGAGGAACTCATCACTACGTTCCTCTAAGGATCGTTCGACAAGTGGGAATGACACAAAAAACTCCGCAGTTAACTGAGGGAAGAAGTTTCAACGTTGACATAAAGGACATTGAACATCCAATGGTCCTCACCATATTGACAATGTGGGAGAAAAGGCTTACTATGCAGTTTTGCCGTGGTCGTGACAATAGGGTAAACCCCACAGCCACTTTGGCCTATCCTCAATGGCTCAATGAAGATAAGGCAAAGTATCGATCTAAGGCTACACTGAAAGGGAAAGCCAAAGCTCCAAATGCTGCTGAAAGTACAAGAGGTTGAAACAAGAGTTCAACCAAAGAAAGAAGGAGTTAAGGGTGACACAAGAAAGAGAGATGAGGAGACAATACAAAGACAAGATCAAAGGGGACGAACTCAAGTATTGTACTAGCAAGGTCATGACTGCAAGGAAAACTATCGGAAATTTACAAGATTTGATCAAAGGATGGAGAGAGGCAAGAGCCTTAGAAATCTGCGAGTTCCTAGTGAAAGGTCTGGGTGACATGGATGCTGGGAAAGACCTGCTGGCGACATTTGCAGATACTCCGCTCATTAGCCTGGCTCACAAACCCAAGGAGGAAGCCAAAGAGGATAAGGAAAAAGAAGACGTTGGAGCTGATGTTTGAACCCGAAGTCCTTTTGCTTGGCGCCTAGTCTAGTTGTGTCGAGTCAAGTCATCTTGTCTTTTCTTTATTTTCATTTTTCGTCTTAATTGAGTCATTAGTGGTTGTAATAATGCCAAGCAAACAAAATTAAATTTCATTATTTTTTGGGTTTTAGATTGGTGATGATCATGTTTATCCAAACAAAATGATGTGTTTTGGTGCAAACGTTACTTCGAATCCGCGATAGGCCTACCTCTTGCACAAAAGAGGTCCCCTACATGATAGGTGTTGCGCGGCGCCCTTTTGATGCCTTTGCGCGCGCAATGTCTTTGCACCACAGGCGGACCAGACGAGTGTCAGCCGCTCGGCCGAGTGTCGGTCGTGCGCTGAACGAGTGTCAGTCGGCTGCACGAGGGCCAGTCGTGCGCGGGATGAATGTCAGCCGCGTACTTGAGGGGAAGCCTTGGCCATGTCCTAGACGAGTGCTAGACATGTGCTAGATGAGGGCCAGCAAGGTGCTGGACGAGTGTCAGCTGGGCGCTGGCTGAGTGTCAGCCGTGCGAGCTGTGTGCGGGCACGAGTGTCAGTGCCGCACGTTTTGGAGCTATAGTGGGAATCTTTGAATATAGGGTGAGGACCTTGTTCCTAAGATGCTATAAAGTGTGCATACCAAGTTTGGTGCCAATCGGAGCTTGTTTGCCTATGGGCTTGACTAAGCCAAGAAGCAGTGGCATTGTGGTAATTATGCTGATCTTACGAGGGCTATATCTCTTTCCACGAGTATGGAAATGAGATGAAACTTCATGGAGGTGTGAAGGAAGTCAAGAGAAATCTCTAGGAACAAACGGCACCTCATTTGGAGGTCGGAGTGGAAAGTTAGACCCTTGTACGATTCTCTGGACAAAGGATGTCAAGTGCTATGACAGGGGTTTTGTTATACTTTAAGCACCTCCTAAGGACACTAGAAGGGGGGGGTTGAATAGTGTCCTCCGAATTTTGTTGTAAGAACCTGGTTCTTCCGTAGTAGAACAAGGTTCCTCAGTTCTCTTTTATGCAAACTATACTTAAGAACACACTTCAAAACATTCACCAAGAACACAAGGATTTTACGTGGAAAACTCCTTGCTCAAGGGAGAAAAACCACGACCCACACTCTGGGATTTTGAATCTCAATCCACTAACACAAGAGCAACGTTTCAGATTACAGACTCTGTAACCAAGGGGCTACACTCTAGACCCTAATCACTAACCAAAGCTAAACTCTAGCTTTTTCTAGTAATCACAAAGTAGTTTGCCTAATACATATGCTTCTGAAATAAGCTAATAGACAAAACAATGAACACTTGTAACAGAGACAACTTACAACTCGATGAACCTAGACAAGAGATCTAGACTCAAATACTCAGCATGCAAACCAGTTGTCTTCTTCAGTTTTCCAACGTAGACAGTTCTTCAGATCACCTCTATATGCTCTCGACTCTCTATTTGAAAAACTGATTGCGGCTGTCTCTTCTACTTGCTTTTATACAGGTCTTACAACCCTAGTTGAGTCCTGCTGGGAATTCTCTTAATTATGGCAATATCAGATTCGCAGTAACTCTTTTCCATGTTAAAGTCTAACTCTTGTCCACACTTCAAAGATACAGCCTGGACACCGCCTCTTTTAGTCTGACTAGGATACGTCAACAACCACGCGCCACTACTCCTAGTTCCACAGGGATTTGCAACCCGTAATCTTTTCGATCAAGCGTGTCCTTCATCTCAAGGACAAGGTTCTTTGTCCTTCATCTCAAGGACAAGGTTCTTCTCCTGAACCACAGTGTCCTTCTCGTTTGTCATACTTCAAAACCAGCTCTCAACAAATTCCCCCTTTTTGATGATGACAAACAAACGTTGCCCAAGAACCTACATAACATATACCATAAACAAGAACAAAAAAATAACAGAACAATAAAAACAGATGAGTTAGGTCACAAACACCCCAACATTCCTTCTTCCCCCTTTTGGCATCATCGAAAAGATTCAAAGACCTGCAGGAACTTGTCAGATTAATCTAGTCTAGAGCATAAGGCAACTCATCAGTGTCAAGAACATAGGTATATCAAAATAAGGGCCCAACAAGGAACCAGGTACTGAAACAAGAAACAGTCGCAAACATAAGAAATTTAAAATCAACATCCAGAGGGTGACAGCAGCACCACTCTATTTAGTTACACAACAAAAATTGAAATTGTCTTAATTATCCAAATCATGCAATCAAGGGAGAATAGGGAGGAGTAAAGATCAGGTGGGGTAGGAAAAGAGAAAGACAGGAGGACAGGACTGGAAGAATCACAGCTGAAGGTTGAAGTGCTTAACGAGTGCCTCAAGTTGTTTCGTATTTTTGGCCCTCTCCATCACCAGCTCGGCCTCATACTTGTGGCAATCGATCTTCAAGCGATCAATCTCTTGATCCTTCACCTTCAACTGCCTGTGCAGTTCAGCATTTTCTTCATTAACTTCAAGAACCATTTTCTCCAGTTCCTGCACAGCACCGATGGCCTCATCAGGTCCAAACTCTTCACTGTCCTCTGACTCCTCCTGCTTGACCTGCATTGGCCTTTTGGAAGCCCTGCTTTCTTGAAAGAAGTCACAGCTCTTCAGCACATTAACCCCAAACCTCTGATGGATAGTTGGCTTCTTCCCTGCACCTAAAGGCACTCCAAAATGCTCAAGAATCTGATGGATGATGTAAGAATGCACAAGAGAGTGTGGCTTCTGATCAGTATCACAGATTCTCTTTATGTGCCTAATAATGAGCCCAGGCAAATTTATTTTTACCCCTCTGTCCATCAGATCCATATAGGTCAGATCAAGAGCACTAGCCTCACAATTCCTTTCCCCCCTAGGCAGAAGAAACCTATGCACAAACTCAAACAAAAGCTGATGTGCAGGCTCCATCTCCTTTTTCTCAACCTTCCTCTCCTTCCTCAATCTGGGTTTCCCTGAAAACTTTCTCACAACATCTAAGGGAGTAACTCTATCTGTTCTCTTTGGCCATTTTAGCTTAACATACCTGCAATACCCTTCAGCAGGAACATCCAGAATTACTCCCAGTTCAGGTCTCCCAAATTCAATCTCCACTTCTTTCACAGTTGTAAACACCCTCCTGGCTACTACCCTGCAATTTGTATAAAACTCCCTGACTTCATCCACAAACAGCTTCCTGTCATTGTTTCCAAACAAGCTCAACCAACCCTGATCTCCTATCATTCTCAACAAGGATTTCATATGAAACTCCTTTTCATCATACAGTATACTCCCTGGCAGCACCTGATGTCTAGAAAAGAAGGCTTCCCTATCCACTTCTTTTCTTTTCTTCTTACTCTCCACCTCACTGTCAGTATCAGAATCACTGGGTTCCACATAACTCCCAGCTTCACTTTCCTCCTCTTCCTCACCAGCTCTCTTCTCCTCTTCTTCTTTCTTCTTCTCTTCTTCCCTCATCTTCACATTTTTTACTGTCTTTCCTAGCTTTTCAATCCTCTCCATCTGCATTTTGAAAGCCGACCTAGTACCAACTCTCCTGACCACAGGCTCACTAGCCTCTTGGTCACCTCCTTCACTTTCTTCATCTACCAGTCTAGATTTCAACACTGGTTTCCCATCTCTCACCAACCTTCTTCTTTTTTCAGGCTCTACTTTATTTTCTTTTACAAACACCACCTCATCCTCCTCTTCCTCACCTGTCACCTTCTCATCTTCTGCCCCAAATTTTCTTTTCCTTTTTAATTTTTTCTCTTCCTTGTCACTCTCTTGTTTTTCAACAACAACTTCCTTGTTTCCATCTTCATCAGACTCTGTCCAGCTAAAATCTGCATCATCAGCTCTAGTAGGGTTTAGACAAGTAACAGGTTCTTGTCCCTCTCCCCCTGGAACTTCAGCAGTAGCAGTTCCATCACCCTCAGGGCCTTTAGGCACAGAATCCTCTAAACACACCCCTGTTCCACTCACATCTTTACTTGACTCACCAACATCTTTTCTCAGAGATTCATCATTATCCAGTTCCCTCAACTGTTCTTCTATTTTTTCGGCTATATTTAACTCGCCTCTAGACACACCGTCTACACCATCCTGCACATCTTCTCTAGGTTCATTCTCTTTAGTTACTTGTTCCTCCTCACGTGGGTTCCCCCTATCTATATTGTCCCTCTGCTCAACATCTACTATTTTATCTAATTCAGCAACTAGGGTTTCAGTTTCTACAATGCCAGGACTGGCTATATCAACTGAACCAACAGGTGTAGATGGAGTAGGATCAGAAATTACCTCAGGTAACGGTTGAGATAAACTTTGAGTAGTGGGTGTTGAAGGAACGGCTCTTGATTTTAACTTCTTGACCAGTTTCTTGTCCCCCTTTTTGAGAAATTTTAGGCGAGCCCTAGCAATTCTTTCAGCAAGAGTGGATGGAGGTGGTCTTTCAGACATCTGGAAGAATTTTGTAAAGATTTCTGAGTTTGTTGACGGTTTATCTATTTTAGGGCTTGAGAGAATTTTGATGTTCAATTGGAAGTGGTGGATGAGATTATGAGAGATTGAAGGAGTGCTGTAGAAAGAGAGAGGGTTTTGGTGAAGTGACAATGTCTAGGGAAGAAAAAATAATGAGTATAAAGAAGGGCAGCTTTTTGAACTTTTTGAGAACCGGGAGAAGTTAAGAGATTTGACGGTTATGAACTTAATTTAAATATACCCTTTTCAAGAAGTGGGGTCCAAGCAATTTAAAAGGAGTTCTATCCTAAAAAGGAATGTGTTCCTATAATTTTGGACAGTTATGAGAATATGGAGAATCTCCCATGATGCACGTACAATAGACAATTTTAATTCCAGTTGTGACAACTAACAAATAGAGTAGGTTTACTGTACCTGGACACGATTCCTCACGTTAAGACTGGTTCCTCCTCAGTACACAGTAGGTTCTTCATGGGATCACATTATTTGTACCTAATGCTCAAAACACTAAAAACGAGTGTACTTACTCAAGTACAAATTTAGTCCAGATAGTAATGACAAATTCCTAACAGACACTTTTACTACTAAACTAGCCAATCACCAGGGGATTACCTGCTGGGTCATCCGTGTATTTTGGTCATCCCTAACTCCAACCTGTTCCTCTCGAACTGCACCTTGTTCAAAGCTTTGGTAAATATGTCAGCAATTTGGTCTTCAGTCCTGCATGAATTCATAGTGATTAGACCCTTTTCTACATTGTCTCTCAGAAAATGATGTCTAATATCAATGTGTTTGGTCCTTTTGTGTTGGACTGGGTTCTTGGCAATGTTCACAGCACTAGTGTTGTCACAAAAGATTGGCACTGCCCCACACTTGATTCCAAAATCCTCCAGTTGCTGCTTGATCCATAGCAATTGTGAGCAGCATGAAGCAGCTGCCACATACTCAGCTTCAGCAGTTGACAAGGCAACAGAGTTTTGTTTCTTTGTAGCCCATGACACCAAGCAAGGACCTAAGAAGTGTGCCATCCCCGAAGTGCTTTTCCTATCAACCAAATGACCTGCATAATCTGCATCAGCAAAACCAATTAGTTCAAAAGTTCCACCTCTGGGATACCAAAGGCATAGATCCTGAGTCCCTTTCAAGTATCTCAGAATTCTCTTCACAGCTGTCAAGTGTGATTCCTTAGGTTTTGACTGAAATCTGGCACACAGTCCTACGCTGTAGACTATGTCAGGTCGACTTGCTGTGAGATAAAGAAGTGAGCCAATGATTCCTCTATACTTGGTCTCATTTGTCGAAGGACCAAGTTCATCCATATCGAGCTTTGTTCCAGGAGCAATAGGAGTAGTCATCTCCTTAGCTCCTTCCATGTTAAACTTCTTCAACAATTCCTTGACATATTTTTGCTGGTGTATCATAGTTCCTTCCGGCGTCTGCTTTATCTGCAACCCAAGGAAGAAATTCAATTCACCCATCATGCTCATTTCAAACTCACTTCCCATCAGGTCAGCAAAACCTTTGCTCAGCTCCTCATCAGTGGCTCCAAAGATGATATCATCGACATACACTTGAACTACCAGCAGATCCTTTCCTTGCTTCTTGAGAAATAGTGTGTTGTCAATTTTACCTCTTGAAAAGCCATTTTTCATCAAGAACCCTGAGAGTCTTTCATACCAGGCTCTAGGAGCTTGCTTCAAACCATACAGAGCCTTGTCCAGTTTGTACACATGATCAGGGAATTCATTGTTCACAAAACCTGGAGGCTGTACTACATAGACTTCTTCATTTAGGTACCCATTCAAGAAGGCACTCTTCACATCCATCTGATACAGTGTGAATTCCATGTATGTAGCAAAAGCAATCAGCATTCTAATGGCTTCCATTCGTGCCACTGGTGCAAAGGTTTCATCATAATCTATTCCTTCTTCTTGACTGTAGCCCTGAACAACCAACCTTGCCTTGTTTCTTGTAACTATGCCATGTTCATCCAGCTTATTTCTGAACACCCATTTAGTTCCAATTATGGATCTGTCCTTTGGTTTAGGAACTAGGTGCCGCACTTTGCTTCTTTCAAATTGATGAAGTTCCTCCTGCATAGCTATAATCCAATCTGGATCTTCTAGAGCTTCTTTGACATTTTTTGGTTCCAAGGCTGAGAGGAAAGCAAAGAATGCACAGAAGTTCTTTAATGCTGACCTAGTCATAATTCCTGTATCCAGTTCAGATAGAACATTCTCCAAAGGGTGAGAACTTTGATATTTCCATGGCTTGATCTGGATCTGATTAGAAGAACCTGCAGCATCGTCTTGAGTAAATTCTTCTTGACTTTCTTGATCTTCAGCTTCATCAGAAGTTCCCCCTGTCAAGTTGACTCCTTCATCGGACATGACTTTGCTCTCCTTTTCATCCGAGTCCTCCAGTTCATCTATGCTTTCTTCTCTTCTTAAGCCAATCACCTGATCATCTGCATCATCTTCTCCTATTTCCTTATCTGATTCATCGAACACAACATGCATACTTTCTTCTACTACTTGTGTTCTTCTGTTGAGTACCTTGTATGCCTTACTTTGAGTGGAGTATCCCAGGAATATTGCCTCATCACTCCTAGCATCAAACTTTCCCAAGGGTTCCTTGCCATTGTTGTGAACAAAGCATTTGCACCCAAAAGGCCTTAGGTGGGCAATGCTTGGCTTTCTACCTCTGAGTAACTCATATGGAGTTTTGTCAAGAATGGCTCTGATGGAACACCTATTTAGCAAGTAACATGCAGTGTTTACAGCTTCAGCCCAGAAGTTTCTTGCTAGTCCACTTGACAGCAGCATGGTTCTAGCCATATCCTCCAACGACCTGTTCTTCCTCTCAACCACCCCGTTTTGTTGGGGAGTTCTTGGTGCAGAAAAGTTGTGATCTATGTTGTTCCCTGCACAGTACTCAGAAAATTTTGAGTTTTCAAACTCAGTTCCATGATCTGATCGAATACTGATGAGTTCAAGACTTAGCCTTTTCTGAACCACACCAGCCCAGTCTTTAAAGTTCTCAAAAGCTTCATCCTTAGAGGCCAAGAACAAGGTCCATGTATACCTTGAGTAGTCGTCAACAATCACGAACACAAACCTCTTTCCTCCTCTGCTTTTTACTCTCATAGGTCCACACAAATCCATATGTACCAGCTCCAGTGGCTTAGATGTGCTGACCACTTTCTTTGACTTGAAAGACGTTCTTACATGCTTTCCCTTTACACAGGCATCACACACTTTTATGTTTTCAAACTTCTTGTTTGGCAATCCACGAACCAGTTCCTTCGAGGCTAGCTTATTTAATTGAGTGAGACTTGCATGACCCAGTCTTTTGTGCCACAGCTGAGAGTCGCTTTCTTGTACATTCAAGCATGTCAGGTTGTTTTCAGGTAAGGACCTCAGTGACGCCTTGTACACATTGTTCACTCTTTTTCCTTCCATTACCACTTCTCCACTCTGTAGGTTCTTCACGATGCACCCTACAGATGAGAAGCTCACTTCGTTTCCTCTGTCACATAGTTGAGAGATGCTCAGTAAATTGTGTCTAAGACCATCCACACAATACACATTTTCAATTGCATGCTCAAGAGATCTCCCAATCTTCCCAATGCCTACTATCTGACCACTTTTTCCTCCTCCGAAGGCCACACTGCCTCCTTGAAATGCTGCGAGTGAGAGAAAGTTTCTTCTATCTCCTGTCATGTGCCTAGAACAACCGCTATCAAGAATCCAGCTTGAGTTGTTCTCCCTCACTCCAGCCTGCAAAACAATTAGAGGTTAGCCTTAGGAACCCAGACAAGCTTGGGTCCCTTCTTATGAGAAAATGGATAAATCAGATCTTGTTTGGCCCATTTGGGTAAAACACAATTTTTATTCTTGGCCCTTGCCTTGGTAATGTTAACACACCTTTGTTTAGTATGACCGGTTTGACCACAGAAAGTGCATAACATGTTGCAAGGTAATCCCACATATTTGCTTTTAGGATTATATGGAGGCAAGGGCTTCTTGAATCCTAAACCTTGTTTTCCTTTATTTTGATTTTCAAGAACCCAATGCATTGCTTCTGAAGACTTATTCCATTTTGTAAGCCTGGTAAGTTCAAGTTTTGAGTTTTCAACCTTCTGATTTAACATCTTATTTTTTTCAATTTCTTGGTATAAAATCTCATTTGTCCTTTTCAATTCATCTTCCAGAAAGGTTTGAACTTCACTCATAACTTGCTTACCATTCTTACTCTCTCTCAACTGACTACATTCTAATTCAAGCTCAGTGATCTTAGAGTTTGACACAAGAGTCTGTCCTTTCATGATGGCATTTGTTTCTTCAAGCTCAATGTTCTGTTCTAGGAGACTCTTGTGCTTAGTTCTAAGATCACCCAATTCTTCAATTAATTTATCTTTTTCAAGCTTTTCTTTTTCATATCCTTCAATCAATGTGGCTGTGATTAGGATTAGATTTTCAGAAGAGTATGTATGTAAAGTTTCCTTAAGATCAGATAAACATACCTCTGCTGAACCGTCAGCTTCCTTTCCTTCAGTTGCCATGAGGGCAGAGTCCTTCTTGGTGTTGTCAGCTATGTACAACTCCTTCAGTTTCTTCCATATCTCCTTGGCTGATTTACATTCCAGTATCTGTCCAAGCACATCATCTGTAAGTCCTCTTCTTAGATAGCCCTCAGCCTTGGAGTTTGCTTGTAGCCAGTCCAGATCTTGTGGATCTAGTTCTTCTACTTTCTTGGGTACCAGGACTCCATTTGCTGCTCTCTTCACTGGAACATGAGGTCCTCTTTTCACAATTAGCCACAGACTATAATCAGTTGCCTGCAAGAATTTCTTCATTTGTTTCTTCCAGTAATTGTAATGAGTCCCATTGAACACTGGTAGCTTTGATGGATCTCTTCCCCATTTTACTTCAAGAGGATGTTCTTCGTCAGAACTAACATCCGTCATCCCTGCTAATGCTAGCGGTGAGTCATCGTCAGCTTCTTTCTCGTGATCAGACTCACTGTCAGTTGGTCCCCATGTGGCATAGAAAGCTTCCTTCCTTTTCCTTCGTTCTGCTCTGAAGTTTGGGGGCCGTCTTGACTTCTTTCTATCTACATCGTTTTCCTTTGTGGTTTCCTTTTCCTTTTCCTTAGCAGCTCTGTTCTTCATCCACTCTATTTCCCACATTGGGCAATCCATGACAGCATGATCCTTCTTGAAGCATTTGAAGCATCCAGAGTAGTCAGGACTGTCAACTATGTTCTTCCTGCTAGAGCTCTCCTTGTTCCCTCGTTTAAATCCTTTAAACCTTCCCAGATTGAGTTTTTGTCTTAGAGCACTTACCATTGCAGCTTCCACTGATTGAAGATCAACATATTCATCAACTTCTTCTGTTGCTTCCAGTGCAAGGGTCTTTTCCTTCTTTGCTGCAGGTTTAGCCTTTGAGTCCTTCATCATCTCGTGCGTCTTCAGACTTCCAACCAGTTCTTCAAGCTTGATGGATTTCAAGGGTTTGGATTCAATAATGGCCGTCATTTTTGGTTCCCATGCTTCAGGTAACACATTCAGGATTTTGTCAACCATCTCCACCTCAGGCAGTTCCATCTCCAGAGATCTCATTTCATTTGTAATCATGGTCAACCTGGTCATCATATCCTGAATCGATTCCTTCTCGCCCATAGTAAATAACTCAAATTGTCTCTTCAACATTCTTCTTTTTGAGTCCTTTACTTCAGTGGTTCCTTCGTGTGCAACTTGTAAAGCATCCCATATTTCCTTAGCCGTCTTATACGATGATACTCGATTGAACTCTTCTGGACCCAGACCACATATAACCAACCGCTTGGCTTTGTGGTTCTTTTCGATCATCTTATAGTCAGACTCATCAAACTCTTCTTTCAGCTTAGGTTCTTTTGTGGCAGTGGTTCCTTCACCAACTACTTTGGTGGGAATCAGGTTTCCTTCAGAGACTATCAGCCAGAGTTGATAATCTTCAGCACATATGTAATTCTCCATCCTATTTTTCCACCATGCGTAGTATTGCCCATTAAACTGTGGAGGCCTCAGAACCGACTGTCCTTCAGTAATAGTAGGCGGTGCACTCATTTTGATCCTTCTCAAGGTGTTAGCCTTACAAGAGAAGACCTGCTCTGATACCACTTGTTATACTTTAAGCACCTCCTAAGGACACTAGAAGGGGGGGGTTGAATAGTGTCCTCCGAATTTTGTTGTAAGAACCTGGTTCTTCCGTAGTAGAACAAGGTTCCTCAGTTCTCTTTTATGCAAACTATACTTAAGAACACACTTCAAAACATTCACCAAGAACACAAGGATTTTACGTGGAAAACTCCTTGCTCAAGGGAGAAAAACCACGACCCACACTCTGGGATTTTGAATCTCAATCCACTAACACAAGAGCAACGTTTCAGATTACAGACTCTGTAACCAAGGGGCTACACTCTAGACCCTAATCACTAACCAAAGCTAAACTCTAGCTTTTTCTAGTAATCACAAAGTAGTTTGCCTAATACATATGCTTCTGAAATAAGCTAATAGACAAAACAATGAACACTTGTAACAGAGACAACTTACAACTCGATGAACCTAGACAAGAGATCTAGACTCAAATACTCAGCATGCAAACCAGTTGTCTCCTTCAGTTTTCCAACGTAGACAGTTCTTCAGATCACCTCTATATGCTCTCGACTCTCTATTTGAAAAACTGATTGCGGCTGTCTCTTCTACTTGCTTTTATACAGGTCTTACAACCCTAGTTGAGTCCTGCTGGGAATTCTCTTAATTATGGCAATATCAGATTCGCAGTAACTCTTTTCCATGTTAAAGTCTAACTCTTGTCCACACTTCAAAGATACAGCCTGGACACCGCCTCTTTTAGTCTGACTAGGATACGTCAACAACCACGCGCCACTACTCCTAGTTCCACAGGGATTTGCAACCCGTAATCTTTTCGATCAAGCGTGTCCTTCATCTCAAGGACAAGGTTCTTTGTCCTTCATCTCAAGGACAAGGTTCTTCTCCTGAACCACAGTGTCCTTCTCGTTTGTCATACTTCAAAACCAGCTCTCAACAGGTTTAATTTTTAAGGACATATATAAGGGGGGCAGACACGGTGACAGCCTACCAGCCCTCCCCGTGCACTTTGTCGGGAAGTCGCACCAAGTGAGCTGCCTTGAGGAAGGACCTCAAGGGCCTGCCTGGACATCTTAGAGGAGTGTTCCAGGTATCCATACGAGTCAGGCGACTCTATGGACGGCGTGTGGCCAGAGGGCCAACGTTGGGCGAACGACGGGCGTCAGAGGCTTGAAGGAAGGAAAGACTAAGCCCCCCGGACTATCTTCGGATATGGTAAAGACCTCTGTGCCGATTGAGTACTCGAGGAGCTATTGAGAGTCTCGTGTATTGACTTGCAAGCATGGCAAGGGTTCAACCATGAAAGCAAGGGCTCGTAGGCCTAGACGCGCAGTCGTGGGGCGACGCTGCGGTACTCAGGAGGGAGACATGATGCGAGGGCTACGCTTGCCATTGTCAGGAGATATTGGGAGGTATCTTTGGAGACGCACATGAGAAGGGCCAAGTGCTAAAGAGTGTTCCTACTCGGGCGAAGCCAAGCCAAGTGCCAGGGCACAAGGCGAGGGCCAAGCTTGAGGATTGCACTTCGCGCGCAGGAGCGACGCTTAGTGCTAGGCGAGGGACGGGCAGGTCCTAAGCCATCCCCGGATGTGCGCACATTAAAGTTTCCGCATATGAGATGCGCACAAAGGAGAGACCTTCGGGCGGCACAGTTGAAGCTAGGCCTATGAGGCGAGCTTCCTAGAAACCTGGGATAAGGAGCAGGCTGGCTCGTAGTCAGGTAGGACCACGAGCGCCGCACAGGGCAAAGGTGTGTCGCTGTCATTGAGGAAGGTGCGGCCTGTGACAGTTGGTATCAGAGCAGAGGATGCTCAGGATGGTGTGGTTGGTACCAAGCGGATTGGCACCCAAAGCAGGAGCTTTGCGCTGGTAATGGGATAGAGCATGGAACGCACTGTCAGGAATTTTTTTTTTAAGCATTGTGATTTTGAGACGCCATCAAAGCATAATTTGTACCTGCATAAGGGCTTTCAGTGCATTGTGAGCTAAGCCATCGGGGAAGGTTGATCCGTGCCAACAAGGAGTCGGTTTCGGTAAAACGCGTGAGGCCATGGTTGATGTCACAGCTTAAGAATGCTGAATTGTCAGTGCAATATGGGAATGTCATTGTGGAGATAATATCGAAGCAGGAATGATGTTCAACATGCTATTCGAGACGGCGGACCCGATAGGGCTGTTTTCAGAGAGATTCAAATGAGGCATGGTTGGTTAGCAAGGAGCGCCAACGTGCTGTGCTGTTGGGATGATTTTGTAAATATGGAACAGACAGTTAGCAGGAGCTCAATTGTCTTGATTGCGGGATATACATCAACTGTAAAGAAACTCTGCTAGCAGCGGGGAAAATATTGAAGAGGGGAAAACTGCGATGCAAAAATATTTTCATTCGAATAGTGGGCTTTCGTTCAGAGAGGGACAGGCCGATGAGTCAGGTGGCCAGGAAAAAGCCATGATTGCCAGGTCGAGCAACCATGTTGTGGACAGATGCAAGCCGTGGGCTATTTATATTGAAGCAGATCGTGGGGATCATGCCATAGATGCGAGTGGCGCATCATTTGAATGTCTTTCCAATGGGATTGACTTGAGCAGCCTGAGGGCATAGGGAATGCGGGAAGCATAAAAGGGATGCTAGAAGTGCGTGAATTAAGGGGCCTTCCAGAGGGAAGACTTAAGCACCGAGGAGCATCGAATTGGGTCCTTCTGAGGAGTTGGACATTGTGAATGCCTAGCCATCTTAAGGGTTGCAATGAATGGAAGGCGAGTCCCTCGATAACCATGTCGGTTGAGTAGGCTTGGTGCCTACAACATGGGGCAAGCATTGCTTGCATGCATGAGTGCTATGCTAGGCAAGAGCCGAGCTAGTATGGGGGTGTTGGCATGAATGTCGCACCAACAACCGCTTTGGATGATTGGGTGAGGCACCTACCATCGCGGGGGAGAGTGATCTCCTAATATGAGCTCTATGCATTGGGTGATGCCAGAGCTGGGGCGGGGCGTGCCAGGAGGCCGCGACAACCGTGAAGAAGGGCTTGAGAGCAAGCGTCTTTGCGGGGTGTTCTAGTGTCATGATGAGGTGGAGTCAGCCACCATGTTTGTGATTGAAAGGAGCCAACCTACCTAGTAGGGAGGCAAAGTCGGAATGGATAGCCAAGCCACTTCGTGTGGGGAGGCAAATGTGGGAAATGTGTTGAACCGGCAGACGGAGGGACACGATAATGGGCCAAACCGGCGGACGGGGAGGCAACAATGAGGATGGTGAGCCAAACCACTTTGTGTGGGGAGGCAAACGTGGGAATTGTAATGGACTGCGCGGAGCAGATGGACGGAAGGGGCCAAACCATTATGTGGGGAGGCATTGTGTGCTGAATCAAGGTGGGGATAGCGACGCTACGGATTGGATGGGTTTCCAAGTTTGAGCTTTGTTCGGGAATACAGCGAAGCTACCGCTTTGAGGATTGAAGTACTCAGAGGAGTACGTCCCAAGAGCTTGCCAAGTACCAGAGGGTGCAAGGGCATTTGAGGAGCCAAAGTTACCAGGCGTGGAGCGTGGGTTTCTAAGACCGGATTGGATGTTCAATTGGGGCAGAATTAGGCATGAGCAGCCGCTAGTGTCTTTGTGTGGGCTATTGTCGCTCAGTCGTGATTTTCCTTGAGTATGGGATCAAGCAACAAATTACTGCGATTTTCCTTGAGTATGGGATCAAGCAACAAAGTACTCCGAGTTATGGGATCGGGATTTGATATAGTTCACATAATGACATAAGTGGAATCTTTCCAGAAGGAAACGGAGGAGAAGGACCATGAGAATATGGTTGGCAAGGAGCCACATCGAGGGATGCCTACCGAAATTGAAGAGAGAAAAAGGACCATGAGAGTATGGTTGGCAAGGAGCCACATCGAGGGATGCCTATCGAAATTGAAGAGAGTCTCCTACTTGAGTGGGGGAGAGTTTGCCTATGTGGAGGCATTGTGTTTAAAGGAAATCCTGAAGGGAGCAAATCGTCTAGAGGTGGAGAATAGGGCCGCAAGGCGCGGTTGGACAGCGTGTGCCACACCAGAGGGTGCCTGAAGTACTCACCAAAAGCGAAAGGAGCTAGTCGGATGGATTATGGCCATATGAGCTATGGCGTGGTTGGCAAGTATGCCAAAAACAACGGAGTTTTCTTCAAGAGGAAGCAACAGTTAATCACCACGGAGGTGCAAGTGCGGAGGCACTGTCCAAGTGATCATCGCGGAGATGTAGTGCAGAGGCACGCTTGGGCAAAACTTGGGAGGAGCAGTGATGGGCACGACTCCTATTTTAAGAGAAGGGACTTGAGGAAGTCCAAGGAGCTTTGGAAATGGGAACGGTGATGGAGAATCTTGAGGGGGCAAACTCTGGGTTTTCGTGGGCTTAGGTAGTTAGTCATCGAGGACGATGCCTAGATCGAGTGGGGGAGAATGTTGCGCGGCGCCCTTTTGATGCCTTTGCGCGCGCAATGTCTTTGCACCACAGGTGGACCAGACGAGTGTCAGCCGGTCGGCCGAGTGTCTGCCGTGCGCTGAACGAGTGTCAGTCGGCTGGACGAGGGCCAGTCGTGCGCGGATGAATGTCAGCCGCGTACTTGAGGGGAAGCCTTGGCCATGTCCTAGACGAGTGCTAGACATGTGCTAGATGAGGGCCAGCAAGGTGCTGGACGAGTGTCAGCTGGGCGCAGGCTGAGTGTCAGCCGTGCGAGCTGTGTGCGGGCACGAGTGTCAGTGCCGCACGTTTTGGAGCTATAGTGGGAATCTTGGAATATAGGGTGAGGGCCTTGTTCCTAAGATGCTATAGAGTGTGCATACCAAGTTTGGTGCCGATCGGAGCTTGTTTGCCTATGGGCTTGACTTAGCCAATAAGCAGTGGCATTGTGGTAATTATGCTAATCTTCCGAGGGCTATATCTCTTTCCACGAGTATGGAAATGAGATGAAACTTTATGGAGGTGTGAAGGAAGTCAAGAGGAATCTCTAGGAACAAACGGCACCTCATTTGGAGGTCGGAGTGGAAAGTTAGACCCTTGTACGATTCTCTGGACAAAGGATGTCAACTGCTATGACAGGAGTTTAATTTTTAAGGACATATATAAGGGGGGCAGACACGGTGACAGCCTACCAGCCCTCCCCGTGCACTTTGTCGGGAAGTCGCACCAAGTGAGCTGCCTTGAGGAAGGACCTCAAGGGCCTGCCTGGACATCTTAGAGGAGTGTTCCAGGTATCCATACGAGTCAGGCGACTCTATGGACGGCGTGTGGCCAGAGGGCCAACGTAGGGCGAACGACGGGCGTCAGAGGGTTGAAGGAAGGAAAGACTAAGCCCCGCGGACTGTCTTCGGATATGATAAAGACCTCTGTGCCGATTGAGTACTCGAGGAGCTATTGAGAGTCTCGTGTATTGACTTGCAAGCATGGCAAGGGTTCAACCATGCAAGCAAGGGCTCGTTGGCCTAGACGCGCAGTCGTGGGGCGACGCTGTGCTACTCAGGAGGGAGACATGATGCGAGGGCTACGCTTGCCATTGTCAGGACATATTGGGAGGTATCTTTGGAGACGCACATGACAAGGGCCAAGTGCTAAAGAGTTGTCCTACACGGGCGAAGCCAAGCCAAGTGCCAGGGCACAAGGCGAGGGCCAAGCTTGAGGATTGCACTTTACGCGCAGGAGCGACGCTTAGTGCTAGACGAGGGACGGGCAGGTCCTAAGCCATCCCCGATGTGCGCACATTAAAGTTTCCGCATATGAGATGCGCACAAGGGAGAGACCTTCGGGCGGCACAGTTGAAGCTAGGCCTATGAGGCAAGCTTCTTAGAAACCTGGGATAAGGAGCAGGCTGGCTCGTAGTCAGGTAGGATTACGAGCGCCGCACGGGCCAAAGGTGTGTCGCTGTCACTGAGGAAGGTGCGGCCTGTGATATAGGACGCGATTTTTATTTGAACTAACATATACTCACATTTGATCTTCTTGTTTTGATATGTCAGTTCCCAAGTACCCGACAGTTTACTTTGTGCATTCTGGCCGTGCCGCAATACTGGTTGAGGTCCAAAGGATCGAACCCAACACCTCCCCCTTTACCTATAAGGACAAGGACGAGACGAAGTATCATGGCTGAGTTCGACAAGGTTGGCACTGCTGAGAAACAAAGCATGGTTGCCTATGAAAACTACGCTAAGCTGGAGCAGAGGTTGCTCGAATTGGAAAGTAGGATCCCTCTGACCCATACTGATGAGATCACTGAACCAAACTAAACTACTCGCCCTCACGGCAAAGATCCACTTTACCCTAAAAGAGACCTTTCTTACCCTACCCACACTGCACCACCAAAAGCACCACAAAACAACATACCCGCCTTCACTGTTGAAACTAAAACCCTGGCATTACCCACCAAAGACCATGAAATGTACGCATGGACTAAGGAAGACCTAGACAACACCAAAAAACAAGTCCAATGGCTGGTTGAGAAGTTCAAACAACTCCAAGGCGCTCAGGGAACCCGAGGGTTAGCTTATGAGGATCTCTGTTTGTACCCTGACTTGAAGCTACCTGAAGGCTACAAGACACCCAAGTTCAACCTATTTGATGGCAGCGGAGACCCAATGGCTCATTTGAGATCTTACTGTGACAAGCTGATTGGAGTTGGAAATGATGAAAAGATCTACATGTAGTTGTTCAACCGCAATCTGACTGGAGATGCACTGGTATGGTATTCTAAGCAGCAAACAAAGAAATGGGAAAGCTGGGAAGCAATGGCTGGGGATTTCTTTGACAGTTTCGGGCACAACACTGATGTTATGCCCGATCGGTTTTACTTAGAAAAGTTGAAGATTAAGCCCACTGAGACTTTTAGAGAGTTTGCAACTAGGTGGAGGGCTGAAGCCGCAAAAGTCCAACCTCCCATGGAAGATGCTGAGATAGTTGCAACATTCATCCGCATGCAAGAGGATGTCTACTTCGACAAAATGCTGAATTTGCAAGACAAGAAGTTTGGAGAATTGATCAAGATTGGTGACATGGTCGAAGATGGACTCAAAACTTGAAGGATTGTTAGCATGACTGCATTAAAAGCCGCTAACAAAGCCCTACAAGCTGGCAGCATTACCACCTCAAGAAAAAAGAAGGATGATGTCTCCTTCGCGGCCGCATCATTTGACCACTCCCCCACTCACAACCATTACTACCAAACACCTCCTCCCTCCTACCCATACATACCACCCACACCCACCTACCCAGTCTATAACACCCAGCCTATGTACCAAAACCCACCACCGCAAAGACCGACATACCCACAAAGCCCCAATTATCAAAATACCAACACTTACTTACCAAGGCCGCACGCCAATAATAATGCAAGACTCAAAAGGAACTACACCCAACTGGCTGAATCTCGTACTCAGTTATTCGAGAGACTCAAAGCAGCCAGTCACATACAACCCGTGCCATTCAAAAATACCCGATAGAATGACACCTTACATTGATCAAACCAAAACCTGTGCCTATCACTCTGAAGAACTTGGTCATGATACTGAGAAGTGCTATGCCTTAAGGGACAAGATACAAGACTTGATCGACCAAAAGCTGATACACTTGAAGCCTCTGAATTTGCACAACGACCCTTTTCCTAATCATGAAGACGGTAGCGTGAACTTGATTGAGTTGGATGAGGAATGCAACTTAGAAGGGACTATTGTTAAGGCAAAAGAAAAGGCGCCAGCAACCGCTTCAGTTTCTCAAGCCGCTACAGCACCAGAGACCATTGAGGTAGAAGTGGCTCCCAAATTCTATGTTGACGTGGTTCCCCCATACAGTGACAAGGCATTACCATGGGATTATGAAAGGGACAAGAAGAATAAGGTTGTGGCTGAAACCGTCGCCGCACAAGAAATGACAAGAAGTGGGAGAATCTACACTCCCGAGAATCTTTTTCAAAATAGACGAGTCATTAGCGAGGATGAGTCTGAGGAACTGTGGAAGAAAATACAAGTTAGACAAGGCTTTGTATGGACTCAAGCACGCACCAAGAGCTTGGTATGAACAGTTATCTAAGTTCCTACTTAAGCATGGATACAAAAGAGGTAAAATTGATAGCACACTATTTTTAAAAGAAAAAGGTAAACATCTCTTAATTGTTCAATTTTTATAGATGATATAATTTTTGGTGCTACTTGTAAAAATTTAAGGAGTTTGCAAGTTTGATGGGGAGTGAGTTTGAGATTAGCATGATGGGTGAACTTAATTTCTTTTCGGGTTTACAAATCAAGCAAACCTCAAACGGGACTATGATCCACCAACAAAAATATGTTAAGGAACTGCTTAAAAGGTTTAACATGGACAGTGCTAAAGAAATTGATACATCAATTGCCACTGCTACTAAGTTAGAACTTGATGAACATGGTAATTCAATTGATCAAAAATTGTATAGAGGCATGATTGGTTCTTTACTTTACCTAACTACTAGTAGACCTGATATTGAGTTTAGTATTGGTTTATGTACAAGATTTCAATCAGATCCTTAGAAATCACACTTGAAAGCTATTAAATGAATTTTAAGGTATATGAAAGAAACAGGTTCCTTGGGATTCTAGTGTCCAGAATGTGGAAACTTCAATCTTGTTGGATATACTGATGCTGACTATGCAGGTTTTCTTGAGGATAGGAAAAGTACGTCAAGTATGGCACATTTTCTTGGTGAATGTTTGATTTCATGGGGAACCTAGAAACAAAATTCATTAGCACTGTCCACTACAGAAGCTGAGTGTGTGGCAGCTGCCACCTGTTGTTCTCAATTGTTGTGGATAAAACAACAATTCAAAAATTTGGTGTTGATGTCGGAACTGTTCCTATTTATTGTGATAACACTAGTGCAATTAACATGACCAAGAATCTAGTGCATCACAAAAGAACTTAACACATTAACATAAGGCACCATTTCTTGAGAGACAACTATCAGAATGGTTTGACCACTGTATCTTTTTGCCCCACTGATAAACAAATTGCTGACATTTTTACAAAGGCCTTAGGTAGAGATCATATTAAAAGGAACATGTTAGAATTAGAGATAATTAAATTCACCTAAGTCTATGTTGAACCCCAAAATTACCCCGAAAGGGATAAATTCCTGAATATCGACAGGATGGACTAACTCTTTTGGAGTTTTTGGAGTCGCCACCCAATTTAAGGAAAACAGGGAACCAAATTAACAAATGCGTGCAAAACTCCGTTTTATAAAAAAGACGGTCTTTCTTCCAGAGATTCTAAAAGTAAGAGGTTTTATTAATTTCGGAAGAAGGTTTTTAAGGCACTTCCGAAATTCCGTAAAATACGGTTAATCCGACAGGTTTCCAAATATTTGCAAAATATGCTTTTCTAAAAGAATTATCTAAAATAATTAATTGAAATAAAACTTGTTTATGAAAAATATTTTAATTTCTTTTGCACGCATTTTGCTAATTTGTCTCAGTTTGCAATAAATTAAATAACGACTTCAAAAATAAAAAGGATAATGCACATAAAGTAAAGCAATAAACCAAGCAATCAAATATTATTATCAAATAAAATAATTCACACATTTTATTTACATAAATATCTAAGGAAGGCAAAGTTAAAGATAGAACCGGTAAATTGATCAACTCGCGGGAGTCTTGATTTTTTTCTAAAATTCCTAAGTCTTATTTCTGAATGCTCGGGTCCGAATTCAATCCCCAAATGCCCTCAATGCAAAGGACTATTCTCATTCGCGAGTTAGCCAAAAGCGTTCCCGAATTGCTCGTGCCAAGATATACCTCGCAATAAAACGGGAATTAAACGGAATTAGTACGATAATAAAGTGTAATGATTAATAAAATAAAATAATAATAAAGTAATAATAATAATAAAAAATATAAATATAATAATAATAATAATAATAATAATAATAATAGAATATATAATAATAATAATAATAATAGAATATATAATAATAATAATAATAATAATAATAATAATAATAATAATAATAATAATAAAGGGGTTTTGTTTTTGCAAAATTTAGGCTCAGGTTTGCATGGCGCGTCGAATAGAGGCTCGGGATTTGGTACGGTTGCAAACACGGAGCCCGGGCCGTGTTGCCGTGCCAAAGCACCAAACCCACTACTCTATTCAACTTGCTTAGCGTTAAAATGCATTCATCATCGCCTTTTGCTTTAGGGACACGGGAACGGGACGGTTTAAGTGTAGTATCATATTCAAAATCCGTCAATTCATTATCCGTCAATTCCTTGTGTCGGCCTCAACACGTATATATGTATTTTCATCGGCCCGGTGTAGTATCAAGTTCAAGTCAGTTCAAATGGCTCAAAATGCAGTATTTTCATAAGCTAATTTGGTGTGATAACTGTTTAGGATCAGTCTGTTTCGCAAATCGCACAAGAAGCCATCACACTCTCCAAATTAGCATTGGCAACCATTAGAGCAATATCGATAACAATTCCACAGTGGGTAAATTCAAACAGATCGAGGCCCCCAAAAAGAAAAGGGCAACTCCACAACCATCATCTCTATGCAATTGACAAAACGAATCAGTGCAGCCAAGGTTAACCATCGCCGGAATAAACAGAGAGAGCCAGAACACACAGTAAAACCAATGTGACATGATCAAAATCTACAAGAATATAAGCACAAGAATGAGACGGTGCCGAGACAGAGAGGAGGAGCAACGCCAAACCGTAGCGGCGCCGCTGCAACTCCTCCGTTCCCCTTTTAATTCCTGCAAATAGAAAACGCAGACAAGCATCGAAAAGTAGAGTCGTAAAACGACATAGGTAACCAACGGAACGGTGTCGCCGGCTAAAGAGCCAACGACAGATCCCTGTGAAGCCAACGACAAGAACAATCAACCAAATAACGATCCCTCCTCCGGTGAAACACCGGTGATGTCGCTACCACCCCGTTTCAACCTTCCCCTAATTCTCCTGTCAACAATACTCAAGAACAAGACCAGGACGATAGTGAAATCAAATAGAGACAGAAAAATTAAAGATTTAGCGGTGGGTGTTTTGATCCGAGCTCCGTTTTGATCTTTTATCTCACTCTGTTTCAGATCTGGTATGTTGGTGTGGGTGTGGTAATGTGTATGTAGGTGTTCTAGAGGAGAGGGACAAAAATAGAGACATAAGGGGGCACGGCTATGATAATGGTGAGTCCTGTGAGGGTGTTGAGAGGAGAGGCCATTTTTTGATCTGATTTAGTGGTAGTGTCGCGTGTCCAATCCATGAAATGGGTGTTAGGGTTTTTGTGTGGAAGAAGATAAAATGGGTGTGGGGTTAATGGGTATGGGCTTTGCATAAATAAACTGGAATTTAAATGAAGGAGCAATTTTGACCTCAGTTTAGGATTTAAATGAGAAAATCGGGTGATTGCACGGGTAGGATAGAAATTAGGCTATGTATTGCAAAATTTGACCCTTTTACTCAGAAATTAACCAATTATATCTAATTTACAAAATTATCCTTAATTATAAAATATTGCCATAATTTATTAAATTTGAAAAAAATTCGGGACAAAATTGGGTGTCAACAGCTGCCCCTCTTTACCCGAAAAGGATGAAAGAGTTTTCAGGGTAAAGAAAGTTGACGTGAAACCTAATTTTGTCACGGTAAAGCCAAGACTTCGATTCCTGGGATCAAAATGCGAGGCTTATGGACATGGCCGAACTTCGGTTTCCAAGTTGCCTACATATCTCGGGCCGAAAGAGAATCAGGCCATATGTAGTTCGACGCGATTTGAAAATCAAAGACGAGATAGTAACGACTACTCAAGTGCGGGAAAAGAGGCTTGTAATTACCCAAGTTATGAAAATGTGGTCGACGACACACCCATAGAGAGGGGTTTACACGGACATAGCTTCCACTGCACCTCGATAACCGAGCCATCTTGTCTTCAATTTCAAACCTCAGACTTAGGGTTAGCAAGAGACTTACCTCTAGGGTGGATGACTTATGCGGGTGCGATTCTTCAGGTCTTTGTTGATGAGTCTAGCTCATATCAACGATTGCCCAATTTATTGCTAAGAAAAGCTCCATGCTCCAGATGCTGCTGCGGTGTTGCTAAAATCCTGCAATAATCTCAACAAGAGGTAAGCGTGCAACTGCTAATAAACTATAATAATTGGAATAAGAAATAGATAAAGTGATAAAATTGTAAATGCGGGCTGCGGTGTCATCGATAAGTTCTTCCTTCGATCAACTGACAAAGTACTCCGCCCGGAGAACCTCTAGGTTGATCCTTATTGGTAGGATCAATAACAAAAGCGCCTTCAATTGTCTATGATAGGCTTCAAAATAAGGCCTCCAATTGCTTATGGTAGGCTTCAATGATAATGAGGTCTTCGCTTGCTCACGACAGACTTGATAATAAGACCCCCGATTGCTTACGGTAGGATAAATAATAAAAGAGCCTTCAATTGCTCATGATAAGCTTCAAAATAAGGCCTCCAATTGCTTATGGTAGGCTTCAATGCTAATGAAGTCTTCGCTTGCTCACGATAGACTTGATAATAAGATCCCCGATTGCTTACGGTAGGATCAATGATAAAAGAGCCTTCAATTGCTTATGATAGGCTTCAAAATAAGGCCTCCAATTGCTTATGGTAGGCTTCAATGCTAATGAAGTCTTCGCTTGCTCACGATAGACTCATAATAGAACCTCCGATTGCTTACGGTAGGATCAATAATAAAAGAGCCTTCAATTGCTTATGATAGGCTTCAAAATAAGGCCTCCAATTGCTTATGGTAGGCATGAATGCTAATGAAGTCTTCGCTTGCTCACGATAGACTTAATAATAAGATCTCCCGATTGCTTACGGTAGGATCAATGATAAAAGAGCCTTCAATTGCTTATGACAGGCTTCATAATAAGGCCTCCAATTGCTTATGGTAGGCATGACGTAATTTGTAAGTGCAAGCTGCAATATCTTTGATAATTGTCTTCCCATCCACTGGTGAAGCAATAAAGCAAATGCGAAGGCATAGTGCAAGGCATTTTCAACAATCTTGACAAATCAACTGGCAAGCCGATCGGGCATGAAGCAAGGAGGGTCTTGGGGTTGATTGTCGAACAAATCAGCTGGCGAACCGGTCCGGCACGAAGCAAGGAGGGTCTCGGGACTGACCTGTTAACCTGCTAAGCTAAAAGTAAAGCGGTTCATAATATAAAGCAAGTGCAAAGGCATAATTGAAAACAAGTGCAAGGCAATTTGAACATCTTGACAAATCAACTGGCAAGCCGGTCGGGCACGCAGCAAGGAGGGTCTTGGGGTTGATTGTCTACAAATCAGCTGGTGATCCGGTCCGGCACAAAGCAAGGAGGGTATCAGGGCTGACCTGTTAAACTAAAAGTAAAGCAAGTCATAATATAAATCAAGTGCAGAGGCATAATTGAAAGCAAGTGCAAGGCAATTTGAACATCTTGACAAATCAACTGGCAAGCTGGTCGGGCACGCAGCAAGGAGGGTCTTGGGGTTGATTGTCTACAAATCAGCTGGTGATCCGGTCCGGCACAAAGCAAGGAGGGTATCAGGGCTGACCTGTTAAACTAAAAGTAAAGCAAGTCATAATATAAAGCAAGTGCAGAGGCATAATTGAAAGCAAGTGCAAGGCAATTTGAACATCTTGACAAATCAACTGGCAAGCCGGTCGGGCACGCAGCAAGGAGGGTCTTGGGGTTGATTGTCTACAAATCAGCTGGTGATCCGGTCCGGCACAAAGCAAGGAGGGTATCAGGGCTTACCTGTTAAACTAAAAGTAAAGCAAGTCATAATATAAATCAAGTGCAAAGGCATAATTGAAAGCAAGTGCAAGGCAATTTGAACATCTTGACAAATCAACTGGCAAGCCGGTCGGGCACGCAGCAAGGAGGGTCTTGGGGTTGATTGTCTACAAATCAGCTGGTGATCCGGTCCGGCACAAAGCAAGGAGGGTATCAGGGCTAACCTGTTAAACTAAAAGTAAAGCAAGCCATAATATAAATCAAGTGCAAAGGCATAATTGAAAGCAAGTGCAAAGGCATAATTGAAAGCAAGTGCAAGGCAATTTAGCGTGAAATGTAAAGCAATGCAAAAGCGATTTAGCGAATCAATAGGCGTGAAAGTCCAACAAGGGAGAATTTTCGTAGCCGATGGTCAACCTGAAAGAGTAAAGCAAGGCGTTAATTTCAAAGCAAGTGCGAAGGCATAATTCAAAATAAGTGCAAAGCAAAGTAGTGCGGAAATGTAGTCAGTGCGATAGCCATTGATAAATCAATTGGCGAGACAATCCGGCAAGGATGGCCTTATGCGGATTATCGCCTGAAACCAAGCGATGCCCTATTTGGCTTAAATTTGAAAACACAAAACAAGCCTCGGCTTTGTCGCCTGTTACGAATGAAATTCATAGGGGTAGAAATGCCGCCTGTTCGGCAATAAATCATGACAAATCATATTGCTTTAAGTCGTGAAAAGGGCAATGCAATGCAATTTGCAAGGCAACGTTGGATGCGTGTTCAAATAATTGTTCATCCATAGTGTGAATGATCCTTTCATTGCAAGCTTTCATGCTCCTGCTCTCAAAGAAAAATTGTTAGCTTTGGGGAGAAAAGGGGAAGCGTTTGATTTGTGCAGACTTCATCCTGATCCTGCTGCTTCTGCTGCTTCCTCGTCTTCATTGGACTTGGATTTGCGAATTGCATTCAGAAACTTGGCTCATGAACTCAAATAGCATAGATTTTGAAAAATAGAGGCAAGATAAAATATTTTAATGCAATATAGCGAGTGAATAAGCATGCAAATGAAGTCAAAGATGCACTTTGAAAATTTTGCCTTGACTTAAACTTGTTACATATTTTAAAACAAACTGAACGTCCTTTGGCTTAGACTTTGCACCGCTTGCTTAACCAATTATAGAGTTCTTGCCAACTCATCTTTAACAACCAACGCCGCTTCTTGCAAAATTCTGCCCCAGTTATTATCTTCCGCATCTCTAACTCATTTTGCAAAATTGCCCCAGTTATCCTTCTTGGGGGAAAATAATAATTTAAATGCTAAAGGTCGAGCCCGATGAGGGAGCCTACGTATCCCTCCTTGGGAATCAGACCGTGCGTAGTTCTGCACCACTACTTCAACGCCATATACCAACCAATAAAAGCTGCCCCAGTTGAAGTTCTAACAGATAGTGCAATATCCAAAGAGCACAGACAATAACTTTCAGTGCATCGCTTTCAAATTGTTCAGTTGTTTTGCCATACATCACAAGCAAAGTTTTGGCAAGTTTATCAATTTTAATTTTGAAACAGAAACAAATGCAAGCGTAAATAATATAATAAGAATGCGATGAATTTTATTTCAACTTTCATAAATTCAAAATGAGTTGATTCAGAATAACATAAGCTTTAAAGTACAATGCAATTCAGGGCCTCAATCTGAATTAAAATTGAAAACAATGCTACTAAGTTCAATCGCCAAGTTCTTTCAAGCAATGCCATTAGCTTCTGGTACTGCACCGTTCACGAGCTAAAGCGTCTACCATCAATCATATCTCGAAACCTTTGCCGGTGGATGGTCTGCCACTTCACAAATCCAACATTTGATAGAGAAGTAAACAAAATAAAAGAAACCTCACAAAGGGTAACTAAGATAGTTTGCATGTCATTCATAGGATTGCATACAAGCAAGCAACACCTAGTATTTAACGCATTTTGAGCAAATAAGGCAATGCAAACAATTAACATGCGACAATCACAAGTATATAACACAACTCATGCTCTCCACAGAATCTGCACAAAATTCTAAACCCGAATGCCTAAAACCCGAAACAACCCTCCATAGCTTTTGCAAACATCCGCACTCCTCCAAGCGCAACTCCCAATTGGTTTACAACATCCAGGGAGAAATTTCCAACTGCCTCCACAATACCAGACTGCAAATCACGAAAGGCGCCAATTGGCCTTTCAAAATAAAACCTCACTGGTCCTCGGCTTAGGACAAGCCTCTCAGTTTCCTAGGTTTTGCAAGGCTCACAGACCTTGTTCATAGGGCTCCTCACTGGTCCTCGGCTTTAATCAAGCCTCTCAGTTTCCTAGGCAGCCAAGACCGCACTGGTCTTCAAGGAGGGACCCCACTTGTCATTCAAAGACACAAGGGCTTCGCTCTCCTAGTATGCGACAAGCATACTTCAATTTTTACAAAGTTGCAGCTGGATAATCAACATAGGCCTGCACACACGCAAAGCCATCCACAAGAGGGACCCCACTGATCCTTTTAAAGACACCAGGGGCTTCGCCTCTTAGATCTCACTACACCAAACCATCTCCAAAACACAAACCAACCAAATCTGCCGAACTTCCCCCCAAACTAAGGTGTATATGCATGCATGACCTAATCTTCTTCTAAGAGTGGGCTAACGGTTGAGGCAAACAGGTGAGTGGCAGGCGGCTTCGTGGTCGAATAACTCCCACGACAATCCGCCGGTACACCAACTCGTCAAAGGGTTCTTTAGTGGAAGAAAGTACGGGTGCGTATGCACACACCTCGCGGGTATTTGATTGAGAATGCAAGAGGTTCCCAGGAGTGGGGGAAATATGAACGGAATGCCAGTTTATATGTGCGCAAATAAGAGTGTAGTGACATGCGTTTCGTGGCACACAAACAAACAGATATAATAAAGAAAAAATAAATTAAGCATGCTAGTTGCAAATAATTGGAAACCTTTATGGTCAAAACCTTTATTGCTCCCCAGCGGAGTCGCCATGCTGTTGAACCCCAAAATTACCCCGAAAGGGATAAATTCCTGAATATCGACAGGATGGACTAACTCTTTTGGAGTTTTTGGAGTCGCCACCCAATTTAAGGAAAACAGGGAACCAAATTAACAAATGCGTGCAAAACTCCGTTTTATAAAAAAGACGGTCTTTCTTCCAGAGATTCTAAAAGTAAGAGGTTTTATTAATTTCGGAAGAAGGTTTTTAAGGCACTTCCGAAATTCCGTAAAATACGGTTAATCCGACAGGTTTCCAAATATTTGCAAAATATGCTTTTCTAAAAGAATTATCTAAAATAATTAATTGAAATAAAACTTGTTTATGAAAAATATTTTAATTTCTTTTGCACGCATTTTGCTAATTTGTCTCAGTTTGCAATAAATTAAATAACGACTTCAAAAATAAAAAGGATAATGCACATAAAGTAAAGCAATAAACCAAGCAATCAAATATTATTATCAAATAAAATAATTCACACATTTTATTTACATAAATATCTAATAAAGGCAAAGTTAAAGATAGAACCGGTAAATTGATCAAGTCGCGGGAGTCTTGATTTTTTTCTAAAATTCCTAAGTCTTATTTCTGAATGCTCGGGTCCGAATTCAATCCCCAAATGCCCTCAATGCAAAGGACTATTCTCATTCGCGAGTTAGCCAAAAGCGTTCCCGAATTGCTCGTGCCAAGATATACCTCGCAATAAAACGGGAATTAAACGGTACGATAATAAAGTGTAATGATTAATAAAATAAAATAATAATAATAAAGTAATAATAATAATAAAAAATATAAATATATATATATATAATAATAATAATAATAATAGAATATATAATAATAATAATAATAGAATATATAATAATAATAATAATAATAATAATAATAATAATAATAATAATAATAATAATAAAGGGGTTTTGTTTTTGCAAAATTTAGGCTCAGGTTTGCATGGCGCGTCGAATAGAGGCTCGGGATTTGGTACGGTTGCAAACACGGAGCCCGGGCCGTGTTGCCGTGCCAAAGCACCAAACCCACTACTCTATTCAACTTGCTTAGCGTTAAAATGCATTCATCATCGCCTTTTGCTTTAGGGACACGGGAACGGGACGGTTTAAGTGTAGTATCATATTCAAAATCCGTCAATTCATTATCCGTCAATTCCTTGTGTCGGCCTCAACACGTATATATGTATTTTCATCGGCCCGGTGTAGTATCAAGTTCAAGTCAGTTCAAATGGCTCAAAATGCAGTATTTTCATAAGCTAATTTGGTGTGATAACTGTTTAGGATCAGTCTGTTTCGCAAATCGCACAAGAAGCCATCACACTCTCCAAATTAGCATTGGAAACCATTAGAGCAATATCGATAACAATTCCACAGTGGGTAAATTCAAACAGATCGAGGCCCCCAAAAAGGAAAGGGCAACTCCACAACCATCATCTCTATGCAATTGACAAAACGAATCAGTGCAGCCAAGGTTAACCATCGCCGGAATAAACAGAGAGAGCCAGAACACACAGTAAAACCAATGTGACATGATCAAAATCTACAAGAATATAAGCACAAGAATGAGACGGTGCCGAGACAGAGAGGAGGAGCAACGCCAAACCGTAGCGGCGCCGCTGCAACTCCTCCGTTCCCCTTTTAATTCCTGCAAATAGAAAACGCAGACAAGCATCGAAAAGTAGAGTCGTAAAATGACATAGGTAACCAACGGAACGGTGTCGCCGGCTAAAGAGCCAACGACAGATCCCTGTGAAGCCAACGACAAGAACAATCAACCAAATAACGATCCCTCCTCCGGTGAAACACCGGTGATGTCGCTACCACCCCGTTTCCACCTTCCCCTAATTCTCCTGTCAACAATACTCAAGAACAAGACCAGGACGATAGTGAAATCAAATAGAGACAGAAAAATTAAAGATTTAGCGGTGGGTGTTTTGATCCGAGCTCCGTTTTGATCTTTTATCTCACTCTGTTTCAGATCTGGTATGTTGGTGTGGGTGTGGTAATGTGTATGTAGGTGTTCTAGAGGAGAGGGACAAAAATAGAGACATAAGGGGGCACGGCTATGATAATGGTGAGTCCTGTGAGGGTGTTGAGAGGAGAGGCCATTTTTTGATCTGATTTAGTGGTAGTGTCGCGTGTCCAATCCATGAAATGGGTGTTAGGGTTTTTGTGTGGAAGAAGATAAAATAGGTGTGGGGTTAATGGGTATGGGCTTTGCATAAATAAACTGGAATTTAAATGAAGGAGCAATTTTGACCTCAGTTTAGGATTTAAATGAGAAAATCGGGGGATTGCACGGGTAGGATAGAAATTAGGCTATGTATTGCAAAATTTGACCCTTTTACTCAGAAATTAACCAATTATATCTAATTTACAAAATTATCCTTAATTATAAAATATTGCCATAATTTATTAAATTTGAAAAAAATTCGGGACAAAATTGGGTGTCAACAGTCTACTCAGCTTTACTTCTAAAAATTGTCTAGAAAATTTATTTTAAAAGGGAATTATTAAAGTCAATTTCAAGTTTCAGCTTAGTTTCATACTTAATTGTATACTCTATGCTATCATTTGTACTTAAGTTTGTTATATTTTAATGATGTTACCTTTAAGTTCTTAGAATTTCAGATTGAGCATTTGATTAAAATCGGGTGTGGAAACTATTCATTTGTCACATTCTCAGGTATGTACTTCTTTATTATTGAGATATTATTAGAGTTTGAAGTGCATAGGTAACTAAACTAAGTTAAATCCCACTCAAATTTTATCTCTCTTAAATCAGTCCCATCAAGAAACCGTTCCACACTCCATCTCCCACTTGAACTCTTAATCCTAACGGCTACTTTTTGAAAAGTGCAAGACACCTAAACCGATTGCAATTCTATTTAATCAAGGAAGCTGAATGTAAATCGTTTTACACTCCATCTCTATTAGCAAGTTCACTCCTATATAAGCTCACACTGTCATCTCATATTTTTCATTCAAGCTTTTACAAACTTTTAGAATGAATTGTGAATTATCTTCTTCAACGCATAATAGCCATGTCTTTGTCTCCAAACACTGATTCTACTAGTCCTACTATTGATCAAACACCTACCACATACCCACCATCTCCCATGGAAACTACTTCACCATACCCAGAAAATCCAAACCCTCAAAACCCTGAACCTGAAACTCAGGGGGAAAGATAAGTTCCTTCTGTTGTTGAGACACTAGAACAAGTAGAGGATTTCTCTAGGCTATGATCTTATACCAATTTCAAGTGAACTATAGTGAACCCCTTAATATTTTTGATGATCAGGGAGAAAAAGTAAAAGGTTTTGGACTGCTTGTTCAAGAGGGTGAGGGAGAAAAGGAGGAAGTGAGGGGTATAGAGGCTTCCATGCATGAGTCTCCAGGGTCTCCAGAGGTTTTTTTTAGAGTCCCCATGGAGGATGAAAATATGGTGGATGTTGAGGATGTTTCTGAGGCTATTACTAACTATGATAGGCCTATAATTGATTTAATAAATGTGAGAGGAATAAAAAGAAAATTGGACAAACAGGGTCCTGTTGATGCTAAAAAGCTTGCTGCAATTAATGCCAGGCTCAGGAAAATTAGTGAGAGTTATAAACCTAGGCTTAACAAGAAAAGTCAAGGAAAAAGTTCTACACAGGCCAAAAGAACTGTTCCTTCTGCTTAAACTCCAACTAGTGGGGTTAGGAGAACCACATGTGCTGTAAAGGCTGCTGATAAGAGAAAGACTGTAGCTCTTGATAGAAGTAGGAAGGGTAAGCAGAAATAGGTGCCTTAACATGTGGTGGCAGTAGAGCATTCTGAGGAAAAATTGGAAGAAACTTTTCATGTGATTAGAAAAAGAAGATCATCTCAAAGGATGTCAGCAAAGACTGATGAGAAATCCTCTAGTGTTGGTCTTGTTTCCAGAAGAACGAGGTCTTCAAGGAGAACACTGGTAGATGAAAGCAGTGACTCTGAGGAAGATGCTGAGAATAAGGGTGCTGAGGATGATGAAGCTGGAAAAACTGTGCATGTCGATTTTGACAAAAGGAAAGTGTTGAAAGAAAGTATACTTACTGATGTGGAAGAAGAGGGAATGGTATGGTTGTTTCAAAAACTTGACAAACAAGGCTGGAAGGACACGGTCCTTAAAATTAGAGGAAAATTTGCCAAAGATGAGGTGGTTGAATTCATTCTCAACTACTCCATCAATGAAGGTAGAATCAACAGTTCTATGAATGGTAAGGAAATATCCTTTGATGCACAAGAGTTAGGCGAACTGTTTGAAATTCCTTCCATTGGCTATGATGATTACATTAAAGGGGAATGGCCTGATCTAATAAATCTGCCTATTGCTTTGAAAATTACATGCAAATTTTCTAAAAATCCTAATTAGTAACCAAGAGCAGTAGAGAAATGTGAGATGCGGCCTTATCACCAGTTATTGTTTGAATTTGTAAACAAAATCATCTTCCCTAGGCAGGAGAAAAGAGGACTAGCAAGTTTTTTGGATCTAGTCCTTTTGGAGCTGTTGGATACTGAGAAGCAGATAAAGTGGCCAATGTTAATGGTTCATTTAATCACAAGGGTTGTGACTGGGAAGAAGAAGCATGCTCTTACTTTTGGTTTTATTCTTACTGGCTTGTTTGACAAGTTGGAAATTCCTTTGAAGGAATTAAAAAATGCCACCAAGAAGGCAAGGTTTGGTGCTACTATACTGATAAGTTGTGATATTCTGTGAATACTAAGCCTGCTGTAGTTGGAACTTGAAAGGGTTCACTAAACAATAAGGCTAGAGCTTTGAGGCAGCAGATAGGGGGTGTAGGCTGCTGAGATCAAGAGGTTGGAGGAAGAAAGGGAATTCTGGAGAAATGAGGCTGCTAAGGCCGAAGAAACAAATGAAGGATGCTCAAACAGATGTTTGAGTTGCTGCAGGAAAAAACTCAGGGACCTGGTCTTTCAACACCTGATAACCTAAACCAAGAAGCCATCTTTTATCCAGTGGAATTTAGATTAGTTCTAGTATTTTAGTCTTCTTGTCTTTAGTCTTTGAATAGTTTCGTAGTACTTGCTTTTAGTTTGTTCCCCTGGTTGAAATCTTTTTGCTTATGATGTCACATCTTCGATGGCTAATATCATTTTAACGCAGATGCCTTTTGTTGAATTATGCTTGCATTTTGAGTTGCCTAAATGACTATGAGTTGCTTGTTCAATTGCTTAAAATAATTTCGATTTATTCAACCTTTTCAGTGATGCCAAAAGGGGGAAGAGTAAGTATGATTTTACTTGTGACACTTATAACCTGTTTAAGAACCTGATCCTTAATAATGAAATTAGTTTCTACTAATGTTGCTTTTAATTTGCAATTCGTGATTCAGAACATTAAGGACGTGAAGCAAAGTCTATTAGTTTGTCATCATCAAAAAGGGGGAAATGTTAGCTTGGAGATGCTTGGAGTTTTGATTGATGACTAAGGAACAAATCAAAGGACATGTTCTTTTGAATCATTGCAGCTGAATAAATATTTATACAATATCATTTGAGCGGAAAAATTAATTATTATCCTAAAGTCTAATGTTTATCTCTATAATTATGCAGGGATGCACGAGATAGAAAAGATTACATAAGATTGGGATAATGCTAAAGGATTTAATCTATTCAAGCAAGTAGTTCGATAAGGACTCAAACACTGGAAGGCACTTGGAGTTCTAATTGCTCAAGACTTCTCAAGATTCCAAGTGTATAAATTGAGAAGCATTTCAGCTGTTGAAGGCACGCACAAATACAGAAATTTTAGAGCTATAGCATTGAAGTAGTTCTAAGTTGTATTTGAGCAGTTGGTTAGCTACAGGGAACTAAGTGAAGAACCTGTTCCTTAGGTTGATTCTTTTTGTTCTTAGTCTTAATTCATCTGTAGTACGATCTATGGAGTTGTATTATTTACTTTCATAGAAGTTCTATAAAAGTACACATCATTCAAGACTGGTACTTTGAGAAACTTCACTGATTGTGAATGGAGTCACTATATGATTAGAGTTAGTCCGAGGATAGTAAGAAAGAAATCTTGTAACCAAGTGAATCTTTCAAATAGTGCAGTTGAAATCCTCTTTGAGAGAGTAAGTCGTGGTTTTTTGATCCCAAGTTATAGGAGTTTTTCTACACTAAAATTCAGTGTTCATTTACTTGTTCTTTATTTATTCTGCACTTAACAATGTAAAGGAACACATCTGAGAAACTGGTCCTTCAACGTATGGGTGGTATTTCTTGGGGAGTATCAGCAATCATATCAAATTGTTTGTTACAAAAAGGAACCAAAAAAAAAAAAAAAAAACAATAACAAAAATGGTCTTTCAACATTATGTAATGAGAATTAATAATATAACACAATAAAACTTAAGTAAAATCAAAATAAATATTGTATTTAAATTAACAATACAATACAATGGTACAATACAATACATAGGTAACAAACATCCAACTTGAAAAAGCATAAAGTACTAACTACAACTCATAAGAAACCCAGAAAACTTAAGATCCTCGTAAAGTTATGGCTATCATTATAATTGAGTCATAGAGAGTAAGATGAGTAATGAAATAAAATATCTTGAAAGCTAAAGCTTTAGAAATGGAGAAATTCAGACACCACAATAAGACTTGAGACCATGGCCAGATATAGCTCCAGACATAACATATTCATAATATCCGCTAATGTCATAGGGTTTGAAGAGTAAAGGGTGTTCTTCATCCACTAATTTTTTTGGAGCCTCTATGGTGCGACCAGGTTTTGCTGATGAAAATAGCTGCATGGAAAACCTATCAATGTCTCCGTCCATTGTGACCCTATGCATAGCAGACTGCACTCGACCATTCGTCCATGCCTTCATAAATTTATGAAAAAAACAAAACCAGATAGTGAGACAAAAATTTCCTTTTAAACTAATTTGGTATTATGACATGTAATGTACCTTTGTTTAGCTTTTGCGTCGTTTACCAAAGAAGATTAACCACATGGTTTTTTTACATAAGGCATAGATTTGATGCCCTTTATACATCATCATAATTTATGACATTTTTGTTGTACAGAAGATGGAATAGACATTATGGTTCACTTTTGCAAGGAAAAGAAATAAGGTGCAAGTATCCACAGGACAACAGTCCACAGCTACTTGTTTACGTAGTGAAAAAAAATAATGAGCCACAAAATGTCTTAAATATACTCCCTAAATGAGAATAGAAAAATTAATCTACACTAAGGAAACAACACAAATTATCACAAAAAAGGTTTTCATTTTTAAAAATATTACATGCATTGATAATTATGGAAACCCATTGGAATCTACTATTGTAACAGAAAGTATATAAGATAAGAGCCATAGACCTAAATAAATATTCATTTATGTTTATGGTGTCTTCCCAATCGCTAGCGCATCCAGGGCCTCGGCGCCCAGCTCACCTGGAGAGGCCTAGCCTGATCCGAGAAGTGCTAATTCGGTTCGGATAGACTTCATTCAAAAATACCACCGCCCCGGAAATCAATAAGAAAACAAGTGCTAAGTTTCAGATCAATGAATAAACCGAAAGGAAAGAAGAGATGTTTCTCGCTCAAACCGAAGCGCTCAAGGAATTCGTGCTTGAATGTCGAGATCAGGGGACTCTATCCAATCCATGCGGCAATTTGTAGAAATATAACGTGTTCCTCTTGTTGTTAATGCTACTATATCTTTTTTTTTTCAGTCATTTCTTTTCTTATTAAAAAAATTAACCAAACTTGGATGACAAAATATAACATAACCGAACATTTTATCAAAATCTTCTGTCAATTTCAGTTCTCCAAAATGAAACCTGTCATTCTAACAAACATCAAAAATGATCTCTATCTCTCTGTTGTTCCTCTTTTTGACATGGAAAAAAAAAATACTTACTTTGAAGGAATCTGCTGATAAAACGATGTACGAATTTGGTGTAACATTAACTTCAGTCCACTCTCCATTTTTGTTGAGCAGTTCCAATCCAACTTGGTTTTGTTTTATTATTGTCAAGAAGCCAGCATCTGTGTGTCCAACCAATCCTGATTTTTTCCCATCTTCACTTTGAGCCTTGTAATGTGTAATCCGTAGAAAAAATACGCTAGCATCAAAAAAGTCTTCAATGTAACTTTTTAGCCCTAGACTCTCCAAAACCATCAATTTCACCATTTCATCAAATTCCACAAGTGAGTTTGTGTAAGACTTTACCACATTGCTGCAAAAGATAATATTAGGTATAACTTAATAAATCATAAAAATAGTAGAAATAGTAATGCGGAGTGACAGTATAATAGATAAATATTCATGCTTTTTATAAGGAGAATGAAAATAAGAAGACAGGCACTCCCACCACCACTCTTTTGGATACTGTTGATGCGTTCCATATATATGACTTACATGTCAAAAGTCTTATACTCCCTTCTTTTCAATTTATGAATAAGTTTTAAGCCGTTTTTTCGAAATAATTAAAATAGTTGAATCGGATATTAGGAAGTAATATCTAATTATGAGTATTGAATAGGTTGCTATTTGATTCTCAAAATGATTTATCTTCATTAAATGTTAATAAAAATGTATGAGTGCTGGTAGTTAGTAACAGCGGTTGTGACATGGTTGAGGTGATCGGTGGTGGTAGTTCGTAGATGGTGGTGGTTGGAATTGGTGGCTTCCGTTACTGCTGGTGGTAGTAGCTGACCATGGTCTCAATCTGCGGTCTTAAATTGAACGGACGTAATACCCACTGAATTTTGTGGTATCATACATACAGTGTCATTCGTATAAGAATTCTTATTAAGGACTACACGGTATAATGCTAAAACTTTCTCTATATATATACACAAATCTGGCTTTAATTTCTAAAAGAATAATCCACTGATCCAAATTAAAAGAAAAACAAAGAAAGACATAAGCCCAAATTGAAAGAGTATTATTTCATAAACTTTTGTAGTCAGTCCAAGAACCTCGTATAAAATGAGAAGGAAGTAATATCAGAAAAAAAATAAATAAATAAATAATGAAAAGCGCATACCAGTAGTCAGGATTTCCATCAAGCCAGAAGGTATTGGAAAATGTTTCAATACTTTCGGGGAGGAGCAAATCAACAGCGCGCAGAGTCTCATATCGCATACGTGGGATTTGCCCTTCGTAGCGATGAAAGGGTTTATCAAAGTAGTCTCTCAGTTTGGTCTCCATTGGAAGTACTTCTTTCTCTAAGGTATCAAATATGGTTTCTGGTATCTCCTTCGGAACCTTATCATATATTGCTTCAAAGAAACCATGTTCTTGCAAGGCTTGGAAAACCTGAGCTTTTGTGGACTCCCATTGTGAAGTACCTGGTTTCAACTCTGGCTTACAAAAATCTATGGTGGGAATCTTCACTTCATTGGTTGCCATAATTGATGAATTTGTTAATAGTTTTGAATATATCAAACAGGTTTGAAGACCTACTCTCTTCAGTATTCCCTTTCGCTATATATATATGGAGCATATATATTAACACTCAGACACTACATTTATATAATCTATATACAATTACTGAAGATCATTGTTTAACCGTAATTTCGTTTTATTAGGTTAAGTCACAATTAAATTTATAAAGCGGAGTCACGATCAATAATAGAGATTAAATGCTCTTTATGAAAAGATATAAATGACGGTAATAAATGCGAAGAAGTAAAGATGCAATCAATGCAATGTAATAAATGAATATTTAAACAAAAGGAACCGTGCTCAAGCCGTATAGACTTGATCAAATTCCCTTCCTCGTACTCTTTATGATACTCAATCAATGGAACAATAAATGAGATCTTTCGATTATCAGCAGTAGTAATAGATATTGACAGAAGATAAAGAATCGGATGTTAGTTAATAGTTGGAATACAAGTGTATGTTCAGAGAAGCATTAGATCCGATGCTTGTGACTTAAATTACAATATATAGATAACTATGTATCCGTTCACGAGCAGTTGCAACTCCTTAATCAAGCGGTTACGTTGCTTATGGATAAGATTTCTATTTTGAATTGGTTTGATTGATGAGCTGCGACTATTCTGGCCGTGGCGACTGTTCATCTGTCCGTTGTAACTGTCCATCTTTGATTCTATCCATTGCCTTTATGCCCATTCACAGCCACGTGTTGTCTACAAGTCGTCCTATGTGGAGGCTTAGTCACCAACTTTAGTGACGACGGATTTAACCCAATACAGATAGTCCCCGCACTACTCGGGCAGAGAATCTGGTCGAGGAGTGGAAATCGAGTTTTGAGCGGGAAAGAACTTTTTGGAATTTTTCTCGAATAACATATTTGAGTCCTTGTACTCGTATTTAGATGCTGCCCGTTGAACTCCTCATAGACTTTCGATTGATTGACGTTCTATCAGTATAAGCATTAAATGCTCCGCTAAAGACAAAACGTGCAAGTTGTCAATTCCATTCCACTTTTTACTGAAAAAGTGACTGTTGCGCGTTCCGAGACTGCAGGTGTGATGATTAAACTGCGCCTACTCACGTCTTGCACGTCCCAAGGCAAGAAACCGTCACTCCGATTTTTATTTTATTATTTTCTTTAACGGCTGGATTTATTCACCTCTTGCGCGGATGTTTGCCACGTGTAGGGCGGGTCGGGTTTTACCAACTCTATAAATATGATTTCCACCATCTTGAACTCTTTTTAATGCATTCCAAATCTCATTCAAATCTTCAAAGCTTCAAAACACCCTTTTAAAACCCTCTAAAACGCAGAAAATTCTTCCAATTGTCTAGTTCAAATGTCTCCAAAAGCCAAGAAAAGTTTGAATATGAATGTTGTGGCTACTAGTTCTTCAGCAGCAGCTGGTCAGTCTACGAGTTCTCCGAATTCAGTCGCTGATGTGATTCCGAAACTCGGGGGAAATCTTGAAAATGATTGTTCGATCAGCTCGTTCAGTCATTATGGCAACATAAGGTCGTGGCCTTCAAGTCGGTTTAAGAGTTCGATTACTCCTGACCTTTTGCCTAAGGTTAAGGAAGATTGTGGCTGGGACGATGATGTTGTAGTTTCTTGCCCCTTTCCGACGGAGAATATTAATTCTACGAGAACTGGGTGGACAGCCATATCTACGTACCCATTCACGATAGGTCACACGCTCCCGTTGCATCCTGTTATAGAGGATATTTGTAAATACTATCTTATCTGCCCGGGGCAGCTGTGTCCGAGTATTTATAGGATTGTTTCCTTGCTACAATGGTTTGCCGATGAGACTGAGCAGGACTTTAAATTTAAGCATTTTGTCTCTCTGTATAGCCTTCAGGTCGCGAGAGATGGATATATCAATGCCCGTATGAGAGGAAGAAAAGCTCTAGTGAGCAAATCTGAAGATACAGGGGATAGAGGTTGGATGCATAGGTATGTCTATGTGCAGTCTAAGCTTCTCACACGTGGCAGCAAAACTAATCTCCGCGAGGTGTGGAACAAAACTCGTAAGTCCCCGAGTCTTTGTATTGAATATTCTCCGAATTACGTATCTGCACCTTCTAATTTTCACTCTTTATTGGTTAGCTGACAAGATTCCCTACGACGGTCTGATTTCTGAGGGGGAACTGTCCGCTTGGGTTGAGCCAATTCTGGTAGAGTTCACTCACGAGCAGAGGCAGTGGTCTCACTATGCTTCTTTAAAACATTTATCGAACCCCAGCACCCATGGTAAGCTGATTACCCAAATTCCTGCTAACTTGTGCAGAACTCATCATGGTATTAATATGACTCTATTCTCAGGTCTAGGTACTGGTGGTAGCTATTTTCCTGCTCCTCCTCCTGCGGAAGTGATTGTTGATCCTGTGGCTGAGATCAACGAGGAGGCGGCTTTCATTCTTCAAACTGCTGCAGCTATCAAGGCCAGGGAGGGTGGTGAGGAGGTCCTCGCGAATTTAAAGAGAAAGAAATCTGACTCGGAAAAGAGCAGACCCAAGAAGAAAACGAGGACAGCCCGTAAGACTCCTCAGCCTTCTGAAAAAACAGTCGAAGTCAATGCTGCTGCTGCTGATACACCCAAGTCTGGGCAAGAGAGTGTTAGAAGTTCGGCGGCTGCCCCTGAATCTGCTGAGCCTATTATATTTGATATTTCAGATTCAGAGGCTCCCGATGTGAGCTTGACTTAGAGGAAGAGGGCATCTCTACGGGGTGATAAGGGGAAGGATGTAGAGACTTCTTCTTACGCTTTCGAGGAGAGTCCCCGAGTTGGTGATGAAGAAGGGGATAAGTCTGGGGAAGTAGGGGAAGAGAGAGTGCGTGAAGACTTTGATTTCTTCCCCGAGGACCCAGAGTTGGATGAGACTGCGCGGGTTGGTGGCCAACAGGGTGAGCCTGAACAAGTCAGACGCAGGCGACCTGGCAAAGAACCGATGAGGGAGGAGGATAAGGAAGAAAACGAGGAGGTTGATGAGCAGGGGAAGACTGAGGGGGAGGACGAACCTCAGGTCTTCCATTATAAGGACATGATGAACTTGGCTGGTGATGGGGTGGCGCCAGTTTATCTGCAAGAGTGCGACACTCTGGGCCCCGGCGAGACAGGTGACATCGAGATCTCTCGCACTAAGCTTACTAGGCGAGTATCTTTAGGAGGGAAGATTGGGGCGTACTCCGTTAAGGGCATACGCCACAAATTTGGTCCCCACTACCCTTCTGAGCAAGCGAGGGAGCCTAGGCCGTGTATGAGGGAGTGCGACTTCACCATTTCCCCGGACACAGATTTTTTGACGAGGCCTGGCCACTTGGTTAAAGTGATGTCCAACCTGATCGGCCCTCGCGAGGAGTGGAACATGCGCAGTATGAGCGACGAGCAGCTAGCTTACGCAATCGCTGAAGATACTGCTCGGGTAATGTTTCCCCCCTTACTTCTTTACTTTTTATTGAGACCTTAGTTCTGATTACCTACGTATTTTTACTCGTTGCCAGGCAAGTATGATAGCTGCCGAGGTCATGTTCCGTTCTAGGCTGAACAATCAGGACCAAGTCCTTGGCCAAAAGAATGATCTTTTGAAGGCTCTTCAGGACAAGAAAGCCTTAGAAGAGGAAAAGCAAGCCCTGATCGGGGAGAAGTGGGTCCTGGAGGGGAGGCGTGGCTTCTTTGAGGATAAGATAGATAGGTTGGAGAAATCCAACACTGAGGCTAACGACAAGATAAACACACTCCTCGAGGAGAGGGACCGTCTTCTGGATGAGAAGGAAAGGTTTGCATTATCCTTTGAAGATCTGAAAGCCAAGATGGATGAGCAAGGTCGTCAGATTTCCCAACTCGCCCATGAGCTTAATGTGAAAGAAGTTACTCTGGAGAGCATCCGTAATGCTTCCGACCTGATGTTGAGAAACATGAACAAAGCTGAAGCTGAATCTCAGGCTGCTCGAGGAGAACTACAAGAGGCCAAAAATCGGGTTGTGGAATCTGCGAAGGTCCAAGAGCTACTGACGATGGAGTTGGCGAATTTGAGGGATCGTTACACAATCGACTCCAAACTGGAAGCTCTTGAAGTCAAGAAGAAGTTGCTCATCCAAATGCAGCGCGGCCAGGTTAATGTCGACTTAGTCCTCGATCAGACCATAGCAGCTATCATCAGTGTCAAGCAGGCCTTGGGCATGGAAATAGGAGCCGACGATGATGATGTCGAAGAAGGCGATGAAGGTAGTGAGGACAATGAGGATGAAGATTTGGGTGGGGATCCGACTAATGGAGCTAGTGCATCAGGTCGAGATCCTGGCCAAAATGATGACTGATGCCTCGTCTAGTCCTTCTTGTAAATTTATCGGATGTCGTTAACTCTGAATATTGCTAACTCATGAATGAATGTATATTTTGGCTGCTTCCTTTTTGTCTGACTGGCGAGGCTTGACGACCATTTTTGGTCTCAAGTTTCGCTTATATGAATGCTGTTGTCATTTATTGCTTAATGAGGTTTTCAGAGGTCAAAGTTATGTTTCAAATCTTAGTGTCTGAGTTCCCTTTTTGGTATTAATCTGCGCAGATGTTTGAAATAAAATTTGATCATAACCAGGTTAAGTTACCCTTAGTTAAGATGAATGAAATCCGGCCCCCTGGGCTGGACGAAACCAGGCCGTTTAGGCTGACTGAAATCTGGCCGTGTAAGATGGCCTTGCGATAAACTTTGCTTATCATATTTGACAATTGAAAGTTTTCGCAGAAAAAAAATTTTGTTAAGGTTGCCCTGTTATTTCTATTGAAAAGGATAGGTAACCCAATGACCAGAACACAGGATTGTTTGGTCGTGAACCAGAACTGTTTGGTCGTGAACCAGAACACAAGATTGTCTGGTCGTAAAGTTGTAGGATTTGGGCGAATACTGGCCGCAAAATGTAAAAAATAACGTAACGTAGCATAAATAAAATAGTTCTATTGAACTTACTTGACTCTGCTTAGTCGTGGATTTGGCGAATGATCATGACCCTGCTCTGCTCGAAGATCACTCATGTTAGCCGGGACTTTGGCCTACTGGGGCCCTCGCCACCCCCCTGTTTTTATGTTGAAATTTCGTAATTCCAGACATAAAAAGACAATGGGTGAAACGCTGAATCAGAGAACACATATAACCAAAAGAGGAGTGTGTCCGTTGTGGGATTTGAACCCACAGCCGCGAAGCACGAGGACTTCGAGCTCTACCAGTTGAGCTAAACGGATCTGGTCTTTTGAAGACCGTTAGTACCATTTAGACAAGGATAAGAGAACAGAGTAACTTAAAAGAAAACAATGGCAAGCAAGCAACAGAGAATGGATAGAAACACTAACCCATGTACTACTTAGAAGTAGTACCTCTTCAAGTGAGTCACGTTCTAACTGCTGGGCAGAAGCGATCCATCTGGTCGTGCCAAACGGTATGAACCCTTACCAACGGATGCAACCACCTTGTAGGGACCTTCCCAGTTTGGACCAAGTTTGCCGACGTTTGCCTCTTGCGTATTCTGGGAGACTCTACGCAATACAAAGTCCCCGACTTCAAAGTTGCGCAGCCTAAGTCCCCGGTTATAATATTGCTCTATCCTTTCTTTTTGAGCTACTACCCGTATGAGTGCTAATTCTCTGCGTTCTTCTAGAAAATCCAATTCCTCGGAGAGGTTGACTGAATTAGATTCTTCAGTTGCATGAGCATATCGTAGACTTGGCTCGCCGATTTCGACTGGAATCAATGCATCAGAACCATATACTAAGGAATAGGGCGTCTCCCCGGTGCTCATTTTTGTGGTTGTTCTATATGCCCAAAGAACCCCGGGGAGTTCTTCCACCCAGCACCCTTTGGCCTGCTCGAGGCGCTTTTTGAGTGAATCCACTATTATCTTGTTGGTCGATTCTGCCTGCCCGTTTGCCACTGGGTGATATGGGGAAGAAGTAATCCTTTTAATATGCAGATCTTCAAGGAACTTTGTGACCCTCTGACCAACGAATTGAGGACCGTTGTCCATGACAATCTCTTTGGGTGCTCCGAATCGGCAAATGACATAACGCCAAAGGAAATCAACTACTTCCGTTTGACGTATCTTTGAATATGCTGCAGCTTCAACCCACTTTGTAAAATAATCAGTAATGATTAACAAGAAAAGTACCCCTCTAGGTGCAGTGGGTAGTGGCCCAACGATATCCATACCCCATTTCATAAACGGTCACGGGGAGATGATTGAGTGCAAGGGCTCTGCTGGTTGATGGAGGAGATGTGCAAACCTTTGGCACTTATCACATTTTTTGACAAACTCGTTAGTATCTTTTTCCATTTTGTCCTAATAATAGCCAGCTCGTATAAGTTTTCGCGCAAGCGCCTTTCCTCCCAAGTGATTTCCACAGCATCCCTCGTGAACTTCCCTCATCACATACTCAGTTTGGCTGGGACCTAGACACTTGGCGAGTGGGCCTGCAAAAGTCTTACGATAGAGGGTACCATCTATAATTGTATACCTGGCAGCTTTTATCCTCAGTTTTCGAGCAGCCTTAACGTCTGATGGTAGGGTTCCATGCAGTATATAATTGATTATCTCATTCCTCCAATCCCAAGTTAGACTGGTTGTGTTGACTTCCATTGCATCTTTATCGATTGTTGTGCATAGAAGATGAGCCACGGCTACTGAACCTGCTGCTCCAATCTCTGCGACTGAACCCAAATTCGCCAAGGCATCAGCCTCGTGATTCTCTTCTCGTGGAATCTGTGTAGCTTCCCAATCGTTGAATTGTGCTAGCAAACCAGTGACTCGGGCAAGATACCTCTGCAAACGAGACTCCCTTGCGACGAAACCTCCAGTTATTTGATTGACGACCAGGGCAGAGTCACTCTTAAGATGAATTCTGTCTGCTCCATAATCTCGAGCCAATTTTAATCCTGCAATTACGGCCTCATACTCGGCCTCATTATTTGTAATAAAAGGACATTTTATGGCCTGTCTAATGGTCTCCCCCGAGGGAGTGGTGAGGACTAAGCCTAATCCTGCCCCTTTTACACTCGAGGACCCGTCAGTGTGTAAGGTCCAAGTCCCCGACTCCGATCCGGCGAAAAGGACCGCCTCACGTTGAGCATCAGGGTACATAGTAGCACTAAAATCTGCGATAAAATCTGCTAGAGCCTGAGATTTTATGTCTACCCGGGGTTGATAAGATATATCAAACTCACTTAATTCTACTGCCCATTTTACTAGCCTGCCCGAGAATTCAGGTTTGTGTAAGATATTGCGTAAGGGGAAGGTAGTAACTACAGCTACTGAGTGACTTTGAAAGTAAGGTCTTAATTTACGGGCAGCGATTACCAAGGCTAATGCTAATTTCTCCAAAGGTTGATAGCGGGTTTCAGCATCTAGTAAGGATTTGCTAATGTAATAAATTGGAAGTTGCTTACCTTTGTTTTCTCGAACCAGAACTGCACTTACTGCGGATTCAGACACGGCTAGGTAGAGCAATAGTTGTTCACCTGGTTGTGGCGTTGAAAGTAAAGGCGGGCTTGACAAGTATCGCTTCAAATCCTTAAGTGCTTGCCGACATTCAGGGGTCCAATAGAATTCCTTGTTCTGTTTCAGCACGTCGAAGAAGCTTTTGCACCGGTCAGATGAGCGGGAAATGAATCTCCTTAGCGCTGCTACTCTCCCGGTTAGCCGCATTACATCTTTTCTGTTATGAAGTACGTCGGGGATGGCTTCTATCGCTTTTATCTGGGCGGGGTTCACCTCGATCCCTCGCTGGGAAACGATGAAACCAAGAAATTTCCCTGAACCCACTCCAAATGCGCATTTCTCCGGGTTGAGTTTCATGTTGTATTGATCAAGGATTCGAAAGGCCTCCTTCAAATGAGCTAAGTGATCTTCTGCCCGTTTGGACTTGATCAGCATGTCGTCGATGTAAACCTCCATGGTTTTGCCAATGTGATCGTGAAACATCCAGTTGACTAATCGTTGGTAAGTCGCACCTGCACATTTAAGTCCAAAAGGCATTACTTTATAGCAATACGTACCTCGGCAAGTAATGAAGGAAGTTTTCTCCTGGTCGTCGGGATTCATTAAGATTTGGTTATAGCCTGAATATGCATCAAAGAATGTAAGTACTTCGTGCCCGGCCGTCGCGTCGATTAGTTGGTCAATTTGAGGTAGCGGATAAGAATCTTTCGGGCAGGCTTTGTTCAGATCAGTGAAGTCGATGCAGACCCTCCACTTGCCATTCTTCTTTGCCACTACAACCACGTTGGCCAGCCAATCTGGATACTTGACTTCTCGGACGGAGCCAATCTTGAGCAAGCGGTCAACTTCGTCATTTATCATCTGGTTCCTAAATGCTCCCTGTTGACGCTTCTTTTGCTTCACCGGGCGGTGGTATGGATCCACGTTCAACTTGTAAGAAATAATCTTCGGGGAGATTCCTGTCATATCTGCATGTGACCACGCAAAGGTGGTGTGCCGCTCCTTGAGGAAGTGCAAGATATCTCCGCGCAAGTCTTTGTTTAACTCTGCTCCCAAATATACCTTCCTTTCAGGCATGTTGTCGAAAAGTTCTTCTGGTTCCAAAGCTTCAATAGTTGGCGCGTACTCTTCCCGTGCATCCAACTTTGATATAAATTCCGGGACTCGGTAGTCTGTTGCTTCATTGTTTGACTCTGATCCCAGGTTTTTTAATTGCTATTTTGCCTCCTCGGAGAGTTTGACTGCAACTGAGTAGCAATCTCTAGCGCAGCGCTGCTCTCCCCGAACTTCCCGTATTCCCCACTCTGAAGGGAACTTCATTACTTGATGATAAGTTGACGGGACTGCCTGCATATCGTGTATCCACGGCCTTCCAAGGATTATGTTGTAGGCCATGTCCCCATCAATGACATGAAACATTGTTCGTCTCATAACGCCTTCGACCAGGGTCGTCAATGTAATTTCTCCCAACGTTTTCTCGCTGGAATTGTTAAATCCTGAGAGAACGCGAGAAATTGGTACAATCTCATCGTATAGTTTCAACTGCTGCACGACCCGAGATAATATGATGTTTGCTGAACTGCCTGGATCGACGAGTACTCTCTTGACATCGAATTCTTCCACTCGTAATGTTATCACTAAAGCGTCCATGTGAGGAAATTGCAAGCCATCTGCATCTGCTTCTTCAAAAGTCATTGTATCCTCAAGTCGTGGTCGTTTGGTCTTTGTAATAGATACTTTGGCGTATTTCCTGGCTGTGTATGTGACTGCATCAACTTCGATACCACCAGAGATGACGTTGACTGTCATTTTTGGAGATGATACTCGGGGAGGTTCTGATCTATTTTGCTGGGCCTTCGCGTGAGTTTGCTTTCCTTTTTCTGTCAAGTACTCCTTGAGATAGCCCTGTTTCAATAAGTTAGCGACTTCGTACCTTAGAGCCTTGCAGTCGTCCGTTGTGTGGCCGTGATCGCGATGGAATTCGCACCATAAGTTTTTGTTGCGCTTGCTGGGGTCACCCTTCATATCTTTAGGCCATTTGACCTTTTCGCTCATCCCCTCGAGCACTGCTACAAGTTCGACTGCTCCGATGTTGAAAACAGGCAGGGTTGGAATTCCACTAGAAGTTGAAGCGGAATCATTGCCCCTTGCCAGGCCTTTGTTGTTACGACCGCGTCCATTTGAGTTGTTACGCGACCGACTGGGATATGGCTCGTGCCGTGCGTCTGGCCTATCTGTCTCGATCTTTCCCCCAGCGCCACTGGTGCGAGTTTGGCTCCGTCCTCGGTTACCTGTGCCAATCAATTTATCTTCGTCTATACGTACCTTTGAATTATAACGGTTGTAGACATCCGACCAGTTTGCCGCAGGATATTCTCGCAGGGATTCATACAATCGCCTGGTCGCTTCAGAACTCTTGACGTCCAAGCTGTTTGTGAATGCAATAGCCGCCCATCGATCTGGAACTTTGGGTAGCAACATACGTTCGCGCTGAAAGCGATCCACATACTTCCGGAGAGACTCCCCGGGCAGTTACTTGATTTCAAAGATGTCCTCGACTCTTGTTTCTGTTTTCTGAGCGCCTGTGTATGCTTTGACGAATAACTCCGCCATCTCGGCAAAAGATCCTATTGAATTTGGTGGCAGCATGGAATACCACCGTAGAGCGCCATCTGCCAAGGTTTCTACGAACTTCTTCAATTGCACTGATTCGATCTCCTCGTCGGTGAGATCGCTCGCCTTTATGAAATTGCTAAACATCATCAAGTGGTCATTGGGGTCAGTTGTTCCCCGGTATCTTGGTATGTTTGGCATTTTGAATGTTTTGGGGATGGCCTTTGGTGCTGCTTCTTTCTTCCAAGGCCTTTGAGTATACCGTTGAACGTCAACTTTCTTCAAAGTGGGTGGTGCGCCAGGGATCTGGTCAATCCTCTCATGAAGAGAGCGCTGCAGGGCCTCCTGGCTCTCTTTGAACTGCCTGGTGAGGGCCTCCATGACCTCGCTCATTTCTGTTGGCACCGCTGATCCTGCATTCTGATTTTCAGCACGCCTCGAGGCATGAGATGGTGAAGCATCCCTTGGACGTCCCATGGGTGGATTTCCTGTGTTTGGCAGGTTTTGTCCTCGCAGGCTGTCGATAGCTTCCCGTATTTGCCTGTTGATTTCAGCCTGTTGCCGTATGAATTCAAGGACAGCGTCTTGAGAGTTCCTCGAATTCCCAGGACCATTGGGCCTTCTAGATCCTCCAGGCCCTTGATCGACGTTTCCTCGGCCAGGATGGCGGCTATTTCTGCTACCTTGCTGACTGTGCTCGTTTTCCTATTCCGCTGGGAGTACGTTCTCGTCCTCTGCAATGGGGATCACGTCGTCATCTGCAGGAAGAACATCTTGCTGCTCGTCCCCGGCCAAATTCAAGTCTACCTGCTCCGCAGCGTTGAGGTCTTGTTGCCCGTCAATGGGAGCGTTGTTGTGCGAGTTGTTATCTTCCATTTTGACAAAAAGAAACCGAGGAGAACCAACGAGCGAGAAGAAAGCGAATAAAGAATAAAATACGATGAGCAGTCAACCTACGGAAGTTATTGACCGGCTCCCACTGTGGTCGCCAAATTGTTTAACCGTAATTTCGTTTTATTAGGTTAAGTCACAATTAAATTTATAAAGCGGAGTCACGATCAATAATCGAGATTAAATGCTCTTTATGAAAAGATATAAATGACGGTAATAAATGCGAAGAAGTAAAGATGCAATCAATGCGATGTAATAAATGAATATTTAAACAAAAGGAACCATGCTCAGGCCGTATAGACTTGATCAAATTTCCTTCCTCGTACTCTTTATGATACTCAATTAATGGAACAATAAATGAGATCTTTCGATTATCAGCAGTAGTAATAGATATTGACAGAAGATAAAGAATCGGATGTTAGTTAATAGTTGGAATACAAGTGTATGTTCAGTGAAGCATTAGATCCGATGCTTGTGACTTAAATTACAATATATAGATAACTATGTGTCCGTTCATGAGCAGTTGCTACTCCTTAGTCGAGCGGTTACGTTGCTTATGGATAAGATTTCTATTTTGAATTGGTTTGATTGATGAGCTGTGACTATTCTGGCCGTGGCGACTGTTCATCTGTCCGTTGTAACTGTCCATCTTTGATTCTATCCATTGCCTTTATGCCCATTCACAGCCACGTGTTGTCTACACGTCGTCCTATGTGGATGCTTAGTCACCAACTTTAGTGACGACGGATTTAACCCAATACAATCATGTTTGTACAGCTAGCTGAAAGTAGAAGCCCTCAAGTCATAAAATAAATAAATAAATAAGCAAATAATTGAAGCAATGTCTCAACACATGTTAATTAGCTGGTTAGCTAACATTTGATAAATAAACGAACGTCCCAACACAACATATGCTGATTACCTAATATTTAATAATCCAGATCTAAGCATGCTAAGGAACATTTAATTTTATAATATATTTCTAATCCTGCTTTGTATTACATATATATACTGCGCATTTCGGAATTAGATTAAAAATTTGAATACCTCTGATTTGTCACATAGAACGCTGCCCATTTTTGAATCTTTGAATTAGAAAAAATCTGAAGGATGTGATCATTCATCACATGGGACGGCTTGGTGATCGTGATTATATTTGTGAATATGAGCATCTGTTCTTAGAAACTTACTTTAGAAAAGGGGAAATCGAGAAGAGGAGTAGGAAAAGGTCTGGTCAAATTAATACTTCTAATAGGAATTGTTTTATTTTGAGATAACAGAGTGACAGGCGATCATGTCTCGATACGGCTATGCCTTTTTAATTAAGCTTTGGATAGTGCTGACAAAGCAAGCCCTTTAATTGTATAACTCATCCAACTCATAATCAGATAATTCATGCTATAGTATTACATTTTAAATGTACAAACTTAGGCGTATTCTCTCAATCAATATACTATTTTGAGAAGTTAGGGGCAGCTCAAAAGAATAGGTGGATTGAAGTCAAAATTTCAAAGATATCCTAAATTTACTTAATAAGCTTTCTGCATTTAGTTGATGGGCTCTGTTGATTCTTTTCAGCGGCAGCCAATTTTCCTTCACTTATGTTAGGTTCCTCACAACAAGAAAAATGGTCCTTTGCAGCTATTATTTTACAGCGGATAGGCGATCACTGTAAAATTTGAATTCTTGCGGCATGTAATTTATCATCCCGTAACTCACAAAAAAGATTTTTGACAGTTTAGAAAAATACGAGCGAAAATAGTGGCTGTTTGTTTAAATTTAGCGGTGGTTTGGACTCCCAAGTCGACTACAAATCAACCGTATTTTCCATTTATAAGTAAAAAATGGGTAGAAAGTTAAAATAGAATAGCACAAATTCTGATACTTTAGAAAAAATTTAATTGAACTTTTTCGTCATTTATGAGATATATATTGAGTAAAAATCTCACACCACTTTAGAGTGCGATGCGTGGCTGTTGAACCCCAAAAATTACCCTTTCTTTTATGAAAAGATAGGTTTCGGGTATAACGTTCAACAATATGGGATTCCAAAGGGCTTTCTTTGGAGTCGCCACCTAATTTAGGAGAATTAGGAACCAATTAATTAAATAGTGCGTGCAAGCACTCCGTTTTAAGGAAAATGGTCTTTTCAGAGATTCTAAGTAAGAGGTTCAATTATTTTCGAAATAAGGTTTCAATTTGAAAGCACTTTCGAAAATCCACAAAATGTGGTTAATCCTTCGGTTTTCACAAAATAACTTAAATAAAGGAAACTTTCAAAAATTAATCTAAAAGTCGTAAAATTAATGCCGAAATTCCAAAGTTATATTAAATTGCTTTAAAGGAATAGGGATTTAAATGAACTTAGACTTGAAAAAGAGTTACAATTTTGCTAACATAGAAAATCTAATTAATTGAAAGAAGTTGCAATTTATTGAATTTAAAACCAAGTTATTTGCTTAATCATTTTCTGCTTGCACGCGCTATTTAACTAAAAGGGTTCACAATTCATAAATAAAATGGCAATTCTAAAAAATAAAATATTCACAAAATAACTCAATAACTGACTAATCATTCATTCATAAACAATCAAACAAATTATTCAATAACAATTAATTATCTACGGGGAATTCCTAAAGACATGCAATTTCTAAGGATGGGAAAAGAAGGGGTTTAGAAGAAGAACCCAAAAATTGGCAAACTCGCGGGAGCCTTGAATTTATTTAATTTTATACATTTATGCCCATGAGCCTAAAACATCACATGGCTCAACAAAGCATTTTTAAGATTTTCCTAGATCTTCACTTTTTTGAAAGCTCGAGCCCCGACTTGAACCCAAACGGCTCCAATGCAATGCAAGCAATCCCCAATTGAGTTTTAACCAACTCGTACCCAAGTGTTCATGCCAAAATACACCTCGCAAAACAAACAAATAAGATTGAATTAGCACGATAGTAAAGTGTAATAACTAATGAAAATAAAATAACAATACTAAAGTAATAAAGTAATAATAATAAATAAAAATATATAATAATAATAATAATAATAATAATAATAATAATAATAATAATAATAATAATAATAGTAAGGGGTTTGTTTTTTGCAAAATTTAGGCTCAGGTTTGCATGGCGCGTCGAATAGAGGCTCGGGATTTGGTACGGTTACAAACACGGAGCCCGGGCCGTGTTGCCGTGCCAAAGCACCAAACCCACTACTCTATTCAACTTGCTTAGCGTTAAAATGCATTCATCATCGCCTTTTGCTTTAGGGACACGGGAACGGGACGGTTCAAGTGTACTATCGTGTTCAAAATCAGTCAATTTATTGTCCGTCAATTCCTTGTGTAGGCCTCAAATACGTGCATGTGTATTTTCATCGGCCCTGTAACATCGTGTTCATATCAATCCATATGCCTCAAAAACTAGTAATTTTCATAGTCCATTTTTGTCACAATGACTGTCCAGATTAGGGTCCATAATGTCAAGGATCTGCAACACTTCTCAAGAAAACAATCAGTAATAAATGAAAGCAAAAACATAAAGAGCTGCAGGACCCAAACCATGATGGATCGAACTAAGGCAACAAAGACAAAATCAAAGCCAACAATGTGCAGATATACATCAACAGCAACCAGAACAGTCTGTAGATAATCGTAACAGCTTATATCGTGACCACAAAATCAAGAACGAACACCGACCAAAATTCCGGCCATATTGCAATCAAGGGAAATCAGTGGAGCAATTCCCAGGTAAACAACAGATCAGGGAAAGACCAAAACGCAGATTTGGGACCATATTAGGCCAAATTACAACAGTCTAGTAACAAGGAACCACGAGTCAACATCGGCGAACAAGTTGGGAGGAGCAATACCAGACCTGCCAAGGCGGCGTCGCTGCAACCCACCAACTCCTTTTCAGTTTTTAGCCGTGAATCAACAGCAGCGGAGGGAGACCATGACGGAATAAATGAAATTCCGGTCAAAAACTGGTACCAACGCCATTTCCACCATTATTTCCGGTGAGGCAGTGCCAAGAAAACATTAACCAATAACGATCCCTGCAACAAGAAACAACGGCGACCACAAACAAAATCGTAACAAACGAATAATACAGCGATAGTAACGGAAAATCGAAGGAGCAACCACCGCCTCCGACGAAACGTCGATGGTGTCGCTACAAACTCCGTTTCCGCCTTCCCTTTAAACTCCTCATTGATTTCGCCATACCCCAACCCCCTGATCTCCCTCCGTTTCAGATCTGGGATTTGCTATTCCCACGGATTTCTTGATGTGTATGACGAGGGTAACGTTTTTGGGAAAGAGACGGGGGTGAGGCATGGGAGGGAGATAACTTGTGAGGAGGGTGTAAGGGAGATCAAGTGAGGAGTTTAAAGGGAAGGCGGAAACGGAGTTTGTAGCGACACCATCGACGTTTCGTCGGAGGCGGTGGTTGCTCCTTTGATTTTCCGTTACTATCGCTGTATTATTCGTTTGTTACGATTTTGTTTGTGGTCGCCGTTGTTTCTTGTTGCAGGGATCGTTATTGGTTAATGTTTTCTTGGCACTGCCTCACCGGAAATAATGGTGGAAATGGCGTTGGTACCAGTTTTTGACCGGAATTTCATTTATTCCGTCATGGTCTCCCTCCGCTGCTGTTGATTCACGGCTAAAAACTGAAAAGGAGTTGGTGGGTTGCAGCGACGCCGCCTTGGCAGGTCTGGTGTTGCTCCTCCCAACTTGTTCGCCGATGTTGACTCGTGGTTCCTTGTTACTAGACTGTTGTAATTTGGCCTAATATGGTCCCAAATCTGCGTTTTGGTCTTTCCCTGATCTGTTGTTTACCTGGGAATTGCTCCACTGATTTCCCTTGATTGCAATATGGCCGGAATTTTGGTCGGTGTTCGTTCTTGATTTTGTGGTCACGATATAAGCTGTTACGATTATCTACAGACTGTTCTGGTTGCTGTTGATGTATATCTGCACATTGTTGGCTTTGATTTTGTCTTTGTTGCCTTAGTTCGATCCATCATGGTTTGGGTCCTGCAGCTCTTTATGTTTTTGCTTTCATTTATTACTGATTGTTTTCTTGAGAAGTGTTGCAGATCCTTGACATTATGGACCCTAATCTGGACAGTCATTGTGACAAAAATGGACTATGAAAATTACTAGTTTTTTAGGCATATGGATTGATATGAACACGATGCTACAGGGCCGATGAAAATACACATGCACGTATTTGAGGCCTACACAAGGAATTGACGGACAATAAATTGACTGATTTTGAACACGATAGTACACTTGAACCGTCCCGTTCCCGTGTCCCTAAAGCAAAAGGCGATGATGAATGCATTTTAACGCTAAGCAAGTTGAATAGAGTAGTGGGTTTGGTGCTTTGGCACGGCAACACGGCCCGGGCTCCGTGTTTGCAACCGTACCAAATCCCGAGCCTCTATTCGACGCGCCATGCAAACCTGAGCCTAAATTTTGCAAAAAACAAACCCCTTACTATTATTATTATTATTATTATTATTATTATTATTATTATTATTATTATTATTATTATTATTATTATTATTATTATTATATATTTTTATTTATTATTATTACTTTATTACTTTAGTATTGTTATTTTATTTTCATTAGTTATTACACTTTACTATCGTGCTAATTCAATCTTATTTGTTTGTTTTGCGAGGTGTATTTTGGCATGAACACTTGGGTACGAGTTGGTTAAAACTCAATTGGGGATTGCTTGCATTGCATTGGAGCCGTTTGGGTTCAAGTCGGGGCTCGAGCTTTCAAAAAAGCGAAGATCTAGGAAAATCTTAAAAATGCTTTGTTGAGCCATGTGATGTTTTAGGCTCATGGGCATAAATGTATAAAATTAAATAAATTCAAGGCTCCCGCGAGTTTGCCAATTTTCGGGTTCTTCTTCTAAACCCCCTCTTTTCCCATCCTTAGAAATTGCATGTCTTTAGGAATTCCCCGTAGATAATTAATTGTTATTGAATAATTTGTTTGATTGTTTATGAATGAATGATTAGTCAGTTATTGAGTTATTTTGTGAATATTTTATTTTTTAGAATTGCCATTTTATTTATGAATTGTCAACCCTTTTAGTTAAATAGCGCGTGCAAGCCGAAAATGATTAAGCAAATAACTTGGTTTTAAATTCAATAAATTGCAACTTCTTTCAATTAATTAGATTTTCTATGTTAGCAAAATTGTAACTCTTTTTCAATTCTAAGTTCATTTAAATCCCTATTCCTTTAAAGCAATTTAATGTAACTTTGGAATTTCGGCATTAATTTTAAGACTTTTAGATTAATTTTTGAAAGTTTCCTTTATTTAAGTTATTTTGTGAAAACCGAAGGATTAACCACATTTTGTGGATTTTCGAAAGTGCTTTCAAATTGAAACCTTTTTTCGAAAATAATTGAACCTCTTACTTAGAATCTCTGAAAAGACCATTTTCCTTAAAACGGAGTGCTTGCACGCACTATTTAATTAATTGGTTCCTAATTCTCCTAAATTAGGTGGCGACTCCAAAGAAAGCCCTTTGGAATCCCATATTGTTGAACGTTATACCCGAAACCTATCTTTTCATAAAAGAAAGGGTAATTTTTGGGGTTCAACAGCGTGGCGACTCCGCTGGGGATACCTTAAGGTTCTAACCGCAAGGTTTTCACAAGATAACTCTTTATTTGTTTATTATTTGCAAAAATAGCATGTTTAGTTAATTTAATTGTTTGTAATTGTTTGTCACTGAAAGCATGTCACTACACTTTATTTGTGCACATATAAAACTGGCATTCCGTTCATATTTCTCCCACTCCTGGGAGCTTCTTCATGGTTACTTATACCCGCGAGGTGTATGCATATACACCCGCAACTCACAAAAAACCCTTTAAGAAAGAGTGCGCGTACCTGCGGGGTGAGCGGATAGTTTTACTACCGCGTGACCGCTTGCCACTCAAAATAGCCTTGTATTTAGTAAACCCACTCTAGAGTTTCTTTTAGGAACATGCATGCATAAACCTTAGATTGGACCCGGTCCTTGGTACCGTCTCCATAGTTAGGAAAACCGCCCTTTTTCGTTGACGGGTTTAAACCCAACAACGGTGCATATTATGTGTTTATGTGATAACGAAACTTCCAGTCCAAGCCAAGTTTTGGAATTTATTAAATTTAGAATACTTTTATTAATTTTGTAGACTAGAAGACGCTTGAATTCAAGAGGTATTTCAAATAGTCATCAAGTTGGAATTGTGAAGATACTCGGAAGAAGATAACAAGTTGGGGCAAAAGACGTCGAAAGGAAGATAAGACGTTCGACCCATTTGATCGATGTTTGATTCAAACAAGTCTTTGGATGTAAACCATATTTGGGACCGGAGATCAGAAATTACACCAATTGTGCAAGCAAGCAAGGATTGATCGAAACAGGCCCACACTTCATCCATTGCCTCCTCGAGCTTGATCCAGCGCAGTTATAGCAGTTAGTTATATTGTACTCAAAACAATGTATTTAAGTTATGTCCGGCCTTTTCTATTTTTTATGTAAAAGTGATGTACTCAAAATCAAGTTATAATGAAAGAAAATTATTATTACTGTATTTGTCACTTACTCTAAATTCGATTATTGCAAAACCGGCTTGGACTACTTTTCATTATCATCTATTTGGCGTCTTAGGCCCACCTCTGGCACAAAGAGGCCCCGTACAGGGTAGGATGCGCTTGCATTTTTATTTACGCTCAACTACTTGTGTTTGCCACATGTCAACTTGTTTAAAATGCAAAGCGCTACGTGATGCGCGCTACGTGATTTGTGTGCAATTTTGCCGATGACATGCAAACTAACGTGGTTACTTTTGAACTTTTTCTTTTGTTTTGTTTATCCCCCAAACAGAGGTTTGATTTGTGTTGATTTAAGCTGGCTGATCACTCTTATTACACAAGGGCAAAAGACCAATCTGCATACTGGTACACATTTCCACAACTGACAATGACTGGAATAGATGATGAACCTCGCAATACCGAGAAAAATCTTGCAACTCCTGAGTCTTCAAAAAGAAATGTCATTATTGCACAAGACGAAATGATTCTTGAAATGGCTAAGGAACTACAGATGTTAAAAGATGAACTGGCTGCGGTAAAAGGGCAAACTCCTAAAAACACGCCGCTGCGTGGGCCCGATGCATCTCCCTCTCTGGGACAAATGGGGCAATCTCTGAACTCAATTGATGGGGTCGCCAATATGAGCGCACCTTTGAACACTCACAATTCTCTAAAAGCACCAGTACACCAAAGCAACTTGTCACTTGCCCAAGCTCCGCCTCCAAATAACGCTCAATCTAGCCAAACAATTAACCGACCACCCATCTACCCATCACATCAACAATACCCATCATACACCCCGCACCCTGCCAATACTTATTATCATGCACACACTCCATATCCATACCAAACCTCCACTTACCAAAATGAACCCATCCCGCAAGCTTATACTGAAAATCCATCCGCACCATTAGTCCAAGTGGCGGTATCTGGTGGGCAAGATGTTCCTATTGTGCAAATTGATGATTACACCAATCCTCCTTATGTGAAGTTTCAAAATGGTGTTAGAAGAGCTGAAAAAGCAGTCGATGGGGGTGAAGATTTGGAGAAAAAAGTACAAGGTTGGGTGATGAGTGCTCTTAGCAAAGCATCGAAAGGCAAGGACAAGGAAAGTCTGGAATATGAAGACTTGTGTGTTCATCCTGGGATTGAATATCCAGAAGGGTACAAAGTACCAAAGTTTGTTAAGTTTGATGGCAAAGGCAACCCCCGAGCCCATTTGAGAAGGTACTGTGAAACCTTGGGAGTGGGAAAGAACGAAGAGCTCCGTATGAAATTATTCATTCATAGTCTTGAAGGCGAAGCTTTAGACTGGTACTCCGAGCAGGATCCCTCAAAATGGATTAACTGGAGGAGTATGGCTCACGACTTCATGGAGCGTTTTGGTTTCCATGCTGAAATACCATTAGATCGGTTGGCTATTGCAAGGTTTAGGAAGAAGTCGACCGAGACCTTTAGGGAATACGCGGTACGTTGGAGGAGTGAGGCGGCCAAAGTTAAGCCTCCCATGAGTGAGGAAGAGTTTGTGGGACATTTCATCGAGACATTGGATGAATTCTACTATGATCGAATGGCATCCATGACTAACTCTACTTTTGCCAATCTAGTGAAAATGGGGGAGATGTATGAAGCTGGTTTGAAATCTGGTAGGATCACAAATTTGGCCGCTTTGCAAGCTACAAATAAGGCAATCCAGTCTGGGTCGGGTAATGGTTTTAACAAGAAGAAGAAAGAAGAAGTGGGAGTTGTTGTGGGAGACATCGAGCGTCGACCGGCTGGAAAGTTGAATTTTGACAATTCGTCTGCTTTTCCTACCTACCAAAGCCCATATTACCCAAATTACCCCACTCACTACCAGATGCCACCTATTCCTTATCCGGTTTATAATGCACAAGCAAATTACTACCAACCTAGAGCACATGCACCTAATCAATACCCTCGTCAGCCAAATTTTCAAGCACCCCAGAATTACCAGCCTCGTCCTCCTGTTCGTCCCAATGTGCAAGGGTTTAATCAGAATTACGAAAAGAGAGCAACCAAAACCTATACTCCCATAGCCGAGTCATATGGCCATCTTTTTGAGAGATTAAGAAATGCGGGAGTTGTGCAGCCTATCCCTGATAACACCCCAAACCCACCTCCAAAATGGTATGATGCAAATAAGCACTGTGCTTATCACTCAGGGGCAGCCGGCCATGATATTGAGAGATGTTATACTTTCAAGGACAAGGTCGAGGGCTTAATCAAAGCAGGCACCATTCAACTCACCGGCACTCAGCCAAATGTGCATGATCATCCTCTTCCCAATCATGGTAACAATGCAGTTAATATGATTTCTCTTGAGGAATATCCAAATCTGAAGGGCACCATAGTCTCTATTTATAATGTAAAGGTTGATAATATTGCTTCTAAGGTACCTAAGCAAGCACTAACTCTATTGCCAAAGAATGAGGGAACTTTTGGCCTAGGTGGCAACCCCGCTGAAGGAAAGATGTAAAAGGTTGAGTCTGAGAAGAAGCCGACTAGTGTCATGCTACAGCCTTTTTTACCATTGAACCAGTCATTTGTCCGAGCACCAGAAATGGCCATGCAGAATTTGATTGAAGGTGTTGGTAGCCTATTCTTGAATGGTGGATTGAAATGCAGTGCAATTATTGAAGATTTTGAGAAAGAGCCACATGTGCTGAATGCTGAACCAAGTGATATGATGGCTAATTGGACTTGTGGTCCAAAAGAGACTTGATAAATGAACTCGTTATTTTTGTTTTGGCATCACAGTCAGCTTGAGGCCCTGAACTGTGTTTTGCACTTTGTTTATGTTTATGTCTATGTCTTTCAAATAACTATTTTAAATCCTGCATGTTTACTTTTATGTTGTATGCCTCTCTAAATTAGGTTTTGAATAAACAAGTGCACTGCATTCCTACCTTATTATTTTGCTATACTCTACCTATTTATGTGCTTTATTATTTGCTTCTGATTAATATACTTACTACTGTTTCAAATTAAAAACAAAGCCTGCTTGAACTTGGCTTGTGACCTATAACGAAACAACTGAACAATTTAAGGATAATGCATTGGAAAGTTACTCTTGCACTTTTTGGATATTACATTACCGTTAGAACTTCAAACTGGGGCAGCTTTATTTGCCGGCAATTGGAGCCGAAGCGTTTTATTTATACAAATGGAAGACCTCTTATTTGAGAAACCATTCAAGAAGATAAGTTGGAAGATGTTGAATGCGCAAAAAGAAGATTTGAATAGTTTACTTCAAACCGGGGCAATTGGTGTTGAAGAAGCTCTTTCCTAATTAAGAAGAAGCAACAGGAAAATTTGCATCAAGTTAGCAATGTCATTATGTGGAAGAACACTAATACTGGCAGTTATCCGTGATCAAGTTTGGCCTAAGATAATCAGCGCAGATTTTGTCAAGAGATACCATGTCTGAAGCAACCGCAAGTTAGCATTGGTTTGGATGTAATCTTTGATGTAATGCGAACTACGCGTAACCTGATTCCCAGGGCTGGGATACGTAGGCAACTCATATAGAGTTCGGTTACACTAGCACATGAATCCCCTATTTCCTCTTTTATGTAATATTTGAACTACTTCTGACCTGATTCCTGGAATGGCAACAGGATAAGTAGGCAATCCTTATCGGATTCGGTCAAAATATTGTAACACTTTAGGTTTGTTTACCTTTTATGATGTAATGCCGAACTATGCATCTGGGCAGATGTGTAGGTTTTCCAATTCGGATGCGGCTTCGTACTTAGATTGCCATATTTTCCCCAAAATCTTTATGTAAGCAGAACTACGCACGGTCTGATTCCCGTGGAGGGATACGTAGGCGCTCTTAACGGGCTCTACTCTATAATATTAAAATTTTCAGTCTCCCCTAAGGCAAGAAACTGGGGCAATTTTGCAAAGATAATTTGAAGATTTGAAAGATATCAACTGGGGCAAATTTTGCAAAATGAGTTGAAGATTTGGAAGTTCATAACTGGGGCAGATCTTGGCAAGAATTGATTTGCTTATCAAAGGATGAAGCGGCAAACGTTCTAAAATATTCAAGATTAGCAAAAGCTACAAATACAAAGGACGTTCAGTTTGTTTCGAGATATGTCATGAGTTTGAGTTAAAGCAGAAATTTTTAAATGCATCATAAATTTCGGTTGCATATCAATGATTATTTGTTTAATATTTTATCAAATTACTTTACTTTGCCTCTATCTTGAAATATTATACAATATTGAGTTCATAAGTCAAATCTCTGAGTACAATTTGCAAGCCCAAGTCCAAAGAAGAACGAGGAAGCAGCGACATCAAGTTCAAGATGAATCAGCACAAATCAAACGCCCTTCCCAAAACTAACAAATTTTTCTTTGAGAGCAGGAACGAGAAAGCTTGCAATGAAAGGATCATTCGCATTATGGATGAACAATTTATTGAACGCACATCCAAAGTTGCCTTGCAGATTTCGTCGCATTGCCTTTTTCATGACTTAAAGCATTATGCTCTGTCATGAGTTATTGCCGAACAGGCGGCATTTCTACCCCTATGACTTTCGTTCCTAATAGGCGACAAAGCCGAGGCTGGTTTTGTGTTTTCAAAACTAAGCCAAATAGGGCATCGCCTTGTTTTAGTTGATAATCCGCACAAGGCCATCCTTGCTGGATTATCCCGCCAATTGATTTATCAATGGCTATCGTACTAACTACATTTCCGCACTACTTTGATTCGCACTTGCTTCAAATTATGTCGCCGCACTTGCTTTAAAATTGATGACTTGACTTACATTTTTCAGGTTGACCACCAGGCGGGGCTTCTCTCTTGATTGGACTTTCACGCCTGTTGATTCGCTGAATCGCTTTTGCGTCACTTTACATTTCACGCTAAATTGCCTTGCACTTGCTTTCAATTATGCCTTTGCACTTGCTGTATATTATAACTTGCTTTCACTTTTCAGGTTAACAGGTCAGCCCGGAGACCCTCCTTGCTTTGTGCCGGACCGGTTCGCCAGCTGATTTGTTCGACAATCAACCCCAAGACCCTCCTTGCTGCGTGCCCGACCGGCTTGCCAGTTGATTTGTCGAGATATTCGAAATTGCCTTACACTTACTTTCAATTATTACTTTGCACTTGCTTTATATTATGAACCGCTTTACTTTAGCTTAACAGGTTAACAGGTCAGTCCCGAGACCCTCCTTGCTTCGTGCCGGACCGGTTCGCCAGCTGATTTGTAGACAATCAATTCCAAGACCCTCCTTGCTGCGTGCCCGACCGGCTTGCCAGTTGATTTGTCAAGATATTCAAATTGCCTTGCACTTGCTTTCAATTATGACTTTGCACTTGCTTTATATTATGACTTGCTTTACTTTTAGTTTAACAGATTAACATGTCAGCCCTGAGACCCTCCTTGCTTTGTGCCGGACCGGATCACCAGCTGATTTGTAGACAATCAATTCCTAGACCCTCCTTGCTGCGTGCCCGACCGGCTTGCCAGTTGATTTGTCAAGATTGTTGAAAATGCTTTGCATTATGCCTTCGCACTTGCTTTATTGCTTCGCCAGTTGATTGGAAGACAACTTATCAATGATATCGCAACCCGCATTTGCAAATCTGTATCATCAATATTTGATCATTCTTTACTTTTGATTATCAGTTGCTCGCTTACCGTTTGTTAAGTTTATTACAGGATTTTTAGCATCGCAGCAGCATTTGGAGCGTAACGTGGAGCTTTTTCTTAGCAGTGAACTGGGGCAATTGTTGATATGAGCTAGACTCGTCAACGAGGATCTGAAGAATCGCACTCGAACAAGCAAGTCCTTTCCTAATCTCTCATTTCAGATTAGGCGTCAGTTTGAATCCTTTCCTATTCGTGCGTCATTTTCTGTCAATCGTGCGAATTTTCGTGTCTAAGTGTTGTTGAACTACATATGGCCTGATTCTCTTTCAGCCCGAGATATGTAGGCAACTCAGAAGCCGGAGTTCGGCCATGTCTATAAGCCTCGCATTTCGGTCCTCGGAATCGAAGTCTCAGCTTTACCGTGACAAAATTGGTTTTCACGTCAACTTTCTTTACCCTGAAAACTCTTTCATCCTTTTCGGGTAAAGAGGGGCAGCTGTTGACACCCAATTTTGTCCCGAAAATTTTAATTAATACTAATTATTCAAATAAAAAATCAAATTTTTTAGTTTTAAGGTGAATTAATGAAATCTGGGAAGAAAAGGCTAAAAAATTGAAAATAAAAGAGATAAAACAATTGATTTTGATCAAAAGAGGCTAAAAGCATAATTCGTAGCCTAAATCTGTCCTATCCACGCAAAACATATATACATAACATTACACGCGCACACTCCTCTTCCCTAATCAGTTAACCCGATTCTCTTCGAAATCCCTAGAACCCGACCCAATTCCCTTTCAAGTTCCTCCCAAATCCAATGAATCAGTCCAATTTCCAGCTGTAAGATCGTACCATAAGCGAACCAAAAGGCTCCAGCATCGTCCTTTTTCTCCCCAGTACGATTTTGTTCAAATCCAGCATCCATGTGGCAAAAGCTTAAATTGAACGATCAAGATTCGTTCAAATCCCAGGTAATACCACTTCCCACATCATTTTGCACCCTTTTTCAAGCCCTAGAATTTACCTATAAATACCCCTTTCGATTCACAGAATTGAGGGTCGGATTTTGGTTGAAGGAATCAAGGGACTTCGGAAACGAGGACCCTCTTAGTGCTTTTTTTTCTATAAGCGATTTAATTTTTCCTTCCTAATCTCCGACTTTTAAATTTTGTGAATCGTCGAGTTGTTGCCGCTGGTTCAAGTGCGGATTTCGACGGATCCCTCACCCCTGTCCGCTGCTCGCAAAGAGGTAATAAACCTCACCTTAACTTCTTTTCTGCTTAAAATGTTGGCGTGGTTGCAAGAATATTTGTGTTTGGTGTGAATAATAATGAAAATGAACTTTAAGTTCTAGAACTTATGTTTGGTAAAATTCTAGTTGTTAAGCATGGTTTGATTTTTATTTGAAGTTTGTTACTGATTTATTTAGTTGATAGTGTTAAAAACTGAATCTTCATTGTTTGAATCTTAAGCGTTTAAAATGTTTTCTTGTCCTAAAGTTGAGATCTCTTTACTTCTTAGTATTATGAAAGGTTGATACCAGTTTAGTATGTGTTTTTCAAATATTAAAAATGGTTTCTTGGCTTAAAATTGACAACTTTTCTGGATTTGAGTTGTTGCCACTGTTATTTCCTATGATAAAGTTATAACCTTTTGTCCATGATTAAATATTCATTTTTGTATATATCAAGTTTTATCTGGTTAGTACCAAGTTTAATAAAAGATGTTTCTTCTTCATTATAACTTGATATCTGGGTAATTTTGCTTGGGTTTTGGAAGAGTATTCAAGTGCTGTTATGATGTGTTTTGATTTCATTTGGTTCATGTTGTAAAAGGAGTGGTTCAGGAGGGTGAGGGGCTGTTTTAGCCCTGTTTGCTTCTAGTTTGTTTCCTATCTGTTCCTAGGAGTTCTAAAAGAGGTCTGTGGTTCCTGGATGTTTGTAGGAGTGTCAGAGTTGTTTTGCAGTTTGTTTAGGTGGCATGAGGGCTCATGTTTTGCTTGTAAGCTGAGTAGTAAGTATATGTATGTGTAGGTGGTTCAGGTTAGGTAGTAGTTATGGGTGCTGAGAGTATGTGCTGCAGTTTAATGAGGGTGTTCAGTAAAGGAGTTTAGGTGTGAAGTGTTTGTGAGAGTCAGGGAGTTGAGAGAAGGGGTCTTGGATCTTTGTAGATTGGATCAGGAGTTTAGGGGTGGTTGATCTAGCTGTGTAGGAGAGGAGCAGGGGTCTGGTTCTGTTTCAGGTTGATGTGTAGGTGTTATAAGCAGTGTAAGAGGGTGTGCAGGTGGGTTATGTTAAGCTGAAGGAAGCTATGTAATGTGTAAGGGTGGTGATAGAGTGTAGTGAGGTAGTAGGTTGCCTTTCTAGGCTGGTTTTGGGCTTTGTTCTTGTTTGAGGAAGCTGGGAGCATAGGAGTAGGTGGTTGGTAAGTGTCCTGGAGTTGTGTCAAGTGTCCTGGAGTTAAGAGTGTAGAGGTCTATTGTTCTTGGTTATGAGTAGAAGAAGTGCAGGAGTTTGAGTGAGTTGAGCTTGCAATTTTTAATTTCTGGAAATAAGAGAGGAAGTATGATTCTGAAATTTGAGTAACAAAGTTCAGGGGTCTTGTCTTCTTTTTCATGTAACTCTGAAATAATCAAAGTGAGGTGTCTACAACCTGTTTGCGAGTGTGTTCTAATTTGTGTGCATCAAGTTATGAGTTTGCAATCATGGTCTTCAACCCTTTTCTCTTGCTGTCTAGTTAGTGTGCATTAAGAATAGTGTTTTCCAGGTAGGTTCTTTCTTTTCCCTGCTTAGTTTGTTTAGCTTCAATGCAGCCTGTCCAATTTCATTTTTTCCAGATTGTGATAATCTTCCTTCTAGTGTCCTCCTGTCCAGTACATGCTGTTCCTCAAGTTAACTGTCATATTGAGAACTCTTTAGCATTTTAGTATTCTGTCCATGCTCTCTGTCTGGTTGAATAGGTGCATCTTTGAGCGGATAAGTGAAAGGTCTTTATCTGTTGACGTAATTCAGCTACAAGCTAATTTGGTTTAAGAGTTGCAACATCAAGTTAAAGTTTAATATCCTGCTTTTGCCTGGGAATTTGCAAAGTTGAATGTCCATCTTCTCTTAAAGGGCTTATGTTTTCCATCTTGAAAAGTTGATCATGGGTTGAATTTTCTATATAAATGTGCTCGCTATTATTAGGTGCTAATTGGCTTTAGGCTAAGATAATTCTCTACATGGTTTATGTAAATGAAATTGAATCTTTTTGCTTTCCTTCTAAGCTTTCCTATCCGAAATGTCATATTAAAGTCCCTGTTGTTTTCTACTAGCTTAGTATAAGTGTTAGAAATACTTCTTGACGACTATATTACTTCAGTTTTAATAACTTGGTCACTGTCAATGTTATATATATCTTGCCGTGTTCTTACTTATTTGAATTTGGATTACAGTTTGTTGTTTTGATTGAAATTGCTTTAAGTAATCTTTTACGTAGAATAATTTTTATCTTCCCTTTCCTTTTGCATAATAACCCTTGGGGACGAGTTGGTTAAAACTCGACGTTGGGAGTGCTAATTGCATTGGAGTCACATTGGGGTCGAATCCGAGCTCAAGATTCAAGAAGTGAAGATCATAGAAAATGCTTTGTTGAGCCGCTTAATATAACTTAGGCTCATGGGCATAATGTAAAAATAAAAGTAGCCATTCAATTCGCAATCTCCGGGTTCTACCTTCTAACCCTTCTCTTATCCCTATTTCTCTCAGAAATTGCATGTCTATAGGAATTCCCCGTAAATAATTATTGTGGATAATTTATTTGATTATGAATGAATGTTTAGTTATTTATTGATTTATTTGTGAATATTTTACTTCTTTAGAATCTCCATCTTATTTACAAATTTTGAATCTTTTAGTTAAATAATGCGTGCAAGCCAATTCGTAATAATCTTAAGATTGCTTTTTAAAATACAACTTTAATACAAGTCTTCAAGTCAATTATTTTTCTTATTAAAGTCATTTGTTTTCCCTACCTTTTTATGTATACTTGATTTTTAAATTCAATTAGTGCCGCTTCAAATTGAAAGTTAAATATTTTTTTTTTAAATCGTATTATTTAAGTTATTTTGTGAAAACCGAAGGATTAACCACATTTTGTGGATTTTCGAAAGTGCTTTCAAATTGAAACCTTCTTTCGAAAATAATTGAACCTCTTACTTAGAATCTCTGAAAAGACCATTTTCCTTAAAACGGAGTGCTTGCACGCACTATTTAATTAATTGGTTCCTAATTCTCCTAAATTAGGTGGCGACTCCAAAGAAAGCCCTTTGGAATCCCATATTGTTGAACGTTATACCCGAAACCTATCTTTTCATAAAAGAAAGGGTAATTTTTGGGGTTCAACAGTGGCGTTAGGATCTAGTAGCTATTAATAATATCTGGTCCAAAGATATGGATGATTATATATGATGAGAAGATCTGAGGATAGTGATTCCGACAACCGAAGATTTCCAGCCTAATTACTCCGACTACGACGGTCGGGTCAGATACAACAGATAGACTTGGATGAGCACATAATAATAAAATAAGGTGGGATATTAAGAGCAAGATAATGGCTCCAACTATTACAATTAGAGGAATAATAGCAGATTCTCATTGCCATTAACTCCTGCAAACACTATATAAACCCCGTTTCCTTCACACTCGAGGGAGATAGAATATTGTGAACACTACCACCTCTTATATTACTATAAGGGAAATAAGAATTATCTTTAATTCTCTCACTCTCTCTCTCACTATTGTTTTTCACTTTAATTCTCACTGGTAGGATCGTTAGCTTGGCTGCACTATAAGCCACTAACAACGCCCTACAGACTTGTAACACCACTGCATCATAAAAGAAAAAGGACGATATCTCCTTCGTGGCTGCATCACTCGATTATTCCCCTACCCACAACCACTACTACCAAACACCTCCTCCATCATACCCATATATTCCACCCACATCCACCTACCCAGTTTACAATACTCAACCCATATTCCAAAACCCACAGGCGCAAAGACCACTATATCCATAAAGCCCTAACTATCAAAACATCAATGCCTATCTACCAAGGCCTCACGCCAACAACAACCCAAGACCCAAAAGAAACTATACCCCATTGGCTGAATCCCGCACTCAGTTATTCGAGAGACTCAAAGTAGCTGGCCACATACAACCAGTGCTATTCAAAATGCCTGATAGGATGACGCCCTACTTTGACAAAACCAAAACTAGTGCCTATCATTCTGGGGGAGCTGGTCATGACACCGAAAAGTGCTATGCCTTGAGAGATAAAATACAAGACTTGATCGATCAAAAGGTGATCCACCTGAAAACTCCAAATGTGCACAACAACCCCCTGCCTAACCACGGAGACAAAAGGGTGAATTTGATCGAGTTAGATGAAGAATGCAGCTTGGAGGGAACCATTGTCAAAGCAAAGGGACACATGCCAGCGCTCGCTTCCGTTGCTCAAGCTGCTACAGCACCAGAGCCCATTATGGTTGAAATAGCTCCAAAATTCTACGTTAGCGTAGTTCCGCCGTACAGTGACAAGGCGTTACCATGGAACTACGAAATGGAGAAGAAGAACAAATCAACAGTTGAGACTGTTGCTGCACAAGGGATGACTAGAAGTGGGAGGATTTATACTCCCAAGCATCTTGTTCAAGGTAGACGAGGCATCAGCGAGGAAGAATCCGAAGAATTGTGGAAGAAAGTGCAAGCAAAAGAATACTCTGTGGTCGAACATTTGGGCAACACCCCCGCAAAAAATCTCTGTCTTAGCTTTACTCCTGAAGTCGGAGAGTCACCGAAATGCTTTGATGAAAGTGTTGGATGAAGTACATGTTCTGGTGGATACCTCAGTTGAGAATTTGGCCAGCATGGTCGGACAAGTCATGGAGTCACCCCGAATCGCTTTTCATGAAGTCGAGCTGGCACCTGAAGGGTTGAGCCACAACAAGGCTTTGCACGTCACCATCAAATGCAAAGACTGGTTTGTAGGGAGAGTTTCTATTGATGTAGGTTCTGGTTTGAACATATGCCCATTCATCACTCTGAAAAGAATGGAAATTGATCAAAGCAAGATAAGAGAAAGTGACATGAAGGTAAAAGCGTTTGATGGATCACAATGAAGCACCATTGGGGAAATCGACTTAACCATCATGGTCGGTCCCGTGGAGTTCAATGCTGAGTTTCATGTCATGGACAACTCCGCTTCTTACAACCTATTACTGGGAAGACCTTGGATTCACATGGCTGGAGCGGTGCCCTCTATATTGCACAAGAAAGTGAAGTTTGAGTGGGACTACAAAGAGGTGGTGGTGTTTGGTGCAGGGAACAACTCCATTTACAATGAACAAACCATACCGGCAATTGAAAGGAATGTTCCCGATGGGCAAACTTTCTATACTGTCGAGCTTGTGGGAGTAGTGCAAGGTACTCGAGGCGGACGTCGCAAAAACTACAACGAGAGTCGGAACTTCACAGACGCGGTCCAAGGAGGTTGTACTGCATACTTCGCTCCTAAACTTTTCAACACACCGCCTGGGATTGAAAACAGGAAGAGAAGCTTTTATAGCGCTTATTAGGATGGCCGAGGCAAAGGCTATGAAGGAAGAAATTTAGTCTGGGAACCAGTCATATTTTATTGGGGTGTGCCCTCACATGAATTTCGTAAGACCCTACTGGCTAAGACAGAGAAGAGACCGATGTACTCACCTAATGCTCGTCCCAATTGGAAGTGTATCTCCGAGGAAACAAAGGGGAAGCAAGTGTGGCTACCTAAAACACTCGAACCTTTGGAGGTGGTGATTGAAGAGCCATATGTACTCCCACAACCTACAAAATAGCCTAGAGACTGGGTTGTAGGCATCATGATAAAGTAAGGCTATGAATCTGGTAAAGGTTTGGGCAAGAACCTGGATGGCATGATCGAGCCAATTCAAATTGTGATGAGGCCCGACAATGAGAAAGCTGGCATATGGTACATTGTGACTTATGCGAAGAGCATGGAAAAAGCATCACTGGACTTCAAATTATACAAGAAAAGCACCAAGACTCTCCTACATATTTTTGTCTCGTCTGGATACTTGGATGTCCGAAAAGGGGAGGTATCTGCAGCGCAAGGAGATGAGCCAAAGATAGCTGATGCTGAAGAGGACCTGCTGGCAGGAGTGCAAAATCTGTTCATATCTGATATAAAATGTTGTGTGATACTAGAAGATCATGTTGAACTCCTGGGCTGACAAAAGTTGAATCTAGAGTTGTATTGAACAACTGGATCAGCAACCGGGCCCGAGCTTATCGTGGACCTTGGTAGAGCTGGGGGGATAGAGTTTCTTTCATGTTTTCTAAAATAAAACCCGACTTTGAGTCGTGGAATTTTAATTTCTTTTTTGTTTCAGATGTCTCCCTACAAACTTTGTTTTGCGAGGATTCATAAATAAAATATCGCACTATTTCCTTTAACTTTTGTTTTAATCTTTTAATTTTACAATATTTTAGTTTTAGCATTCAAATTAATAATCCCATTGAGTCCATAACCGCAACGTGTAATGAAACAATGGAGCTTGAGGAAACTGAGTTTGATTATGATGATTTTGATAAGACCACACAAGAGGAAATTGAGAGATTTGAAAATAAGCCTAAGCCGAACCTAGAAGAAACTGAGGTGATAAATCTAGGAGATGAAGAAACTGTGAAAGAGACAAGATTTGTGTGCACCTCACCGCCGAAGATAAAAAACGGTATACCGAGTTCCTTCAAGAATATGAGGATGTATTTGCTTGGTTGTATGATGGCATGACTGGCATAAGCACGGATGTGGTAGCTCATAAATTACCTATGAATCCGGACTTTTCGCCGGTGAAGCAAAAAGCCCGAACTTTCAAGTAGTCAGTTGTGTTGAAGATTGGGGAAGCGGTAACCAAACAGCTCAATGCAAGAATCTTGAAAACAGTCAAATACCCAACTTGGTTGGCTAACATTGTCCAAGTGCCGAAGAAAGATGGGAAACTCCGAGTTTGTGTGGACTACAGTCTTTCGTGGATTGTTTTGATAGCTATCATCAAGTGCTCATGAATGAGAAGGATGCCGAGAAGATAGCTTTCACTATATCTTAGGGAACTTATTGCTTCTAGGTTATGCCATTTGGTTTAAAGAATGTTGGGGCAACTTACATGAGGGCAATAAAAACTATGTTCTATGACCTGATGTACAAAGAAATTGAAGTCTACATAGATAATGTGATCATCAAGTCAAAGAAGAGCTCAGAGCACCTTGATAATTTGCGCAAGTTTTTCAATCGCCTGCGCAAATACAATTTGAAACTAGATCCAGTAAAGTGTGCTTTTGGTATTCCAGCAGGGAAGCTTCTGGGTTTCATCGTCAGTAGAAGGGGCATTGAGCCAGACCCGTCCAAGATCAAAGCCATCAAAGGATTGCCGCCACCGATCAGAGGCTAACAAAGGCCTCAGGTATGAGGTGACCTAGTTTCAACTTGGTACAGGTGGTTTTAGATTATGCAAACATAAGCAGGGGAAAAGTAAATAGGAAAGCCAAGCATAAGCAGCTATAGGAACCAGTGATTAAAAAAATCAGAGTTGTACATTTTAAGCAGCAGTAATAAACAAACAAAAGGCAGGCAGTGTTAAATGCTTGCAGAGACAGAGTCCAAAAGAAAGCAGGGTCTTCTCAATAATCTTGAAAAGGAGATCAGAGAAGAGAACTATGTATTGTGTATGTCTGTGTGGTGCTCTGTATGTTTTTATGTATGTGTAGCAGTGAAAGGAAAAACCAGTTTATATAGTTGTAGGGGCAAACGAGTAAACATGTAAGTCAGCCAATATTGTCTTCCAACTAATTTATCGCGACTCTAGAGAAAATGCTTATAGCTTACAGGAATTGACGAGGCGTTAGATCGCAATGCTAGTGTTACCAGATTGTATATCCTGGAGTAAAGGTGAGTCTGCGAAATAGTACGTGTATAAACAAATGTAGAACATACCTTCCCATTGGGCTGGATTGTCTTTCTAGGATTCTTTGTCGTATGCAGGTGTATCTGATATTCCTGATTGTGTGTCCATTGCTGTGCCAAGTGTTAGATTCGACATCGAGTTGTGTACCCTCAGTCGATGCATTGGGCTGTGTACCCTCCGCAAGAAATAAAATGACAAGATCGACATCAGGCTGTGTACCCTCAGTCGACGCCTCGGGCTGTGTACTCACTTAACTTAAAATGACGAATCGACATCGGCCTGTGTACCCTCAGTCGATGCTTCGGGCTGTGTATCCTCAACTAAATTAAAATGACAAATCATCATCAGGCTGTGTACCCTCAGTCGACGCTTCGGGCCGTGTACGCTAAGCTAATTTGAAATGACAAATCGACGTCTGGCTATGTATCCTCAATTGACGCTTCGGGTTGTCTACCCTCAGCTAATACAAAATGACAAATCGGCGTCGGGCTGTGTACCCTCAGCTAATTTAAAAGGTAAAATCGACATCGGGCTATGTACCCTGAGTCGACTCTTCAGGATGTGTACCCTCAACTAATTTAAAATTACAAATCGACATCGCGCTATGTACCCTCAGTCGACGCCTCGGGCTGTGTACCCTCAGATAATTTAAAATGACAAATCGACATCGGGCTGTGTACCCTGAGTCGACGCCTGGGCTGTGTACCCTCAGCTAATTTAAAATGACAAATCGGCATCGGGTTATGCACCCTCAGTCGGCGCCTCGGGCTGTGTACCCTCAGCTAATTTAAAATGACAAATTGACATCGGGCTGTGTACCCTCACTCGACGCTTCAGGCTGTGTACCATCAGCTAATTTAAATGTAGTAAGAAGAATTGGATAACCTTTGTCGAAACATGTTTTCCATGTGTCGCCGCGTTGCGTAATTTTGTGCCTGCATCCAAAGAAAGATTGGTGAGTTGAAACGACCTTGGTTAGTCGTTTCGGAAGTTATAACTCCGATTGGTGTGACGATAATTTTAAAATATTCATAAGATCCATTAGGACCTGTTTGTAAAATTTGAACTAAATCGAAAGAAGGTTTCAGTTTCCGTTTTCGGTAAATATTAAAAAGAGATTTTCGAGCTCAATTTTGGCGAATGAACTCCGATTCAAAATCCGAAAGCGCTGTTGGGTTCTTATGATTATTTATGACTTTTTTGAACTTTCGAATGTGAATTTGAAGGTTGTTCGCCTAGTTTCCGTTAAAATGCCGAAAGTTAAATAATTTAACTTTTTTTTCATTTAATTTGCATACTGAGTTTCGGGAATCCGATTTGAGATCCGCCTTAGAAAGTGTGTTACATATATTTTGTATAACTTACTTGAGAAATTTGGGATAATTTCGAATTTCGTAGAGTACCGTTTTAATTTTCGTCGAGAAAAGAAAAGAAAATAAAACAAAATTGGAAAAGAGTAAGGCGGTGGATGAGCTAAGGGATTAGCTCATAAGAGCTCCTTAGCTCATTAGAAGTGCAGAATCGAACATGTAGGAAAAGATGAGAAATGAAAGAGAAACAAATGCCAGAAAATGAGAAAAGAGCCAAAAAAAGATAGATTTTTCACCCTGAAACATTCAGGTAATGATCTTAATGCATTATTTGAGTTTATTATGTGTGTTTGAATATATTTTAATGGTAAAATTTGGAATATTAGACATCATTTTAATAAGTTCAATTAATAGTTTAGAGGGTTAATTGGACTCTGATAATGGAATTGAGTATATATTCGTACTAAGTGTGTTATAGACAACATAAAAATGGACAACATAAAAATGTAATTTATTTAGGGTTTGGTTATGTGACTTTGAACCCTATACATAGGTCTGACCTGCATATTGCGTATGCAAATAGGGTAACAGGTTCCTAACTGGATTGCCCTAAGACGTAAGGGGGCAATCCAGTTAGGAATGAAGCCTTTAGCCTTATGTGATATATTTTTATGCTTATTGAATACAGTGAGATCGTTTGGCAATGAATCCAAAATACAAAGCAGTTGTTGAGTAGTTGTGCTAACTTTGTAACAAGGTAAGTGTTTATATCCATTTCTTTGGAAGCACTTGGCCTCGTGGATTTTCTACCACGTGTACCTTACGTGTGTAGCTGCCAATAGGCGTACTCATTGTGCCTTAGCTTTGAATTTACATTGTATATTATATGTAATGCCCTGTTGTTTGTATTCCATTGAACATATGAGCATTGCACTCTAGTTTTGAGCATTGCATATACTTCCCGGTAATAGATGAGATTCCCGAGCCGCTGAAGGGTCATTCTTGCATATACTTCCCGGTTGGCGATGAGAGCCCCGCACCGGTGAAGGGTCATTATTACATATACTTCCCGCTAATCGATGAGAGTTCCGAGCCGGAGAAGGGTCATTATTGCATATACTTCCAGGTTGGCGATGAGAGTCTCGCACCAGTGAATGGTCATTATTGCATATGCTTCCCGGCAATCGATGAGAGTCCCGAGCTAGTGAAGGCTCATCATTGCATATACTTCCCGATAATCGATGAAAGTCCCAAGCCGGTGAAAGGTCATCATTGCATATACTTCTTGGTAATCGATGAAAGTCCCGAGCTGGTGAAAGGTCATCACTGCATATACTTCTCGGTAATCTATGAGAGTCCTGAGCCGGTGAAGGGTCATTATTGCATATATCTCATGGTAGACAATGAGAGTCCCGCGCCGGAGATAGGTATCAGGCATATGTGACTGCATTGCATCGTACCGCATTCATCTCATCTCATGTTGTGGACATATCTCAGTTTGCCTATATATTTCTGGCTCGTATCCCGGGTTGCACGTCGCAATAGTATAAATACATGGATCGGCTCGGGTTGCACGCCGCAATAGTACAAATATACGGATCGGGTTGCACACCGTAACAGTATAATTATACGGATTGGGTTGCACGCCGCGACAGTATAAATATACGGATCTGGTTGCACGCCACGACAGTATGAATATATGGATCAGGTTACATATCGCGACATTATGAATATATTGATCGGGTTGCACGCCGCAACAGGATGTATTTCTGATTGTTGATATGTTCGGGATACCTTTATGTTCTGTCTAACTTATGTCCCTGGTTGTTTATGATTCCATATGTGCTTTCAGTTATTATCTGGCTCTGCCAGTTTATAGTTCAAATAAGCTGGATTTGGTTTACCTGTTTTTCTTCTCCCTGGCTAGCTATCCTATTCTTTGAGGTGGCTAGTCTGCCTCACTTATTGAGTCCTCTTGACTCACCCTTGGTTGTTGTTTTTCTTTGTCTATCTATTTCATTTCGGCAGGTTCGCTGCAGGATTGAGTTCGCTACGTTGTGAAGGAGCGAAGACGACTTCAGCTGTCAGGGTGAGCCAGCTTTTATTCAGGATGGCCACCAATTTTATATTTATTATTTCAGTTGCATTTTGCTCCCTTCAGGAGGTATTCGTCTTCTTTCATACTCTTAGATGTCTAGTCTGGATAGCCCTAAACCTAATATGTTGGGTAGTCAGCGGTAATTTCTTTTGTACAGTTTAGAGGTATCAGTATTTCTGTATTTTTTTTCTAAGCCTTGTTCTTATTTATGAATTGAATTATATTTATTTTCCTAATTTAATTGGTATGGGTTCGCTCGACGGGTCTAAGGGAGGATGTCGGGTGCCCGCATGGCCTAGCCGGATTCTGGGTCGTGTCAGTTGGTATCAGAGCCTAGTTTAGAGTCTATCCAGACTAAAATAGTGTCTAGTAGAGTGTCGTTGATGGGTATGTATGTTGACACCTAATTTTGTCCCGGAGTTATTGAAATGGATAACTTACTATGAAAAGGTTTTAGTTAAGGCTAAAATTGAAAATAAAAGAGATAAAGCAATTGATTTTGAAGAATAATTCGTAGCCTAAATTCTGTCCTATCCATGCAAAACATATATACATAACATACACACGCATATCTCTTCCCATTTCCAGAAATCCAACCCGCGACCCTCTTCCCCAATTCCCCTAAACCCGTTTCCCTTACCCGATTTCCCCACAAATTCCAACTGTTAATTTCGTACATAAGCGAATCAAAATGCTCCAGCTTTGTCCTTGTTTGTATCAACATTATCCTCCAAGAACAAATCAAAATCGTCCGGCATTATAGCAAATTTGAGCGTCCATTTTGAATCCATGATTGAATTCAACGTATCTGATTTGTTTTCATCACTTTACATATTTTCCCTCATCGATTTGAACCTTATTTCAAGCCCTGAATTTGCCCTATAAATACCCCTTCGATTCTTAGATTTAGGGGTCGGATTTTGGTTGAAGGAATTGAGGGACTTCGGAAACGAGGACCCTCTTAGTGCTTTTTCAATAGCGATTCATTTTTCCTTCCTAATTTCCGACCTTTAAATTTTGTGAATCGTCGAGTTTGCATTGCTTGTTCGGGCGTAAGGACTTCAGATCAATCGCCTCGATTCAATGCGTCGAAGAAGGTAATAAACCTACCCTTGTTACCGCTTCAGTTTTTCATTTTTATGTGTGTAGAGAGTGTTCTTTATTTCTGTGAAATTCTTGTTGTATTTCCCTGGTACTCTGTCAATGAAATGGAAGCTGCACTTGTATATAAAAACAAGTCAAAGAAAATGAAGTATCCTGATTTATGTTATCTGAATAAGCATGTTCCCTGTTTTATGAAGTAGCTTGTTCCCTGTTTTTCTGAATAAGCATGACAAAGCTGGTGTCTTGGCACTATTTTAGAACTTGTAACTAGGTAAATGGCTTATTTTAGAGAATGATATGTGAGTAACAGGATCGCAGCCTATTTCGCAACTCATTTGTTTAAAGTTTTTCTTTAAAGATAATTGTTGGTTAAAATCAGATGTAAAATCCTAGGAAGTGGTCTCTGTTTATATTGAAACCTTAAATGAAATGTCTTTGCCAAAGTTTTCAGTTTTACTTCATAAATGCCTTTAGTGTTTTGCATGACTAAATTGTGAGATTAGATGTTTGGAGTTTGGGAGTTGTTTCACGGTGCTAGAGGGAGTGCAGGTGTTTGCTCTCTTGTTCAGGGTAGCAGGGTGTGTTTAGGTGGTCTAGATAGTTGGAGAAGCTGCCTGGTTCTATGATGGTGCAGGCAGGGCATCTGTGAAGGTTTAAAGGAGTTCTTGGCTTGGTTTCTGGTTCAGTCCAGTTGTTTTTGCAGAAAGTTCAGGGGTTAAGGAGTGTTCTTGTCTTTGGTGTTCAGGTTGTTCTTTTTGTTAGAAGTATAGTTGGTTCAGGGGTTGGTTTTTCTGGGAGTTTGAAAGGAGTTTTAGGTTGGAAAGGGTAGGTGTGTATGTTGTAGGGAGTTGATTTTGGGGAGGTTGTTTGGTGGTCTTAGGAGTAGAAATGGTTTGCCAGTAGATTAGGAAGTCCATGAGGGTTGCTCTAGCCTCCTGGATACCTATGCAATGTTAGGGGATATTTCAATCTGGTTTGCAAGGTTGGTTTGCAGATATGTGTTTGCATGTGTCTTTTTTTGGTGTCCAGGAAGGTTAAGGGTGTTAGAGGTCTGTGAGCTGTCTGTTGAGTTCAGGAGAAAGTTGCAGGGTGTGTAGGAGTTGGTTAGGGGTCTGTGAGGTATAGGTAGATGATTTCAGGTAGCTTAAGGTCTTGCTGGTGTTAGCCTGGGTTAGAGAGAGATCTGTTATGGTTTGTGGAGGGGTGCAGGTGTATGTGAATGTGTGTGTGTGTTCAAAAGATGTGTGTGCAAGTGTTCAGGATGTGTAGTTGTCAAGAGGGATTCTGGGAGGTTGCAGGAAGTTTCAGAGTTGTATAATGGTGTTTGTGAGTAGATGAGGCTGTCAGCTCATTAGTATGCTAGGCTAGTTTCCAAATGAAGGTGATTGGTTTGAAGGCAGGTTCTGGGAGCTTTCAGAACTATATAGGCAGTGAGAGAGTATATCAGTCAAGGAAATAGGTTAAGAGGTCTGCAGTGGTGTTTGTAGGTGGTGTGTGTCGTGTATGTGCAGCTCCTTGTTTCATGATTACCTTCAGTTTTCTTATATATATCAACTAGAAGTTCTGGCTTAGGTTTCTCCTTTGTTCTGTTAGAGTTTTTCCTTTACAAATTTCTATTTAAGATTATGTTTAGCTGTTTCAACTTGACATTGAATCTGTGAAGATAAGATCCCAGTCACTACCCTTTTGAAACTTGAAAGTTGTCTGGAGTCTTTAAGTTTTGATCTGTTGCTTGGTATCTGCTGTTATCTTATTTAAGAACTAACTTCCATGTCGGCAATTTGAATGCTTGCTTTAGGTTGAAAGATAGTTCATTTCTCTAAAATATTTTCTTTGTGCTATTCTGACATAAGGATTTAGTATACAATTTAAAGTACTTTCCTTGAATGATAATGAGGCACTCAGGTCTTGCTCTGTTCATATGGAAAGGTAGGAGTTTTACTCATTCGATGGCTGTTGTGGTCCTCTAAAAGATGGTCTGATTCTAAGGAGTTAAAAGGCTGAAAGTCTAGGCAAAAGTTGGCTTTTCTGTATGTTTAAAATGAAATTACGTTTTCTTTGGTTCCTGTTAGATCTGTTTTTTCACCTCCCTAGGTAAGTTTGCCCTGTGATTGTCTAAGTCTGTATGGTATAGCTCAAAATTGGTTCTGCTTTTTCTCATGCCATAAATGTTGCCTGTTATGTGAAAGTTGTCTGTAAGAAGCTCGTAGTTATGTAACGAAACAAGTTTAAGGCAATAAGAGGTGAGTTTGAATTAATCTGTATCTTTAGAGCCTATTTATTAGCGAGCCTAGTTCTTCCATGTTAAAATGGTTCACCAAAATGAAACTTGCCTACATTTATAACATGATTTGATTCGATCTGTTGTCTTTGCTCCTTTTGCACTGTGGTCATTTACTTAGTAACTTATTTTTGTTTCCTTTGTCGTTTGATCTGTCGCATACGCTAATCTTTATCTCCTTTTCTTGGCATAACACAACTTGGGAGCGAGTTTGGTTAAAACTCAAATGGGGATAGTCACTTGCATTGGAGTCACATTGGGGTCGAATCCGAGCTCAAGATTCAAGAAGTGAAGATCATAGAAAGTGCTTTGTTGAGCCGCCTATTTGAAACGACCTCGGTCAGTCGTTTCAGAAGGTCGTTTCAGAAGTTAGGACTCTGATTGGCTTGCCGATCATTTTAAAATACTCGTAATATCCATTAGAACCTGTCTGTAAAATTTGAGCTAAATCAGACCTCGTTTGGTAAGCATCGGAAGAAGGTTTCGGTTTTTATTGGCGATAAATATTAAAAAGAGATTTTCGAGCTCGGTATTGCCGAATGAGCTCCGATTTGAAATCCGAAAGTGCCGTTAGGTTTGTATGATTATTTGTGATTTTTGTAAACTTTCGAAAGTAAATTTCGAGGTCGTTCGGCTAGTTTCCGCTAAAATGCCGAAAGTTAAAAAATTTGACTTTTTTTCATTTAAATTCGCATCTTGAGTTTCGGGAGTCCAATTTGAGATCCGTCTTCGCGAGCATGTTACATATATTTTGTATAACTTGTATGCAAAAGTTGGAATTATTTCGAATATCGTAGGGTACCGTTTTAATTTTCATCGCGAAAAGAAAAAAAAATTGAAAAAAATGAAATGAGAAAAACGACAAAAAGGATTAATGAATGGCGGTGGCCTTAAGGGAGCTAATCCCCTGGCCTAATCTGGTCAAACATTAAAAAGCGAAACATTTGATACAGAAACTAAAAAGAAAATAAACAGAAATGGAAATGACGAGAAACGAAAGGGAAAAATGCCAGAAAATGAGAAAAGGGGCCGGAGAAAATTAGAATTTTCACTCTGAAATATTCAGGTAATGATCCTAATATATTATTTGAGTTTATTACGTGTGTTTTAATATATTTTAACGGTAAAACTTTGAATATTAGACATCGTATTAATAAGTTCAATTAATAGTTTAAAGGGTCAAATGGACCCCGATAATGAAATTAATTATATATTTGTACTCAGTGAGTTATGGGCAACATATAAATGTAATTTATTTAGGGTTTGGTTATGTGACCTTAAACCCTGTACATAGGCCTGGCCTGCGTATTGCGTATGCGAATAGGGTATCAGGTTCCTACCTGGATTGCCCTAAGATGTGAGGAATGAAGCCTTTAGCCTAATGTGATATATTTTTCTGCTTATTGATCACAGTGGGATCGTTTGGCAATGAATTCAAAGAATAACGCGGTTGTTGGTCGCAATGCTAACTTTTGAGAAAGGTAAGTGTTTATATCCATTTCTTTGGAGGCACCTGGCCTCGTGGATTTTCTACCACGTGTTCCTTACGTGTGTAGCTGCCGATAGGCGTACTCATTACGCCTCAGCTTTGGATTTATATTCTATATTATATATTATGTCCTGCTATTGGTATTGCATTGAGGATCTGAGCATAGTACTTTGGCTGTGAGTTGGTATCTACTTTCCGGCTGTCGATGAGAGTCCCGCACCGGTGAAGGGTTATTATTACATCACATTGCATTCATATGCATTATATGTCATTCATATGCATTACATTGCATATCATATTGGGTGCAGGAGTATTCCGCCCCAGGAGCGGGAGTATTCCGCTCCATTGTATCATATTGAGGGTAGGAGTATTCCGCCCCAGAAGCAGGAGGATTCCGCTCCATTGTATCATATTGAGGGTAGGAGGATTCCGCCCCAAGAGCAGGAGTATTCCGCTCTTATGTCAGATATTGAGTGCAGGAGTATTCCGCCTCTGGTTTACATTATATCGGGTGCAGGAGTATTCCGCCCCAGGAGAGTGCAGGAGTATTCCGCCTCTGGTTTATATTATATCGGGTGCAGGAGTATTCCGCCCTAGGAGCAGGAGTATTCCGCTCCAGTTGGTTATCAGATTGGATTCCCCTCGAATGCAGGAGTATTCCGCTTCGGGATGGGATTACGGGCACATGTGACCCTTCGCATCATTTCATTTCATCTCATTTCATTTCATCTCATCTCATACCATTGTGTAGACTTGTGGTACATAACTACTGTTCTGCTTATATGTGCATTGCTTATTTGTCTATATATTTCTGGCTCGTATTCTGGGTTGCGGGGATCGGGTTGCACGTCGCAGCAGTATAAATTTATGGACCGGGTTGCACGCCGCAACAGGATGTATTTCTGATTGTTAATATGTTCGAGATACCTCTATGTTCTGGCTATGTTACGTTCCTGGTTTTAATGAGTTTGTGATTCCATGCGTGTTTCTAGTTATTATCGGGCTCTGCCTTTTCATAATTTAAATAAAAGGAATTTTGTTTATCTGTTTCTTTTCTCCCTGGCTAGTTATCCTATACTTTGAGGTGGCTAGTCTGCCCCACTTATTGAGTCCTTTTGACTCACCCTTGTTTGTTGTTTGTTTCTTGTCTATCTATTTCGTTTCGGCAGGTTCGCTCCAGAATTGAGTTCACCACGTTGTGAAGGAGCGAAGACGACTTCAACTGTCAGGGTGAGCCAGCTTTTATTCCGGATGGCCACCAGTTTATTGATTGTTATTTCAGTTGCATATTGCTCCCTTCAGGAGGTATTTGTCTTCTTTGTACTCTTAGATGTCTAGTCTGGATAGTCCTAAACCTAGCATGTTGGGTAGTCAGCTGTAATTTCTTTTGTACAGCTTAGAGGTATCAGTATGTCTGTAAAAAAATTTTAAGTCTTGTCCTTATTTATGAATTATTATATTTATTTTCCTAATTTAATTGGTAAGGGTTCGCCCGACGGGTCTAGGGGAGGATGTCGGGTGCCCGCACGGCCTAACCGGATTTCGGGTCGTGTCAGTTGGTATCAGAGCCCGATTTAGAGTCTATCCAGACTAAGACAGTGTCTAGTAGAGTCTCGCTGATGGGTACGTAGACGTCCGTACTTATCTACGAGGGGCTATGATGGCATTTAGGAAGTTTCACTTCCTTCTTTTCGGATCGTGCGTCGGTCTAGGATTCAAAAGTATTTTTGTTAATTTGTTAATTCCTTCGTGGTAATTGTGAACTCTCGTGCAACAAATCAGCAAACGGTATGAGTTCAAGACGAAGCAGTCTGGCCTGGGGTTAGCACTGACGATGCTTCGAGAGTTTTGATCATGCTGACGATCTAGTTACGGAGGTCCCAGTTGTACGAGCTCGCGATGGGCAAGGGAGCAGGGCCTTGTAGTTCCCTTGGCTCTCTACGATGCTTTACGAGAATATTGGCGACGCAGATACCGTAAGAACCTATTATTTACCAGACAGCTTATCAGGTTGCCGCAGCTGCAGACGTTCGGTTTCAGGGAGCTCCTTTTCCGGTTCTTAATATTGCTGCAGTAAATTATATTCCGGAGGTAGTACGTGTTGTACCTCTAATTGTTCTGGCTGGTTAGCCAGCCGAAGTAACGGTTTGGTCCGAGTGCCCAAAGAGGTTCCATTATTTTACGCGGTTGAACCTTCCGATATTCTTAAGCAATGCATCAAATAAACCCCGTGATTCTTTTAAAAATAAAAATGATGTCAGCATATCCTTCAGGCTCTTGATTATATCGAGCGGTATGGTGTTGATTATTCTTCTTTCCAGTTTCAGGGGTCCAATCTTGAACTGGTGGACCGCTCTCTTATTAGCTGACTTGGTTCGGTTTTTCTTTTAGATTCATGGAAAAGTTCCTTTCGAGTAGCGAACGAGATGAAAAGTATTACCAGTTCGAGTGGATTTGACAGGGTAACCTGTCGGTTAGCCTGTTGGTTTCAGAATATAAGATTGAATTCTATAAAATGGCCGAATATGCATTTGAACTAGTTCATGAGCCTTTCGAGAGATTCAAAGATTTATTGATGACCTTTATTTTTCCTTGAGATCCCAGATGGCTCGAGAGATTGAGGTCGATTTCATTTGATATTGTTGTTGATATTGCTCGAAGGTTCGAGGCATACCATAAGTTAGAGCGGGAAAGTAAGAGATCCCACGGCCCTGGTGGGTAACCATAGTACCTCATTTGGAGGTAAAAGTTCTGATTATTTTGGGAGGTCACCTTCCAGGTTATCTCAGCTTGTGTCACGTAATTCTTAGAGTGTGACAGTAGCTCGTCGAGATCAGATTCAGTCTTTTCTTTACAACTATCCATAATCTGTCCAGTTCCGATATTCAGCGAAAAGGTGATATTATTGTTGTGAGTCTGGCTATCCTTTGAAGGAGTTTTCCCTTCCTCCGACAAGTTAGCAATCGTCTTTTCTTTCGTCATCAGGCATCTACGCAGTCGCAGGGGATTTTATTTAGATCTCAATCAGCAAAAGAAATGCTACCATCCGGTAGAGGTTGAGAGTGTGGTGGCAGTTGTTCTTTAGAAGGTGATTATCAGAGTAGTTGCATAGCTCAGCTGCAGAGGCAGTTCTATGAACTGCTAGTCTGGCAGGATGCTGAGGCATCCGATGTAGTAGACACATGTATTTCTTCTTTCCTTAAGATTTCATTCTTTCGATCGATCTGGAGATGGTCTGTCATATCATGTTCCACGGTTTCCTTGGATATTGTTTCTATTAAGAATCGATTGCAGTAGAGGGATGAGCTTCTAGTATGATTTATTCAGGGAATTTGTGAGAGCCTACTAGTTGATCTGGTTTAAATGTGAGAAATTTGGGAGAGAGTGTCGGTATGGTCTGCTTGGCATCTTTTTTTTGCCAACTTCTACTATTATGTCAAATCATTTTACCTCTCTTATCGGAATTCCGTGTTGGTAGGATAATGAGATCCCAATTCGTCACCATCAGGAAATGTCGTTGTTTCTTCCGGTGTATAGTGGTTAGTAAGTAATGCTCGATCTATGTGTCTCCTCTTGGTTCGAGATTCTAGTAGAGTCATTCTATGAGCTTGTCTTAGTTATAAAAGGGTATTTTGGTAAATTGTCAGAGTTTCCTTCTTATTGGGAGGTTAAATTGGTATGGATGTTTTTCCATAAAGTTTATTTAATGTCTATTTCTTCAATTGCGATTCTTTGGCTAGCCTGACTCGGAAGTAGTGTAGCTCTGGGAGCCAAGCAAATAAAAAGATGAGCTTCCTGAAGCTCTAGTTATTTCTATCCTCGGTCCATTTCCATTTCTTCTTCGTCCGGCACCAGTGAGCTTGGGCAGTTGGTAACTGCTTGCGATGTTCCCCGTGTTGAGCCAGAGTACGTGTTATTGTGGCTGGATAAGCATATTATTGTTTTAGAAGCATATTATTCTTTTGGTCCAGTTGTCTCATCTTGTTATCCGTTTAACATGTTTATGTTATTAGTTTATCCGGGTATCCATTCCCGTGTATAGTATAGCGCTGGTTCTGTTTTGCGGATCATCCAGTTTCAGGAGAAACTCTACCGAAATTTTTATATAGAAGTACCATCCTTCGGGCGGTGGTGTTTACGGCAAAGGTATGGAGTTGTGAACTCGAGAGTTGCAGCTAGTTGGACACTCGAAAGGGTAGTTTGGTAGTTTAGGTCTGCCTATGTGCAACTTTTAGCTAAATCTTCTTTAGTCCAGCAGGTTGTGCGAGGATGACTATTTCTATTCAAATTAGTTGTATGAGTTTATGCTTTAAGTGGAGGAGTCTTCCTCCAATTGATACCGAATCATAATATTAAATCTCTAAGGCGTTGCTGAAGCGTAAGCTAATTCTTAGTTCCATCGACCTGTTCTATATTGAAATGTATATCGAAGAGGTAATTATCGGCTGAATCATGTTAACCCATTCAAATTTTCGTGTATCTTTGTTTCAAAAATGTAAAACTCTCCTCACGTGATCGAGGAAGGATCAGCTTAGTCAGAATAAGATGGGCGATGACGTTATCATATTATCCAGTTATGTTTTTATCCAAGAATTTGATGTGCGTGTTATAACTCTGATTCTGTAATTATGAGATAATGTCCGTGGAGTGGTTTATGAAGGTTGTGCAAGTTATCTTGTTATCTGCGTAAATCTTGTTTTAGATTTAGGCTCGTTCGAGGACGAACGAGAGTTTAAGTGGAGGAGAATGAAACGACCTCGGTCAGTCGTTTCAGAAGTTAGGACTCCGATTGGCTTGCCGATAATTTTAAAATACTCGTAATATCCATTAGAACCTGTCTGTAAAATTTGAGCTAAATCAGACCTCGTTTGGTAGGCATCGGAAGAAGGTTTCGGTTTTTATTGGCGATAAATATTAAAAAGAGATTTTCGAGCTCGGTATTGCCGAATGAGCTCCGATTCGAAATCCGAAAGCGCCGTTAGGTTCGTATGATTATTTGTGATTTTTTTAAACTTTCGAAAGTAAATTTCGAGGTCGTTCGGCTAGTTTCCGCTAAAATGCCGAAAGTTAAATAATTTGACTTTTTTTCATTTAAATTCGCATCTTCAGTTTCGGGAGTCCAATTTGAGATCCGTCTTCGCGAGTATGTTACATATATTTTGTATAACTTGTATGCAAAAGTTGGAATTATTTCGAATATCGTAGGGTACCGTTTTAATTTTCATCGCGAAAAGAAAAAAAAATGAAAAAAATGAAATGAGAAAAACGACAAAAAGGTTTAATGAATGGCGGTGGCCTTAAGGGAGCTAATCCCTTGGCCTAATCTGGTCAAACATTAAAAAGCGAAACATTTGATACAGAAACAGAAACGAAATAAACAGAAATGGAAATGACGAGAAACGAAAGGGAAAAATGCCAGAAAATGAGAAAAGGGGCCGGAGAAAAGTAGAATTTTCACCCTGAAATATTAAGGTAATGATCCTAATATATTATTTGAGTTTATTACGTGTGTTTTAATATATTTTAACGGTAAAACTTGGAATATTAGACATCGTATTAATAAGTTCAATTAATAGTTTAAAGGGTCAAATGGACCCCGATAATGAAATTAATTATATATTTGTACTCAGTGAGTTATGGGCAACATATAAATGTAATTTATTTAGGGTTTGGTTATGTGACCTTAAACCCTGTACATAGGCCTGGCCTGCGTATTGCGTATGCGAATAGGGTATCAGGTTCCTACCTGGATTGTCCTAAGATGTGAGGAATGAAGCCTTTAGCCTAATGTGATATATTTTTCTGCTTATTGATCACAGTGGGATCGTTTGGCAATGAATTCAAAGAATAACGCGGTTGTTGGTCGCAATGCTAACTTTTGAGAAAGGTAAGTGTTTATATCCATTTCTTTGGAGGCACCTGGCCTCGTGGATTTTCTACCACGTGTTCCTTACGTGTGTAGCTGCCGATAGGCGTACTCATTACGCCTCAGCTTTGGATTTATATTCTATATTATATATTATGTCCTGCTATTGGTATTGCATTGAGGATCTGAGCATAGTACTTTGGCTGTGAGTTGGTATCTACTTTCCGGCTGTCGATGAGAGTCCCGCACCGGTGAAGGGTTATTATTACATCACATTGCATTCATATGCATTATATGTCATTCATATGCATTACATTGCATATCATATTGGGTGCAGGAGTATTCCGCCCCAGGAGCGGGAGTATTCCGCTCCATTGTATCATATTGAGGGTAGGAGTATTCCGCCCCAGAAGCAGGAGGATTCCGCTCCATTGTATCATATTGAGGGTAGGAGGATTCCGCCCCAAGAGCAGGAGTATTCCGCTCTTATGTCAGATATTGAGTGCAGGAGTATTCCGCCTCTGGTTTACATTATATCGGGTGCAGGAGTATTCCGCCCCAGGAGAGTGCAGGAGTATTCCGCCTCTGGTTTATATTATATCGGGTGCAGGAGTATTCCGCCCCAGGAGCAGGAGTATTCCGCTCCAGTTGGTTATCAGATTGGATTCCCCTCGAATGCAGGAGTATTCCGCTTCGGGATGGGATTACGGGCACATGTGACCCTTCGCATCATTTCATTTCATCTCATTTCATTTCATCTCATCTCATACCATTGTGTAGACTTGTGGTACATAACTACTGTTCTGCTTATATGTGCATTGCTTATTTGTCTATATATTTCTGGCTCGTATTCTGGGTTGCGGGGATCGGGTTGCACGTCGCAGCAGTATAAATTTATGGACCGGGTTGCACGCCGCAACAGGATGTATTTCTGATTGTTAATATGTTCGAGATACCTCTATGTTCTGGCTATGTTACGTTCCTGGTTTTAATGAGTTTGTGATTCCATGCGTGTTTCTAGTTATTATCGGGCTCTGCCTTTTCATAATTTAAATAAAAGGAATTTTGTTTATCTGTTTCTTTTCTCCCTGGCTAGTTATCCTATTCTTTGAGGTGGCTAGTCTGCCCCACTTATTGAGTCCTTTTGACTCACCCTTGTTTGTTGTTTGTTTCTTGTCTATCTATTTCGTTTCGGCAGGTTCGCTCCAGAATTGAGTTCACCACGTTGTGAAGGAGCGAAGACGACTTCAACTGTCAGGGTGAGCCAGCTTTTATTCCGGATGGCCACCAGTTTATTGATTGTTATTTCAGTTGCATTTTGCTCCCTTCAGGAGGTATTTGTCTTCTTTGTACTCTTAGATGTCTAGTCTGGATAGCCCTTAACCTAGCATGTTGGGTAGTCAGCTGTAATTTCTTTTGTACAGCTTAGAGGTATCAGTATGTCTGTAAAAAAATTTTAAGTCTTGTCCTTATTTATGAATTATTATATTTATTTTCCTAATTTAATTGGTAAGGGTTCGCCCGACGGGTCTAGGGGAGGATGTCGGGTGCCCGCACGGCCTAACCGGATTTCGGGTCGTGTCACTATTCTAACTTAGGCTCATGGGCATATAATTGTATAAAATTAAATAAATTCAAGGCTCCCATGAGTTTATCAATTTTCGGGTTCTCCTTCTAAACCTCTTCTCTTTCCCAATCCCATAGAATTTGCATGTCATTAGGAATTTTTCCCTTATTAGTTGTAGAATAATTTGTTCGATTTTCGATTTATTAATGAATGTTTATTATCTATTGAGTTATTTCGCGAGTAGTTTATTTCTTTAGAATCTCCATCTTATTTATGAATTGTGAACCTTTTAGTTAAATAGCGCGTGCAATTGAATCCGAAAATGATTAAGCAAATAATTTGATTTTAAATTCAATAAATTGCAACTTCTTTCCAATTAATTAGATTTTCTATGTTAGCAAAATTGCAACCTTTTCAAGTCTAAGTTCATTTAAATCCCTATTCCTTTAAAGCATAATTTAATGTAATTTTAGAATTTTGGCATTCATTTTAAGCTTTTTAGATTAATTGAAAGTTTCCTTTATTTAAAGTTATTTTGTGAAAACCGAAGGATTAACCATAATTTTACGGATTTTCGAAAGTGCTTTCAAATTGAAATCTTCTTTCGAAAATAACTGAACCTCTTACTTAGAATCTCTGAAAAGACCATTTTCCATAAAACGGAGTGCTTGCACGCACTATTTAATTAATTGGTTCCTAATTCTCCTAAATTAGGTGGCGACTCCAATGAAAGCCCTTTGGAGTCCCATATTGTTGAATATCATACCCGAAACCTATCTTTTCTTAAGAAAGGGTAATTTTTGGGGTTCAACAATGTAGACGTCCGTACTCATCTACGAGAGGCTATGATGCTATTTAGGAAGTTTCAGTTCCTTTTATTCTGATCGTGTGTCGGTCTAGGATGTAAAAGTATTTTTTGTTAATCCCTTCGTGGTAATTGTGAACCCTGGTGCGACAAATCAGCAAATAGTAGGAGTTCAAGACGAAGTAGTCTAGCCTGGGGATAGATCTATTCAAGCCCCGAGAGTTGTGGATCGTGCTGACGATCCAGTTGCGCAGGTCCCAGCTGTACGAGCTCGCGATGGGCAAGGAAGCAGGGCCTTGTGGCTCCCTTGGCTCTCTACGATTCTTTTACGAGAATCTTGGCGACACAGATACCGCAAGAACCTCTTATTCACTAGGTAGCTTACCAGGTTGCCGCATATGCACATGTTCGGTCTCAGGGAGCTCCTATTCCAGTTCTTAATATTGCCGCAGTAAAGTATGTTCCGGAGGCAGCGTGTGTTGTGCCTCTAGTTATTCTGGCTGGTTAGCTATCCCGAGTAATGGCTCTGTCCGAGTATCTGAAAAGGCTGCATTATTTTACCCAATTGAACCTTCCGATATTCTTAAGCCATGCATCAGATAATCCCTGTGTAAATTTTAATATAAAATGATGTCAGTGTATCCTTCAGGCTCTTGATTATATTGATCGGTTTGGTGTTGATTATTCTGGTTTCCAGTTTCATGGGTACAACCTTGAATTAGAGGACTGCTATCTTATTAGCTAACTTGGTTCGATTTTTCTTCTAGATTCATGAAAAAGTTCCTTTCGTGCAGCCAGCGAGATGAAAAGCATCGCCAACTTTAGTGGATTAGATAGGGTAGCTTGTCGGATTTATAGAATGTGAGATTAAATTCTTTAGGATGGCTGGATATGTACTAAAACTAGTACATGAACCTTCCGAGAATGTTCAAAGATTTATTGGTGACCTTTCTCCTTCCTTGAGATCCCATATGGCTCGAGAAATTGAGGTTGGGACTTTATTTGATGTTGTTGGTTATATTGGTCAGAGGTATTAGTCATACCATAAGTTAGAGTGGGAAAGCAAGAGATCCTACAGCCTGGTGGGCACCGTGGTACCTCATTTGGAGGTAAGAGTTTTGATTATTTTGGGAGGTCACCTGCCAGGTTATCTCAGCTTGTAGAGCATAATTCTCAATATGCGCTAGTAGTTTATCAAGATTAGACTCAACTTTCTCTTTATAGCTATCAATAATCTGTCTAGTTTCCATTTTTAGCAAAAAGGGTGTTATCACTGTCGTGAGTCTGGCTATCCTTTGAGGAGTTTTCCCTTACTCCAGCAAGTAGACATTCGTCCTTCTTCTTGCCCTCAGGCACCTGCCCAGTCGCATGGGATTTCATTTAGATCTCAATCAGCCAGAGAAATGCCACGATCCAGTAAAGGTCGAGAGCGTGGTGGCAATTATTCTTTAGAAGGTAATTATCAGTGTAGCGGCTTAGTTCAGCCGCAGAAGCAGTTTTATGAACTGCCAGTCTGGCAGGATGCTAAGGCATCCGATGTAGTAGACCCATGTATTTCTTCTTCCCTTATATGTGAGTAAGATTTGATTCTTCCGATCGATCTTGAAATGGTTTGTCATATCATGCTTCCATGGTTTCCTTGAATATTGTTTCTATTAAAAATCGATTGCGGTTGGGGGGCAAATTTCTGGTATGATTTATTCCTGGCATTTGTGAGACCATAATAATTTATCTGGTCTAAATATGAGAGATTTGACAGTTAGTGTCGTTATTGTCTGCCTGGCATCTTGTCGTGCCACCTTCTATTATTATATCAAATTAGTTTACCTCTCTTTTTGGAATTCCGTGTTAGTTAGATTATGGGATTCTAGTTCATCACCATAAGGAAGTGTCATGGTTTCTTCCGGTGTAAAGTGGTTAGTAAGTAATATTTGATCTACGTATCCCCTCTTGGTTCAAAACGCTAGTAAAGTCATGTTATCTAATGAACTTATCTGGGTTATAAAAGGGTTTTCTGGTAAATTAGCAGAGTGTCCTTCTTATTGGGAGGTTAAATTGGCATGGATGTTGTTCATAGAGCTTATTTAATATCTATTTCTTCAATTGCGATTCTTTGGCTAACTTGACTCGTAAGTAGTCTAGCTCAGGTAGACAAGTAAATAAGAAGATGAGCTTCCTAAAGCTCGAATTATTTCTATCCTCAGTCTGTTGCCATCACTTCTTTGTTCGACACTGGTGAGCTTAGGCGGTCAGTAGGCTCTTGTGACGTTCCCTGTGTTGAGCCAGAGTGCGTGTCAAGATAGCCGGGTAAGCACATTATTTTTTTTCAAGGCTACTAAGGGTAATGAGATGCGTCATTTGACCTTTGACTTGATCCATCAGGTGGTGGTGCTTATAGAAAATTTATGGAGTTGTGACTCAAGAGTTGCAGCTGTTTGGCAACTTAAAAGGGTAATTTGGTAGCTTAGGTCTGCCTACGTTTAGCTTTTAGCTAAATCTTCTTTAGTCCAGCAGACTGTGCGGGGATGGTTATTCCTATTCAAATAGCTGCATGAGTTTGTGCTTTAAGTGGAGGAGTGTTTCTCCAAATACTGAATGGTAATACTAACTCTGTAAGGCGTTGCTGAAGCGTAATCTAATTCTTATTTTCATCGACCTGTTCTATATCAAAAAGTATATCGAGGAGGCAATTCATCATCGATAGTATGTTAATCCATCCAGAGTCCCGCATATCTTTGTTCGGACAATGTAGAACTCTCCCCTCATGATCGAGGAAAGGCAAGTTTAGTCAGAATAATCTGGGCGGTGATATTATGAAATTATCCAGCTATGTTTTTATCCAAGAGTTTGATGTGCGCGTTATAATTCCGATTCTGTAATCATAAGATAATATCCATAGAATTTTTTATAAAGGTCATGCAAGTCCTCTTGTTATCTACATGAGTTTTGGCTTAGATTCAAGCTCGTTCGAGGACGAATGAGAGTCTAAGTGGAGGAGAATGAAACAATATTGGTCAGTCGTTTCGGAAGTTAGAACTCCGATTGGTGTGCCGATAATTTTAAAATATTCGTAAGGTCTATTAGGACCTGATTGTAAAATTCGAACTAAATTGAACTTCGTTTGGTAGGTATCGGAAGAAGGTTTCAGTTTCCGTTGTCGGTAAATATTAAAAAGAGATTTTTGAGCTCGATTTTGGCGAATGAACTCCGATTCAAAATCTGAAAGCGTTGTTGGGTACGTATGATTATTTATGATTTTTGTAAACTTTTGAAAGTGAATTTTGAGGTTGTTCGACTAGTTTCCGCTACAATGCCGAAAGTTAAACAATTTGACCTTTTTTTTTATTTAATTTGCATATTGAGTTTCGGGAGTCCGATTTGAGATCTGCATTAGCAAGTGTGTTTCATATATTTTATATAACTTACTTGAAAAATTTATGTTCATTTCAAATTTCGTAGAGTTTCATTTTAATTTTCATCGCGAAAAAAAAAAGAAAATAAAAAAGAAAGAAAAGAAAACAAAATTGGAAAAGAGTAAGGCGGTGGGTGAGCTAAGTGGGAATCTTCACTTCATTGGTTGCCATAATTGATGAATTTGTTAATAGTTTTGAATATATCAAACAGGTTTGAAGACCTACTCTCTTCAGTATTCCCTTTCCCTATATATATTAACACTCAGACACTGCGTTTATATAATCTGTATACAATTACTGAAGATCATGTTTGTACAGCTAGCTGAAAGTAGAAGCCCTCAAGTCGTAAAATAAATAAATAAATAAATAAACAAACAAATAAGCAAATAATTGAAGCAGTGTCTCAACACATGTTAATTAGCTGGTTAGCTAACATTTGATAATAAACGAACGTCCCAACACAACTTATGCTGATTACCTAACATTTAATAATCCAAATCTAAGCATGCTAACGAACATTTAATTTTATAATATATTTCTAATCCTGCTTTGTATTACATACATATACTGCGCATTTCGTAATTAGATTAAAAATTTGAATACCTCTGATTTGTCACATAGAACGCTGCCCATTTTTGAATCTTTGAATTAGAAAAAATCTGAAGGATGTGATCATTCATCACATGGTATGGCTTGGTGATCGTGATTATATTTGTGAATATGAGCATCATTTCTTAGAAACTTACTTTAGAAAAGGGGAAATCAAGAAGAGGAGTAGGAAAAGGTCTGGTCAAATTAATACTTCTAATAGGAATTGTTTTATTTTAAGATAACATAGTGACAGGCGATCATGGCTAGGCCTTTTAAATTAAGCTATGGATAGTGGTGACAAAGCAAGCCCTTTAATTGTATAACTCATCCAACTCATAGTTAGATAATTCATGCTATAGTATTACATTTTAAATGTACAAACTTAGGCGTATTCTCTCAATTAATATGCTATTTTCACAAGTTAGGGCCAGCTCAAAAGAATAGGTGGATTGAAGTCAAAATTTCAAAGATATCCTAAATTTATTTAATAAACTTTCTGCATTTAGTTGATGGGCTTTGTTGATTCTTTTCAGCGGCAGCCAATTTTCCTTCACTTATGTTAGGTTCCTCACAACAAGAAAAATGGTCCTTTGCAGCTACTATTTTACAGCGGATAGGCAATCACTGTAAAATTTGAATTCTTGCGGCAAGTAATTTATCATCCTGTCACTCACAAAAAAGAATTTTGGCAGTTTAGAGGAAATACGAGCGAAAATAGTGGCGGTTTGTTTAAATTTAGCGGTAGCGCTAAAGACGAGCAAAAAGTAAGCGCCTTTGGTTCTTGGCCTTTTGGCCAAGTATCAGACCAGTTCTACCAAGTTCAGATGGTTATCTTTGACTATTGTAATTTATAAAAAAAATTTAAAAAAAAAAAAACAGATAGAAAATGCTTAAGAAGCCAAGTATTGCATTTGCATTGTCATCTTCTACCTCGAAAACACGAGGGCGGATTCCCCCTGCACTCGGCCAGCAATTACTCTACGTTAATCTGATTGGAAACGTGCGAAAAATAATATTTGAACATTTCAGCTAGGAATATGCCTAAATTGTTGGGTTCCAAATATGATAATGCACAGATCTGACTCTTCTCCATTTCTTTATTATTTTTACAAGTTGGATGAAGGACACTTAACATAGTATAAAATTAATTAATTGACAATCAAAATTAAAAAGATTGATTTTCAAAATTCGAATGGAAACAACTAAACTAGAAGAGGAAGTATACTTCATGTGGGATTAATTATGTTGTACTACCAACCAAACGAGCCCCAGGCATATAGAATCAGACAAACTCCAGCAAACTCTCTATCTCGGAAATTGTAAAGAAAGGAGATAATAGTAGAGCAGAATTTTTTTATGATATGAATCCTCAACTGACAAGTTTCGTTTTAACAAATGGCATTTTAGGTCCCACCCACAAATCACAGCTAGTCGGGATAGGTCAGGGAGCAGGAAGCTGGACGGAAATGTAATTGTTAAATTCCTCAGGAAAACAACGTGCACATGATAATTGACAGCAACAAAAGTATACCTAGTATGTTTTCACGAGTAGAAACTGGGAAGGATGAGTCGTACGCAAACCTTAGCTCGACCTTGAGTGAAATAGAGAGGTTGTTTCCGATAGATCCTCGCACATGTCATTTACACTTTACTTAATTAATTATTTGCTGGCAGGCTAGACCTCCTTCTATATTTGACACAAGAATTGATAAGAAAAGGCAAAAGGTCTTGTCATTTACTTGGAAGCCATGGTAACAATTTTCTTAGTTTTTCTAATTGGCTCACTCCTTGTTCTAGCTAGGTTCTTATACAAAGAATGGTGGTATCCACTTTCCCTACAAAAAATGATGAATGCACAGGGGATCAGAGGTCCACCTTACAAATTTCCTGATGGAAATGAGAAAGAAATTAGAGAAATGGAAATGAAATCCAATACTGGTCACATGGAGCTATCACATGACATATTGCCTAGATTGCAGCCTCACTTCCACACATGGAACAAGCTATATGGTAATATTTACAAGGGATTAATTTCTTTTAGTTCTATTATTAGTACTTAATACTTATAAAATGTAACCACATTTTTTAATTTATGTATCAGGAAGTAATTTCCTGTTCTGGCGAGGTACTAGACCACAATTGCTTGTAGCTAATATTGACTTGATCAGAGAAATTCTTAGCAACAAGGAGGGTTCATTTGGTCAGCGTAAACTTGAAGGTCCTTTAAATGATTTATTTGGAAATGGACTTCCTTTCTCAGAAGGGCAGAAATGGTCACAACTTCGTAAAGTGGCTGAATATGCTTTCCATGGACAAAGCTTGAAGGTACAATCTCCTTGATCTTGTTACTACAGCTAGTTTTCAATTGAGTTTCAAGAAATTTTCATAATGCCTAATAGTACCAAGTGTTATTCCTGATAATAGGGCATGACTTCAGCAATGATTGGGACTGTGGAAGCAATGTTGAAAACCTGGAAGTCTTGTGAAGGTAAAGAAATGGATGTGTATGAAGAAGTCAAGCTTATGAGCTCAGAGATCATCGCAAAAAATGCTTTCGGAAGCAGCTACGAGGAGGGGAAGCAAATTTTCCAAATGGTGGACAGATTAGTTCACCTCATTTTTCTGAGCTTTGGAAAAACTAGGATTCCTGGAATCAAGTATGGCTAGAAACACAACTCTTAGTTTACATTCATTTCCACCTTAATTATATCATTCGTTTAACAGCAACGCCTTTATAGTAAACTTATCAGGACATCTGAGGATATAGAATCAGACAAGCTCCGAAAAGCTCTTCGTGACTCGATCATGTTAATGATAAAGAAAAGAAAAGATAATGTTAAGGCAGGACTAACGGACAGCTATGGAAGCGATTTTCTTGGATCACTTTTGAAGGCACACCATGATGCTGAAGAGAAAACAAGAATACCATTGGACGACATCATCGATGAATGTAAAACATTCTATTTTGCTGGACATGAACCAACCACCATTGTACTAAGCTGGACTATTCTTCTCTTAGCAATCCACACAGATTGGCAAGAGAATGTACGAAAGGAAGTTCTTGATCTCTTCGGCCAAGACAATCCAAATACAGACATAATTTCAAGACTAAAGATTGTAAGAACCCACCTGCATTCCTTTATCTTATCTTTCTCCAAATATCCATTAGGTGATAATAATAATAATAATAATATGAATCTCTGGTTAATACTTAAAATATTTAATTATAATTGCTACTATTTGCACATATCAATCATAGTCTCAACGATTATTTTTATTTGGTCTCATAATGACATGAATTGAGTATAAATGGAGAAATATAGTCAATAAGAATTCATATAGCCGATCCCATCTTGTTTGGAGTTGAGGCTTAGTGATTATATATTTCTCCAAATAATTCTTAGGCTGACCAAATTCTACACATCTTCAATGTGAGTTCACTAAACCCATTGTTTTACAATCAAACATGGTATGTATTTGCACAGCAAAATGCATATATGATCGCACTTATTTTGAATCCACTGCCTTTTGACTCAAATTTTCCGTTGCTTAATTCCAACCATTCATGTAGTTCATTTTGACTTATGAATTGCCAAGAAGGTTACATCCTCCCCCATCACTTCCCTCTTGTCAACACCCCAAAAGTTATAACTCAATTTTTCTTGTCATTTCTTGTAGATGGGCATGGTAATAAATGAAAGTTTGAGGCTTTATCCACCGGCGGTTTACATTATGAGACTGACAACAAAAACAAGATTGAGGGGACTTGCTCTGCCCGCAGGACTTGAGGTGAATATTCCCCCTTTATTACTTCGGAGTAGCTCTGAATTATGGGGAGAAGACACTCACCTTTTTAAACCGGAAAGATTTGCTGAAGGAGTTACTAAATTAACACGAGACCAGTTGAACGCTTTTCTTCCTTTTGGCTCTGGTCCTCGTAAATGTGTTGGCAACAATTTTGCAATGATAGAAATCAAGATAGCACTCTCCATGATCTTGCAGCGTTACAAGTTCACTCTTTCACCAAACTACAAACACTCGCCCACTGTGATTCTCAACCTCCAACCTAAACAAGGAATCCAGATCATGCTTCATCCACTGTGAGATTATTAAGCATAATTGTCTTGTATTATTAAATACAGTATTATGACACAATGATTTTCCCATTTTATGTACCAACCAATGTGTTGTAGTGTGATTGTTATGGTCGTTTTATTTCTCATTCTATCATTACTCATTATGTGATTGTCCTGTTTTCCGATGTACTGCGGAGCTTGTACCACAAAAGCAATGGAACGAGGAGGAGGGGTGGAGGCCTTTTTTTGCCGTTAACCATTCAAATTTCTGCTCCTCTTTCAAATTGCTTATTATTGAGAATTTTTTTGCAATTAATTAATTCGAATAACTATGGCGTAGGTACCCCCGCTATTCAATTTAGGGATTTTTACACTCTATATCCATGAAATTTAAAGTATTTACAAGTCATACCCATTAAAAATTACACTACCCATAAAACTAAAAGTATTTACCCACCCTACCCATTTATTATTGTATACTTTTATTATACCTTATAGGTGTATATCTTTAAGATATACTGCATAAATTATGGTATAAAAGTCTGGAAGACCATTTATTACTGTATACCTTTGTTATATCTTATATGTGTATACCTTTATGGTATACTGCATAAACTATGGTATACAAGTCTGGATGGGTAGAAAGGGTAAATAGTTTAGTGGGTAGATTGAGTAATATTTGAAAGTAGTAGGTAGTGGTTGTAATTATTTTTAGTTTTGTGGGTATTTTTGAAAGTGTCCCTTCAATTTATGTAGTTGTTTTCAAATTGCGAGAGACGAACTTCCTAATTTTGACCCGGACATAAAAATTTTAAGATTTTTAACATAAATATTTAAAAATTTGAAAACTACATAAAAGTACTAATAAGTCACAATAATTAAAAAAATTCCAAAATATTTAAAATGTGTATTATGAAAAAAATGCCATAGGAAGTTTCTTGATTCTTAAAATTTAAAATATGCCACATAAATTGCGAGAAAATGTGTACTGTAATTAAAGGTGTGCTTCATCTCTATAATTGATTAACTTTTTGGTTGAAAATCATTTACACCCCAAACTTTAATTTAAAAATCAAGTTTTCCCATCAACTATGAATAATGATCATTCTCCCCCCCCCCCCCCCTTCATCGTGTACAATATCTATTTTGCCCTTAAAATTTTTATTCACTATTTATGTGCTCTATTTTTATATTATGATATAATTATTTAACCATAATATTCTACCTATAATTTAAAAATAATATATTTTATTACAGTAATATAATTTCATTAATATTATAAAGTGTATAATCTTTTCATGACTTTATTATAAAATATAATGTTATATTTAATTAGTATTTGAGTATTACGTGCATTATATGCGTACCTATGACTCGACGTACATAATGAATCTCTCGCTGCCTTTTTCTCTCTATTTATGTGTATGTATATTTGTTTAAACTTTATTTTTTATCTTATTCTTTATTTTAAATATAGATTTTTGAGTTTTAATTATCATAATTATAATTATAATTTAAAATTTATTTAACTATAAATATATGATAATTAAAATTTATTGTAAAATCTATCGGTATTTTACTATCCATGCATTAAGTATACGATTATCTATTTACTTCATTTTATTTTCAATTGTGTGAAAAATTAAATTTGAGTTTGATTTCTATTAAAAATTATTGATATAACTAAATTATTTTTAATCTAACTTCTTATATATGTTTAATTTATTATGTCATTACTGACGTGACAAACATAAATGTGTGATTACTATTTCTTACTCTTTTCTATTTTGAAAGTAATATTTATTTATTTTATATATGAATTCATAATAAATAAATAAATAATTATTATATTAAACAAGAAAAAAAAAGTTTGATAATCAAAAGGGTAAAGTGGGTATTTTGAAAGATTATTTGAGAAGGGGGAGAATAATCATTTTTCATAAATGATTTTCACCCTTAAATTTTTAGATAAAATTGTAACACAACTCCACAAACCTGGAGGGAATGTCAAATCATTGATGCTTAATTCGGGGCAATGAAGAACTTTATCCATTGAAGAATGGACTTGAACTTCATAGAACTCAACTCCGCTATCATTACTGTTGATGATGAATTATTTTTTGAACTCCCTGCCCATGGATAATACTGAAGTTAAAGTTCTTGACAAAGAGATGTCAGACGTTTGGAAATTTTTTTAGGTCCGTGTGAGAAGGTATCTACTAGCTGTTTGGGATAGAAAAACACAAGGGGCATATAATGGTTCCTCATCCATTGATCAATAAGGAAAAACTTGTGTAATCTTTGAGTAAACGGGGTAGAAGAGATGGGTTTAATAATCTTCTTGGAGATAATTGATAACAGTCTTGATGATGAACCAACCATCTTTATCATCTATACGTCCTCACTAATGAACTTAATTTTCTTCTTACTCTTGTTCGATTATAAACACACAAACACTGAAAACTTAAGAATTAAGGAATATAACAGTGAACTCAATGAAGAAGAATTGAAGGAGAAGAAGAAAAAGAGAGATAAACACACAGGAGAGAGAGATAGTATTCATCTCCTCTCTCAAAAACTTTCTTGCTCCCTAAGCTATCAGCCACTGCTTATAGATGAGCTATTCAAAATATCTTAGCTGACTCAGCATCTAACTATCTACCAACTTCCATAACTAACTAACTACTTTTATTAATTACATTATCATCCCTATACAACATACAATTGTCATACAGGCTTGTCCTCAGCACTCCCCATTAAATTAGGTGGTGCAAAACCATTCGACACTCCTATTTTGAAGCTCATGTAGTCATGTTGATTCTTGCTCAGACCCTTAGTTAAAATGTCGACTAGTTGATCCCGTGTTGTCACATATTCAGTTCTAACCAGTCCTTGTATGATCTTTTCTCTTATGAAATGGCAATCAATTTCAATGTGCTTTATTCTTTCATGAAATACTGGGTTTGCTTCAATCTGCATAGCAGTCTTGCTGTCAATATGAACCTTCACAGGCATAACCACTTTGAAGCCAACATCTCTGATCAAACCAAGCAACCATACTAGCTTAGTTATTGTAGATGCTAAGCTCCTGTATTATCTTCTTGATATTGTACTTTGTTTCTTAGGACTTCGATAGAAACCAAGCTTTAGTAATGCTTTAGATAGCTTGGCATTCCACTGTCTGAGAGCCTGTTTGAGGCCATACAAGGATTTAGAGAGTCTACATACAACTCTCTCTTCCTGACTCCTAAATCATGGAGGAAGTGACATATAAATTTCATCAAACAACTCCCCCTTCAAGAAAGCATTGTAAACATCCATCTAATGAATGTGCCAATGTTTAGCAGTAGCCATGGCAAGTATAGTTCTGACAGTAACTATCTTTCCTACAGGAGAAACACTCTACTGATAATCAAAACCTTCTTTTTGACTGTAGGCTTTAGCTACTAACCTGGCCTCGAACCTTTCAACCTCACCTGAAGCTTTGTATTTTACTTTATACACCCATTTAAAGCCAATAGGAACCTTCCCTTAGGGTAATGTAACTATCTCCCAGGTGTTGTTATTTTCAAGAGCCTCAATCTCAACCTTCATGGCCTCCACCCACCTAGGATCCTTGACAGCTTCTAATTATGAGGAAGGTTCAGTAATTAAAGAGAAAGCAGCTATGTAGGCTTTGTATTGAGGAGTATATATAGTTAGGGACTTCATGATAGTAAAAAAATCACAAACTCTTTTTCAGAAAACACATCACTTCTTCAGCAATTTCTTATGATAGCGAGAAATATCCCTTCCTTTGAAAATGTTTTCCTTCGATCTTGGTTTGATATTCCCAGAAAACCTTCTTTGTTCTGAATGGATGATATATGAAGAAACTATAAGAGGAAACTCGTCAGCAGTTACCTCTTTTTCTTCCTTCGTTCATGAGGAAACAGATGAAGTCCTCCAAGTCATGAAGTTTGATCGGGATTCTAAAGACGCCCTTTGGGATGTTTTCATTGTGTCATGTGCACTGATTATGGTGCGTTCATCTTCTAACACAATGGTTGCTGTGATATTCTTCTTGTCATGCGCGGTCAAGACGTTAGCCGTTTTAGCTTCCATGTGGCTTCTCCGCCAGGATTTCTCTGGTGCTTAGATTGCCTCTTTAACGGAGTAGAGTTGAAGCCTACTTGTTGTTTATGCTTAAATTTGTACATCTAAGATAAGTGGTATGCATCCCCATAATTATGGGATGTGAACAGGTGTGGGCAAAAATACGCCACCTATTCTTTCGGGGATACGAGTCCAGCTGGCGAGACTAGACTTATCCTACAAGTCACCGGGCACTGAGGATATACGCCCGCTCCTAAAGCCAACAACCATTTAGGAAGTTTGGTCACAGGGCGCAGGGCACTCATACCGTCGCCTAGGATTTACACTCTTCTGGTTAGGGTTTAGTATACCACCGCCTTGAGTTGTGGACTCATGGCCCTATAAGTACTTTTCTTCAAAAGATAATCTCTTTCCATAACTTGCTAATAATATCATCATGGCTCAAGGCCCAAGCTTTGTTCCAACGAACTTCAGAGCGCAATATTACCTTACTAGTACCTTCAATTTTGAAAACAATGGCCGCATATTTATCCAAACCCCTAAACAACAGGGTGAAAACAACAATCTCTCCTTCTAATCCTACCCTTCTGTAGTCATGGAGAGTGATATTATGCGCATCAAGCATGAATGCAGATGGCCTGACTTCGCTGTTGTTCTTGCTCCTAGTGCTGAAGAAAGAATTTCCTCTCATCGGGCTGGCTATTCTATGGTTCACACATACCCTTTTAATTTTAATCTCAACAAGCGCGTCCATTTGATCATTGAGGACATATGTCATCGTTATAACATTTGCTTGGGCCAAATTGGCCCTTTTGTGTTGCGACTAGTGGTCGTACTTGACCACTTGGATAACCACGCCCAGGTCACGTTTTCTTTTGATCATCTTTGGCCTTCTACTCCCTTTTTCTTCATAAAGCGGGGATGATGATGTTCATGAAATGGGGGAAGAAAGGTATAGTCCTCAATAGTGAAAACTCTAAAGACTGTGGTTGGGTGTACAAGTACGTGGCTATACGTGACTTCAATAGAAAGTGTAAGTCTGCAGAAACTCATCTTCTTGCTTTCAATTGTATTTGCCTGAAACTGATTTTCTTTCTTCTGTGTAGTGAACATAGTGTCAACCATTTCGTTGAGTCATAATGAAATGATGACTTAGGTCACCAACATCTTCTCGAGAAACTATCCCGATTCCCTGACCTTCTAATCCCTCACGAATATGAATGGACAGTAATTATTGAACCGTTTCTCTTACCCGAGGCTTCTTCCATATTCTGATTTACCGCTGCTTCTAGGGTTTTCTCATTGTGATATGCCTCTGCTGGTGGAGATTCAGATTGCTGCCCTGTAATATTGCTCCCTTGCCTGATGTGCAAGCATCTAGTGGAAGAATTTTAGAGAGGGCAAGCAGATCTCGATATCGAAGAGAAGAAGGTCTTTTTGGCCGGCAAACGTGCCCATTGCTGGTGAAACCTTTAAGATTTCTGACGATGAGGGAGATGTTTCTTGAGCGTCTATGTCTGTGGCTGTTGAGACAACCTCTTATGCTACTATTGAGGCTGGTCCTTCTTCACAAAAGCGTAGACATCTGATTGAAGAGACTCTCATAGCTGAGAAAGAGGCTAGTGTGGAGGATGATGTCTTGATTACTGCCATGTCTTCTGAGCCACAACCAGGTCTATTGTTTCTTAGGCTCAAGTTTTTGTAATAACATTCTTGCCTTGTTGACTTTGAAAGCTGACATTACCCGTTCATGCTTAGAACCTATTGTTGCTGCTCCAACTCCTAAGCGCTCTGACTCTTTTTAGCGGTGTCCTAACAAAGAAGTTATCGTAGAGAACGTGCATGAACCCATAGGTAGAGCTCGGGAGGTTGTGATCCCTATTGTTGCGGGGGTTAACCTTATGAAAACTCCACATGTTGTTACAGTCCATACCGCCGGACTGGTTGGCCCTGCAGAACAAGAACACCTCTCTGGCTATAACAATCACGAGTTTCTTGAGGTTGCCACCAGCTACTTCCTTCGGGTAAGTTTCCTATCACTACATCGTCAAATTCAACATCCTTCCTCCTTTACCAAACTCTTGTCTCCACCATTACCCAAGGCTTGATGGTGTATCATGAGATACTTCACCGAGAAAGCTTAGCATGCAATTTGGTCGAGGAAGTGGATGCTCTGTGCGAACAAGTAGCTAGCTTGCAGCCCTTCGTGGAGAAGGCTAAGGAATTGAAGGGTGAGCTAGAAACCACTCATGATGCTTCTCATGCGGAGGTTCTAAAGAGCAGGAAGTTGGAGAGGGATTTGACTAGTGTAGTGCCCAAGCACAAGCAGGATGGAGGCCCTTAAGTCATCCCTTATAAATGTCAAGGTCTCAGAGCAACTCATTCTCAGCAATGTGAATCGCATGGAGGGGATCGTGAGAGATCTGCGGCAGCAAGTGCAACTATCCGGTATGGAGGAAAGAATGAGTGTTGCTGAGAAGTATGTTGCAGATGCTCAGGGTCTCTCCGCCTTCCTTCAAGATTAGAATGACAGGCTGAAAGGTAAAGTGGTGTCACTCGAACGAGTTCGCGACGACCTTTGTGCGAAGTGCCTCCTAACTAATCAATAGAGAAAATCTCTGAAAGCTCGTCGCATAGCAGAAGTTGATTGTTCCAACATCGTTTCCGCTCTTGCCACTCTTTTCCGGGTTCGTGACGACCCTAATCTTGACCTTGATACTGAGATTGCCTCGTATACTGGTCTTATTGCCCAAGAAGATGCTCAACTTGGTCTTGACCTTGAGAAAGGCTCTGAATAGATGAGGGGTGAAAGAGAGGAGACGCCGACTAGGGAACCTGCAGCTGGTGAAGCAGGACCTTCACGGAATGTTGCCGATGAAGGAAGTCCCTCGAGAGAGGAGTGAGAATCCCCTCCCCCCTTATTTGATGCTTTTTTTTGTGTATCTGATGATTTAGACATTTATCTACGTATGAGGATGTTTAATGTAATTTTTTGGCCCGTTTTGTGGAATATAAATTTAAATCACTTGTCTTATGTTTATAACGTTTTTTAATTTTTGCCATAAACAATAAGTAATGCCAAGTTATGCCTCTGTGGGCATTTGCACCTAAGAATTAGATTGCTTCTTGTCATACTGACTGTTCTAGTTATTTACGTGTGTCAGTGTGCCTTCCTTGGGCAATTACGTCTGTTGTGCACCTATAGACGGCAACTAGGTTGCATCCGCAGTAGATGGCTGTTTGCGGCCACAATGTGATGACTTTCGTCCGTGTGGAAACGGTTGTTTTACGATTTGAGACAGAACGTCTTCGCTTAGTACTCAAGTATTTAAGACTTTCTGGCACTACGCGGATAGGCGTCCCCACTGGCGTTTAGGTGCAATCGTTGATTTAACGAGATTAACGCTTGATTAATGCCTGGTGGCTGAGTTAGACATGGTCTAGCTCTAAGCAAGTAGCGTACCCTACGTTTGTCACGTAAATTGGGTGTATTACTTCAACTTATATGTGGTCGGGACTATGAATAGTTTGATCGTAGATGGATCTAACTAAATGAGTAAAACTGATTAAGTAAGATAGTATTTTTATTAATAAAGGCGCGGAGCCTTCGGATGTTGTGGGTGAAGACCCGTAACATGTCCAAGAAGTATGAAAATATTATAATCTAAGTGCAAGACTAATGTGCCAAGTAAATTTTGAAGAGAAAAGTACTTCCAATTATAAGTACTCCTTCTCCCCATCCCCTCCCTCCTCGAAAGACGTCAATTAACCATACCGTCTGAATCGCAGTCTTGGTTGATTGCGGCTTCGAGGTCTTCGGGGTATCCTGGAATGTTCGCCTCGGGCACTTACTCGGGGACAACTGCTCTAAGGATTGCGGCCGTATAGCATTCCCTTGTTGCCTCCTGATCACCATTCACTTCTTTTATCCCTCATTGAGTAGGCTACTTCAGTTCTGATGCCAGGTGGATGGTACTACTTTGGCTTGATGAATCCACGGTCGCTCGATGATCGCATTGTAAGGAACGCCTCCCTTGATTACCTGAAAGGATGAAACATAATCTATCCCTAGCAAGCAGGTGTGGTTAAGTTAACTTCGCATATAGCTTTCTCACAAGAAATGTTAAAGCCTGCGAGCGTGTAGACAATCGGCATGATTCGATCCTCAACACCTATCACCTTTAGTGCATCCCAACTGATGAGGTTTACAGAACTACCGGTGTCAACCAATTCGCATTTCACGCATGTGTCTTCTATCCTAAGTGTTATGACCAGGGCGTCATGGTGCGTGGTGATGTTTTCCTCCTTGCTGAATAGAATCATCTCATCGGGCGAGACCCTGGTCGTGTGCTGCTAAGATATCCTCCGACCCCCTGAGCAGTGTTGGTCCCATGATTATCATACTGATGACCTCTTAGGATCGGGCACCGCCTGGTTCTCACTTCTGCCGATGGTCTGTTTTCCCTTATCGATGAGCAGGTCCTTGAGGTACCCCTTTTTCAAAAAAATCATGACTTCCATGATCAACGCTCTGCACTCGGCCATGTCATGTCTATGGTCCCTATGAAAATGAAAGTAAAGCGCCTTGTTCCTCACTACCAGGTTGCTTGACAAACGAATTTGTGCATTCTTCATATAATCTCTTACAAATCCACGACGTTGACTTGCAGATCCAATTCTTCAAATCGATTAGGAACCCATTGTCGCACCCCGATTTTTACCCGACTCGGAGCGAGTCAAGGCTTGGTTTTGACTATGTCACTCAGTTGAGTTTAGAATTGGAGTAGCCACCTAATATGTGTCCTCTAAGGTGTATTTCACCTAAGTGTCTAAGGTCAAGTTTCTTTTCAGTGTAACACAATTCCAGAGATTCGAGGGTGTCAAAATGACTCGGGGAAGAAGGTATTAGGCACTTCCCCAAGTCCAACAAAAAGTAGTTCCCGCCCGAGCTTTTATTTTGGGATGTCAAAAAGGCTATAAACAAGTATTGGTTACATTTACAAATTATATTACTAACTTGAGAGCTAAAATTACAATCAGCTAGGCAAACGGGTCTATTTGTGCAAACAATCGAATGGGCAGTGAGTAATTAATTTTTGGGCTTTCAAATTTTACATAAACAACCTAAGCCTAACGCCTAATCACACATTTGGCCTCAAGTTTTGCAAACGTTAAATAAATTAAACTAATATCGCAAGGACTGTTTCAAATCAGCATATCAACGCAATTTCAGTATTAACACGCTCTTGCAAAATAGCCAATTTTGAATCATATTTCAGATTTTGACACAAACAAAATTGGGTTTATTCTTTGTAAAAAATATTAGCCATTCTGGGTCGGCGTGATTTGACATTAATTGTCGAGCCCTATTCTTAATGGCTATTTTAGTTAGGGGTCTGTTGAAGGATAAGTTTTAAAGATGACAAAGGACCTGGTGCTAAGTGGACCATTAAATTGTTGAAGGATGAGTTTTGAAGATGACAAAGGACCTGGTGCTAAGTGGACCATGAAAAGGTTCACAGTTGATTTGAGACGACCAGCTGTTCAACGAGATGATAAAGTCAGAGTTGAAAAAGGAAAGAAGAGAACGGTTGGAGTCAAAGTTCCAATCCCACCGGAAATAGAAGAAGCTAAAGGCGGTTCTGAGATGGACGCAGGTTCTAAACGACAATTGATTGGAACATAAGGCAAATTAACTTAGGATTTAAATAAGGAAATATGGGTAACCTTGTTTAAACTGCTTTCAAAGAAGAAAAGGATTCCTAAACTTAGTTGGATCCGGCTAAGTCTAGTTCCTATATATATAAGTTAATTTGGCCAGAATCTACACGCACAAAAGAGATCTCAACAGAGCATATCAAGTATAATCAGATCGTAAGAAGCTTTGTGTGCAAGAACAAAGACTGAGCAGCAGAACCTTACGAATGAGCAGTTTCATAGATAAGTCTGTTGTTTTAGGTTCTTTGTTATAGGCTATTGAGTTGTAATCTATTCGCTAGTTTGAGAAACATTAAGTAGACATTACTTTTTGAGGTTAAGTAGAGGTCACCTTCCCAGCTAGGGTATGGCTGTGAAAGTTCTAGGTACTAGGGGGTTCTAGTTCCTTGATTACATTACGTTGTAGTCTAAAACTTGCTCGGGTTGTCCTTTAGTGGAAGAGTTGAAATCCCAAGAGTTTGGGTCGTGGTTTTTTATCCCTTGAGCAAGGATTTTTCCACATAAAAATTTCTGTGTTCTTTACGTTTTCGCAATTTGTTTAGTTTCAAAGATAGGTGAAACTTGCAAGGAACCAGGTTCTTTGTGAGTTAGGCGCAGAAGGTTAAAAGCAAGTTTTAGAATTCGAAAATTGGGTAAGGACACTATTCACCCCTCCCCCCTCTAGTGTCTTACAAAGGTGCACCAAGTGCAACAAGTGGTATCAGAGCAGGTTCTCTCGAAGAAAGATTAACATCTTGAGAAGGATCTGAACAATGAGTGCACCACTGATAATCACCGAAGAACAATCTGTCAAAAGGCCTCCTCAGTTCAATGGCCAATACTATGGATGGTGGAAAGGCAGAATGGAAGACTTTATTCAAGCTGAAGACTTTCAGCTATGGATCATTACTAAGGATGGACCTCGTATTCCAAACAAAACTGTTGGACAGCCACCCAATCAGCAAACTGTTCCCAAAGAGATCTCTGAGTATACTGATGCTGATTTCAAGATGGTGGAGAAGAATGAAAAAGCTAAGAGGCTCATCATATGTGGACTTGGTCCTAATGAATACAACAGAGTTTCTTCATACAAGACTACCAAAGAAATTTGGGATGCTCTACGAATTGCTCATGAAGGAACTTCACGTGTAAAGAAGTCAAGGATCCAGATGCTGAAAAGAAAGTTCGAGTTGTTTGCTATGGGTGAATCTGAGTCCATCCAAGATATGATGACCAGGTTCACAATCATAATAAACAAGATGAAGTCACTAGGTATAGTTATAACTAATGAAGATTTGTCAAAAAAATGATCAGGATTGTTACACCCCGTACGTCTAAATTGACGTATATCATTATAATATCATGTTAAGAATGATTTAAGTGAGTTTAAAGTAATAATATGACCATATATGATGTTTATATGCTGAATATAAAGTTTGGGAAAAATCAGATTTAAGTTGCGGAAAAACCGACTAAGGAATTGCCTTGTAACGGAGCTTTTTCAGCAATTAATTTCATGTGTTATATGAAGTCTTTTGGGGACATATCATATACCAAATTGAAGGTCTTGGAGTGTAGTTTCCAACACTTTTAACGGTTTGTTCATACAACTTATAGATAAAAAGATATGAGCGTCAGAAGTCAGGCCAGAAAAAGGGCCATAAGCGCAAAAGAGGACTGTAACTGAAATATTTCGAGTATAAAAGGAAAAAAATGTATTATCTTCGTCATTTTCCAGAACATACACCATAGAAACAGTTCTCTCTTGAGTTGAAGCTAATTTTTATGATTTTGAAGAAACAACATCAACCTTAACTCGAAATTGAAGACAAATTGCGTCAAAACGCTCTACGCGATTAGGGTAACATTATGCTACCTTCAATTTCTTCTATAGTTTGAGTTTTAGAATTACTTCATGGCTAAGTAAAGTACCTAAATATTGTATTATAGCTTGTTTAAGCTTTGGGAGGTGTGGAATTCAAAGGAAACGAAGTTTAGAAGCTAGAAACATCAAAGGTATGTAAGGCTAAACCTTTATTTTGGCAAGGCATGTATCTTTTAGATTTTGAAGCTTTTATTAGTTTCAAACTTAGTTTTTCTTGTGAGAAACTTGTATGGTACCAAGGAAACCTTGTATATATTTAATTTGGTACTAAAATCCAAGGTGAAAGACGTCCAAATCAGAAAGGCAAAACGTTTCAAAATCTGGAAAATCATTTTGAACTTTTGACAGCTGTTAGTATATTGATCATAACTGCTTATACAAAATTGATATTAAGATGATTTAAGAATTTCCATAATCCTAAGACATATATCTACAACTTTCATGAAGACCATGAGGTCTATAACTTTTATCTGCACCTTCAAAACTATGATGCAATACAGGACGCTGGTACTGTCTTGAAATTCTGTACATCCGTGGAATTGTTACGCCACTCTCATCTTGTTATCCAGTTAATTTGTTTATGTTATCAGTTTATCCGGGTATCCATTCCCGTGTATAGTATAGTGCTGGTTCTGTTTTGCGGATCATCTAGTTTCAGAGGAAACTCTGCCGAAATTTTTATAAAAGTCAAAGAGTTAGACAAATTCTAAGTTTCAGGTTGTGTCTACAATTCCATCCAGAGTTTTCTTATCATTCCTTTGAGTCCATATATATTGTTGCCACATGTGTTATGCCTCATACATGCTTATGCTTATATTGTGATCATGTTATGTGTGATTTGGAGTCCCCCATAGAGGTTGGACATTGGACACACAGTCCGGTCGCGTGTGATACTACCCGTCTGGGGGATACAGCCCCTCTGGTTCAGGCGGGAGTTGAAACACCTAGTGTGACCGGGTGTCATTCACACACTCTGACCAGAGAGACTAGATATTACTGGCTGGGGGGGATATAGCCCATAACACCCACCAGGTTTGTTATATACGCGTATGTAGCCACAGTATGCACTGCATGATTATACATGAGGCTAGTTCTGGTTTTCAGTTACCTGATTTGGGGGGATACAGCCCATAACACCAGACAGGTACTAGTTCCGGTTTTCAGTTACCTGATTTGGGGGGATACAGCCCATAACGCCAGACAGGTACTAGTTCAGATGTTCAGTTACCTGATTTGGGGGGATATAGCCCATAACACCAGACAGGTACCAGTTCAGTTTTAGCTCGGTACCAGTTATCAGTTCTCAGTTATCGGCCACCAGTTCTTAGCGTCAGTATCAGTTGACAGTTATCAGTTCTCAGTTATCGGCCACCAGTTCTTAGCGTCAGTATCAGTTGACAGTTATCAGTTCTCAGTTATCGGCCACCAGTTCTTAGCGTCAGTATCAGTTGACAGTTATCAGTTCTCAGTTATCGGCCACCAGTTCTTAGCGTCAGTATCAGTTGACAGTTATCAGTTCTCAGTTATCGGCCACCAGTTCTTAGCGTTAGTATCAGTTGACAGTTTTCAGTTCCAGTTTCTAGTAACCAACTATCAGTCATATTACAGTTATTTATCAGTATAGTTCAGCTCAGTCTTCAGGTTCAGATTCAGCTAGACTTCAGCTTATATTCATATCATGTTTAGTACGTTCTTCAGATTTCCAGCTATATTGCTATGCTCCAGCTCATGTTTACATATTTATATTCCAGCCTACAGTTTCATTCAGCTATGACATATTATATGCCCATGCCTTACATACTTGGTACATATCGTACTCACGCCCTTTTCTGGGGCGCTGCGTTTCATGCCGCGCAGGTGCAGATAGATCAATGCTTGGACCATGTTAGTAGGCCATCTATCAGCTACTGGAGTCACTCCGCTTACTCCCGGAGTTACTTATCTTTTGGTATGTGTACAATCAGCCAGCTTGGGTATGGCGGGGTCTTATCTCGTCCTTTGTATATTCAGTTCATCACTCTTAGAGGCCTGTAGATATGTCCCTGTGTGGTGCAGTCAGTATGTTATGTATGTCAGCTTATGTTAGCCTTGTCAGCTATTTGCATTGCATACTCCTTATCAGCTAGGTTTATGCTTATTCTATTTATCAGTTATAATGGTTAGCAGATTATCAGCAGAATTAATGATGATCGATACTTAGTGTTGGTCATCCGTCGTGACCCTAGGTTGGGTCGTGACAAAAGTGGTATCAGAGCAGTTCAGTCCTAGGGTGTCTACAGGCCGTGTCTAGTAGAGTCTTGTTTAGGAGTATGTTGCGCGCCATACTTTTGAACAGGAGGCTACAAGGCACTTCAGGACAGTTGTCTTTCTTTCTTCTCTAGATCGTGCGATAGAGCCATGATTATAGAATTCAGCCCTCTAACAATAGTAATTTCAGCAAAGCGATGCCGCCAAAGAAACTAACAGCTGCCCAGATGGGCAAGGCTATTGCCGGCCAGGGTACTAGTAGAGTGCCACCTGAGGTCGATGAGAGTGAGAATTCCAGACCTGAGACTCCATCTGAGGCCTCACAGATCTCTTCAGGTCAGGGCGATATTAGAGGTACCGCAGCTACTGTACGTCCAGCTCCTCTACCCAACAGTTAGGGGCAGAAAATAAGGGATGCCATCAGATTATTGACCAGTGTTGTAGTTGCTCAGACTAGACAACACAGTCCAGATGCCCAGGGAGATGTTGGATCCAGGATCAATGATTTTATCAGGCTAGAGCCTACAGTTTTTACCAGATCCCGTACAGGAGAGGACCCTCAGGATTTTCTAGTGAGGATAGCCAGAATGTTGAGGGTTATGCACGTGTCAGACACAGAGTTAGTAGAGTTGGATGCATTCAGATTGGATAACTTAGCAGCAGGGTGATATCAGACATGGGAGCTATCTAGACGGCCCGATGCTACTCCCACGACTCGGAAGGAATTCTCAGATGCCTTCCTTTATCAGTATATGCCTATAGAGGCATAGGGAGACCGTGCTAATCAGTTCCTGAACTTGAGACATGGAAGTTTGAGTGTAGAAGAGTATAATTATTGCTTTAGTTCTTTAGCATGGTTTGCCCCTACGGTGGTAGTGAGTATGGAGGATAGAATTCACAGGTATATAGTGGGACTAGCTCCACACCTAGTGAACGAGCGTATGACAGTTGTTATGCAGTCATGTATGAACATAACATTCAGGCATTTGCTTTGTTACTTGAGGAGAGGAAGCAAAAATAGAGAGCCGACAGGGATAAAGTGCTAGACAAGAGGGGCAGATTTTCTGCTTCGTTTGGAGAGACGTCTGGAGCGAGTAGATAGCAGTGTGTTAGACAACCACCAGCTAGTATACCTATACAGTCTCGTGGCCTGAGATCTGATAGAACTCCTCAGTCCAGAGCTAGTCAGGCATCACAGATTTCAGGATTTCAGTGCCGTGGTACTTCGATACTGGCCAGTCAGACATATCCCAGATGTTCAGATTGTGGTAAACGCCACTTGGGTCCATGTCAGTTAGGAGTTGATACTTGTTATATTTGTCGCGAGGCAGGCCATTTCATGAGAGATTGCCCGACTAGGGGTGGTAGTTGTACAGCCAGCCAGCTAGATCAGCAGTTGCTTGCTCAGCACCAGCACGCCATCAGGGGCATGTTCTTCAGGATGGCACCTGTATAACAGAAAGAATTTAAGGGGCAACTGAAGGATTTGTTAGATAAAGGCCTCATCAGACCCAGAATTTCCCCATGGGGAGCCCCGGTATTGTTTGTGAAAAAGAGAGCAGAATAAATACCCTCTGCCCAGGATTGATGACTTGTTCGACCAGCTTCAAGGTGCCAAGTGCTTCTCGAAGATAGATTTGTGATCAGGCTACAATCAGGTTAGAGTCAGAGAATCTGATATACCTAAGACTGCATTCAGGACTAGGAATGGCCATTATGAGTTTTTAGTGATGTTGTTTGGACTCACTAATGCCCTTGCAGTATTTATGAATCTAATGGACAGCGTATTCAGGCCTTATTTAGATTTATTTCTGATTATATTTATTGATGATATTCTCATCTATTCAATGTCTGAATCATAGCATGTGGAGCACCTACGCACAGTATTGGGTATTCTTCAAGACCAGCAATTATATGCTAAGTTCTCAAAGTGTGAATTCTTGTTAGATTCAGTGGCATTTCTTGGCCATATAGTTTCAGCAGAAAGAATTAAAGTAGATGACTAGAAGATCGAGGCTGTGAAGAATTGGTCCAGACCTACGACGCCAACTAATGTACGTAGTTTACTCGGTTTGGCAGGTTACTATAGAAGGTTCGTAGAGGGTTTTTCCTCCATTGCAACTCCACTGACCAAATTGACACAGAAAGCAGCCAAATTGCAGTGGTCAGACTCTTGTGAGCACAACTTCCAAGAACTATAGAACAAGTTGATAACGGCTCTAGTACTTACACTTTCAGATGGATCTGAGGGCTATGTCATTTACTGTGACGCTTCTCGAATTGGTCTTGGTTGTGTCTGATGTAGCACGGAAGAGTAATTTCCTATGCTTCCAGGCAGCTGAAAAAGCACGAGCAGAACTATCCTGCTCATGATCTAGAGTTTGCAGCAGTCATTCATGGATTAAAGATTTGGAGACATTATTTGTGCAGGGTTCATGTTAATATTTAGACAGATCATAAGAGCCTCAAGTACATATTTAATCAGAATGAACTAAACCTGCGACAAAGGTGATGGCTAGAGTTGCTAAAGGACTAAGACATGGAAATTCTTTATCATCCAGGTAAAGCGAATGTTGTAGTTGATGCCCTTAGTCATAAGTCCATGTGTAGTTTATCTTACTTCAGCCACAGAAAAGAGAGTTAGCTCATGCACTCCACCAGTTGTCCAACTTAGGAGTCAGATTAATAGATTCAGAGGACGCAAGAGTTATAGTTCAGAAAGCAGCCACTACTTGCCTAGTTACAGAAGTAAAACAGCACTAGTACGAGGATCCTGTTCTAGTTGAATACCAACAGATAGCCAGAAGAAAACTGAAATTACCATATAGGTTACTAGTGACGGGGTTCTTAGGTATAAAAAAAGACTTTGTGTTCCTGATGTTGTAGATTTACGTGGACAGATTATGTCCGAGGCATATTATTTCAGATACATTGTTCATCCAGGTTCGACTAATATGTACCATGATCTTAAGCAGATTTATTGTTGGGATGGAATGAAGCGTGATATAGCAGAATTTATGGCTCAGTGTCCTAACTGCCAGCAGGTTAAAGTCGAGCAAAAAAAAAAAAAAACCTAGTGGCTTGTTACAGGAAATAGAGATTTCATCATGAAAATGGGAAACAGTAAATATGGACTTCATTACAGGCTTGCCCTGTACGCGGAGCAGATATGACTCTATTTGGGTTATAGTTGACAGGCTTACTAAATGAGCTCATTTCTTTCCTGTTAGAACTACATATACAGCAGAGGATTATGCCAGACTTTATATCAGAGAGATAGTGCGCCTACATGGTATTCCAGTATTTATTATTTCAGACGGGGGCGCACCAGTTTACAGCTAATTTCTATAGATCGTTCCAGACAGGTTTAGGGACACAGGTGTATTTGAGTACAGTATTTCATCCATAGACAGACAGACAGGCTGAGCGGACCATTCAGACATTAGAAAATATGCTCAGAGCTTAAGTGTTAGATTTTAGAGGCAGCTGGAATGGTCACCTACTGTTGATAGAGTTTGCATATAATAATAGCTATCATTCTAGCATACAGATGGTGCCATATGAAGCTTTGTATGGGCACAAATGCAGGTTTTCTATATGATGGTTCAAGGTTGGCGAGTCTCAATTGATAGGTCCAGACTTAATCCAACAAGTAATTGATAAAGTCAAGTTGATCAGGGAAATATTATTAGCAGCGCAGAGCAGACAGAAGCCCTATGCAGATAATCGACGTCGAGATTTAGAATTTCAGATTGGCGATTGGGTATTGCTGAAAGTATCACCTATGAAAGGCGTTATGAGATTTAGAAAAAAAGGGAAGCTTAGCCCTAGATTTATTAGTCCATATCAGGTTATCACGCGAGTTGGGCGTGTAGCCTACGAGTTAGACCTTCAAGCAGACCTTCAGGAGGTACATCCAGTATTCCATGTTTCCATGCTCAAAAAAAAAATGTGTCAGAGATCCTTCTAGAGTTGTACCAGTAGAGGATGTACAGATTACAGAACAGTTGACTAATAAGGAGGTGCCAGTTGAAATTTAAAGAGGCAGATTCGTCGAGTAAGGACGAAAGACATTCCTTTAGTTAAGATGCTATATCAAAGCAATAATATAGAAGAAATAACTTGGGAAGCTGAAAATGACATGAGAGCCAAATATACACATCTCTTCATTACTTCGAGTATGTAACAGATCGTTGCTTAATGCTTCTACATACTTCATTTAACATTCGAGGACGAATGTTCCTAACGGGGGAATATTGTTACACCCCGTACGTCTAAATTGACGTATATCATTATAATATCATGTTAAGAATGATTTAAGTGAGTTTAAAGTAATAATATGACCATATATGATGTTTATATGCTGAATATAAAGTTTGGGAAAAATCAGATTTAAGTTGCGGAAAAACCGACTAAGGAATTGCCTTGTAACGGAGCTTTTTCAGCAATTAATTTCATGTGTTATATGAAGTCTTTTGGGGACATATCATATACCAAATTGAAGGTCTTGGAGTGTAGTTTCCAACAATTTTAACGGTTTGTTCATACAACTTATAGATAAAAAGATATGAGCGTCAGAAGTCAGGCCAGAAAAAGGGCCATAAGCGCAAAAGATGACTGTAACTGAAATATTTCGAGTATAAAAGGAAAAAAATGTATTATCTTCGTCATTTTCCAGAACATACACCATAGAAACAGTTCTCTCTTGAGTTGAAGCTAATTTTTATGATTTTGAAGAAACAACATCAACCTTAACTCGAAATTGAAGACAAATTGCGTCAAAACGCTCTACGCGATTAGGGTAACATTATGCTACCTTCAATTTCTTCTATAGTTTGAGTTTTAGAATTACTTCATGGCTAAGTAAAGTACCTAAATATTGTATTATAGCTTGTTTAAGCTTTGGGAGGTGTGGAATTCAAAGAAAACGAAGTTTAGAAGCTAGAAACATCAAAGGTATGTAAGGCTAAACCTTTCTTTTGGCAAGGCATGTATCTTTTAGATTTTGAAGCTTTTATTAGTTTCAAACTTAGTTTTTCTTGTAAGAAACTTGTATGGTACCAAGGAAACCTTGTATATACTTAATTTGGTACTAAAATCCAAGGTGAAAGACGTCCAAATCAGAAAGGCAAAACGTTTCAAAATCTGGAAAATCATTTTGAACTTTTGACAGCTGTTAGTATATTGATCATAACTGCTTATACAAAATTGATATTAAGATGATTTAAGAATTTCCATAATCCTAAGACATATATCTACAACTTTCATGAAGACCATGAGGTCTATAACTTTTATCTGCACCTTCAAAACTATGATGCAATACAGGACGCTGGTACTGTCTAGAAATTCTGTACATTCGTGGAATTGTTACGCCACTCTCATCTTGTTATCCAGTTAATTTGTTTATGTTATCAGTTTATCCGGGTATCCATTCCCGTGTATAGTATAGTGCTGGTTCTGTTTTGCGGATCATCCAGTTTCAGAGGAAACTCTGCAGAAATTTTTATAAAAGTCAAAGAGTTAGACAAATTCTAAGTTTCAGGTTGTGTCTACAATTCCATCCAGAGTTTTCTTATCATTCCTTTGAGTCCATATATATTGTTGCCACATGTGTTATGCCTCATACATGCTTATGCTTATATTGTGATCATGTTATGTGTGATTTGGAGTCCCCCATAGAGGTTGGACATTGGACACACAGTCCGGTCGCGTGTGATACTACCCGTCTGGGGGATACAGCCCCTCTGGTTCAGGCGGGAGTTGAAACACCTAGTGTGACCGGGTGTCATTCACACACTCTGACCAGAGAGACTAGATATTACTGGCTGGGGGGGATATAGCCCATAACACCCACCAGGTTTGTTATATACGCGTATATAGCCACAGCATGCACTGCATGATTATACATGAGGCTAGTTCTGGTTTTCAGTTACCTGATTTGGGGGGATACAGCCCATAACACCAGACAGGTACTAGTTCCGGTTTTCAGTTACCTGATTTGGGGGGATACAGCCCATAACGCCAGACAGGTACTAGTTCAGATGTTCAGTTACCTGATTTGGGGGGATATAGCCCATAACACCAGACAGGTACCAGTTCAGTTTTAGCTCGGTACCAGTTATCAGTTCTCAGTTATCGGCCACCAGTTCTTAGCGTCAGTATCAGTTGACAGTTATCAGTTCTCAGTTATCGGCCACCAGTTCTTAGCGTCAGTATCAGTTGACAGTTATCAGTTCTCAGTTATCGGCCACCAGTTCTTAGCGTCAGTATCAGTTGACAGTTATCAGTTCTCAGTTATCGGCCACCAGTTCTTAGCGTCAGTATCAGTTGACAGTTATCAGTTCTCAGTTATCGGCCACCAGTTCTTAGCGTTAGTATCAGTTGACAGTTTTCAGTTCCAGTTTCTAGTAACCAGCTATCAGTCATATTACAGTTATTTATCAGTATAGTTCAGCTCAGTCTTCAGGTTCAGATTCAGCTAGACTTCAGCTTATATTCATATCATGTTTAGTACGTTCTTCAGATTTCCAGCTATATTGCTATGCTCCAGCTCATGTTTACATATTTATATTCCAGCCTACAGTTTCATTCAGCTATGACATATTATATGCCCATGCCTTACATACTTGGTACATATCGTACTCACGCCCTTTTCTGGGGCACTGCGTTTCATGCCGCGCAGGTGCAGATAGATCAATGCTTGGACCATGTTAGTAGGCCATCTATCAGCTACTGGAGTCACTCCGCTTACTCCCGGAGTTACTTATCTTTTGGTATGTGTACAGTCAGCCAGCTTGGGTATGGCGGGGTCTTATCTCGTCCTTTGTATATTCAGTTCATCACTCTTAGAGGCCTGTAGATATGTCCCTGTGTGGTGCAGTCAGTATGTTATGTATGTCAGCTTATGTTAGCCTTGTCAGCTATTTGCATTGCATACTCCTTATCAGCTAGGTTTATGCTTATTCTATTTATCAGTTATAATGGTTAGCAGATTATCAGCAGAATTAATGATGATCGATACTTAGTGTTGGTCATCCGTCGTGACCCTAGGTTGGGTCGTGACAAGGATTCTACCTGATTTATGGGAATCAAAGGTTACAGCTATCATTGAGTCCAAGGAACTGGATAAGATTGAGCTAGATGAACTCATTGGCAGTCTGAAAACCCATGAGCTAATGAAACAATCAAAGATGAAAGTGGAACCCAAGAAGAAGAAGAAACTAGCTCTAGAGGCAACTGGAGGTTCTAAGTATGAAGTAATTGAGCATGAGATGGCCTTGGTCAATGCAGTACGAAAAACCTTAGGCTTCGAAAGAAGAAGAACCAAAGCCACTCCCGCCAAGAACAATATAATTGAAAATCCTAACTACTCAAGGTGTTTTAAGTGTAATAAGAAGGATCATGCTATAAAGGACTGCCCATTGTGGGATATTGAGTAGGAAAGGTCTGGGGCTTCTAAGGAGAATGAACCTAAGAAGAACAAACGTCCTCCCAACTTCAGAGCATTAAGAAGAAAAAAGAAAGAGGCGTTCTATGCAACATGGGGACCTTCTGAAAGCAAAAGTGAAGAAGAAGAAGAAGAAGAAGAAGAAGAAGAAGAAGAAGAAGAAGAAGAAGAAGAAGAAGAAGAAGAACTAGAAGACGACTCTCCATCGGCACTAATGGCTGATAATGAACCTTCAATTGATGATACACCTGAGGTAAGTCTCGATGAACTGAAAACTAGACTTCATACTTGTTCTTCTAGGGAGTTAAATATTCTTGCCCTGACTTTAATTGAAGAGATTGAAACTTTGAGGTCTCAGAAGGAACAAGCACTTTCTGAGAAGGACCAACTAATTTCAGTTGCGTCTGAGTTTTCAATGAAAAATAAAAACTTGGAAAAAGCTAAATCTGATCTTAAAAAGGAATTAATTGCTAGTGAAGCTCAACTTCTGGAACTAAATCAGAAAGTCTCAGCCCTCGAATTAGAAACTCTTCAATTAAAGGAACAGATACTTTGTGAGAAGAAGCTAGGTTCTGCACTCGAACTTGAGAATCAAAAATTGAAAGAAGTGTGGTAAGCAAGGAGTTAGTGAGGCTCAAATCAACCTTGAAGCTGAGCTTGAAAAGAAAAACCAAGCTCTGCATCAGGAAACTGAGAAGAACTGGGTTTTTCAGGAGAAGGTTAAAAAAGCTAGCTCTGAGCTCACCAGACTCACTAAATGGAACAAGTCTTCTGAAGCTTTGAATTGGTTGCATGAAAATCATAATAGAGGTAAAACTGGATTAGGACATAGGAAACCTTTACCTGCTTGGAACCCTAATAGTAAATATGTAGGACTTCCTTGCAATAAACTCTGCTTCTTGTGTGGTAAGACTGGACATATTAAGAATGAAGGCAGTGTTGCAAAAGATGCAGTGAAAAAGAATAAAAAATCAGTTTTACCTTATTGGGCTAGAAAAGATTTGATTCATCCATTCAATAACAAAAAGGGACCCAAGCTAATCTGGGTTCCTGTTACTAACCCTTGATTTTCTTTTGCATGCTGGAGTGAGATGGAACAACCCAAGCTGGATTCTTGATAGTGGGTGTTCCAGGCACATGATAGGAGATAGAAGAAACTTTCTCTCACACGCAGCATTTCAAGGGGGTAGTATGGCTTTTGGAGTAGGCAAAAGCAGTGAAATTGTTGGTATTGGAAAATTTGGGAGATCCCTCAACTATGTGATAGAGGAAACTCAGTGAGTTTCACATCTGTATGTTGCACTGTGAAGAACCTGCATACTAGTGAAGTGATAATGGAAGGGAAACGAGTTAATAATGTGTACAAGGCGACATTAGGATCTCTTCATGAAAATAATTTGACTTGTCTGAATGTGCTGGAGAATGATAGTCAATTGTGGCACAAGGGACTAGGACATGCAAGCTTGACTCAGTTGAATAAGTTGGTGTCAAAGGACCTTGTTCGTGGAATGCCAGGCAAGAGGTTCAATGACATCAAGATTGTGATGCTTGTGTGAGGGGGAAACATGTAAGATCTTAATTCAAGTCAAAGAAAGTGGTTAGTACTTCTAAACCACTTGAGCTGGTTCACATGGACTTGTATGGACCAATGAGGGTAAGGAGCAGAGGAGGTAAGAGATTTGTAATGGTAATAGTTAATGACTACTCCAGATACACATGGACCTTGTTCCTCAGATCTAAAGATGAAGCATATGATATGTTCGAGGACTGGGTCAAAGTTAATCACAAGAAATTGGGGCTTCAACTAGTGAGTATAAGGTCCGACCATGGTACAGAATTTGAGAATGCTAAGTTTGCTGAATATTGTAACAAACATGGTGTGGATCACAACTTCTCTGCACCAAGGACCCCTCAGCAGAATGGTGTAGTTGAAAGGAAGAACAGGTCCTTGGAGGACATAGCTAGAACAATGTTGCTGTCAATTGGTTTATCAAAGAATTTTTGGGCTGAAGCAGTCAACACCGCTTACTACTTGCTGAATCGATGTTCCATATGAGCTGATCAGAGGCAGGAAACCCAATATTGCACATCTCAGAGCTTTTGGGTGCAAGTGTTTCGTGCATAACAATGGAAAAGAACCTCTAGGGAAGTTTGATGCTAGAAGTGATAAAGCCATCTTCTTAGGATATTCTTCACAAAGTAAAGCTTATAAAGTGTTCAACAAGAGGACCTTGAGTGTAGAAGAAAGTGTGCATGTGGTACTTGATGAATCTGAATGAGTTACAAACAGACAAGAAGATCACGATCAGGAGATCGGTCTTGCAAGAGATGAACCTGCTGAAGACCCTGAGAATTTGAATGGAGCTAAAAATAATCAGGTTGATAAGGATCAAACTAAGGGGGAACTATAAGGCAATCAGATAGGGGGAAATGAAGAGTTAGATGGCTCAGATCCTCCTGGAAACGACACTCAGCAGATTCAGCCTAAACCTTTGAGATATCAAAGTTCTCATCCACTGGAGAACCTCATGTCTAATCTAAACGCTGGAGTTGTTACCAGAAGAGCTTTGAACAACTTCTGTGCATTCTTTGCGTTTCTGTCCTCAATAGAACCAAAGAATGTACGTGAAGAACTTGAGGATCCAGACTGGATGATTGTGATGCAAGAGGAACTTCATCAGTTTGAATGAAGTAAGGTATGGCACCTGGACCCTCGACCAGCGGACAGGTCCATCATTGGTACTAAATGGGTATTTAGAAACAAACTGGATGAACATGGCATAGTGACAAGGAACAAGTCAAGACTGGTGGTTCAAGGTTATAGTCAAGAAGAAGGAATCGATTATGATGAAACCTTTGCACCTGTTGCAAGAATGGAGGCCATTAGGATGCTTATTGCTGTTGCAGCTTACATGGAGTTTAAGTTGTACCAGATGGATGTGAAAAGTGCATTCCTTAATAGTTATTTGAATGAAGAGGTGTATGTGGTTCAACCACCTGGCTTTCAAAGTACAGAGTTTCCTGATCATGTCTACAAACTTGACAAGGCATTGTACGGGTTGAAACAGGCTCCTAGGGCTCGGTATGAAAGGTTGTATGGGTTCTTATTGAAGAATGGGTTTACATGAGGTAAGATAGACAATACTTTGTTTTTAAGGAAGAAAGCCAAGGACCTGCTGATTGTTCAAGTGTATGTAGATGACATTATCTTCGGTGCTACCAATGAGAATCTCTGCAAGGAGTTTTCTGACCTGAAGGGAAGTGAATTTGAGATGAGTATGATGGGTGAGCTAAATTTCTTCTTAGGCTTACAAATCAAGCAATCTCAGGAAGGCACAATGATCCACCAATAGAAGTACATCAAAGAGCTGTTAAGGAAGTCTGATATGAAGTCTGCTAAGGATATGAACACTCCCATTGCTCCTGGAACGAAGATAGATCTGGATGAAACTGGTGCTTCAATCGATGAAACTACATACAGAGGAATGATTGGTTCTTTACTGTATTTAACTGCAAGTCGCCCTAATATTGTTTATAGTGTGGGATGGTGTGCAAGGTTTCAGTCAAAACCAAAGGAGTCACACTTAACTGCAGTCAAGAGAATCTTGAGATATTTGAAAGAAACTCAAGATCTTGGCTTATGGTACCCAGAAAATGGAATTTTTGATCTAATTGGGCATGCTGATATTGACTATGTTGGTCACTTGGTTGATAGGAAAAGTACATCTGGGATGGCACACTTCTTAGGTCCTTGTTTAGTTTCATGGGCTACAAAGAAACAAAATTCAGTGGCGTTATCCACAGCTGAAGATGTATATGTAGTAACTGCTTTATGTTGTTCACAGTTATTATGGATCAAGAAGCAGCTGGAGGACTTTGGAATCGAGTATGGACTAGTTCCAATCTTTTGTGACAATACCAGTGCAGTCAATATTGCCAAGAACCCGGTCCAGCACAAGAGAACAAAGCACATTGATATTAGGCATCATTTTCTAAGGGACAATGTTGAGAAAGGCCTAATTATTGTGAACTTTTGCAGGACTGAGGACCAAATTGCTGGTATCTTCACTAAGGCATTGAATAGGGTACAATTTGAAAAGAACAGGCTTGAGCTAGGGATGACCAAGATACAGTGAACGAAGCAGCATCTGGTTCTCCCAATGATTGGCTAATGAAGTTTCCTTGTTTTATTTAGCTTAACTTTGCCTAGTTGATTCTACATATGAAAACTTAATTGTTTTGCTTGCTAACCTATTTGAAACCTGTTTTCATGACTTAGATAGTAGCGAATCTAAAATAAAGGATATTGTTGAAGAAACTGGTGCATGGACTTTCAGGTATACATTCTATGTTACTTACTGAATATAACGTTGTCTTACGTGGCCTAATTAGTTAACAATCACCCTCACTTGGCGCCGGATTAGTGTAAGCTTTTAAAATTCAAATTCTTTGAACCATGATGGCGTCAGCTCCTATACGTCATAATGAAAAGCAGCTTTTTCGTATTCCATCAACCCGTTCCCCTTCTCGATAAACCTAAACCCTTCCCTATTCCACTAATTAATCAAAGAAACATTGTTTCTATCGGCAAAACAGAAAGAACTCTCTCAAAATATTTTCTCTCTCTAAAAACACAATTCTCTGTAAAAGAAGCAAAAATGTCGACCAGTTCCAAAGTAGATTCTCAACTCTCTTCTCCAAAACTCAAAATGTTTAAACTAAATCAAAAGGCAAAGAAACTGGCAGCGAGTCTTTCTGTGGCTATGGCGAGAAAATTTGCAAAACTGAGACAAAAGAAGTTGTCGGAGGAAGCAACTAGTAAGGGGGAAAGTGTTCCAGAAACTGGTAGGGAGGAAGTGATCATGGAGACGGTTCAAGAAATCGTTCAAGAAACTGAAAAGGTAAACCCTAGTTCTCCTACTGGTACTATAGTCGTCGATACTAGTTTACCGTCTATGCCTGTAGATTTAGAAGAACATACTGTGAATTAAGTAGGAGATAAGGAGAAGGTAGTTGCAGATAATCCTGAGAAAGTTGTTGAAACAGAGGATGTTGTCGTTGTTACTAAAGAAACTGAGAACACTGTTGAGGAACCTATTCCTGAGACAGTTCCTATGGAAGAAAAAACTGTTAGTAACAAGAGAGAAGGAAAATCTGCTGAACCTGCTAAGAAACCTGAGAAAGAACCTGGTTCGTTCTCTGGTTCTGTAGCAGGTGATGACGCAGATCTGAGACATATTGATGATTATGTGGAAGAGAATGTAGAAGGTGTAGGTTTTACTGAGCTTTTAAATGCTGTGTTGCCTGAGCCCAATCCTACACCTCAAGCTAGTGAAGGTTCCTCCAGTGAGACTGATGTTGTGGTGGTAGAGGAACAGAGGAGATTGGGAAAGAGGCCGGTGGTTCAGGAACAAAAAAAAAACTGTGAAGAAAATAAGGCTAGTAAAGGGAGGAGAATTTGTAGGTAGTTCCAAAATAGGAAGTTCTGGAGATGCAGAGGGTATGGGAGAGAGTAGTAGAAAAAAAAGAGTCATGTGAGACGCCTTGCGACTCGTGGTTCTAGAGCAGCAGGAGAAGATTGTGGAGGAACCTGAGGTTCACAGGAGAGGTTCCAAATCAAAGTTGATGATTGGTGATGATAAAGAAGACAAGAAGAGGAGGGTGGCCTACTTTAGAGGTCTACCAATGGTGAAGGGTAAAATTCTAACTGATCTGGAGCTAGAGGGTATGACTCAACTTGGTGCTAAGTTGAGAGCTCAAGGTTGGTTGAACCTATTCAGTGATGGTGCTAGACAACTGAGGGAGCAAGAGGTTTGAGAATTTTATTCCAATTGCACAGTGAGTGGAAGTATTGTGACAACCATAGTCAAGGGGCTGGTAATCCAGTTTGATAGTGTGGAACTGGGTGAGATTTTGGGTGTTCCCTCTCAGGCTACAACGAGTACATGAGGAACTCGTGGCCGGCTAGAGGAGATGGTGTGTCTGCTTTGGAGGTGACCCGGAAATTTAAAGGGAGACCTAGACTAGCAAGGGCTACACAAGTTAAGAAGAAGGCAATGCAACCCTTCTACCAGTTGCTTTTTGAATTTGTGCTGAAGAACCTGTGGCAGAGGTCAGAGAGGAGGAGTGAGGCCAACTTTCTGGATATGACCTATATGGACCTGCTAGATCGAGAGGTTCATATTAATCTGCCTAAATTGATAATCAAGCACATTGGAAGAGTAGATGATATGGGGTAGGCAAATATGCGCTGGTCTATAGGTTTCTTCTGGGGAATGTATTTGATTTCTTTGGGGTGCCTGCTGGTAAGTGGACTGAGCCAGACCACAATGACTTGTTTGGGAGGAACATTCTAAATTCCCGTGACTATGTGTTGGATGGTGAACCTGCTGATGAACCAGAGCATATAGAGGATGATGCTGAGGAAAGGAGGAACAACAGAGTAGACATGAGAATTGAGGGGTTCAGGAGGCAGCTTGAAAGGAAAAATGATGAGCTGGCCTTGATTAATTCTGAAAACACAAGGCTGGATGCAGAGCTGGAGCGTGATAGAGAAGGAAACTCGCGTCGCCTCGCCTTGTTGCTTGCTCACTTTAACATCCCTGATATTCCCAAATTCTGAACCAGTTCCTTTCCATAGTTCCCTCCCGGTTCTTTTTATTTGGCCTATTTTAAGACAATCTTATATTTTGGTTTGTAATATTTGAATGTTGCTTTGGATGTCTAAGTCGGTTTGGCACTTATGTTGATATAAATATCCTATCTGCTAGTATTTATTGTCTTAAACAGGTTCCTGACGTTTAAAGGTTGGCTTGCTGCCTATGGCACTAGAGTCAACTAGACTTAATTTAAGTTGAGCGGGTTCTGACAACTGTGAAACTTTTCGACGATGCCAAAAGGGGGAAGTTAGTTGTATGTTAGTCCGTTATATGTTTGTGACCTATTTTCGCCTAACTGTTATTACCCTGGTTCGTGGTTAGTGTTTGATTTTTACAGGTTCTTGAGAGTATAAACCCTCGGTGCGACAACATGGTTTGTCATCATAAAAAGGGGGAATTTGTTGAAGGATGAGTTTTGAAGATGACAAAGGACCTGGTGCTAAGTGGACCATGAAATTATTGAAGGATGAGTTTTGAAGATGACAAAGGACCTAGTGCTAAGTGGACCATGAAAAGGTTCACATTTGATTTGAGACGACCAGTTGTTCAACGAGATGATCAAGTCAGAGTTGAAAAAAAAAAAGAGAATGGTTGGAGTCAAAGTTCCAATCCTACTGGAATTAGAAGAAGCTAAAGGCGGTGCTGAGAAGGACGCGGGTCCTAAACGACAACGGATTGGAACATAAGGCAAATTAACTTAGGATTTAAATAAGGAAATATGGGTATAACCTTGTTTAAACTGATTTCAAAGAGGAAAAGGATTCCAAAACTTAGTTGGATCCGGCTAAATCTAGTTCCTATATATACAAGTTAATTTGGCCAGAATCTACACGCACAAAAGAGATCTCAATAGAGCATATCAAGTATAATCAGATCGTGAGAAGCTTTGTGTGCAAGAACAAAGACTGAGCAGCAGAACCTTACGAAGGAGCAGTTTCATAGATAAGTCTGTTGTTTTAGGTTCTTTGTTATAGGCTATTGAGTTGTAATCTATTCGCTTGTTTGAGAAGCATTAAGTAGACATTATTTTTTGAGGTTAAGTAGAGGTAACCTTACCAGCTAACGTGTAGCTGTGAAGGTTGTAGGTACTAGGGGGTTCTAGTTCCTTGATTACATTATGTTGTAGTCTAAAACTTGCTCGGGTTTTCCTTTAGTGGAAGAGTTAAAATCCCAAGAGTTTGGGTCGTCGTTTTTTATCCCTTGATCAAGGATTTTTCCACGTAAAAATCTCTGTGTTCTTTACGTTTCCGCAATTTGTTTAGTTTTAGAGATAGGTGAAACTTGCAAGGAACCCGGGTCTTTGAGAGTTAGGCGCAGAAGGTTAAAAGCAAGTTTTAGAATTCGAAAATCGAGTAAGGACACTATTCATCCCCTCCCCCCCCAGTATTTTACAAAGGTGCACCAAGTGCAACATGGTCATTTTTGAAAGATATGTACGTGGGGCTATTTTCTGGTGCAATTGGTTCACAAAAGGTGCACCAAAGCTCGTGCCAGCACGGGCTCAACTATACTACTTCATGCTCTAGTTTTGCTTTAAAACATTATATTACTAAAACTGTGGTTAAAAAATATTTTATTCTTTAATAACATTTTGAGGTCGAATTTTGGCAAAAAAGTCGTCTTCGATAGAGAGCGCATGCGACTTTTTAATTCAAAATTTTCGAGAGATGTAATGGAAAATAAAATGAAACTTTTTCTTGATTTACATAATGAATTTATTTACACGTAAAAAGATGATTAATTTTCTAGCAAATATTAAGAAAAATAACAAATAGTCTCATACTCTCTATCTGTAAATTTAAATGTTAACAAATCAAGTCGTCATCGAAACTTACACTCCTTAATATCTTTGTGATATGAATTTCTTTGGCCATAAATCATCTCACTTGGAGCGAAAGTAGAAGTTTAATTTAAATCGTTTCTAATTATAAAATTATATCAACTTCCACTTTTGCTTTTCTACTTGTAAATTCAGTTACTTCGTCTGTTTAGTAGGAATGAGGTCCAAACATTTGGATTAATGCAGTTCATAGAAGTCTCGGTCTTCCCTAGTGAAGAATTATCCTTTGGAAAAGTATCATGTATCCTCCTGAGATTGAGTTTACTATTCCTTTTATTCTCATTTGGGTTTTCACTCTTATTTTGTGTTGAATTTTTTTGGACTTAAAGCTGGTGGTGTCTCATCAAATAAAAGTCTGGTATGAAAAGATTAAGTGTCGTATGAAAATAATTAAAATTTGTGTAGTGCTGGAGAACTCAACTGGTGCTTCCCTTTTACTTAGCTTGCCTTCAATTTTTCCCTTCAATGAATATGACAACTAATTGAGTTACTCTGAATCTCAAATCTTCATCGTATTTTATGAGATGAAGAGTATTTATTGGCATTTGCGAAGTATGTTATTTCTTGTGTTCTGCAAGGAGATAGAACTTTTGACTAAATTCTTTTCAACTTTAAGTTTATACCAAGATGGTTTATTTTGATTTCCATTAATGTGTCGGTCTCCATTGTTTGATATGCAGCACAAATACCTTGGAGTAGGTTGAACGTGCAGAAGCTCTGTTGCCACTTGATTTTGGAAAGCGAGCAGCCAAAAAGCTATTTTGTACTACTCCCTCCGTTTTAAAATGGATGGCACTATTTTCTTATTAGTCCGTTCCAACAGAATGGCACAATTCTAAATTTGGAAATATTTTTGAGTTGAAACTAGTACTTTACCCTTAATGAAATGCTTTATAGCCACATATTTATGTAGGGCTTATTTTGGACCACAAGTTTCAAAAATCTTACAACATTTCTTAAACTCTATTCCAAGTCAAACTAAGACAACTATTTTGGAACAGATGAAGTATAATAAATGACTCAGCCATGTGATACCATTTGGAATGTAAAAAAGGCTCTCAAAGTTGACTAAATTCACTGTAATACCAACGGCATGAATGTAATAAAAAAATATCTTAGGGGTATAAATATTTTCTAAAAGTTGGCTCTGTTGGTTGGTACAGGGATGTACATGACTTTTTGGTCCACGATAGACAAAGTACATACAGAAAGCTTTAAAGTATAACAGTAGCGAAGCACAAAGTATTGAAAAGCCGAACTGCCCTCCTGTCGGTAAGGAGGATGGCCCCAAGCTCCTAAAACTCTCCTTTATATAGTAGTACTAAAGTAATAGGCCTGCAAATATATGATCGTGTGATTTTAAGCTTTAGAAGATACGTGTATATGATTGGACCCCATACTTATATTCCCCTATACACTATTAGATTAGTGTATAGCAGATTAAAGTAGGGTAAAATCAGTTTATACACATAAAAGACCACGTTTTAAAACATGTTTTGGGCTTGTATTACTTATGCAAAAGGGGGCAGTTTCAGTTTTACGAAAATGGTTCAGTCTCAGGCAGTTAACACGCAAAAGGCCCCTGTTTATCGAGAAAAAAAATCAGATTTCAATGATTCATACAAGTAGGCTGCTCAATACTGCATTAAAACCTGTTATGTAAGCTTAATCACCAAATTGCTTTCACTTAACATGCAAAACTCTTGTTTTTTCGAAATAATTAAATAGTTGAATCGGATATAAGGAAGTAATATCTAATTATGAGTATTGAATAGGTTGCTATTTGATTCTCAAAATGATTTATCTTCATTAAATGTTAATAAAAATGTATGAGTGCTGGTAGTTAGTAACAGCGGTTGTGACATGGTTGAGGTGATCGGTGGTGGTAGTTCGTAGATGGTGGTTGTTTAACCGTAGTTTCGTTTTGTTAGGTTAATTTACAATTAAATTTGTAGAGCGGAGTCACGATCAATAATCGAGATTAAAACGCTCTTAATGAAGTAAATATAAATGACAGTAATAAATGCGAAAGAGTAAAGAGGCAATTAATGCGATATAATAAATGAATAATCGAACGAAAAAGGAACTGTGCTCAGGCCGTTCAGACTTGATTAAATTCCCTTCCTCGTACTCTTTATGATATTCAGTTAACGAGACAATAAAGAAGATCTTTCGATCAGCAATAGTAATAAATATTCGCTGGAGATAAAGAATTGAATGCTAGTAAATAGTTCGAATACAAGTGTAGATTCAGAGAAGCATTCGATTTCATGCTTGTGACTTAGATTACAATATATAGGTAGCTATGTGTCCGTTCACAAGCAGTTGTAACTCCTTAGTCGAGCAGTTGCGTTGTTTGTGGTTAAGATTCTTATTTTGAACTGCCTTGATTGATGGGCCGCGACTTTTCTGGCCGTGGCGACTGTTTATCTGTCCGTTGTAACTGTTTATCCTCGATCTTATCCATTGTCTTTGTGTCCATTCACATCCACGTGTCGTCCGTGCGCCATCCTACGTGGATGCTGAGTCATCAACTTTGGTGACGATAGATTTAACCCAATACAGATAGTCCCCGCACTTCTCGGGCAGAGGATCTGGTCGAGGAGTGGAAAACGAATTGCGAGTGGGAATGAACTCTTTTGATCTCTCCTCACATAGTAAGCGTAAGTCCTTACAAGATGTTGCCCGTTGGACTGATCGTTACCCCATCAGTATGAATATTAAATGTTTTCTCAAGAGCTTTTGACTGATTGGCGTCCTTTTAGTGTGTGCATTAAATGCTCTGTTAAAGACAAAACGTGCAAGTTGTCAAATCCGCTCCACTTTTTACTGAAGTAGTGACTGTTGCGTGTTCCGAGACTGCAGGCGTGATGATTGAACTGCGCCTACTCACGTCTTGCACGTCCCAAGACGAAAAACCGTCATTCCGATTTTTATTTCATTATTTTCTCCAACGGCTGGATTGATTCATCTTTTGTATGGATGTCTGCCACGTGTGGGTTTTGCGAACTCTATAAATATGATTTCCACCAGCTGAAAATCTTTTTACTTCATTCCAAATTTCGTACTAATCTTCAGAGCTTCAAACAATCTTTCCAGCAAAAATTTGAAACGCGACGAATTCTCTTAATCTTTCAATCAAAATGTCTCCAAAAGCTAAGAGGAGTTTGAATATGGACGCTGCAGCTAGTACTTCTTCGGCAGCGGCTGGTCAACCCACGAGTTCTCCAACCTCAGTCGCTGATGTGATCCCAAAAATTTGGGGAAATCTTGAAAATGACTGTTCAATCAGCTCGTCCAGTCATTACGGCAATATAAGGTCGTGGCCTTCAAGCCGCTTTAAGAGTTCGATCACTCCTGACCTTTTGCCTAAGGTTAGGACAGACTGTGGGTGGGATGATGATGTTATGGTTTCTTGCTCCCTCCCAACGGAAAATATCACTTCGGCGAGGCCTGGATGGACGGCTATATCTACATATCCATTCACGATAGGCCATACGTTCCCGTTGCACCCTGTCATAGAAGATATCTGTAAATACTATCTGATCTGCCCGGGGCAGTTATGTCCAAGCGTTTATAGGATTGTTACCATGCTGCAGTGGTTCGCCGACGAGACTGAGCAGGATTTTGAATTTAAACATTTTATTGCTTTGTATAGTCTTCAGGTCGCTAGGGATGGGTATATCAATGCCCGTATGAGGTGGAGAAAAGCTCTAGTGAGCAAATCCGAAGACTCAGGGGATAGGGGCTGGATGCACCGGTATGTTTATGTGCAGTCCAGACTCCTCACACGCGGCGACAAAACTAATCTCCGCGAGGCATGGAACAAAACTCGTAAGTCCCCGAGTATCTGTGTTGAATGTTCTTTGAATTATGTATCTGCACTTTCTAATTTCCATTCTTTGTTGGTTAGCTGACAAGATTCCCTATGATGGCCTGATTACTGAGGAGGAGTTGTCTGCTTGGGTTGAACCAATTCTGACAGAGTTCACCCACGAGCAGAGGCAATGGCCTCACTATGCTTCCTTGAAGCATTTGTCTAACCCCAGCACCCACGGTAAGATGTTTACTTGAATCTCTTACTAACTTATGCAGAGCTTATTACGGTATTGATACGCTTCTATTTTCAGGCCTAGGTACTGGTGGTAGTTACTTTCCTGCTCCTCCTCCTGAGGAGGCGGTTGTCGACCCTGTGGCTGAGGTCAACGAGGAGGCGGCTGCTATTCTTCAGACTGCAGCAGCTATCAAAGCTAGGGAAGGTGGCGAGGAGGTTCTTGCGAGCCTGAAGAGAAAACAAGCTGACTCTGAAAAGAGTAAGCCCAGAAAGAAGAAAAGGAAAGCTCGTAAGACCCCCCAGTCTTCTGAGAAAACAGTTGAGGCCACTGTAGCTGCTGCTGAAACCCCTAAATCTGGGCAGGAGAGTGTCAAAAGCTCGACGGCTGCCCCTGAATCAGCTGAGCCTGTAGTAGTTGTCCTATCAGATTCAGAGGCTCCTGACGTGAGCTTGACTCAGAGGAGGAGGGCATATCTACGGAGTGATAAGAGGAGAGCCGTGGAGACTTCCTCTTATGCTTTCGAGGAGAGTCCCCGAGTTGGCAATGGGGAAGAAGAAGGAGCTAAGGAAGTGGGGGAGGAAAAGATGCGCGAAAGTTTTGCATTCTTTCCTGAGGCCTCAGAGCCAAACGTGCCTGAGCGGGCTGGGAGCCAACAAAGTGAGCCTGAGCAGGCCAGCCACAGGCGCCCAGGCAAGGAGCCAATGAGAGAGGATGACGGGGAGAAGGGTGAGGAGAAGGGTGAGGAGGTTGACGATCGGAAGAAGGCTGGGGGGGAGGCTGAACCCCAGGTCTTCTATTATAAGGACATGATGAACTTGGCTGCCGACGGGGTGGCGCCAGTTTATTTGCAGGAATGCGACACCTTGGGCCTCGACGAGACAGGTGAGGTCGAGGTCTCTCGCACTAGGCTTACCAGGCGAGTATCTTTAGGAGGCACGATTGGGGCGTACTCAGTTAAAGGTATTCGCCAAAAATTTGGCCCCAACTATCCTTCGGAGCAGGCGAGAGAGCCCAGGCCGTGCATGAGGGAGTGTGACTTCATCATCCCCCCAGACACGGATTTTCTTACGAAGCCTGGCCACTTAGTCAAGGCGACGTCCAACCTGATCGGCCCTCGTGAAGAGTGGAACATGCGCAGCATGGACGATGAGCAGTTGGCTTATGCGATTGCTGAGGACACTGCTCGGGTAATGTTTCCTTCTTTACTTTCTTTATTTTTGTCAAAAACCTTAGTTTTAACTATCTGTGTATTTCCTACTTGTTGCCAGGCGAGTATGATGGCTACCGAGCTCATGCTTCGCTCCAGGCTGAACAACCAAGATCAAGTCCTTGGCCTGAAGAAAGACCTTTTGGAGGTTCTCCAGGCAAATCAGGCCTTAGAAGAGGAGAAAAAGGTTCTGATCGGGGAGAAGCGGGTCCTGGAGGGGAGACGCGACTTTTTTGAAGATAAGATAGATAGGTTGGAGCAATCCAACGCTGAAGCTAACGACAAGATAACCGCACTCCTCGAGGAGAGGGACCGTCTTCTAGATGAGAAGGACAGGTTTGTGTTGTCTTTTGAAGACCTAAAAGCGAAGATGGACGAGCAAGGCCGTCAGATCTCCCAACTTGCCCATGAGCTCAATATGAAGGAAATTACTCTGGCGAGTATCCGCGATGCTTCCGACCTGATGTTGAGGAACATGAACAAAGCTGAGGCTGAATCTCAAGCTGCTCGAGGAGAACTACAAGAGGCCAGAAATCGGGTTGCGGAATCTGCAAAGGTTCAAGAGCTACTGACGAAGGAGTTGGCAAACTTGCGGGATCGTTATACGATCGAATCCAAGTTAGAAGCTCTTGAGGCCAAAAAGAAATTGCTTATCCAAATGCAGCGCGGCCAGATCAATGTCGACTTAGTCCTCGATCAGACCATAGCAGCCATCATCAGCGTCAAGCAAGTCCTGGGCATGGAAGTGGGAGCTGATGATGATGAAGTCGAAGGGGACGATGAAGGCAGCGAGGACAATGAAGATGAGGAAGATGAAGATTTGGGCGGGGATCCGACTGATGGGGCTAGTGCATCAGGTCGGGACCCTGGTCAACATGATGATTGATGCCTTGTCTAGTCCTTCTGTTAAATTTGTTGGATGTTGTTAACTTCGAATATTTGTTAACTTTATGAATGTATGTTTTTGGCTGTTTTCCTCTTTTGTCTGGCTGGTTGAGGCTTGACGACCATCTTTAGTCTTTCAAGTCTTATTCATATGAATGCTGATTGTTGCTTAGTGGAGTTTTCAGAGGTCAAGATTATGTTTCAAATCTTAGTGTCTGAGTTCCCTTTTTGGTTTAATCTGCGCAGATGTTTTGAAATAAAATCTGATCGTAACCAGGTTAAGTTACCCTTAGTTAGGATGACTGAAGTCAGGCCCTCTGGGCTGAACGAAATCAGGTCGTTCAGGCTGACCGAAATTTGACCGTGTAAGACAGTTTTGCGATAAACTTTGCTTATCATATTTGACAGTTGAAAGTTTTTGCAGAGAAACGGAAAAATTTGGTTTGGTTTGGTTAAAACTGCCCTGTTATTTCTATTGAAAAGGACAAGTAACCCAATGACCAGAACGTAGGATTGTTTGGTCGTAAATCAGAACACAAGATTGTCTGGTCGTAAAGTCGTGGGACTTGAGCGGATGCTGGCCGCAAAGACGTAGGAGATAATATAGCACAAGTAAAATAGTTCTATTGAACTTACTTGATTTTGCTTAGCCGTGCTCTTAACGAATGACCTTGCTCTGCTCGAAGATCACCTGTGTTAGCCGGGATTTTGGCCTACTGGGGCCCTCGCCACCCCCCTGTTTTCATGTCGAAATTTCGTAATTTCAGACATGAAAAGACAATGGGTAAAGCGCTGAATCTGAGAACACATATAACCAAAAGAGGAGTGTGTCCGTTGTGGGATTTGAACCCACAGCCGCGAAGCACGAGGACTTCGAGCTATACCAGTTGAGCTAAACGGATCTGGCCTTTTGAAGACCGTTAGTACCATTTAGACAAAGATAAGAAAACAGAGCAACTTAAAAGAGAGCGAAGGCATGTAAGCAACGTAAAAATGGATAGAAACACTAACCCCTGTACCACTTAGAAGTAGTACCTCTTCAAGTGAGTCACGTTCCAACTGCTGGGTAGAAGCGATCCATCTGGTCGTGCCAATCGGTATGAACCTTTACCAGCTGATGCAACCACCTTATATGGACCCTCCCAGTTTGGACCAAGTTTGCCGACGTTCACCTCTTGTGTACTCTGGGAGACTCTACGCAATACAAAGTCCCCGACTTCGAAGTTACGTAGCCTCAGTCCCCGATTGTAATATTGCTCTACCCTTTCTTTCTGAGCCACTACTCGTATTAGTGCTAACTCCCTGCGTTCTTCCAGAAAATCCAATTCCTCGGAGAGGTTGACTGAATTAGATTCTACGGTTGCATGGGCATATCGTAGACTTGGCTCGCCAATTTCGACTGGGATCAATGCATCGGAACCATATACTAAAGAGTAGGGCGTCTCCCCGGTGCTCATTTTCGTGGTTGTTCTATATGCCCAAAGAACCCCGGGGAGTTCTTCCACCCAACACCCTTTGGCCTGCTCGAGGCGCTTCTTGAGTGAATCCACTATTATTTTGTTGGTCGATTCCGCCTGCCCGTTTGCCACTGGGTGATACGGGGAGGAAGTAATCCTTTTAATATGCAGATCTTCAAGGAATTTTGTGACCTTCTGACCCACGAATTGGGGACCGTTATCCATGACAATTTCTTTGGGTGCTCCGAATCGACAAATGACATAACGCCACAGGAAATCAATTACTTCCGTTTGACGTATCTTCGAATATGCTGCGGCCTCAACCCACTTTGTAAAATAATCAGTAATCATTAACAAGAAACGCACCCCCCTAGGCGCAGTGGGTAGTGGCCCAACGATGTCCATCCCCCACTTCATAAACGGCCACGGGGAGATGATTGAATGCAAGGGCTCCGCCGGTTGATGGAGGAGATGCGCAAACCTTTGGCACTTATCGCATTTTTTGACAAACTCGTTAGTATCTTTCTCCATCTTGTCCCAATAATAACCTGCTCGTATGAGTTTTCGCGCAAGCGCCTTTCCTCCCAAATGATTTCCACAGCACCCCTCATGAACTTCTCTCATCACATACTCTGTTTGGCTGGGGCCTAGACATTTGGCGAGTGGACCTGCGAAAGTCTTTCGATAGAGGGTGCCATCTATAATTGTATATCTGGCAGCCTTTATCCTCAATTTTCGAGCAGCCTTAACGTCTGATGGCAAGGTTCCATGCAGTATGTAATTGATTATCTCATTCCTCCAATCCCAAGTTAGATTGGTCGTGTTGACCTCCATTGCGTCTTTATCGATTGTTGTGCACAGGAGATGAGCTACGGCCATTGAACCTGCTGCTCCAATTTCTGCGACTGAACCCAAATTGGCCAAGGCATCGGCTTCATGATTCTCCTCTCGCGGGATCTGTGTGGCTTCCCAGTTGTTGAATTGTGCCAGCAAACCAGTAACTCGGGCAAGATACCTCTGCATACGAGACTCCCTTGCAACGAAACCTCCAGTTATCTGGTTGACGACCAGGGCGAAATCACTCTTGAGATGAATCCTATCTGCTCCATAATCTCGAGCTAGTTTCAATCCTGCAATTACGGCCTCATATTCGGCCTCATTGTTAGTAATAAAAGGACATTTTATGGCCTGTCTGATGGTCTCACCCGAGGGAGTGGTGAGGACTAAGCCTAGCCCTGACCCTTTCACGCTCGAGGATCCATCGGTGTGCAAGGTCCAAGTCCCCGGCTCGGATCCGGCGAAAAGAACCGCCTCACGCTGAGCATCAGGGTACATGGTGGCGCTAAAATCTGCGATAAAATCTGCTAGAGCTTGAGACTTTATTGCTACCCGGGGTTTATAAGATATATCAAATTCACTTAATTCTACTGCCCATTTTACTAGTCTGCCCGAAAATTCAGGTTTGTGCAAGATACTGCGTAAGGGGAAGGTAGTAACTACAGCTATTGAATGACTTTTGAAGTAAGGTCTTAATTTGCGGGCAGCGATTACCAGTGTTAGTGCCAGTTTCTCCAAAGGTTGATAGCGTGTTTCAGCATCTAATAGAGATTTACTGATGTAATAAATTGGTAGTTGCTTACCTTTGCCTTCTCGAACCAAAACTGCACTTACCGCTGACTCAGATACGGCCAGGTAGAGTAATAGTTGTTCACCTGGTTGTGGCGTTGAAAGTAAAGGCGGGCTTGACAAGTACCGCTTCAAGTCCTTAAGAGCTTGCTGACGTTCAGGGGTCCATTCGAACTCCTTGTTTTGTTTCAGCACGTCGAAGAAGCTTTTGCACCGATCAGACGAGCGGGAGATGAATCTCCTCAGCGCCGCTTATCTTCCGGTTAGCCGCATTACATCTTTTCTATTGTGAAGTACGTCGGGGATGGCTTCTATTGCTTTTATCTGGGCGGGGTTCACCTCGATCCCTCGCTGGGAGACAATGAAACCAAGGAACTTCCCTGAACCCACTCCAAATGCGCATTTCTCCGGGTTGAGCTTCATGTTGTATTGATCAAGGATTCGAAAGGCTTCCTCCAAATGAGCCAAGTGGTCCTCTGCTTGCTTGGACTTGATCAGCATGTCGTCGATGTAAACCTCCATGGTTTTGCCAATGTGATCGTGAAACATCCGGTTGACTAACCGCTGGTAGGTTGCACCTGCATTTTTAAGTCCAAAAGGCATTACTTTGTAGCAATACGTACCTCGGCAAGTAATGAAAGAGGTCTTCTCCTGGTCGTCGGGATTCATCAAGATTTGGTTGTAGCCTGAATATGCATCAAGGAATGTAAGCACCTCGTGCCCGGCCGTTGCGTCGATTAGTTGGTCAATTTGAGGTAGTGGATAAGAATCTTTCGGGCAGGCTTTGTTCAGATCAGTGAAGTCAATGCAGACCCTCCACTTGCCGTTTTTCTTCGCCACTACGACCACGTTGGCCAACCAATCTGGATATTTGACTTCTCGGACAGAGCTAATCTTGAGCAAGCGGTCAACTTCGTCGTTTATGATTTGGTTCCTGAATGCTCCTTGCTGGCGTTTCTTTTGCTTCACTGGGCGGAAGTATGGATCCACATTCAACTTATGAGAGATAATCTTCGGGAAGATTCCCGTCATGTCTTCATGTGACCACGCAAAGGTGGTGTGCCGCTCCTTGAGGAAGTGCAAGATGTCTTTCCGTAAGTCTTTGTTCAGCTCTGCTCCCAAATATACCTTCCTTTCAGGCATGTTGTCGAAAAGTTCTTCTGGTTCCAGAGCTTCAATGGTTGGCGCGTACTCTTCTCGTGCATCCAATTTTGATATGAATTCCGGGATTTGGTAGTTTGATGCTCCGTTGCTTGATTCTGCTCCCGGGTTCTTTAATTGCTATTTTGTTTCTTCGGGGAGCTTGACTGCGACTGAGTAGCAATCTCTAGCGCAACGCTGCTCTCCCCGAACCTCTCGTATTCCCCACTCTGAAGAGAATTTCATCACTTGGTGATAGGTTGACGGGACTGCCTGCATGTCGTGTATCCATGGCCTCCCAAGGATTATGTTGTAGGCCATGTCTCCATCAATGACATGAAACGTTGTCCGTCTCATGACGCCTTCGACCAGGGTCGTCAATGTAATTTCTCCCAACGTTTTCTCGCTGGAATTGTTAAATCCTGAGAGAACGCGAGAAATTGGTACAATCCCATCGTATAGCTTCAACTGCTGCACGACCCGAGACAATATGATGTTTGCTGAGCTGCCTGGATCAACGAGCACTCTCTTGACGTCGAACTCCTCCACTCGCAGCGTTATCACTAAAGCGTCCATGTGAGGAAACTGCAAGCCATCTGCATCTGCTTCTTCAAAAGTCATCGTATCCTCAAGCCGCGGTCGTTTGGTCTTCGTAATAGAGACTTTGGCATACTTATTTGCTGTGTATGTGACTGCATCAACCTCAATTCCGCCAGAGATGACGTTGACCGTCATTTTTGGAGAAGATACTCGGGGAGGTCCTGATTTGTTTTGCTGGGCCTTCGCGTGAGTCTGCTTCCCTTTTTCTATCAAGTACTCCTTGAGATAGCCCTGTTTCAACAAATTAGCAACTTCATACCTTAGAGCCTTGCAGTCATCCGTTGTGTGGCCGTGATCGCGATGGAATTCGCACCATAAGTTCTTGTTGCGTTTGCTGGGGTCACCCTTCATATCCTTGGGCCATTTGACCTTTTCGCTCATCTCCTCGAGCACTGCTACAAGCTCGACCGCTCCGATGTTGAAGACGGGCAGGGTTGGGATTCCACTAGAAGTTGAGGCAGAATCATTGCTCCTCGCCAGGCCTTTGTTGTTGCGACCGCGTCCGTTTGAGTTGTTGCGTGACCGGCTGGGGTATGGCTCATGCCGTGCATCTGGCCTATCCGTCTCGATCTTTCCCCCAGCGCCATTGGTGCGAGTTTGGCTCCGTCCTCGGGTACCTGTGCCAATTAATTTATCTTCGTCTATACGTACCTTGGAATTGTAACGGTTGTAGACGTCCGACCAGCTCGCCGCAGGATATTCTCGCAGGGATTCGTACAGTCGCCTGGTCGCCTCAAAACTCTTGATGTCCAGGCTGTTGGTGAATGCAATAGCCGCCCATCGATCTAGAACCTTGGGTAGCAACATACGCTCACGCTGAAAGCAATCCACGTACTTCCGGAGAGACTCCCCAGGCAGCTGCTTGATTTCAAAGATATCCTCAACTCTTGTTTCTGTCTTCTGAGCGCCTGTGTGTGCTTTGACAAATAACTCCGCCATTTCGGCAAAAGATCCTATTGAATTTGGTGGCAGCATTGAATACCACCGTAGAGCGCCGTCTGCTAAGGTTTCCACGAACTTCTTCAATTGCACTGATTTGATCTCCTCGTCGGTGAGATCGCTTGCCTTTATGAAATTGCTAAACATCATCAGGTGATCATTGGGGTCAGTTGTTCCCCGGTATCTTGGTATGTTTGGCATTTTGAATGTTTTGGGGATGGCCTTTGGTGCTGCTTCTTTCTTCCAAGGCCTTTGAGTGTACCGTTGAACGTCAACTTTCTTCAAAGTGGGTGGTGCGCCAGGGATCTGGTCGATCCTCTCATGAAGAGAGCGCTGCAGAGCCTCTTGACTCTCTTTGAACTGCTTGGTGAGGGCCACCATGACTTCGCTCATCTCAGTTGGCACCGCTGATCCCGCATTCTGATTTTTAGCTCGCCTCGAAGCATGAGATGGTGAAGCATCCCTTGGGCGTCCCATGGGTGGATTTCCCGTGTTTGGCAGGTTCTGTCCTCGCAGGTTGTCGATAGCTTCCCGTATTTGCCTGTTGATCTCAGCCTGTTGCCGTATGAATTCGAGGATAGCGTCTTGAGAGTTCCTCGAATTCCTTGGGCCATTGGGTCTTCTAGATCCTCCAGCCCCCTGGTCGACATTTCCTCGGCTAGGATTGCGGCTATTTCTGCTACCTTGCTGGCTGTGCTCGTTCTCCTGTTCCGCTGGGAGCACATTTTCGTCCTCTGCAATGGGGATCACGTCGTCGTCTGCAAGGGGAACATCTTGCTGCTCGTCTCCAGCCAGATTCTGGTTTATCTGCTCCGCAGCATTGAGATCTTGTTGCTCTTCAATAGGAACGTTGTTGTGCGAGTTGTTATCTGCCATTTCAATAAAAAGAAAACGGGGAGAACCAGCGATCGAAGGAAAAACGAATAGACAATAAAATACGACGAGCGATTTAACCTACGGAAGTTATTGACCGGCTCCCACTGTGGTCGCCAAATTGTTTAACCGTAGTTTTGTTTTGTTAGGTTAATTTACAATTAAATTTGTAGAGCGGAGTCATGGTCAATAATCGAGATTAAAACGCTCTTAATGAAGTAAATATAAATGACAGTAATAAATGCGAAAGAGTAAAGAGGCAATTAATGCGATATAATAAATGAATAATCGAACGAAAAAGGAACCGTGCTCAGGCCGTTCAGACTTGATTAAATTCCCTTCCTTGTACTATTTATGATATTCAGTTAACGAGACAATAAAGAAGATCTTTCGATCAGCAATAGTAATAAATATTCGCTGGAGATAAAGAATTGAATGCTAGTAAATAGTTCGAATACAAGTGTAGATTCAGAGAAGCATTCGATTTCATGCTTGTGACTTAGATTACAATATATAGGTAGCTATGTGTCCGTTCACAAGCAGTTGTAACTCCTTAGTCGAGCAGTTGCGTTGTTTTTGATTGATGGGCCGCGACTTTTCTGGCCGTGGCGACTGTTTATCTGTCCGTTGTAACTGTTTATCCTCGATCTTATCCATTGTCTTTGTGTCCATTCGCATCCCCGTGTCGTCCGTGCGCCATCCTACGTGGATGCTGAGTCATCAACTTTGGTGACGATAGATTTAACCCAATACAGTGGTGGTTGGAATTGGTGGCTTCCGTTACTGCTGGTGGTAGTAGCTGACCATGGTCTCAATCTGCGGTCTTAAATTGAACGGACGTAATACCCACTGAATTTTCAGTGTCATTCGTATAAGAATTCTTATTAAGGACTACACGGTATAATGCTAAAACTTTCTCTATATATATATACACAAATCTGGCTTTAATTTCTAAAAGAATAATCCACTGATCCAAATTAAAAGAAAAACAAAAAAAGACATAAGCCCAAATTGAAAGAGTATTATTTCATAAACTTTTGTAGTCAGTCCAAGAACCTCGTATAAAATGAGAAGGAAGTAATATCAGAAAAAAAAATAGATAAATAATGAAAAGCGCATACCAGTAGTCAGGATTTCCATCAAGCCAGAAGGTATTGGAAAGCGTTTCAATACTTTCGGGGAGGAGCAAATCAACAGCGCGCAGAGTCTCATATCGCATACGTGGGATTTGCCCTTCGTAGCGATGAAAGGGTTTATCAAAGTAGTCTCCCAGTTTGGTCTCCATTGGAAGTACTTCTTTCTCTAAGGTATCAAATATGGTTTCTGGTATCTCCTTAGGAACCTTATCATATATTGCTTCAAAGAAACCATGTTCTTGCAAGGCTTGGAAAACCTGAGCTTTTGTGGACTCCCATTGTGAAGTACCTGGTTTCAACTCTGGCTTACAAAAATCTATGGTGGGAATCTTCACTTCATTGGTTGCCATAATTGATGAATTTGTTAATAGTTTTGAATATATCAAACAGGTTTGAAGACCTACTCTCTTCAGTATTCCCTTTCGCTATATATATATGGAGCATATATATTAACACTCAGACACTACATATTTATATAATCTATATACAATTACTGAAGATCATTGTTTAACCGTAATTTCGTTTTATTAGGTTAAGTCACAATTAAATTTATAAAGCGGAGTCACGATCAATAATCGAGATTAAATGCTCTTTATGAAAAGATATAAATGACGGTAATAAATGCGAAGAAGTAAAGATGCAATCAATGCGATGTAATAAATGAATATTTAAACAAAAGGAACCGTGCTCAGGCCGTATAGACTTGATCAAATTCCCTTCATCGTACTCTTTATGATACTCAATCAATGGAACAATAAATGAGATCTTTCGATTATCAGCAGTAGTAATAGATATTGACAGAAGATAAAGAATCGGATGTTAGTTAATAGTTGGAATACAAGTATATGTTCAGAGAAGCATTAGATCCGATGCTTGTGACTTAAATTATAATATATAGATAACTATGTGTCCGTTCACGAGCAGTTGCAACTCCTTAGTCGAGCGGTTACGTTGCTTATGGATAAAATTTCTATTTTGAATTGGTTCGATTGATGAGCTGCGACTATTTTGGTCGTGGCGACTGTTCATCTGTCCGTTGTAACTGTCCATCTTTGATTCTATCCATTGCCTTTATGCCCATTCACAGCCACGTGTTGTCTACACGTCGTCCTATGTGGATGCTTAGTCACCAACTTTAGTGACGACGGATTTAACCCAATACAGATAGTCCCCGCACTAGTCGGGCAGAGAATCTGGTCGAGGAGTGGAAAGCGAGTTTTGAGCGGGAAAGAACTTTTTGGAATTTTTCTCGAATAACATATTTGAGTCCTTGTACTCGTATTTGGATGCTGCCCGTTGAACTCCTCATAGACTTTCGATTGATTGACGTTCTATCAGTATAAGCATTAAACGCTCCGCTAAAGACAAAACGTGCAAGTTGTCAATTCCATTCCACTTTTTACTGAAAAAGTGACTGTTGCGCGTTCCGAGACTGCAGGTGTGATGATTAAACTGCGCCTACTCACGTCTTGCACGTCCCAAGGCAAGAAACCGTCACTCCGATTTTTATTTTATTATTTTCTTTAACGGCTGGATTTATTCACCTCTTGCGCGGATGTTTGCCACGTGTAGGGCGGGTCGGGTCTTACCAACTCTATAAATATGATTTCCACCATCTTGAACTCTTTTTACTGCATTCCAAATCTCATTCAAATCTTCAAAGCTTCAAAACACCCTTTTAAAACCCTCTAAAACGCAGAAAATTCTTCCAATTGTCTAGTTCAAATGTCTCCAAAAGCCAAGAAAAGTTTGAATATGGATGCTGTGGCTACTAGTTCTTCAGTAGCAGCTGGTCAGTCTACGAGTTCTCCGACTTCAGTCGCTAATGTGATTTCGAAACTCTGGGGAAATCTTGAAAATGATTGTTCGATCAGCTCGTTCAGTCATTATGGCAACATAAGTTTGTGGCCTTCAAGTCGGTTTAAGAGTTCGATTACTCCTGACCTTTTGCCTAAGGTTAAGGAAGATTGTGGCTGGGACGATGATGTTGTAGTTTCTTGCCCCTTTCCGACGGATAATATTACTTCTACGAGAACTGGGTGGACAGCCATATCTACGTACCCATTCACGATAGGTCACACGCTCCCGTTGCATCCTGTTATAGAGGATATTTGTAAATACTATCTTATCTGCCCGGGGCAGCTGTGTCCGAGTATTTATAGGATTGTTTCCTTGCTACAATGGTTTGCCGATGAGACTGAGCAGGACTTTAAATTTAAGCATTTTGTCTCTCTGTATAGCCTTCAGGTCGCGAGAGATGGATATATCAATGCCCGTATGAGAGGAAGAAAAGCTCTAGTGAGCAAATCTGAAGATACAGGGGATAGAGGTTGGATGCATAGGTATGTCTATGTGCAGTCTAAGCTTCTCACACGTGGCAGCAAAACTAATCTCCGCGAGGTGTGGAACAAAACTCGTAAGTCCCAGAGTCTTTGTATTGAATATTCTCCGAATTACGTATCTGCACCTTCTAATTTTCACTCTTTATTGGTTAGCTGACAAGATTCCCTACGACGGTCTGATTTCTGAGGGGGAACTGTCCGCTTGGGTTGAGCCAATTCTGGTAGAGTTCACTCACGAGCAGAGGCAGTGGTCTCACTATGCTTCTTTAAAACATTTATCGAACCCCAGCACCCATGGTAAGCTGATTACCCAAATTCCTGCTAACTTGTGCAGAACTCATCATGGTATTAATATGACTCTATTCTCAGGTCTAGGTACTGGTGGTAGCTATTTTCCTGCTCTTCCTCCTGCGGAAGTGATTGTTGATCCTGTGGCTGAGATCAACGAGGAGGCGGCTGCCATTCTTCAAACTGCTGCAGCTATCAAGGCCAGGGAGGGTGGTGAGGAGGTCCTCGCGAATTTAAAGAGAAAGAAATCTGACTCGGAAAAGAGCAGACCCAAGAAGAAAACGAGGACAGCCCGTAAGACTCCTCAGCCTTCTGAAAAAGCAGTCGAAGTCAATGCTGCTGCTGCTGATACGCCCAAGTCTGGGCAAGAGAGTGTTAGAAGTTCGGCGGCTGCCCCTGAATCTGCTGAGCCTATTATATTTGATATTTCAGATTCAGAGGCTCCCGATGTGAGCTTGACTCAGAGGAAGAGGGCATCTCTACGGGGTGATAAGGGGAAGGATGTAGAGACTTCTTCTTACGCTTTCGAGGAGAGTCCCCGAGTTGGTGATGAAGAAGGGGATAAGTCTGGGGAAGTAGGGGAAGAAAGAGTGCGTGAAGACTTTGCTTTCTTCCCCGAGGACCCAGAGTTGGATGAGACTGCGCGGGTTGGTGGCAAATAGGGTGAGCCTGAACAAGTCAGCCGCAGGCGACCTGGCAAAGAACCGATGAGGGAGGAGGATAAGGAAGAAAACGAGGAGGTTGATGAGCAGGGGAAGACTGAGGGGGAGGACGAACCTCAGGTCTTCCATTATAAGGACATGATGAACTTGGCTGGTGATGGGGTGGTGCCAGTTTATCTGCAAGAGTGCGACACTCTCGGCCCCGGCGAGGCAGGTGACATCGAGATCTCTCGCACTAAGCTTACTAGGCGAGTATCTTTAGGAGGGAAGATTGGGGCGTACTCCGTTAAGGGCATACGCCACAAATTTGGTCCCCACTACCCTTCTGAGCAAGCGAGGGAGCCTAGGCCGTGTATGAGGGAGTGCGACTTCACCATTTCCCCGGACACAGATTTTTTGACGAGGCCTGGCCACTTGGTTAAAGTGATGTCCAACCTGATCGGCCCTCGCGAGGAGTGGAACATGCGCAGTATGAGCGACGAGCAGCTAGCTTACGCAATCGCTGAAGATACTGCTCGGGTAATGTTTCCCCCCTTACTTCTTTACTTTTTATTGAGACCTTAGTTCTGATTACCTACGTATTTTTACTCGTTGCCAGGCAAGTATGATGGCTGCCGAGGTCATGTTCCGTTCTAGGCTGAACAATCAGGACTAAGTCCTTGGCCTAAAGAAAGATCTTTTGAAGGCTCTTCAGGACAAGCAAGCCTTAGAAGAGGAAAAGCAAGCCCTGATCGGGGAGAAGCGGGTCCTGGAGGGGAGGCGTGGCTTCTTTGAGGATAAGATAGATAGGTTGGAGAAATCCAACACTGAGGCTAACGACAAGATAAACACACTCCTCGAGTCTTCTGGATGAGAAGGAAAGGTTTGCATTATCCTTTGAAGATCTGAAAGCCAAGATGGATGAGCAAGGTCGTCAGATTTCCCAACTCGCCCATGAGCTTAATGTGAAAGAAGTTACTCTAGAGAGCATCCGAAATGCTTCCGACCTGATGTTGAGAAACATGAACAAAGCTGAAGCTGAATCTCAGGCTGCTCGAGGAGAACTACAAGAGGCCAAAAATCGGGTTGTGGAATCTGCGAAGGTCCAAGAGCTACTGACGATGGAGTTGGCAAATTTGAGGGATCGTTACACAATCGACTCCAAACTGGAAGCTCTTGAAGCCAAGAAGAAGTTGCTCATCCAAATGCAGCGCGGCTAGGTTAATGTCGACTTAGTCGTCGATCAGACCATAGCAGCTTTCATCAGTGTCAAGCAGGCCTTGGGCATGGAAATAGGAGCCGACGATGATGATGTCGAAGAGGGCGATGAAGGCAGTGAGGACAATGAGGATGAAGATTTGGGTGGGGATCCGACTGATGGAGCTAGTGCATCAGGTCGAGATCCTGGCCAAAATGATGACTGATGCCTCGTCTAGTCCTTCTTGTAAATTTATCGGATGTCGTTAACTCTGAATATTGCTAACTCATGAATGAATGTATATTTTGGCTGCTTCCTTTTTGTCTGACTGGCGAGGCTTGACGACCATTTTTGGTCTCAAGTTTCGCTTATATGAATGCTATTGTCATTTATTGCTTAATGAGGTTTTCAGAGGTCAAAATTATGTTTCAAATCTTAGTGTCTGAGTTCCCTTTTTGGTGTTAATCTGCGCAGATGTTTGAAATAAAATTTGATCGTAACCAGGTTAAGTTACCCTTAGTTAAGATGAATGAAATCCGGCCCCCTGGGCTGGACGAAACCAGGCCGTTTAGGCTGACTGAAATCTGGCCGTGTAAGATGGCCTTGCGATAAACTTTGCTTATCATATTTGACAATTGAAAGTTTTCGCAGAAAAAAAATTTTGTTAAGGTTGCCCTATTATTTCTATTGAAAAGGATAGGTAACCCAATGACCAGAACACAGGATTGTTTGGTCGTGAACCAGAACTGGTTGGTCGTGAACCAGAACACAAGATTGTCTGGTCGTAAAGTTGTAGGATTTGGGCGAATACTGGCCGCAAAATGTAAAAAATAACGTAACGTAGCAAAAGTAAAATAGTTCTATTGAACTTAATTGACTCTGCTTAGTCGTGGATTTGGCGAATGATCATGACCCTGCCCTGCTCGAAGATCACTCATGTTAGCCGGGACTTTGGCCTACTGGGGCCCTCGCCACCCCCCTGTTTTTATGTTGAAATTTCGTAATTCCAGACATAAAAAGACAATGGGTGAAACGCTGAATCAGAGAACACATATAACCAAAAGAGGAGTGTGTCCGTTGTGGGATTTGAACCCACAGCCGCGAAGCACGAGGACTTCGAGCTCTACCAGTTGAGCTAAACGGATCTGGTCTTTTGAAGACCGTTAGTACCATTTAGACAAGGATAAGAGAACAGAGTAACTTAAAAGAAAACAATGGCAAGTAAGCAACAGAGAATGGATAGAAACACTAACCCATGTACTACTTAGAAGTAGTACCTCTTCAAGTGAGTCACGTTCCAACTGCTGGGCGGAAGCGATCCATCTGGTCGTGCCAAACGGTATGAACCCTTACCAACGGATGCAACCACCTTGTAGGGACCTTCCCAGTTTGGACCAAGTTTGCCGACGTTTGCCTCTTGCGTATTCTGGGAGACTCTACGCAATACAAAGTCCCCGACTTCAAAGTTGCGCAGCCTAAGTCCCCGGTTATAATATTGCTCTATCCTTTCTTTTTGAGCTACTACCCGTATGAGTGCTAATTCTCTGCGTTCTTCTAGAAAATCCAATTCCTCGGAGAGGTTGACTGAATTAGATTCTTCAGTTGCATGAGCATATCGTAGACTTGGCTCGCCGATTTCGACTGGAATCAATGCATCAGAACCATATACTAAGGAATAGGGCGTCTCCTCGGTGCTCATTTTTGTGGTTGTTCTATATGCCCAAAGAACCCCGGGGAGTTCTTCCACCCAGCACCCTTTGGCCTGCTCGAGGCGCTTTTTGAGTGAATCCACTATTATCTTGTTGGTCGATTCTGCCTGCCCGTTTGCCACTGGGTGATATGGGGAAGAAGTAATCCTTTTAATATGCAGATCTTCAAGGAACTTTGTGACCCTCTGACCAACGAATTGAGGACCGTTGTCCATGACAATCTCTTTGGGTGCTCCGAATCGGCAAATGACATAACGCCAAAGGAAATCAACTACTTCCGTTTGACGTATCTTTGAATATGCTGCAGCTTCAACCCACTTTGTAAAATAATCAGTAATGATTAACAAGAAACGTACCCCTCTAGGTGCAGTGGGTAGTGGCCCAACGATATCCATACCCCATTTCATAAACGGCCACGGGGAGATGATTGAGTGCAAGGGCTCTGCTGGTTGATGGAGGATATGTGCAAACCTTTGGCACTTATCACATTTTTTGACAAACTCGTTAGTATCTTTTTCCATTTTGTCCCAATAATAGCCTGCTCGTATAAGTTTTCGCGCAAGCGCCTTTCCTCCCAAGTGATTTCCACAGCATCCCTCGTGAACTTCCCTCATCACATACTCAGTTTGGCAGGGACCCAGACACTTGGCGAGTGGGCCTGCAAAAGTCTTACGATAGAGGGTACCATCTATAATTGTATACCTGGCAGCTTTTATCCTCAGTTTTCGAGCAGCCTTAACGTCTGATGGTAGGGTTCCATGCAGTATATAATTGATTATCTCATTCCTCCAATCCCAAGTTAGACTGGCTGTGTTGACTTCCATTGCATCTTTATCGATTGTTGTGCATAGAAGATGAGCCACGGCTACTGAACATGCTGCTCCAATCTCTGCGACTGAACCCAAATTCGCCAAGGCATCAGCCTCGTGATTCTCTTCTCGTGGAATCTGTGTAGCTTCCCAATCGTTGAATTGTGCTAGCAAACCAGTGACTCGGGCAAGATACCTCTGCATACGAGACTCCCTTGCGACGAAACCTCCAGTTATTTGATTGACGACCAGGGCAGAGTCACTCTTAAGATGAATTCTGTCTGCTCCATAATCTCGAGCAAATTTTAATCCTGCAATTACGGCCTCATACTCGGCCTCATTATTTGTAATAAAAGGACATTTTATGGCCTGTCTAATGGTCTCCCCCGAGGGAGTGGTGAGGACTAAGCCTAATCCTGCTCCTTTTACACTTGAGGACCCGTCAGTGTGTAAGGTCCAAGTCCCCGACCCCGATCCGGCGAAAAGGACCGCCTCACGTTGAGCATCAGGGTACATAGTAGCACTAAAATCTGCGATAAAATCTGCTAGAGCCTGAGATTTTATGGCTACCCGGGGTTGATAAGATATATCAAACTCACTTAATTCTACTGCCCATTTTACTAGCCTGCCCGAGAATTAAGGTTTGTGTAAGATATTGCGTAAGGGGAAGGTAGTAACTACAGCTACTGAGTGACTTTGAAAGTAAGGTCTTAATTTACGGGCAGCGATTACCAAGGCTAATGCTAATTTCTCCAAAGGTTGATAGCGGGTTTCAGCATCTAGTAAGGATTTGCTAATGTAATAAATTGGAAGTTGCTTACCTTTGTCTTCTCGAACCAGAACTGCACTTACTGCGGATTCAGACACGGCTAGGTAGAGCAATAGTTGTTCACCTGGTTGTGGCGTTGAAAGTAAAGGCGGGCTTGACAAGTATCGCTTCAAATCCTTAAGTGCTTGCCGACATTCAGGGGTCCAATCGAATTCCTTGTTCTGTTTCAGCACGTCGAAGAAGCTTTTGCACCGGTCAGATGAGCGGGAAATGAATCTCCTTAGCGCTGCTACTCTCCCGGTTAGCCGCATTACATCTTTTCTGTTATGAAGTACGTCGGGGATGGCTTCTATCGCTTTTATCTGGGCGGGGTTCACCTCGATCCCTCGCTGGGAAACGATGAAACCAAGAAATTTCCCTGAACCCACTCCAAATGCGCATTTCTCCGGGTTGAGTTTCATGTTGTATTGATCAAGGATTCGATAGGCCTCCTTCAAATGAGCTAAGTGATCTTCTGCCCGTTTTGACTTGATCAGCATGTCGTCGATGTAAACCTCCATGGTTTTGCCAATGTGATCGTGAAACATCCGGTTGACTAATCGTTGGTAAGTCGCACCTGCATTTTTAAGTCCAAAAGGCATTACTTTATAGCAATACGTACCTCGGCAAGTAATGAAGGAAGTTTTCTCCTTGTCGTCGTGATTCATTAAGATTTGGTTATAGCCTGAATATGCATCAAGGAATGTAAGTACTTCGTGCCCGGCCGTCGCGTCGATTAGTTGGTCAATTTGAGGTAGCGGATAAGAATCTTTCGGGCAGGCTTTGTTCAGATCAGTGAAGTCGATGCAGACCCTCCACTTGCCATTCTTCTTTGCCACTACAACCATGTTGGCCAGCCAATCTGGATACTTGACTTCTCGGACGGAGCCAATCTTGAGCAAGCGGTCAACTTCGTCATTTATGATCTGGTTCCTAAATGCTCCCTGTTGACGCTTCTTTTGCTTCACCGGGCGGTGGTATGGATCCACGTTCAACTTGCGAGAAATAATCTTCGGGGAGATTCCTGTCATATCTGCATGTGACCACGCAAAGGTGGTGTGCCGCTCCTTGAGGAAGTGCAAGATATCTCCGCGCAAGTCTTTGTTTAACTCTGCTCCCAAATATACCTTCCTTTCAGGCATGTTGTCGAAAAGTTCTTCTGGTTCCAAAGCTTCAATAGTTGGCGCGTACTCTTCCCGTGCATCCAACTTTGATATAAATTCCGGGACTCGGTAGTCTGTTGCTTCATTGTTTGACTCTGATCCCGGGTTTTTTAATTGCTATTTTGCCTCCTCGGGGAGTTTGACTGCAACTGAGTAGCAATCTCTACCGCAGCGCTGCTCTCCCCGAACTTCCCGTATCCCCACTCTGAAGGGAACTTCATTACTTGATGATAAGTTGATGGGACTGCCTGCATATCGTGTATCCACGGCCTCCCAAGGATTATGTTGTAGGCCATGTCCCCATCAATGACATGAAACGTTGTTCGTCTCATAACGCCTTCGACCAGGGTCGTCAATGTAATTTCTCCCAACGTTTTCTCGCTGGAATTGTTAAATCCTGAGAGAACGAGAGAAATTGGTACAATCTCATCGTATAGTTTCAACTGCTGCACGACCCGAGATAATATGATGTTTGCTGAACTGCCTGGATCAACGAGTACTCTCTTGACGTCTAATTCTTCCACTCGTAATGTTATCACTAAAGCGTCCATGTGAGGAAATTGCAAGCCATCTGCATCTGCTTCTTCAAAAGTCATTGTATCCTCAAGTCGTGGTCGTTTGGTCTTTGTAATAGATACTTTGGCGTATTTCCTTGCTGTGTATGTGACTGCATCAACTTCGATACCACCAGAGATGACGTTGACTGTCATTTTTGGAGATGATACTCGGGGAGGTTCTGATCTATTTTGCTGGGCCTTCGCGTGAGTTTGCTTTCCTTTTTCTGTCAAGTACTCCTTGAGATAGCCCTATTTCAATAAGTTAGCGACTTCGTACCTTAGAGCCTTGCAGTCGTCCGTTGTGTGGCCATGATCGCGATGGAATTCGCACCATAAGTTTTTGTTGCGCTTGCTGGGGTCACCCTTCATATCTTTAGGCCATTTGACCTTTTCGCTCATACCCTCGAGCACTGCTACAAGTTCGACTGCTCCGATGTTGAAAACGGGCAGGGCTGGAATTCCACTAGAAGTTGAAGCGGAATCATTGCCCCTTGCCAGGCCTTTGTTGTTACAACCGCGTCCATTTGAGTTGTTACGCGACCGACTGGGATACGGCTCGTGCCGTGCGTCTGGCCTATCTGTCTCGATCTTTCCCCTAGCGCCACTGGTGCGAGTTTGGCTCTGTCCTCGGGTACCTGTGCCAATCAATTTATCTTCGTCTATACGTACCTTTGAATTATAACGGTTGTAGACATCCGACCAGTTTGCCGCAGGATATTCTCGCAGGGATTCATACAATCGCCTGGTCGCTTCAGAACTCTTGACGTCCAAGCTGTTTGTGAATGCAATAGCCGCCCATCGATCTGGAACTTTGGGTAGCAACATACGTTCGCGCTGAAAGCGATCCACATACTTCCGGAGAGACTCCCCGGGCAGTTGCTTGATTTCAAAGATGTCCTCGACTCTTGTTTCTGTTTTCTGAGCGCCTGTGTGTGCTTTGACGAATAACTCCGCCATCTCGGCAAAAGATCCTATTGAATTTGGTGGCAGCATGGAATACCACCGTAGAGCGCCATCTGCCAAGGTTTCTACGAACTTCTTCAATTGCACTGATTCGATCTCCTCGTCGGTGAGATCGCTCGCCTTTATGAAATTGCTAAACATCATCAAGTGGTCATTGGGGTCAGTTGTTCCCCGGTATCTTGGTATGTTTGGCATTTTGAATGTTTTGGGGATGGCCTTTGGTGCTGCTTCTTTCTTCCAAGGCCTTTGAGTATACCGTTGAACGTCAACTTTCTTCAAAGTGGGTGGTGCGCCAGGGATCTGGTCAATCCTCTCATGAAGAGAGCGCTGCAGGGCCTCCTGGCTCTCTTTGAACTGCCTGGTGAGGGCCTCCATGACCTCGCTCATTTCTGTTGGCACCGCTGATCCTGCATTATGATTTTCAGCGCGCCTCGAGGCATGAGATGGTGAAGCATCCCTTGGACGTCCTATGGGTGGATTTCCTGTGTTTGGCAGGTTTTGTCCTCGCAGGCTGTCGATAGCTTCCCGTATTTGCCTGTTGATTTCAGCCTGTTGCCGTATGAATTCAAGGACAGCGTCTTGAGAGTTCCTCGAATTCCCAGGACCATTGGGCCTTCTAGATCCTCCAGGCCCTTGATCGACGTTTCCTCGGCCAGGATGGCGGCTATTTCTGCTACCTTGCTGACTGTGCTCATTTTCCTGTTCCGCTGGGAGTACGTTCTCGTCCTCTGCAATAGGGATCACGTCGTCATCTGCAGGAAGAACATCTTGCTGCTCGTCCCCGGCCAAATTCAAGTCTACCTGCTCCGCAGCGTTGAGGTCTTGTTGCCCGTCAATGGGAGCGTTGTTGTGCGAGTTGTTATCTTCCATTTTGACAAAAAAAAACGAGGAGAACCAACGAGCGAGAAGAAAGCGAATAAAGAATAAAATACGATGAGCAGTCAACCTACGGAAGTTATTGACCGGCTCCCACTGTGGTCGCCAAATTGTTTAACCGTAATTTCGTTTTATTAGGTTAAGTCACAATTAAATTTATAAAGCGGAGTCACGATCAATAATCGAGATTAAATGCTCTTTATGAAAAGATATAAATGACGGTAATAAATGCGAAGAAGTAAAGATGCAATCAATGCGATGTAATAAATGAATATTTAAACAAAAGGAACCGTGCTCAGGCCGTATAGACTTGATCAAATTCCCTTCCTCGTACTCTTTATGATACTCAATCAATGGAACAATAAATGAGATCTTTCGATTATCAGCAGTAGTAATAGATATTGACAGAAGATAAAGAATCGGATGTTAGTTAATAGTTGGAATACAAGTGTATATTCAGAGAAGCATTAGATCCGATGCTTGTGACTTAAATTAAAATATATAGATAACTATGTGTCCGTTCACGAGCAGTTGCAACTCCTTAGTCGAGCGGTTACGTTGCTTATGGATAAGATTTCTATTTTGAATTGGTTTGATTGATGAGCTGCGACTATTCTGGCCGTGGCGACTGTTCATCTGTCCGTTGTAACTGTCCATTTTTGATTCTATCTATTGCCTTTATGCCCATTCACAGCCACGTGTTGTCTACACGTCGTCCTATGTGGATGCTTAGTCACCAACTTTAGTGACGACAGATTTAACCCAATACAATCATGTTTGTACAGCTAGCTGAATGTAGAAGCCCTCAAGTCATAAAATAAATAAATAAATAAGCAAATAATTGAAGCAATGTCTCAACACATGTTAATTAGCTGGTTAGCTAACATTTGATAAATAAACGAACGTCCCAACACAACATATGCTGATTACCTAACATTTAATAATCCAGATCTAAGCATGCTAAGGAACATTTAATTTTATAATATATTTCTAATCCTGCTTTGTATTACATATATATACTGCGCATTTCGGAATTAGATTAAAAATTTGAATACCTCTGATTTGTCACATAGAACGCTGCCCATTTTTGAATCTTTGAATTAGAAAAAATCTGAAGGATGTGATCATTCATCACATGGGACGGCTTGGTGATCGTGATTATATTTGTGAATATGAGCATCTGTTCTTAGAAACTTACTTTAGAAAAGGGGAAATCGAGAAGAGGAGTAGGAAAAGGTCTGGTCAAATTAATACTTCTAATAGGAATTGTTTTATTTTGAGATAACAGAGTGACAGGCGATCATGTCTCGATACGGCTATGCCTTTTTAATTAAGCTTTGGATAGTGCTGACAAAGCAAGCCCTTTAATTGTATAACTCATCCAACTCATAATCAGATAATTCATGCTATAGTATTACATTTTAAATGTACAAACTTAGGCGTATTCTCTCAATCAATATACTATTTTCAGAAGTTAGGGGCAGCTTAAAAGAATAGGTGGATTGAAGTCAAAATTTCAAAGATATCCTAAATTTACTTAATAAGCTTTCTGCATTTAGTTGATGGGCTCTGTTGATTCTTTTCAGCGGCAGCCAATTTTCCTTCACTTATGTTAGGTTCCTCACAACAAGAAAAATGGTCCTTTGCAGCTATTATTTTACAGCGGATAGGCAATCACTGTAAAATTTGAATTCTTGCGGCATGTAATTTATCATCCCGTAACTCACAAAAAAGATTTTTGACAGTTTAGAAAAATACGAGCGAAAATAGTGGCTGTTTGTTTAAATTTAGCGGTGGTTTGGACTCCCAAGTCGACTACAAATCAACCGTATTTTCCCTTTATAAGTAAAAAATGGGTAGAAAGTTAAAATAGAATAGCACAAATTCTGATACTTTAGAAAAAATTTAATTGAACTTTTTCGTCATTTATGAGATATATATTGAGTAAAAATCTCACACCACTTTAGAGTGCGATGCGTGGCGTTAGGATCTAGTAGCTATTAATAATATCTGGTCCAAAGATATGGATGATTATATATGATGAGAAGATCTGAGGATAGTGATTCCGACAACCGAAGATTTCCAGCCTAATTACTCCGACTACGACGGTCGGGTCAGATACAACAGATAGACTTGGATGAGCACATAATAATAAAATAAGGTGGGATATTAAGAGCAAGATAATGGCTCCAACTATTACAATTAGAGGAATAATAGCAGATTCTCATTGCCATTAACTCCTGCAAACACTATATAAACCCCGTTTCCTTCACACTCGAGGGAGATAGAATATTGTGAACACTACCACCTCTTATATTACTATAAGGGAAATAAGAATTATCTTTAATTCTCTCACTCTCTCTCTCTCTCTCACTATTGTTTGTCACTTTAATTCTCACTGGTAGGATCGTTAGCTTGGCTGCACTATGAGCCACTAACAACGCCCTACAGACTTGTAACACCACTGCATCATAAAAGAAAAAGGACGATATCTCCTTCGTGGCTGCATCACTCGATTATTCCCCTACCCACAACCACTACTACCAAACACCTCCTCCATCATACCCATATATTCCACCCACATCCACCTACCCAGTTTACAATACTCAACCCATATTCCAAAACCCACCGGCGCAAAGACCACTATATCCATAAAGCCCTAACTATCAAAACATCAATGCCTATCTACCAAGGCCTCACGCCAACAACAACCCAAGACCCAAAAGAAACTATACCCCATTGGCTGAATCCCGCACTCAGTTATTCGAGAGACTTAAAGTAGCTGGCCACATACAACCAGTGCTATTCAAAATGCCTGATAGGATGACGCCCTACTTTGACAAAACCAAAACTAGTGCCTATCATTCTGGGGGAGCTGGTCATGACACCGAAAAGTGCTATGCCTTGAGAGATAAAATACAAGACTTGATCGATCAAAAGGTGATCCACCTGAAAACTCCAAATGTGCACAACAACCCCCTGTCTAACCACGGAGACAATAGGGTGAATTTGATCGAGTTAGATGAAGAATGCAGCTTGGAGGGAACCATTGTCAAAGAAAAGGGACACATGCCAGCGCTCACTTCCGTTGCTCAAGCTGCTACAGCACCAGAGCCCATTATGGTTGAAATAGCTCCAAAATTCTACGTTAGCGTAGTTCCCCCGTACAGTGACAAGGCATTACCATGGAACTACGAAATGGAGAAGAAGAACAAATCAACAGTTGAGACTGTTGCTGCACAAGGGATGACTAGAAGTGGGAGGATTTATACTCCCAAGCATCTTGTTCAAGGTAGACGAGGCATCAGCGAGGAAGAATCCGAAGAATTGTGGAAGAAAGTGCAAGCAAAAGAATACTCTGTGGTCGAACATTTGGGCAACACCCCCGCAAAAAATCTCTGTCTTAGCTTTACTCCTGAAGTCGGAGAGTCACCGAAATGCTTTGATGAAAGTGTTGGATGAAGTACATGTTCTGGTGGATACCTCAGTTGAGAATTTGGCCAGCATGGTCAGACAAGTCATGGAGTCACCCCGAATCGCTTTTCATGAAGTCGAGCTGGCACCTGAAGGGTTGAGCCACAACAAGGCTTTGCACGTCACCATCAAATGCAAAGACTGGTTTGTAGGGAGAGTTTTGATTGATGTAGGTTCTGGTTTGAACATATGCCCATTCATCACTCTGAAAAGAATGGAAATTGATCAAAGCAAGATAAGAGAAAGTGACATGAAGGTAAAAGCGTTTGATGGATCACAATGAAGCACCATTGGGGAAATCGACTTAACCATCATGGTCGGTCCCGTGGAGTTCAATGCTGAGTTTCATGTCATGGACAACTCCGCTTCTTACAACCTATTACTGGGAAGACCTTGGATTCACATGGCTGGAGCGGTGCCCTCTATATTGCACAAGAAAGTGAAGTTTGAGTGGGACTACAAAGAGGTGGTGGTGTTTGGTGCAGGGAACAACTCCATTTACAATGAACAAACCATACCGGCAATTGAAAGGAATGTTCCCGATGGGCAAACTTTCTATACTGTCGAGCTTGTGGGAGTAGTGCAAGGTACTCGAGGCGGACGTCGCAAAAACTACAACGAGAGTCGGAACTTCACAGACGCGGTCCAAGGAGGTTGTACTGCATACTTCGCTCCTAAACTGGTCAACACACCGCCTGGGATTGAAAACAGGAAGAGAAGCTTTTATAGAGGCTTATTGGGATGGCCGAGGCAAAGGCTATGAAGGAAGAAATTTAGTCTGGGAACCAGTCATATTTTATTGGGGTGTGCCCTCACATGAATTTCGTGAGACCCTACTGGCTAAGACAGAGAAGAGACCGATGTACTCACCTAATGCTCGTCCCAATTGGAAGTGTATCTCCGAGGAAACAAAGGGGAAGCAAGTGTGGCTACCTAAAACACTCGAACCTTTGGAGGTGGTGATTGAAGAGCCATATGTACTCCCACAACCTACAAAATAGCCTAGAGACTGGGTTGTAGGCATCATGATAAAGTAAGGCTATGAATCTGGTAAAGGTTTGGGCAAGAACCTGGATGGCATGATCGAGCCAATTCAAATTGTGATGAGGCCCGACAATGAGAAAGCTGGCATATGGTACATTGTGACTTATGCGAAGAGCATGGAAAAAGCATCACTGGACTTCAAATTATACAAGAAAAGCACCAAGACTCTCCTACATATTTTTGTATCGTCTGGATACTTGGATGTCCGAAAAGGAGAGGTATCTGCAGCGCAAGGAGATGAGCCAAAGATAGCTGATGCTGAAGAGGACCTGCTGGCAGGAGTGCAAAATCTGTTCATATCTGATATAAAATGTTGTGTGATACTGGAAGATCATGTTGAACTCCTGGGCTGACAAAACTTGAATCTAGAGTTGTATTGAACAACTGGATCAGCAACCGGGCCCGAGCTTATCGTGGACCTTGTTAGAGCTGGGGGGATAGAGTTTCTTTCATATTTTCTAAAATAAAACCCGACTTTGAGTCGTGGAATTTTAATTTCTTTTTTGTTTCAGATGTCTCCCTACAAACTTTGTTTTGCGAGGATTCATAAATAAAATATCGCACTATTTCCTTTAACTTTTGTTTTAATCTTTTAATTTTACAATATTTTAGTTTTAGCATTCAAATTAATAATCCCATTGAGTCCATAACCGCAACGTGTAATGAAACAATGGAGCTTGAGGAAACTGAGTTTGATTATGATGATTTTGATAAGACCACACAAGAGGAAATTGAGAGATTTGAAAATAAGCCTAAGCCGAACCTAGAAGAAACTGAGGTGATAAATCTAGGAGATGAAGAAACTGTGAAAGAGACAAGATTTGTGTGCACCTCACCGCCGAAGATAAAAAACGGTATACCGAGTTTCTTCAAGAATATGAGGATGTATTTGCTTGGTTGTATGATGGCATGACTGGCATAAGCACGGATGTGGTAGCTCATAAATTACCTATGAATCCGGACTTTTCGCCGGTCAAGCAAAAAGCCCGAACTTTCAAGTAGTCAGTTGTGTTGAAGATTGGGGAAGCGGTAACCAAACAGCTCAATGCAAGAATCTTGAAAACAGTCAAATACCCAACTTGGTTGGCTAACATTGTCCAAGTGCCGAAGAAAGATGGGAAACTCCGAGTTTGTGTGGACTACAGCGATCTGAATAGAGCAAGCCCGAAAGATGATTTTCCTTTGCCAAATATAGACATCCTGATTGATAATTGCGCGAAACATGAACTACAGTCTTTCGTGGATTTTTTTGATAGCTATCATCAAGTGCTCATGAATGAGAAGGATGCCGAGAAGATAGCTTTCACTATATCTTAGGGAACTTATTGCTTCTAGGTTATGCCATTTGGTTTAAAGAATGTTGGGGCAACTTACATGAGGGCAATAAAAACTATGTTCTATGACCTGATGTACAAAGAAATTGAAGTCTACATAGATAATGTGATCATCAAGTCAAAGAAGAGCTCAGAGCACCTTGATAATTTGCGCAAGTTTTTCAATCGCCTGCGCAAATACAATTTGAAACTAAATCCAGTAAAGTGTGCTTTTGGTATTCCAGCAGGGAAGCTTCTGGGTTTCATCGTCAGTAGAAGGGGCATTGAGCCAGACCCGTCCAAGATCAAAGCCATCAAAGGATTGCCGCCACCGATCAGAGGCTAACAAAGGCCTCAGGTATGAGGTGACCTAGTTTCAACTTGGTACAGGTGGTTTTAGATTATGCAAACATAAGCAGGGGAAAAGTAAATAGGAAAGCCAAGCATAAGCAGCTATAGGAACCAGTGATTAAAAAAATCAGAGTTGTACATTTTAAGCAGCAGTAATAAACAAACAAAAGGCAGGCAGTGTTAAATGCTTGCAGAGACAGAGTCCAAAAGAAAGCAGGGTCTTCTCAATAATCTTGTAAAGGAGATCAGAGAAGAGAAGTATGTATTGTGTATGTCTGTGTGGTGCTCTGTATGTTTTTATGTATGTGTAGCAGTGAAAGGAAAAACCAGTTTATATAGTTGTAGGGGCAAACGAGTAAACATGTAAGTCAGGCAATATTGTCTTCCAACTAATTTTATCGCGACTCTAGAGAAAATGCTTATAGCTTACAGGAATTGACGAGGTGTTAGATCGCAATGCTAGTGTTACCAGATTGTATATCCTGGAGTAAAGGTGAGTCTGCGAAATAGTACGTGTATAAACAAATGTAGAACATACCTTCCCATTGGGCTGGATTGTTTTTCTAGGATTCTTTGTGGTATGCAGGTGTATCTGATATGCCTGATTGTGTGTCCATTGCTGTGCCAAGTGTTAGATTCGACATCGAGTTTTGTACCCTCAGTCGATGCATTGGGCTGTGTACCCTCCGCAAGAAATAAAATGACAAGATCGACATCGGGCTGTGTACCCTCAGTCGACGCCTCAGGCTGTGTATCCTCTGCTAATTTAAAATGACAAATTGACATCGGGCTATGTAACCTCAGTCGACGCTTCGGGCTGTGTACTCACTTAACTTAAAATGACTAATCGACATCGGCCTGTGTACCCTCAGTCGATGCTTCGGGCTGTGTATCCTCAACTAAATTAAAATGACAAATCGTCATCAGGCTGTGTACCCTCAGTCGACGCTTCGGGCCGTGTACGCTAAGCTAATTTGAAATGACAAATCGACGTCTGGCTATGTATCCTCAATTGACGCTTCGGGTTGTCTACCCTCAGCTAATATAAAATGACAAATCGGCGTCGGGCTGTGTACCCTCAGCTAATTTAAAAGGTAAAATCGACATCGGGCTATGTACCCTGAGTCGACTCTTCAGGATGTGTACCCTCAACTAATTTAAAATTACAAATCGACATCGCGCTATGTACCCTCAGTCGACGCCTCCGGCTGTGTACCCTCAGATAATTTAAAATGACAAATCGACATCGGGCTGTGTACCCTGAGTCGACGCTTGGGCTGTGTACCCTCAGCTAATTTAAAATGACAAATCGGCATCGGGTTATGTACCCTCAGTCGGCGCCTCGGGCTGTGTACCCTCAGCTAATTTAAAATGACAAATTGACATCGGGCTGTGTACCCTCACTCGACGCTTCAGGCTGTGTACCATCAGCTAATTTAAATGTAGTAAGAAGAATTGGATAACCTTTGTCGAAACATGTTTTCCATGTGTCGCCGCGTTGCGTAATTTTGTGCCTGCATCCAAAGAAAGATTGGTGAGTTGAAACGACCTTGGTTAGTCGTTTCGGAAGTTAGAACTCCGATTGGTGTGACGATAATTTTAAAATATTCGTAAGATCCATTAGGACCTGTTTGTAAAATTTGAACTAAATCGAACTTCGTTTGGTAGGTATCGGAAGAAGGTTTCAGTTTCCGTTTTCGGTAAATATTAAAAAGAGATTTTCGAGCTCGATTTTGGCGAATGAACTCCGATTCAAAATCCGAAAGCGCTGTTGGGTTCTTATGATTATTTATGACTTTTGTGAACTTTCGAATGTGAATTTGAAGGTTGTTCGCCTAGTTTCCGTTAAAATGCCGAAAGTTAAATAATTTAACCTTTTTTTCATTTAATTTGCATACTGAGTTTCGGGAATCCGATTTGAGATCCGCCTTAGAAAGTGTGTTACATATATTTTTTATAACTTACTTGAGAAATTTGGGATCATTTCAAATTTCGTAGAGCTCCGTTTTAATTTTCGTCGAGAAAAAAAAGAAAATAAAACAAAATTGGAAAAGAGTAAGGCGGTGGATGAGCTAAGGGATTAGCTCATAAGAGCTCCTTAGCTCATTAGAAGTGCAGAATCGAACATGTAGGAAAAGATGAGAAATGAAAGAGAAACAAATGCCAGAAAATGAGAAAAGAGCCAAAAAAAGATAGATTTTTCACCCTGAAACATTCAGGTAATGATCTTAATGCATTATTTGAGTTTATTATGTGTGTTTGAATATATTTTAATGGTAAAAGTTGGAATATTAGACATCATTTTAATAAGTTCAATTAATAGTTTAGAGGGTTAATTGGACTCTGATAATGGAATTGAGTATATATTCGTACTAAGTGTGTTATGGACAACATAAAAATGTAATTTATTTAGGGTTTGGTTATGTGACTTTGAACCCTATACATAGGTCTGACCTGCATATTGCGTATGCAAATAGGGTAACAGGTTCCTAACTGGATTGCCCTAAGACGTAAGGGGGCAATCCAGTTAGGAATGAAGCCTTTAGCTTTATGTGATATATTTTTATGCTTATTGAATACAGTGAGATCGTTTGGCAATGAATCCAAAATACAAAGAAGTTGTTGAGTAGTTGTGCTAACTTTGTAACAAGGTAAGCGTTTATATTCATTTCTTTGGAAGCACTTGGCCTCGTGGATTTTCTACCACGTGTACCTTACGTGTGTAGCTGCCAATAGGCGTACTCATTGTGCCTTAGCTTTGAATTTACATTGTATATTATATGTAATGCCCTGTTGTTTGTATTCCATTGAACATATGAGCATTGCACTCTAGTTTTGAGCATTGCATATACTTCCCGGTAATAGATGAGATTCCCGAGCCGCTGAAGGGTCATTCTTGCATATACTTCCCGGTTGGCGATGAGAGCCCCGCACCGGTGAAGGGTCATTATTACATATACTTCCCGCTAATCGATGAGAGTTCCGAGCCGGAGAAGGGTCATTATTGCATATACTTCCAGGTTGGCGATGAGAGTCTCGCACCAGTGAATGGTCATTATTGCATATGCTTCCCGGCAATCGATGAGAGTCCCGAGCTAGTGAAGGCTCATCACTGCATATACTTCCCGATAATCGATGAAAGTCCCAAGCCGGTGAAAGGTCATCATTGCATATACTTCTTGGTAATCGATGAAAGTCCCGAGCTGGTGAAAGGTCATCATTGCATATACTTCTCGGTAATCTATGAGAGTCCTGAGCCGGTGAAGGGTCATTATTGCATATATCTCATGGTAGACAATGAGAGTCCCGCGCCGGAGATAGGTATCAGGCATATGTGACTGCATTGCATCGTACCGCATTCATCTCATCTCATTGCACCCCACACTGACTATTGTGTGTATTGTGTTGTGTTTTTATGTATGTGGTATGTATACCATGTTGTGGACATATCTCAGTTTGCCTATATATTTCTGGCTCGTATCCCGGGTTGCACGTCGCAATAGTATAAATACATAGATCGGCTCGGGTTGCACGCCGCAATAGTACAAATATACGGATCGGGTTGCACACCGTAACAGTATAATTATACGGATTGGGTTGCCCGCCGCGACAGTATAAATATACGGATCTGGTTGCACGCCACGACAGTATGAATATATGGATCAGGTTGCATGTCGCGACATTATGAATATATTGATCGGGTTGCACGCCGCAACAGGATATATTTCTGATTGTTGATATGTTCGGGATACCTTTATGTTCTGTCTAACTTATGTCCCTGGTTGTTTATGATTCCTATGTGCTTTCAGTTATTATCTGGCTCTGCCAGTTTATAGTTCAAATAAGCTGGATTTGGTTTACATGTTTTTCTTCTCCCTGGCTAGCTATCCTATTCTTTGAGGTGGCTAGTCTGCCTCACTTATTGAGTCCTCTTGACTCACCCTTGGTTGTTGTTTTTCTTTGTCTATCTATTTCATTTCGGCAGGTTCGCTCCAGGATTGAGTTCGCTACGTTGTGAAGGAGCGAAGACGACTTCAGCTGTCAGGGTGAGCCAGCTTTTATTCAGGATGGCCACCAATTTTATATTTATTATTTCAGTTGCATTTTGCTCCCTTCAGGAGGTATTCGTCTTCTTTCATACTCTTAGATGTCTAGTCTGGATAGCCCTAAACCTAATATGTTGGGTAGTCAGCGGTAATTTCTTTTGTACAGTTTAGAGGTATCAGTATTTCTGTGTTTTTTTTCTAAGCCTTGTTCTTATTTATGAATTGAATTATATTTATTTTCCTAATTTAATTGGTATGGGTTCGCCCGACGGGTCTAAGGGAGGATGTCGGGTGTCCGCATGGCCTAGCCGGATTCTGGGTCGTGTCAGTTGGTATCAGAGCCTAGTTTAGAGTCTATCCAGACTAAAATAGTGTCTAGTAGAGTATCGTTGATGGGTATGTATGTTGACACCTAATTTTGTCCCGGAGTTATTGAAATGGATAACTTACTATGAAAAGGTTTTAGTTAAGGCTAAAATTGAAAATAAAAGAGATAAAGCAATTGATTTTGAAGCATAATTCGTAGCCTAAATTCTGTCCTATCCATGCAAAACATATATACATAACATACACACGCATATCTCTTCCCATTTCCAGAAATCCAACCCGCGACCCTCTTCCCCAATTCCCCTAAACCCGTTTCCCTTACCCGATTTCCCCACAAATTCCAGCTGTTAATTTCGTACATAAGCGAATCAAAATGCTCCAGCTTTGTCCTTGTTTGTATCAACATTATCCTCCAAGAACAAATTAAAATCGTCCAGCATTATAGCAAATTTGAGCGTCCATTTTGAATCCAAGATTGAATTCAACGTATCTGATTTGTTTTCATCACTTTACATATTTTCCCACATCGATTTGAACCTTATTTCAAGCCCTGAATTTGCCCTATAAATACCCCTTCGATTCTTAGATTTAGGGGTCGAATTTTGGTTGAAGGAATTGAGGGACTTCGGAAACGAGGACCCTCTTAGTGCTTTTTCAATAGCGATTCATTTTTCCTTCCTAATTTCCGACCTTTAAATTTTGTGAATCGTCGAGTTTGCATTGCTTGTTCGGGCGTAAGGACTTCAGATCAATCGCCTCGATTCACTGCGTCGAAGAAGGTAATAAACCTACCCTTGTTACCGCTTCAGTTTTTCATTTTTATGTGTGTAGAGAGTGTTCTTTATTTCTGTGAAATTCTTGTTGTCAGGAGGGATTCTGGGAGGTTGCAGGAAGTTTCAGAGTTGTATAATGGTGTTTGTGAGTAGATGAGGCTGTCAGCTCATTAGTATGCTAGGCTAGTTTCCAAATGAAGGTGATTGGTTTGAAGGCAGGTTCTGGGAGCTTTCAGAACTATATAGGCAGTGAAAGAGTATATCAGTCAAGGAAATAGGTTAAGAGGTCTGCAGTGGTGTTTGTAGGTGGTGTGTGTCGTGTATGTGCAACTCCTTGTTTCATGATTACCTTCAGTTTTCTTATATATATCAACTAGAAGTTCTGGCTTAGGTTTCTCCTTTGTTCTGTTAGAGTTTTTCCTTTACAAATTTCTATTTAAGATTATGTTTAGCTGTTTCAACTTGACATTGAATCTGTGAAGATAAGATCCCAGTCACTACCCTTTTGAAACTTGAAAGTTGTCTGGAGTCTTTAAGTTTTGATCTGTTGCTTGGTATCTGCTATTATCTTATTTAAGAACTAACTTCCATGTCGGCAATTTGAATGCTTGCTTTAGGTTGAAAGATAGTTCATTTCTCTAAAATATTTTCTTTGTGCTATTCTGACATAAGGATTTAGTATACAATTTAAAGTACTTTCCTTGAATGATAATGAGGCACTCAGGTCTTGCTCTGTTCATATGGAAAGGTAGGAGTTTTACTCATTCGATGGCTGTTGTGGTCCTCTAAAAGATGGTCTGATTCTAAGGAGTTAAAAGGCTGAAAGTCTAGGCAAAAGTTGGCTTTTCTGTATGTTTAAAATGAAATTACGTTTTCTTTGGTTCCTGTTAGATCTGTTTTTTCACCTCCCTAGGTAAGTTTGCCCTGTGATTGTCTAAGTCTGTATGGTATAGCTCAAAATTGGTTCTGCTTTTTCTCATGCCATAAATGTTGCCTGTTATGTGAAAGTTGTCTGTAATAAGCTCGTAGTTATGTAACGAAACAAGTTTAAGGCAATAAGAGGTGAGTTTGAATTAATCTGTATCTTTAGAGCCTATTTATTAGCTAGCCTAGTTCTTCCATGTTAAAATGGTTCACCAAAATGAAACTTGCCTACATTTATAACATGATTTGATTCGATCTGTTGTCTTTGCTCCTTTTGCACTGTGGTCATTTACTTAGTAACTTATTTTTGTTTCCTTTGTCGTTTGATCTGTCGCATACGCTAATCTTTATCTCCTTTTCTTTGCATAACACAACTTGGGAGCGAGTTTGGTTAAAACTCAAATGGGGATAGTCAATTGCATTGGAGTCACATTGGGGTCGAATCCGAGCTCAAGATTCAAGAAGTGAAGATCATAGAAAGTGCTTTGTTGAGCCGCCTATTTGAAACGACCTCGGTCAGTCGTTTCAGAAGGTCGTTTCAGAAGTTAGGACTCTGATTGGCTTGCCGATAATTTTAAAATACTCGTAATATCCATTAGAACCTGTCTGTAAAATTTGAGCTAAATCAGACCTCGTTTGGTAGGCATCGGAAGAAGGTTTCGGTTTTGATTGGCGATAAATATTAAAAAGAGATTTTCGAGCTCGGTATTGTCGAATGAGCTCCGATTTGAAATCCGAAAGCGCCGTTAGGTTTGTATGATTATTTGTGATTTTTGTAAACTTTCGAAAGTAAATTTCGAGGTCGTTCGGCTAGTTTCCGCTAAAATGCCGAAAGTTAAATAATTTGACTTTTTTTCATTTAAATTCGCATCTTGAGTTTCGGGAGTCCAATTTGAGATCCGTCTTCGCGAGTATGTTACATATATTTTGTATAACTTGTATGTAAAAGTTAGAATTATTTCGAATATCGCAGGGTACCGTTTTAATTTTCATCGCAAAAAGAAAAAAAATTGAAAAAAATGAAATGAGAAAAACGACAAAAAGGATTAATGAATGGCGGTGGCCTTAAGGGAGCTAATCCCCTGGCCTAATCTGGTCAAACATTAAAAAGCGAAACATTTGATACAGAAACAGAAACGAAATAAACAGAAATGGAAATGACGAGAAACGAAAGGGAAAAATGCCAGAAAATGAGAAAAGGGGCCGGAGAAAAGTAGAATTTTCACTCTGAAATATTCAGGTAATGATCCTAATATATTATTTGAGTTTATTACGTGTGTTTTAATATATTTTAACGGTAAAACTTGGAATATTAGACATCGTATTAATAAGTTCAATTAATAGTTTAAAGGGTCAAATGGACCCCGATAATGAAATTAATTATATATTTGTACTCAGTGAGTTATGGGCAACATATAAATGTAATTTATTTAGGGTTTGGTTATGTGACCTTAAACCCTGTACATAGGCCTGGCCTGCGTATTGCGTATGCGAATAGGGTATCAGGTTCCTACCTGGATTGCCCTAAGATGTGAGGAATGAAGCCTTTAGCCTAATGTGATATATTTTTCTGCTTATTGATCACAGTGGGATCGTTTGGAATTGAATTGAAAGAATAACGCGGTTGTTGGTCGCAATGCTAACTTTTGAGAAAGGTAAGTGTTTATATCCATTTCTTTGGAGGCACCTGGCCTCGTGGATTTTCTACCACGTGTTTCTTACGTGTGTAGCTGCCGGTAGGCGTACTCATTACGCCTTAGCTTTGGATTTATATTCTATATTATATATTATGTCCTGCTATTGGTATTGCATTGAGGATCTGAGCATGGTACTTTGGCTGTGAGTTGGTATCTACTTTCCGGCTGTCGATGAGAGTCCCGCACCGGTGAAGGGTTATTATTACATCACATTGCATTCATATGCATTATATGTCATTCATATGCATTACATTGCATATCATATTGGGTGCAGGAGTATTCCGCCCCAGGAGCGGGAGTATTCCGCTCCATTGTATCATATTGAGGGTAGGAGTATTCCGCCCCAGAAGCAGGAGGATTCCGCTCCATTGTATCATATTGAGGGTAGGAGGATTCCGCCCCAAGAGCGGGAGTATTCCGCTCTTATGTCAGATATTGAGTGCAGGAGTATTCCGCCTCTGGTTTACATTATATCGGGTGCAGGAGTATTCCGCCCCAGGAGAGTGCAGGAGTATTCCGCCTCTGGTTTATATTATATCGGGTGCAGGAGTATTCCGCCCCAGGAGCAGGAGTATTCCGCTCCAGTTGGTTATCAGATTGGATTCCCCTCGAATGCAGGAGTATTCCACTTCGGGATGGGATTACGGGCACATGTGACCCTTCGCATCATTTCATTTCATCTCATCTCATACCATTGTGTAGACTTGTGGTACATAACTACTGTTCTGCTTATATGTGCATTGCTTATTTGTCTATATATTTCTGGCTCGTATTCTGGGTTGCGGGGATCGGGTTGCACGTCGCAGCAGTATAAATTTATGGACCGAGTTGCACGCCGCAACAGGATGTATTTTTGATTGTTAATATGTTCGAGATACCTCTATGTTCTGGCTATCTTACGTTCCTGTTTTTAATGAGTTTGTGATTCCATGCGTGTTTCTAGTTATTATCGGGCTCTGCCTTTTCATAATTTAAATAAAAGGAATTTTGTTTATCTGTTTCTTTTCTCCCTGGCTAGTTATCCTATTCTTTGAGGTGGCTAGTCTGCCCCACTTATTGAGTCCTTTTGACTCACCCTTGTTTGTTGTTTGTTTCTTGTCTATCTATTTCGTTTCGGCAGGTTCACTCCAGAATTGAGTTCGCCACGTTGTGAAGGAGCGAAGACGACTTCAACTGTAAGAGTGAGCCAGCTTTTATTCCGGATGGCCACCAGTTTATTGATTGTCATTTCAGTTGCATTTTGCTCCCTTCAGGAGGTATTTGTCTTCTTTGTACTCTTAGATGTCTAGTCTGGATAGCCCTAAACCTAGCATGTTGGGTAGTCAGCTGTAATTTCTTTTGTACAGCTTAGAGGTATCAGTATGTCTGTAAAAAAATTTTAAGTCTTGTCCTTATTTATGAATTATTATATTTATTTTCCTAATTTAATTGGTAAGGGTTCGCCCGACGGGTCTAGGGGAGGATGTCGGGTGCCCGCACGGCCTAACCGGATTTCGGGTCGTGTCAGTTGGTATCAGAGCCCGATTTAGAGTCTATCCAGACTAAGACAGTGTCTAGTAGAGTCTCGCTGATGGGTACGTAGACGTCCGTACTTATCTACGAGGGGCTATGATGGCATTTAGGAAGTTTCACTTCCTTCTTTTCGGATCGTGCGTCGGTCTAGGATTCAAAAATATTTTTGTTAATTTGTTAATTCCTTCGTGGTAATTGTGAACTCTCGTGCAACAAATCAGCAAACGGTATGAGTTCAAGACGAAGCAGTCTGGCCTGGGGTTAGCACTGACGAAGCTTCGAGAGTTTTGATCATGCTGACGATCTAGTTACGGAGGTCCCAGTTGTACGAGCTCGCGATGGGCAAGGGAGAAGGGCCTTGTAGTTCCCTTGGCTCTCTACGATGCTTTACGAGAATCTTGGCGACGCAGATACCGTAAGAACCTATTATTTACCGGACAGCTTATCAGGTTGCCGCAGCTGCAGACGTTCGGTTTCAGGGAGCTCCTTTTCCGGTTCTTAATATTGCTGCAGTAAATTATATTCCGGAGGTAGTACGTGTTGTACCTCTAATTGTTCTGGCTGGTTAGCCAGCCGAAGTAACGGTTTGGTCCGAGTGCCCAAAGAGGTTCCATTATTTTACGCGGTTGAACCTTCCGATATTCTTAAGAAATGCATCAAATAAACCCCGTGATTCTTTTAAAAATAAAAATGATGTCAGCATATCCTTCAGGCTCTTGATTATATCGAGCGGTATGGTGTTGATTATTCTTCTTTCCAGTTTCAGGGGTCCAATCTTGAACTGGTGGACCGCTCTCTTATTAGCTGACTTGGTTCGGTTTTTCTTTTAGATTCATGGAAAAGTTCCTTTCAAGTAGCGAACGAGATGAAAAGTGTTACCAGTTCGAGTGGATTTGACAGGGTAGCCTGTCGGTTAGCCTATTGGTTTCAGAATATAAGATTGAATTCTATAAAATGGCCGAATATGCATTTGAAATAGTTCATGAGCCTTTCGAGAGATTCAAAGATTTATTGATGACCTTTATTTTTCCTTGAGATCCCAGATGGCTCGAGAGATTGAGGTCGGGATTTCATTTGATATTGTTGTTGATATTGCTCGAAGGTTCGAGGCATACCATAAGTTAGAGCGGGAAAGTAAGAGATCCCACGGCCCTGGTGGGTAACCATAGTACCTCATTTGGAGGTAAAAGTTCTGATTATTTTGGGAGGTCACCTTCCAGGTTATCTCAGCTTGTGTCACGTAATTCTTAGAGTGTGACAGTAGCTCGTCGAGATCAGATTCAGTCTTTTCTTTACAACTATCCACAATCTGTCCAGTTCCGATATTCAGCGAAAAGGTGATATTATTGTTGTGAGTCTGGCTATCCTTTGAAGGAGTTTTCCCTTCCTCCGACAAGTTAGCAATCGTCTTTTCTTTCGTCATCAGGCATCTACGCAGTCGCAGGGGATTTTATTTAGATCTCAATCAACAAAAGAAATGCTACCATCCGGTAGAGGTTGAGAGTGTGGTGGCAGTTGTTCTTTAGAAGGTGATTATCAGAGTAGTTGCATAGCTCAGCTGCAGAGGCAGTTCTATGAACTGCTAGTCTGGCAGGATGCTGAGGCATCCGATGTAGTAGACACATGTATTTCTTCTTTCCTTAAGATTTGATTCTTTCGATTGATCTGGAGATGGTCTGTCATATCATGTTCCACGGTTTCCTTGGATATTGTTTCTATTAAGAATCGATTGCAGTAGAGGGATGAGCTTCTAGTATGATTTATTCACGGAATTTGTGAGAGCCTACTAGTTGATCTGGTTTAAATGTGAGAAATTTGGGAGAGAGTGTCGGTATGGTCTGCTTGGCATCTTTTTTTTGCCAACTTCTACTATTATGTCAAATCATTTTACCTCTCTTCTCGGAATTCCGTGTTGGTAGGATAATGAGATCCCAATTCGTCACCATCAGGAAATGTTGTTGTTTCTTCCGGTGTATAGTGGTTAGTAAGTAATGCTCGATCTATGTGTCTCCTCTTGGTTCGAGATTCTAGTAGAGTCATTCTATGAGCTTGTCTTAGTTATAAAAGGGTATTTTGGTAAATTGTCAGAGTTTCCTTCTTATTGGGAGGTTAAATTGGTATGGATATTTTTCCATAAAGTTTATTTAATGTCTATTTCTTCAATTGCGATTCTTTGGCTAGCCTGACTCGGAAGTAGTGTAGCTCTGGGAGCCAAGCAAATAAAAAAATGAGCTTCCTGAAGCTCTAGTTATTTCTATCCTCGGTCCATTTCCATTTCTTCTTCGTCCGGCACCAGTGAGCTTGGGCAGTTGGTAACTGCTTGCGATGTTCCCCGTGTTGAGCCAGAGTACGTGTTATTGTGGCTGGATAAGCATATTATTGTTTTGGAAGCATATTATTCTTTTGGTCCAGTTGTCTCATCTTGTTATCCGTTTAACATGTTTATGTTATTAGTTTATCCGGGTATCCATTCCCGTGTATAGTATAGCGCTGGTTCTGTTTTGCGGATCATCCAGTTTCAGGAGAAACTCTGCCGAAATTTTTATATAGAAGTACCATCCTTCGGGCGGTGGTGTTTACGGCAAAGGTATGGAGTTGTGAACTCGAGAGTTGCAGCTAGTTGGACACTCAAAAGGGTAGTTTGGTAGTTTAGGTCTGCCTATGTGCAACTTTTAGCTAAATCTTCTTTAGTCCAGCAGGTTGTGCGAGGATGACTATTTCTATTCAAATTAGTTGTATGAGTTTATGCTTTAAGTGGAGGAGTCTTCCTCCAATTGATACCGAATCATAATATTAAATCTCTAAGGCGTTGCTGAAGCGTAAGCTAATTCTTAGTTCCATCGACCTGTTCTATATTGAAATGTATATCGAAGAGGTAATTATCGGCTGAATCATGTTAACCCATGCAAATTTTCATGTATCTTTGTTTCGAAAATGTAGAACTCTCCTCACGTGATCGAGGAAGGATCAGCTTAGTCAGAATAAGCTGGGCGATGACGTTATCATATTATCCAGTTATGTTTTTATCCAAGAATTTGATGTGCGTGTTATAACTCTGATTCTGTAATTATGAGATAATGTCCGTGGAGTGGTTTATGAAGGTTGTGCAAGTTATCTTATTATCTGCGTAAATCTTGCTTTAGATTTAGGCTCGTTCGAGGACGAACGAGAGTTTAAGTGGAGGAGAATGAAACGACCTCAGTCAGTCGTTTCAGAAGTTAGGACTCCGATTGGCTTGCCGATAATTTTAAAATACTCGTAATATCCATTAGAACCTGTCTATAAAATTTAAGCTAAATCAGACCTCGTTTGGTAGGCATCGGAAGAAGGTTTCGGTTTTTATTGGCGATAAATATTAAAAAGAGATTTTCGAGCTCGGTATTGCCGAATGAGCTCCGATTCGAAATCCGAAAGCGCCGTTAGGTTCGTATGATTATTTGTGATTTTTGTAAACTTTCGAAAGTAAATTTCGAGGTCGTTCGGCTAGTTTCCGCTAAAATGCCGAAAGTTAAATAATTTGACTTTTTTTCATTTAAATTCGCATCTTGAGTTTCGGGAGTCCAATTTGAGATCCGTTTTCGCGAGCATGTTACATATATTTTGTATAACTTGTATGCAAAAGTTGGAATTATTTCGAATATCGTAGGGTACCGTTTTAATTTTCATCGCGAAAAGAAAAAAAATGAAAAAAATGAAATGAGAAAAACGACAAAAAGGTTTAATGAATGGCGGTGGCCTTAAGGGAGCTAATCCCTTGGCCTAATCTGGTCAAACATTAAAAAGCAAAACATTTGATACAGAAACAGAAACGAAATAAACAGAAATGGAAATGACGAGAAACGAAAGGGAAAAATGCCAGAAAATGAGAAAAGGGGCCGGAGAAAAGTAGAATTTTCACCCTGAAATATTCAGGTAATGATCCTAATATATTATTTGAGTTTATTACGTGTGTTTTAATATATTTTAACGGTAAAAATTGGAATATTAGACATCGTATTAATAAGTTCAATTAATAGTTTAAAGGGTCAAATGGACCCCGATAATGAAATTAATTATATATTTGTACTCAGTGAGTTATGGGCAACATATAAATGTAATTTATTTAGGGTGCTTATAGAAAATTTATCAGGTGGTGGTGCTTATAGAAAATTTATGGAGTTGTGACTCAAGAGTTGCAGCAGTTTGGCAACTTAAAAGGGTAGTTTGGTAGCTTAGGTCTGCCTACGTTTAGCTTTTAGCTAAATCTTCTTTAGTCCAGCAGACTGTACGGGGATGGTTATTCCTATTCAAATAGCTGCATGAGTTTGTGCTTTAAGTGGAGGAGTGTTTCTCCAAATACTGAATGGTAATACTAACTCTCTAAGGCGTTGCTGAAGCGTAATCTAATTCTTATTTTCATCGACCTGTTCTATATCAAAAAGTATATCGAGGAGGCAATTCATCATCGATAGTATGTTAATCCATCCAGAGTCCCGCATATCTTTGTTCGGACAATGTAGAACTCTCCCCTCATGATCGAGGAAAGGCAAGTTTAGTCAGAATAATCTGGGCGGTGATATTATGAAATTATCCAGCTATGTTTTTATCCAAGAGTTTGATGTGCGCGTTATAATTCCGATTCTGTAATCATAAGATAATATCCATAGAATTTTTTATAATGGTCATGCAAGTCCTCTTGTTATCTACATGAGTTTTGGCTTAGATTCAAGCTCGTTCGAGGACGAATGAGAGTCTAAGTGGAGGAGAATGAAACAATCTTGGTCAGTCGTTTCGGAAGTTAGAACTCCGATTGGTGTGCCGATAATTTTAAAATATTCGTAAGGTCTATTAGGACCTGATTATAAAATTCGAACTAAATTGAACTTCGTTTGGTAGGTATCGGAAGAAGGTTTCAGTTTCCGTTGTCGGTAAATATTAAAAAGAGATTTTTGAGCTCGATTTTGGCGAATGAACTCCGATTCAAAATCTGAAAGCGTTGTTGGGTACGTATGATTATTTATGATTTTTGTAAACTTTTGAAAGTGAATTTTGAGGTTGTTCGACTAGTTTCCGCTACAATGCCGAAAGTTAAACAATTTGACCTTTTTTTTCATTTAATTTGCATATTGAGTTTCGGGAGTCCGATTTGAGATCTGCATTAGCAAGTGTGTTTCATATATTTTATATAACTTACTTGAAAAATTTATGTTCATTTCAAATTTCGTAGAGTTTCATTTTAATTTTCATCGCGAAAAAAAAAGAAAATAAAAAAGAAAGAAAAGAAAACAAAATTGGAAAAGAGTAAGGCGGTGGGTGAGCTAAGTGGGAATCTTCACTTCATTGGTTGCCATAATTGATGAATTTGTTAATAGTTTTGAATATATCAAACAGGTTTGAAGACCTACTCTCTTCAGTATTCCCTTTCCCTATATATATTAACACTCAGACACTGCGTTTATATAATCTGTATACAATTACTGAAGATCATGTTTGTACAGCTAGCTGAAAGTAGAAGCCCTCAAGTCGTAAAATAAATAAATAAATAAATAAACAAATAAGCAAATAATTGAAGCAGTGTCTCAACACATGTTAATTAGCTGGTTAGCTAACATTTGATAATAAACGAACGTCCCAACACAACTTATGCTGATTACCTAACATTTAATAATCCAAATCTAAGCATGCTAACGAACATTTAATTTTATAATATATTTCTAATCCTGCTTTGTATTACATATATATACTGCGCATTTCGTAATTAGATTAAAAATTTGAATACCTCTGATTTGTCACATAGAACGCTGCCCATTTTTGAATCTTTGAATTAGAAAAAATCTGAAGGATGTGATCATTCATCACATGGTATGGCTTGGTGATCGTGATTATATTTGTGAATATGAGCATCTTTTCTTAGAAACTTACTTTAGAAAAGGGGAAATCAAGAAGAGGAGTAGGAAAAGGTCTGGTCAAATTAATACTTCTAATAGGAATTGTTTTATTTTAAGATAACATAGTGACAGGCGATCATGGCTAGGCCTTTTAAATTAAGCTTTGGATAGTGGTGACAAAGCAAGCCCTTTAATTGTATAACTCATCCAACTCATAGTTAGATAATTCATGCTATAGTATTACATTTTAAATGTACAAACTTAGGCGTATTCTCTCAATTAATATGCTATTTTCACAAGTTAGGGCCAGCTCAAAAGAATAGGTGGATTGAAGTCAAAATTTCAAAGATATCTTAAATTTATTTAATAAACTTTCTGCATTTAGTTGATGGGCTTTGTTGATTCTTTTCAGCGGCAGCCAATTTTCCTTCACTTATGTTAGGTTCCTCACAACAAGAAAAATGGTCCTTTGCAGCTACTATTTTACAGCGGAATCACTGTAAAATTTGAATTCTTGCGGCAAGTAATTTATCATCCTGTCACTCACAAAAAAGAATTTTGGCAGTTTAGAGGAAATACGAGCGAAAATAGTGGGGGTTTGTTTAAATTTAGCGGTAGCGCTAAAGACGAGCAAAAAGTAAGCGCCTTTGGTTCTTGGCCTTTTGGCCAAGTATCAGACCAGTTCTACCAAGTTCAGATGGTTATCTTTGACTATTGTAATTTATAAAAAAATTAAAAAAAAAAAAAACAGATAGAAAATGCTTAAGAAGCCAAGTATTGCATTTGCATTGTCATCTTCTACCTCGAAAACACGAGGGCGGATTCCCCCTGCACTCGGCCAGCAATTACTCTACGTTAATCTGATTGGAAACGTGCGAAAAATAATATTTGAACATTTCAGCTAGGAATATGCCTAAATTGTTGGGTTCCAAATATGATAATGCACAGATCTGACTCTTCTCCATTTCTTTATTATTTTTACAAGTTGGATGAAGGACACTTAACATAGTATAAAATTAATTAATTGACAATCAAAATTAAAAAGATTGATTTTCAAAATTCGAATGGAAACAACTAAACTAGAAGAGGAAGTATACTTCATGTGGGATTAATTATGTTGTACTACCAACCAAACGAGCCCCAGGCATATAGAATCAGACAAACTCCAGCAAACTCTCTATCTCGGAAATTGTAAAGAAAGGAGATAATAGTAGAGCAGAATTTTTTTATGATATGAATCCTCAACTGACAAGTTTCGTTTTAACAAATGGCATTTTAGGTCCCACCCACAAATCACAGCTAGTCGGGATAGGTCAGGGAGCAGGAAGCTGGACGGAAATGTAATTGTTAAATTCCTCAGGAAAACAACGTGCACATGATAATTGACAGCAACAAAAGTATACCTAGTATGTTTTCACAAGTAGAAACTGGGAAGGATGAGTCGTACGTAAACCTTAGCTCGACCTTGAGTGAAATAGAGAGGTTGTTTCCGATAGATCCTCGCACATGTCATTTACACTTTACTTAATTAATTATTTGCTGGCATGCTAGACCTCCTTCTATATTTGACACAAGAATTGATAAGAAAAGGCAAAAGGTCTTGTCATTAACTTGGAAGCCATGGTAACAATTTTCTTAGTTTTTCTAATTGGCTCACTCCTTGTTCTAGCTAGGTTCTTATACAAAGAATGGTGGTATCCACTTTCCCTACAAAAAATGATGAATGCACAGGGGATCAGAGGTCCACCTTACAAATTTCCTGATGGGAATGAGAAAGAAATTAGAGAAATGGAAATGAAATCCAATACTGGTCACATGGAGTTATCACATGACATATTGCCTAGATTGCAGCCTCACTTCCACACATGGAACAAGCTATATGGTAATATTTACAAGGGATTAATTTCTTTTAGTTCTATTATTAGTACTTAATACTTATAAAATGTAACCACATTTTTTAATTTATGTATCAGGAAGTAATTTCCTGTTCTGGCGAGGTACTAGACCACAATTGCTTGTAGCTAATATTGACTTGATCAGAGAAATTCTTAGCAACAAGGAGGGTTCATTTGGTCAGCGTAAACTTGAAGGTCCTTTAAATGATTTATTTGGAAATGGACTTCCTTTCTCAGAAGGGCAGAAATGGTCACAACTTCGTAAAGTGGCTGAATATGCTTTCCATGGACAAAGCTTGAAGGTACAATCTCCTTGATCTTGTTACTACAGCTAGTTTTCAATTGAGTTTCAAGAAATTTTTGTTGGTTTTTTAAGTAGAAGAATGAAGGGAAATAACAGAGAAGAAGAAAAGCTAAAGGAGATTCTGCACTTTAGAAAATATGCAGTAAAAATGGGAATATATTTCTCATTGAATAAACTCAACTTAAATAGATAAATAAAATAACTAAAAGCCTAACAAAGTGCTAAAACAATGCTGCACATTATTTAAAAAACAACTCCTAATTTGAATAGACTTTAATAGATAAAAAAAGCCCTAAACTTTAGCTACTCAAAAGCTAACTTCTTGCAGATTTTTAGAGATAATGTTACTGTCTTTTACTGCTATTCCTTGAGACAAACTTCCAATACTCCTCCTTGGATCAGGAATTGCAGATTCTTTGGTCTTGACGGGAATTGACTTAGTGAGTAAATCTGCTAATTCATCTTTGGTGTTGCAATAAGCTTGAGTCACTTCTTCAAGTTGCTGCAACTCTTGATTTTCAACAAAGTAGTCTTGCTCTTTTTCCTGGTTTATTTGCATCTTGTCTTGAGACTTGTCAATTTGCTTCCAAATTTTATTTTTTTGATATGTTGACAACTTCTCTTTTGTTTTGTTCCTTCTTGGAACATTTACAGCTTCTACATACCTTGTAGGTTCACTTATGACCTCAAGTGGAGAATCATCTTTAAAAACCTGTGAATATTCATATGCACTTTGTGGATTGTTTTGGCTCCATTGTTCATCTTCCATTGGATCAAATGAGAAATTTTTACCTCTCATCTTAATTTTTAAAATTTCTTTTCCAGCAACATCATTGATAAAACATATTTTATCTTCAAAGGATACCTTGAATCCTTTTTCTACCAACTGACAAATACTCAATAAATTTTGATCAATATTAGGTACATAGAGAACATCTGAAATTGTCTTAGTACCTAAACTTGTTTTGATGGAAACTGTTCCTTTTCCTTTTGCAAGAATATAGCCACCATTTCCAATTTTGATCTTCTTGCTTTTAGTAGACTTAAAATCTTTGAAAAGATTTATATCATACGTCATATGATTTGTACAACCACTATCAATCAACCAAGATTTAGAAAATTCCTTACTTGAAAGACATGTTGCCAAAAACAAGTGGTCTTCTTCATCTTCATTGGCGACTTGTGCATCTGCTTCATAATTCTGAGGTTTGCTTTTACAAATCACGGCTTCATGACCAAGTTGGTTGCAAGTCTTGCACTTGGCATCTGGCCTCTTCCAACATTTGAATGGAGGATGACCTTTTTTACCACAGTGCTGACAAGGTGGGTAATTTTTTTTTGAATTATTACCCTTGTTTTGAGTCTTGTGGTTGGCTGCCAAGGCTCCTTCAACCATACCATCTTGCCTCATAAGCCTTCTTTGCTCTTGTGACTGCAAAGTACTTAAGAGTTCTGCCAAAGTAATTTTGGACAGATCTTTTGTGTTTTCCAAGGTAGTTATACATGCTTCATATCTTTGTGGCACTGTTACAAGAATTTTTTCAACAATTCTTGAATCTTTAAATTTGGTGCCTAGCAATCTTACCTTGTTAACAATACCAAGTAATCTATCCGAATACTCCTTAACTGTTTCAGACTCTTTCATTTTTTGCAACTCAAATTCCCTTACTAAATTTAATACTTGCATACCTCTTATTCTTTCATCTCCAGCATATTCTTCCTTCAGATAATCCCAGATTTCTTTTGCTGACGTGAGAGACATAATTCTTGTAAAAATAGTTGTTGAAACGGAAGCAAACAAAGTTGCTTTTGCTTTAGATTTCCTGGTTTTCTTTTCCTTGTGACTCTTCATTTGGGCCACCGTGGGATTATTTGGCAGCGGAGCAATTTCATAATCCTCTTCTACGGCTTCCCAAAGATCTAAAGCCTCCAAGTAAGTTTCCATTCTCACCGCCCATAATTGATAGTTTTCACCATCAAAAACAGGAGGAGCCATTCGTGAAAAACTATTTTCAGAATCCATCTCTTACTCACACAAGATATTACTCACTCGGGTCCCTTAAGAATATGGCTCTTGATACCAATTGTTGGTTTTTTAAGTAGAAGAATGAAGGGAAATAACAGAGAAGAAGAAAAGCTAAAGGAGATTCTGCACTTTAGAAAATATGCAGTAAAAATGGGAATATATTTCTCATTGAATAAACTCAACTTAAATAGATAAATAAAATAACTAAAAGCCTAACAAAGTGCTAAAACAATGCTGCACATTATTTAAAAAACAACTCCTAATTTGAATGGACTTTAATAGATAAAAAAAGCCCTAAACTTTAGCTACTCAAAAGCTAACTTCTTGCAGATTTTTAGAGATAATGTTACTGTCTTTTACTGCTATTCCTTGAGACAAACTTCCAATAATTTTCATAATGCCTAATAGTACCAAGTGTTATTCCTGATAATAGGGCATGACTTCAGCAATGATTGGGACTGTGGAAGCAATGTTGAAAACCTGGAAGTCTTGTGAAGGTAAAGAAATGGATGTGTATGAAGAAGTCAAGCTTATGAGCTCAGAGATCATCGCAAAAAATGCTTTCGGAAGCAGCTACGAGGAGGGGAAGCAAATTTTCCAAATGGTGGACAGATTAGTTCACCTCATTTTTCTGAGCTTTGGAAAAACTAGGATTCCTGGAATCAAGTATGGCTAGAAACACAACTCTTAGTTTACATTCATTTCCACCTTAATTATATCATTCGTTTAACAGCAACGCCTTTATAGTAAACTTATCAGGACATCTGAGGATATAGAATCAGACAAGCTCCGAAAAGCTCTTCGTGACTCGATCATGTTAATGATAAAGAAAAGAAAAGATAATGTTAAGGCAGGACTAACGGACAGCTATGGAAGCGATTTTCTTGGATCACTTTTGAAGGCACACCATGATGCTGAAGAGAAAACAAGAATACCATTGGACGACATCATCGATGAATGTAAAACATTCTATTTTGCTGGACATGAACCAACCACCATTGTACTAAGCTGGACTATTCTTCTCTTAGCAATCCACACAGATTGGCAAGAGAATGTACGAAAGGAAGTTCTTGATCTCTTCGGCCAAGACAATCCAAATACAGACATAATTTCAAGACTAAAGATTGTAAGAACCCACCTGCATTCCTTTATCTTATCTTTCTCCAAATATCCATTAGGTGATAATAATAATAATAATATGAATCTCTGGTTAATACTTAAAATATTTAATTATAATTGCTACTATTTGCACATATCAATCATAGTCTCAACGATTATTTTTATTTGGTCTCATAATGACATGAATTGAGTATAAATGGAGAAATATAGTCAATAAGAATTCATATAGCCGATCCCATCTTGTTTGGAGTTGAGGCTTAGTGATTATATATTTCTCCAAATAATTCTTAGGCTGACCAAATTCTACACATCTTCAATGTGAGTTCACTAAACCCATTGTTTTACAATCAAACATGGTATGTATTTGCACAGCAAAATGCATATATGATCGCACTTATTTTGAATCCACTGCCTTTTGACTCAAATTTTCCGTTGCTTAATTCCAACCATTCATGTAGTTCATTTTGACTTATGAATTGCCAAGAAGGTTACATCCTCCCCCATCACTTCCCTCCTGTCAACACCCCAAAAGTTATAACTCAATTTTTCTTGTCATTTCTTGTAGATGGGCATGGTAATAAATGAAAGTTTGAGGCTTTATCCACCGGCGGTTTACATTATGAGACTGACAACAAAAACAACATTGAGGGGACTTGCTCTTCCCGCAGGACTTGAGGTGAATATTCCCCCTTTATTACTTCGGAGTAGCTCTGAATTATGGGGAGAAGACACTCACCTTTTTAAACCGGAAAGATTTGCTGAAGGAGTTACTAAATTAACACGAGACCAGTTGAACGCTTTTCTTCCTTTTGGCTCTGGTCCTCGTAAATGTGTTGGCAACAATTTTGCAATGATGGAAATCAAGATAGCACTCTCCATGATCTTACAGCGTTACAAGTTCACTCTTTCACCAAACTACAAACACTCGCCCACTGTGATTCTCAACCTCCAACCTAAACAAGGAATCCAGATCATGCTTCATCCACTGTGAGATTATTAAGCATAATTGTCTTGTATTATTAAATACAGTATTATGACACAATGATTTTCCCATTTTATGTACCAACCAATGTGTTGTAGTGTGATTGTTATGGTCGTTTTATTTCTCATTCTATCATTACTCATTATGTGATTGTCCTGTTTTCCGATGTACTGCGGAGCTTGTACCACAAAAGCAATGGAACGAGGAGGAGGGGTGGAGGCCTTTTTTTGCCGTTAACCATTCAAATTTCTGCTCCTCTTTCAAATTGCTTATTATTGAGAATTTGTTTGCAATTAATTAATTCGAATAACTATGGCGTAGGTACCCCCGCTATTCAATTTAGGGATTTTTACACTCTATATCCATGAAATTTAAAGTATTTACAAGTCATACCCATTAAAAATTACACTACCCATAAAACTAAAAGTATTTACCCACCCTACCCATTTATTATTGTATACTTTTATTATACCTTATAGGTGTATATCTTTAAGATATACTGCATAAATTATGGTATAAAAGTCTGGAGGGCCATTTATTACTGTATACCTTTGTTATATCTTATATGTGTATACCTTTATGGTATACTGCATAAACTATGGTATACAAGTCTGGATGGGTAGAAAGGGTAAATAGTTTAGTGGGTAGATTGAGTAATATTTGAAAGTAGTAGGTAGTGGTTGTAATTATTTTTAGTTTTGTGGGTATTTTTGAAAGTGTCCCTTCAATTTATGTAGTTGTTTTCAAATTGCGAGAGACGAACTTCCTAATTTTGACCCGGACATAAAAATTTTAAGATTTTTAAAATAAATATTTAAAAATTTGAAAACTACATAAAAGTACTAATAAGTCACAATAATTAAAAAAATTCCAAAATATTTAAAATGTGTATTATGAAAAAAATGCCATAGGAAGTTTCTTGATTCTTAAAATTTAAAATATGCCACATAAATTGCGAGAAAATGTGTATTCACTATTTATGTGCTCTATTTTTATATTATGATATAATTATTTAACCATAATATTCTACCTATAATTTAAAAATAATATATTTTATTACAGTAATATAATTTCATTAATATTATAAAGTGTATAATCTTTTCATGACTTTATTATAAAATATAATGTTATATTTAATTAGTATTTGAGTATTACGTGCATTATATGCGTACCTATGACTCGACGTACATAATGAATCTCTCGCTGCCTTTTTCTCTCTATTTATGTGTATGTATATTTGTTTAAACTTTATTTTTTATCTTATTCTTTATTTTAAATATAGATTTTTGAGTTTTAATTATCATAATTATAATTATAATTTAAAATTTATTTAACTATAAATATATGATAATTAAAATTTATTGTAAAATCTATCGGTATTTTACTATCCATGCATTAAGTATACGATTATCTATTTACTTCATTTTATTTTCAATTGTGTGAAAAATTAAATTTGAGTTTGATTTCTATTAAAAATTATTGATATAACTAAATTATTTTTAATCTAACTTCTTATATATGTTTAATTTATTATGTCATTACTGACGTGACAAACATAAATGTGTGATTACTATTTCTTACTCTTTTCTATTTTGAAAGTAATATTTATTTATTTTATATATTAATTCATAATAAATAAATAAATAATTATTATATTAAACAAGAAAAAAAAAGTTTGATAATCAAAAGGGTAAAGTGGGTATTTTGAAAGATTATTTGAGAAGGGGGAGAATAATCATTTTTCATAGTTGAGGAGGGCACTTGATTTTTAGAGCAAAGTTGGGGGTGTAAATGATTTTCACCCTTAAATTTTTAGATAAAATTGTAACACAACTCCACAAACCTGGAGGGAATGTCAAATCATTGATGCTTAAGTCGGGGCAATGAAGAACTTTATCCATTGAAGAATGGACTTGAACTTCATAGAACTCAACTCCGCTATCATTACTGTTGATGATGAATTATTTTTTGAACTCCCTGTAGACGAATAAATTTTGTTGGATCTAAATCCGTTAAATAAATTGGCTATATGTTAAATTCAAGATATATTGTGCCAAATAAATTATATTGGCTAATATAATTGGATTAACTATTTAAGTCCAATATCCATGGGTTTAATAAAAGTCCAAATTCATTGGGCCATGAATGATGAGCCCACTTTATTAGCCCAAAGCTAATGGATATCATCTTATCCTAAAGGCCCAAATCAGTGCCACATGTGCAAGCGACGTGGCGCCAAGTCAAATGATAAAGCCAATTGGATCATGCCACACGTCAAATGATGTGGCAATCCAAGTCAAACCCCAAGACCAATAAAAATATGCCATGTGGACATGTGACATATTATGGCCAATCAAAAACGGCCTAGTCACTGCTTAAATCTGATTGGCCGGTCCACGGGCCAAGGCCCGTCAGGGTTTCTTGAAGGCTACTCCACCCCATATCTATATAAAGGGGTCAAATCTCTCATTTGAGAGGAGGAAAATCAGAAGCAAGAATCCATAACAAGAAGCAAGAAAGAGCTCGTGGATCAAAGCAAGAGATTTCTACAAAAGCTGCAAGCACTCAAATATTTCTCTACAAGTTCTAGAGATCAAGACGAAGATTCAAGATCAAGCTTCAAGCCCTTGAATCCAAGTACAAGTTCAAGATCAAGACCAAGTTCAAGATAAAGCTCCAAGCTCTTGAACTCATCAAGTCAAGATCAAGATCAAATCCAAATCCAAATCCAAACTTCAAGATCAAGCTCAAAAGCCCTTGAAGTTATTATTTTGAAAAGACGAATCAGAGGAATCATAGAGATTGTAACACTCATAATTTGATAAATAAAATATATTGTTACAATATTTTCTTGTCTTGATATTTATTTTCTTGACGCGAATTTAGTTGTTACAAATTCTGGCACGCCCAGTGGGACAATCTCTACCTCTCATCTCAACTTTTCAACTCACGAAGTTCGGCAACACTGAGATGGCTTCCAAGAACACCAACTCAAAATCTGTCGTTGCAAAATCTGTCTGGCCTCATGACCTTGATGCCAATTCCAAGTTCTCTTCTGAGGTTCAAAGCTGCATGAATGCTACTAAGGGAAGCTTTGGACCAGTTACAAGAAACAAAGCAAACTTGATGGGACAACAAGCACATCAGGTGCCGCCCGCATCAACTCCAATTTTCGGTTCTTCATCTTCCAAAGGAGCAGGATCATCTGCTGAGCCATTGGAAAAAGGAGAAAATATCGCTGAGATTGTTGAAAACACTTTGGCTCGACTTAGGCTCTGCAGATCCAGAAGTCCAGTAGTGAAGAAAGACGATGAAGTTTCAAGCATTGGATCCTCTCCAACCACGCCGCGCGAGTCATTCCAGTCAAAGATCAATCTATGGGAGAATCCATGTTATTCTCCATCATCTCCAATAGCCGTGCAAACGATGGCGATCAATACTTTAACGATGGAGGAACAACTTGCAAACTTGACAAAGGCGATTGATAGCTTATCAAACTATGTCAAGGATCAAGACGCTCGCATCAACAAGATGGAAAGCATGATGGAGGGAGAATCTAGCCATGCACCAGGAAAACGTCCAGAAGTTCAAGAGGTGATTAATACTCCAGCTAGGCAAGTAACACCTGCTAAGGAAATCCAAGTTTCTGCTGATGGGGTGATTCAAATTGACCAACTGAAGGAGTTTATTATGGGAACAATCAAGGATAAGTACGAGGTTTCTTCCAAGTCTTCGCTTGCATATGAGAAGCCATACACCGCAAGAATCGATAGCTTGAAGATGCCAATTGGTTATCAACCCCCAAAATTTCAGCAGTTCGATGGCAAAGGAAACCCAAAGCAGCATGTGGTGCACTTCGTTGAGACATGCAACAATGCTGGAACCTACGGCGATTATCTCGTCAAGCAGTTCGTCCGTTCCCTCAAAGGGAATGCTTTCGATTGGTATACAGACCTTGAGTCTGGTTCAATTGATAGCTGGGAGCAGCTGGAACATGAGTTCCTCAATCGCTTTTACAGTACAAGGCGTACCGTAAGCATGATAGAGCTTACAAACACGCAGCAGCGAAAGGAAGAACCAGTCATTGACTTCATCAACCGATGGAGGAATGCAAGTCTCAACTGCAAAGATAGACTCAGTGAAGCTTCAGGAATTGAGATGTGCATTCAAGGTATGCATTGGGGGCTTCGCTACATCTTGCAAGGCATAAAGCCAAGGACTTTTGAAGAGTTGGGTACGCGTGCTCATGATATGGAGCTAAGCATTACATCTACTGGAAAAGAAGGGCCACCACTCACCGAACCTCGCAAGGGAAAAGACAAGCAAGAAGTCAAGAGATGGAGCAAAGTCGTACCCAAGGTTGAAAGCAAAGAGTCCATGAATGTTGATGCCAAACCTGTGAAGTTCACTACAAAGTTTAGCAAGAAACAAAGTGTGAAGACGACTTCTTTCAAGGATAAGACAGGTCGGAAATCAACTTTGAGAGAGATGCAAGATAGGGAATACCCATTCCTTGATTCTGATGTTCCTGCAATCTTCGATGAACTTCTGGAACTAAAGCTCATTGAGCTACCAGAGATGAAGCGTCCTAATGAAGCTGGAAGAACGAATGATCCAAACTACTGCAAGTACCATCGGCTTTTAGGTCACTCTCTTGAAAAATGTTTTGTCTTTAAGGACAAAGTCATGGAGTTGGCCGACAAAGGGGAGATCATACTCGAAGATGAAAAGGAAAATGCAAACCAAGTTTCCATCATCTTTGGCTCACAAGATCCCATTGCGATCTGCAACTTCACTGAACGATTCGAAGGGCAAGATGTCATGATCAAGTTTGGCGACTTCGAACCCGTTCCAGCAAAAGGATCATTTTCTCCCCCAAAGCTGTGTGAACAAAGTATGAAGAAAGCATCGCTCGAGGAAGATGATGATGGTTGGATATTGGTGACTCGACGGAGGCGTCGTAAGGCAAGCCCACGAGATGAACCAGCTGAGAAACCAACAAGGAAGAAGATGGTAAGGAAGCCGAGGAAGCAAAAGGCGATCGGACGTCCGCGAGAGGCAAAGGTGGAGGTTTACCATCACCAAAAGTCGCGTCAGCCAGTAACCTTAGAGGAGTTTCTACCAAGTTGGTTCCGCATGAAGATCCCTAAAGATGATACGAAGGCCTCATGTTGTAATGCTGATAAAGTAGAGGAGAACAATGAAAGTCCAAAGCCATCTTCACCTGCGAAGTCAGAAAAACTCACTGAATCTACAGCCGGAGAAGCAAATACTTGTGAAGCAAAGATCACATTCACAAGTGATGATATCCTACTTGGGGAAGTTCCTCACAATCGTCCATTGTTCATGGTTGGATATGTAAATGAACAAAGAGTGAATAGAATCTTGATTGACGGAGGATCCGGAATCAACATTCTGCCTATTCACACAATGAACGAACTTGGCATTTCAAGAGAGGATTTGATTGAAAGCCGTTTGATGATTCATGGATTCAACCAAGGGGGGCAAAGGGCCATAGGTGCTACAAAAATAGACCTCACTATTGGAGAAATGACTTCAAGCGCATGGTTGCATGTGATCGATGCAAAAACTTCCTATAACATCTTACTGGGAAGGCCGTGGATACATGAGAATAAAGTCGTCCCATCCACTTATCACCAATGCCTTAAGTATCACGAAGATGGTATTGAGAAGAAAATCGTTGCTGATGACAAGCCATTCACTGAATCTGAAGCGTACTGTGCTGACGCTAAATTTTACTTGAAGAATATCGTGAATGAAGTCAGGGTTGATAACATCGCCAAGACATTGGATCCTAAGATTGCAATAAAGAAGGCTGAGATTGCAGCTGGGAAAGCAAAAGTTGTAGAGGATGAAGATAGAAGCCACTCTATTCAAAAGAAACCACATAAGCAATACTTTGCACCTTCAGGCAAGAAGACGGGACCTACGCTCCGCTACGTCCCAAAACTGAAAGAGAAGAAAGACCAATCATCTGACCTGCAAAGTGACGTGCTGAATGGATTAACCCTTCCTATCAAGCGGCTTGATGCTTTAAAGTTATCCTCGAATTTGCTTGGAAAGTTTGTGGCCCGAAATCTGCCGGAGAATAGTGCACTCCCCACAAAGCGCACAAACGAGGGTTTTGATCCAAATGCTTATAAACTATTTGCAAAGGCTGGGTACGATCCCAACGAACCATCTAAGTTAGGGAAGCTCCTACCAGAAGGATCAATGAAGAAATCACGTGAAGGCTTGGGTTTCGAAAAACCTCCACCAGTTCGCATCTCTATAAGGAGGGCAAGCATCAATTATGTCAGTGCTGAGGATGAATCCGTTCCTTCGAATAAAAGAAAGTCTGTCTTTGATCGGCTCGGAGAACCAACTGCAAGAACTTCTGTCTTTGATAGATTGGGACCATCGAAGAAGAGGAACAAGCTCCAAAAGGGTGATGTAAAGGCGAAAATAACCATTTCTCCTAACGACCCAAAACTTTCGAGAGATTGCCAAAGTCTGATCCCTTCAAGGATGAAGCGTCAAGAAAAACTAGTAGTTTCATGTGGAGAAGTGTTAAAGGCAAAGACTCACACTATAGTCCACACAAGGGAGCGTGAGGAAGATGAAGAAAGTGTAGGATCTTCATATTACGTCGTTGCAGAAGAAGAGCATAATGCTTCATATCCAAATAATGTCAAGAATGAGTCGGAGGATATTTCTTGGTGTCACCACATATCTTTCAATGACGGAGATCTGCAGGAAGATGAAGATGCTAAAGATGCTCCACCTGAGCTTGAAGAAGGAGTGAAGGCGACAGTTGACGCATTGAAAGAAATCAACCTCGGCACAGATAAAGAACCAAGACCCACATATATAAGTGCTTTGCTGATGAAGGATGAAGAAAGTGCTTATGTAGAGCTGCTGAAAGAGTATAGAGATGTCTTTGCTTGGAGCTACAAAGAGATGCCTGGTTTAGACCCCAAAGTAGCGGTTCATCATCTGGCGGTTAGAAATGGTGCTCGTCCTGTTAAGCAAAGCCAACGCCGCTTCAGGTCAGAGCTGGTACCCTTGATCGAGAATGAAGTCAACAAGCTTATTGAGGCTGGTTTTATTGGGGAAGTCAAGTATCCTACTTGGATTTCAAGTATAGTCCCTGTAAGGAAGAAAAATGGCCAAATTCGAGTCATGTTGATTTTAGAGATCTCAACAATGCATGTCCTAAGGATGAATTTCCACTCCCCATCCCAGAACTCATGATTGACGCCACTACTGGATATGAGGCAATGTCTTTTATGGATGGCTCATCTGGCTATAACCAGATTCGCATGTCTCCTAAGGATGAAGAACTCACAGCGTTTCGAACTCCTAAGGGAATTTACTGCTACAAGGTGATGCCATTTGGCCTGAAGAATGCTGGAGCTACCTATCAAAGAGCGATGCAAAATATCTTTGACAGCATGCTTCACAAAAGTGTCGAGTGCTATGTTGATGACTTGGTGGTGAAATCGAGAAACAAGAAGGATCACCTACAGGACTTGAGAACGGTGTTTGAATTGCTGCGAAGATACCAACTTCGGATGAATCCTTTAAAGTGCGCATTCGGAGTTACTTCTGGTAAATTCCTTGGTTTCATTGTTCGACACCGAGGGATTGAAATTGATCAAGCTAAAGTCGATGCGATTTTGAAGATGCCCGAGCCTAGAAATATTCATGAACTAAAGAGTCTACAAGGAAAGTTGGCGTATCTTAGGAGATTCATTTCAAATCTGGCCGGAAGATGTCAACCATTCAGCCGTCTTATGAAGAAAGGTGTCCCTTTCGGATGGGATCAAGCTTGCAGCAACGCATTCGAGAGCATCAAGTCGTACCTGATGAAACCTCCAGTTTTAGCTGCACCTATACCTGGAAAGCCGCTGATATTATATATTGCAGCGCAAGAAAGGTCTGTTGGGGCGCTTTTGGCTCAAGAGAATAGTGAAGGGAAAGAAAATTCCCTTTACTATTTAAGTAGGATGATGACACCAAATGAGTTGAAGTACTTGCCAATCGAAAAGTTGTGTTTGGCGCTTGTCTTCTCCATTCAAAAGTTGAAACACTACTTTCAAGCTCACGTCGTCCGACTCATTTCCAAAGCAAATCCTATAAAATTTGTGATGTCGAAACCAGTCCTTAGTGATCGTTTGGCGAGGTGGTACCTCCAGTTTCAACAATTTGAGATTGTGTACGTCCCTCAGAAAGCGGTGAAAGGACAAGCATTAGCAGACTTCTTGGCAGACCATCCGATACCTGACGATTGGGAGCTCACTGATGAATTACCTGATGAAGATGCAATGGTCGTCGAAGTTCAACCATCGTGGAAGATGTACTTCGACGGTGCTGCACGTCGTGATGGAGCTGGGGCTGGTGTGGTTTTTGTAACTTCCGAAGGAGAGGTTTTCCCATATTCTTTCACGCTGACACAACATTGCTCTAATAACGTCGCAGAGTACCAAGCACTCATACTTGGCCTCGAAATGGCAGTCGACATGAAGCAATTACAGCTGCAAGTATATGGAGACTCTAAATTGGTAATTAATCAGCTTTTGGGTAGCTATGAGGTAAGGAAACCAGAGTTACAACCCTATCACAACTATGCACAGAAGTTAATAGGATGGCTTGGGGATGTAACCCTCCAGCATGTGCCGAGGAAGGAAAATAAGAAAGCTGATGCCTTAGCGGCTTTGGCGTCAACACTTACCTTGCCTGAACAGACACAAGTTACTATCTGCCAAAAATGGGTAGTACCACCATTTGATGAAGGCGTGGATGGTGAAAATGAACTTCAGCGTCTTGTTGCTGTTTCTGAGGCTGAGAAGGAAGACTGGCGGAAACCTATAATTGATTACCTCAGTCACGGAACCCTTCCAGAAAATACGAGAAGGAGAGCCGAAATCCGTCGTAGAGCACCCCGTTTCCTTTACTACAAGGACACTCTATATAGAAGATCATTTGAGGGAGTACTTTTGCGATGTTCAGGAGATGATGAAACACTTCAAGCTCTAGAAGAAGCACACTCTGGGGTATGTGGATCACACCAGTCTGGGCCGAAGCTTCACTTCCATATAAAAAGGATGGGGTACTACTGGCCAACAATGGTGAAGGATTGCTTGGACCATGCTCGGAGATGCAAAGCTTGTCAGCTCCATGCAAACTTCATACATCAACCACCTGAAGTATTGCACCCAACAATCGCGTCTTGGCCATTTGATGCTTGGGGACTAGACATTGTTGGACCATTGCCGAAGTCTTCTGAAGGACACGTGTTCATATTAGCTGCAACTGATTACTTCTCAAAATGGGCAGAAGCTGTCGCTCTCAAGGAAGTAAAGAAGGAAAAGGTTGCAAACTTCATTCGAGTAAACATTATTTACCGCTTCGGTATCCCTCGTTATATAATAACGGATAATGGCAAGCCATTCGATAATAGACTGATGAATAAAATATGTGATCTCTTTGGCTTCAAGCAGCGAAAATCTTCCATGTACAATGCTGCCGCCAATGGCCTAGCCGAAGCATTCAACAAGACCTTGTGCAATTTGCTTAATAAGGTTGTTTCCAAATCCAAGCGAGATTGGCATGAAAGGATGGAAGAAGCTTTATGGGCGTATAGGACAACTCACCGCACACCAACGCGAGCAACTCCTTACTCGCTTGTTTATGGAGTTGAAGCTGTGTTGCCGCTGGAGCGTCAAATACCATCCTTGAGACTTGCTCTCCAAGAAGGGCTCACTGATGAAGAAAATGCTCGCTTACGCCTTGAAGAGTTGGAGGCTCTCGATGAGAAAAGACTCGAAGCTCAGCAAAGCCTTGAATGTTATCAAGCTCGTCTATCTCGTGCTTTCAATAAAAAGGTTCGCCCAAGATCTTTCCAGGTTGGTGATCAAGTCCTTGCAGTAAGAAGACCCATCATCACTTCCCATAAATCTGGGGGCAAGTTCACTGCAAAATGGGACGGACCGTATGTTGTGCAAGAAGTCTATTCAAGTGGTGCTTATAAGCTTATTGATGCTGAAGGAAAAAGACTCGGTCCCATTAACGGGAAATTCTTGAAGAAGTACTATCCTTGAAGTTGACATGCTCCTCAACGCACGAGCCTAAACTGCAAGTTGACATGCTCCTCAACGCACGAGCCTAAACTGCAAGTTGACATGCTCCTCAACGCACGAGCCTAAACTGCAAGTTGACATGCTCCTCAACGCACGAGCCTAAACTGCAAGTTGACATGCTCCTCAACGCACGAGCCTAAACTGCAAGTTGACATGCTCCTCAACGCACGAGCCTAAACTGCAAGTTGACACGCTCCTCAACGCACGAGCCTAAACTGCAAGTTGACACGCTCCTCAACGTACGAGCCTAAACTGCAAGTTGAAACGCTCCTAGACGCACGAGCTTAAACTGCAAATCGCCACGCTCCTTTGATGCACGAGCATAAACTGCATAAAACTCCTGGCCCACAAGAGTCTAAACTGTGCACGACCTTAAAAAAAAAAAAAAAAAAAAAAAAAAAAAAGTCCGCTAGGTTGAAAACCCCGAAAGAGGCGGCCTAGGCAAAAGTTAGGACCAAAAAAAGATATAACACTTCTTTTATTATGAACTACGTAATGACTTGATCCTCTTCATCGAGGTACGTAGGCAGCTTAGAGCTCAAATTCTAAGTTCAGTCGCCCAAAAAGAAGAAAAGTTCTTTTCCTTGTCAAGTTTCACATTGTTATGTATAGCTTACAACCTAAAGAAAACATGATTACTTGTCAAGGTGTTTCGAGTTCTGGGTCAAGTTTAAGTCGTTATCCTATGAAAGCCTAGAGAGACTCTGCTCAAGATGTTCGGTGTATATAACAGCCCTTTGTACGTTATTCCTATTAATCAAAGGGGTTTCTCGTTTGGATGATTACGCATCAAGATGTGAAGTTGCCGCTAGTGATTACGCTTCGTGCTGAAAATCTACACGTAGTAAAATCAGAAAGAGTATTTTTGCATAAAAAAATAAAAAATTCACCGAAAATATTCACAAAGTCTTTTAGCTCCAAATTTTGGATATGTTCTATATCTTGAAGTCTGGTCTCTAGGAAATCAAATGGCTCACGATTCGAAGGCTAATACATCAAGATATAATTTTTTAGTAAAGCCGCGCAGAACTGAGACCAGTCAGCGAGACAGAATCCAAAGCTAACTTCAAAATAATATCTGGAACGATCCTGAAGGCTTTTAACTCTAAATTTCGGATATGCTATAGATCTTGAAGTCTAGTTTCTGGAAAACTAAACGGCTTGTAATTCGGAGTTATGTGCGGCAAGATATACTGGTTTTGGCAAGACTGCGCAAAACTGAAATTGTCTACAGGGCAGAACTGTTACATGATTTCGAATATTCATCCAGAACGTTTCTCATTGTTTCTGACTTTGAATTTCGGATATATTGTAACTCTAGATGTCTAGTTTCTGGAAAAGATAAATTTTTACGAGTTGGACATTCATATAATAAGATATGAATTTCCTACCACAAGTGCGCTATGCTGTTGAAATACAGTGAGGAAATTGGAAAACACAATTAAGAGAAGAGGGACACAATATAAGGCAAAAGTGAAAGAGTCTTATTAATAATGAAAATACCAACTACTAAGTCCAATGCAAGAAGTAAAAAAATAAAATAATTGTAGCCTAATCTAGAGATAACTTGAAACTGAGCAAGTCTTGACGGCTAGCCTCCAGGCGCTCTTTCTTCCTCTCCAAGTTGGCTAAGTCATCAGCAGACTGTGAAGCAACATCAGGGCAGGTCTCATACTCCTCCTTAGCAATCGAGACTTTTGATTTGGCTTCTTCAACTTCATATTCTGCAGCTTCCAGGAGGGCTTCTAAGTCCTTCTCCTTCTCACGCAACTTTTCAATCTTCTCTTTTACCTTGCCTATGGATTCGCGGATGGATACGACCTCTTCAACCTTTTCTTCCTCTTCAACCATGGCAAGTGAAAGGCGCTCCCCAGCTTTTGAAAGCAAGTCTTGTTTTACGGATTCTGAAACCTTGTCAGAGAAGGCGGATCGAGCCTGATCATACGAAGTGGCGAGCTCAAAGAAAGACTGCAACATATCCCTTATTGGGGTGAGGTCAACACCTTTTCCCTCCATCGCCGCAAGAACCACTTTTGCATCTTCTTCATGGGAGGAGGCTAAGTCCAGATCAAAGTTTGAAAGCTTGCTTTGAAGTCCTTTCCAAAGTTCTGAAACGTACTTCTGGTTGATGTTTTGAACAAGCTTGCTTCCCACAAATACAGATGCTGCAGCTGCTGGTTTCTTGTTTGAAGTAGTGTCGCACTTGTCTTTAGAGCCATCACGAGAATGAGAAGTCACCACTTGCTTTGCCTTGGCAGTAGAAGATGATTTCCTTAAGACTGGTCGTGCAATGGACTCATCACTAGTTTGTGGCTTCTCTCGTTGTGGTACTGCCATAACTCCAACGCCATTTGACTGCATGAAGGACGAAAGTTGTTAGTAAAAGCATCCAAGTATAAAGTGTGCAATTAAAAAAAAAAAAAAAAAAAAAAAAAGAGTTGTATACCTCTTTGATAGGAGTTGTCAAAGTCTTTGAGGAAGAACTACCACTGTCAGCAATGTCAACCATATGTGGGTTGGTTTGTTCCAGTTTTTCTGATGGTGCCTTTACTCTCTTCCAACACCGATCTCCATCGCTGCTCCTACTCCCATCTGGAGATAACCGCTTGTTCGATGTATGGGCTCTTTCACGACCAACCAACGGTGTTGAATTCTTAACGCTTTGGTGAAGTTGAGGTCTCTTGCCTTTGTCTTGCTCTGCAGGATTAGCCTTTGAAGCAGGCAACCGGTTATTTGTGGGATGTGGATGTCTGTCCTTAGGAAGAGGGGTATTGGCAGGTCCAACACCGTCGATCAAATATTGCAAGTTTTCATCAAGGAACTTTGCATGTGTTTTCTCCCACCAATTCTTATAATTAGCCGAAGAAAATTTCTTCACATTGACTGTAGAAGGAGGAAAAGTCGCTTGCGACATAGTCTTGTGTGACACACAAATTCGAAAATATCTAAGCCCTTCCTCTAAAGAGGCGCTACGGATATCATTTGTCAAAAAACCTGGGACATTCTGATAAAACCCAAATTGGCGCCCAAATCGATGTGGACTATAAGGCTCGATGATGAAAGAGTCTCCATTCCTCAAAGTGAGATAGTTAAACCGTATGCTCATGAAATAGCTTGAGTCCAACTCTTCTACGATATTGTCGTCCACATAATTGTGAGGTCGGGGACTCTTTAACATAGTTGAAGTCCAAGCTACGACATCTCCTCGATGTATGCGTTTTCTAGCATCCTCTTTGTTGAAGTACTTGGCAGCACCCTCTCCAGAATATGTCACCATTAGCGGAACAGATGGTTCTTTAGCAAGTGCATAGTGTGTCTTGAAGTGATAAGCTAGCCAACCGTAAACATAGTGAATGGGAAAACGGACCTTGATAAGATCAAGTCGCGACAATCGTGAAATCTTGTTCAAGTTATTGTATATGCTTGCTAATACTGGAACTGCAAGGCTAGTTCTCCGCCCGCATGCCATGGTTGATGCTATCTTGAAAGTTCCCGGCCGAATGAAGTCACCATCTTCAGAAGGAAACACAAAGGTACATAACCAACACGACAGGAAGGCTGCCAGATACGTCTCTTCTATTCTTACAGGCTTCACTCCTAGCTTGGAAAATACTGCTTCATTCTCCATTGACCATTCGGGTGCCTCATGTATAACTCCTGTAGGGTTATGTGTTGACTTTAAGCGCCCAGTTTTTTGCTCCCTCCTCGGTGGAGCAGGCCCATATCGCAAGGTTCCTTTGTACCAGAAGTTGATCCACTTGCTCAAGGGGACCCTCGAGATATCGTTCTTTCCTTCTTGGAGATAATGAAAAGCTAAGAACAAGTGCTCGCAGGCTCGGGGAATGAATCTCATCTTTTTCTCATCCTCACCTATAAGTTCCATAGCCGAGGGCACCGCTTCTTCGTAGATAGAACCCGCTATAGGCAAACCTCCCAAGGTATGTAGATCCCAAAGAGAGATAGACATTTCACCAACAGAGGTAAGTAGCGTATTTGTCTTGGGACACCAACCTTCAAGGAATGACTGCAAGATGTTGGAGTTTCGATCATAAGTGAAAAGTGAAGCACGAACAGCATCATGAATTTTTGAAGCTTTCAATTCTTGTTGGTTTCGGCTAAGTATGTCTTCAGTCCATTCCCAATACCCCGGAATGTGTTGATATTCACCCTGAGTTATCATTGTGTCTCCCCAGTATGTCTCTCCTCGGATGATGCGACGGCCTAAACTGGGAAGGGCGCTTGCAATGTTTGCATGACGATGGCTGGGCGCTTGAAGACTCCACGTCTTGCCGGATCCAGCTGAATTGTGATCATTCTCTAATGTCCAGTTTGCAATATGAAGTGAGTTCCTCAAAGATGTCCATGCACTCGCGTATTGACCAATTGGAGTATGCACCAAAAGCCTAGTTTGAGCCGCATCGTCTTCAGTTTCAATTATGAGATACTTGAGTTTGGATGATGGAGAAGTGTAGTCTCTGAAGTGCACCATCTTGCCCAACTGTAAGAACAAGTAAATCTTTGATCAATCTCGGGATGAAGAGAATCAACATAAGGATGATGAATGATGAAAGTCTTCCATGGGATAGTCGTCGTTAAAGTGGGGGTGCGTTGCCACCCCAATCACGTTAAACTTGACTTTCCCATGAGTATCGCTCCAAATAAGTCTTCCATGGGATTGTCGTCGTTAGAGTGGGGGTGCGTTGCCACCCCAATCACCTTAAACTTGACTTTCCCATGAGTATCGCTCCAAATAAGTCTTCCATGGGATTGTCGTCGTTAAAGTGGGGATGCGTTGCCATCCCAATCACCTTAAACTTGACTTTCCCACGAGTATCGCTCCAAATAAGTCTTCCATGGGATTGTCGTCGTTAAAGTGGGAGTGCATTGCCACCTCAATCACCTTAAACTTGACGTTCCCATGAGTATCGCTCCCAAATAAGTCTTCAATAGGTTGTCCTCGTTAAAGTAAGAGTTGACTTCTTTAGAATCATCTTTTGGCCTACATAAAAGAAAAGAAGAAGAAGAAGATGCAACATGTGAAAAAGAGAGGTGTTACCTGCCAAGTTCGCAAACGAGAATTCACGGTAGCCGAGATGAATGCGTTTTGTCTTGCCTGCTGCAACCGAAACGAGAAGGAATAAAAGTGATGTCAAAAAAAAATAATAAAAATAAAAAGGAGGCTTAATAACTCAGGTTCAAGTCATGTTGTTGTCCTTTGTTTCAAAAAAATAATTGAAGACATAAAGTGGTCCTTTATTGTTTTCAATATAAAAAAATTGAAACTTAGTGCATGAAACGTTGTCTGCAGTCATTCATGAAGTCTACTTTTATGGATAGATAAATAGATTGCAAAAGTAGGTTTGCATGGACTTCTACAATGATTAACATTACATAATTTCAATGCCAACAATTGTTTCTTCATTCGGATAAGTGTGGAATACAGCCTATAGATTTAGTAAGACAGCTTTTTAAAAAAAAAAAAATCCTTAATGGATATTAAAGATTAGGCATTGCACAACTACTTGCATGCATTATGATGATCAAGAATTAAATTCTCCTACTTTCTAGAAGCTAAATAAAATAGGGAGATGGGGTGTGAATACTTACATGCTGAATATGTTGCACAATTCTTGTTCTGCTTACAGAGTTGAGAAAATATATGTAAAAGATTGTGTCTGGAGACCCTTTATATAGGTATTGGCTGCATGGTCAATTTATATACGTGGATACAAAGAATTGAGTCCTAGCAGGACTCTAAAAGAATTGGGGGCTGGTGTCCTACTAGGACAACAAAAAGTGGGCGCCGACGTTAATTGCTTGCTTGAGTTTGATTGAAATTGAAACAAGTAGCCACTGTTAGGGCCGCTAACTAAAAAAAGCAACCGTTGGCGCAAATTTATCAAGTAACCACTTTCTGGGTGTCAATAGGAAATAACCCACATGAACAAAAAAAAAAAAAATTACTTCAAGCCTAGTCTTCAAATATCTACAAATCCGGCATCGACAAGCCTTGAAGTAGGGGGCATTTGTAGACGAATAAATTTTGTTGGATCTAAATCCGTTAAATAAATTGGCTATATGTTAAATTCAAGATATATTGTGCCAAATAAATTATATTGGCTAATATAATTGGATTAACTATTTAAGTCCAATATCCATGGGTTTAATAAAAGTCCAAATTCATTGGGCCATGAATGATGAGCCCACTTTATTAGCCCAAAGCTAATGGATATCATCTTATCCTAAAGGCCCAAATCAGTGCCACATGTGCAAGCGACGTGGCGCCAAGTCAAATGATAAAGCCAATTGGATCATTCCACACGTCAAATGATGTGGCAATCCAAGTCAAACCCCAAGACCAATAAAAATATGCCATGTGGACATGTGACATATTATGGCCAATCAAAAACGGCCTAGTCACTGCTTAAATCTGATTGGCCGGTCCACGGGCCAAGGCCCGTCAGGGTTTCTTGAAGGCTACTCCACCCCATATCTATATAAAGGGGTCAAATCTCTCATTTGAGAGGAGGAAAATCAGAAGCAAGAATCCATAACAAGAAGCAAGAAAGAGCTCGTGGATCAAAGCAAGAGATTTCTACAAAAGCTGCAAGCACTCAAATATTTCTCTACAAGTTCTAGAGATCAAGACGAAGATTCAAGATCAAGCTTCAAGCCCTTGAATCCAAGTACAAGTTCAAGATCAAGACCAAGTTCAAGATAAAGCTCCAAGCTCTTGAACTCATCAAGTCAAGATCAAGATCAAATCCAAATCCAAATCCAAACTTCAAGATCAAGCTCAAAAGCCCTTGAAGTTATTATTTTGAAAAGACGAATCAGAGGAATCATAGAGATTGTAACACTCATATTTTGATAAATAAAATATATTGTTACAATATTTTCTTGTCTTGATATTTATTTTCTTGACGCGAATTTAGTTGTTACACTCCCTGCCCATGGATAATACTGAAGTAAAAGTTCTTGACAAAGAGATGTCAGACGTTTGGAAATTTTTTTAGGTCCGTGTGAGAAGGTATCTACTAGCTGTTTGGGATAGAAAAACACAAGGGGCATATAATGGTTCCTCATCCATTGATCAATAAGGAAAAGCTTGTGTAATCTTTGAGTAAACGGGGTAGAAGAGATGGGTTTAATAATCTTCTTGGAGATAATTGATAACAGTCTTGATGATGAACCAACCATCTTTATCATCTATACGTCCTCACTAATGAACTTAATTTTCTTCTTACTCTTGTTCGATTATAAACACACAAACACTGAAAACTTAAGAATTAAGGAATATAACAGTGAACTCAATGAAGAAGAATTGAAGGAGAAGAAGAAAAAGAGAGATAAACACACAGGAGAGAGAGATAGTATTCATCTCCTCTCTCAAAAACTTGCTTGCTCCCTAAGCTATCAGCCACTGCTTATAGATGAGCTATTCAAAATATCTTAGCTGACTCAGCATCTAACTATCTACCAACTTCCATAACTAACTAACTACTTTCATTAATTACATTATCATCCCTATACAACATACAATTGTCATACAGGCTTGTCCTCAGCACTCCCCATTAAATTAGGTGGTGCAAAACCATTCGACACTCCTAGTTTGAAGCTCATGTAGTCATGTTGATTCTTGCTCAGACCCTTAGTTAAAATGTCTACTAGTTGATCCCGTGTTGTCACATATTCAGTTCTAACCAGTCCTTGTATGATCTTTTCTCTTATGAAATGGCAATCAATTTCAATGTGCTTTATTCTTTCATGAAATACTGGGTTTGCTTCAATCTGCATAGCAGTCTTGCTGTCAATATGAACCTTCACAGGCATAACCACTTTGAAGCCAACATCTCTGATCAAACCAAGCAACCATACTAGCTCAGTTATTGTAGATGCTAAGCTCCTGTATTATCTTCTTGATATTGTACTTTGTTTCTTAGGACTTCGATAGAAACCAAGCTTCAGTAATGCTTTAGATAGCTTGGCATTCCACTGTCTGAGAGCCTGTTTGAGGCCATGCAAGGATTTAGAGAGTCTACATACAACTCTCTCTTCCTGACTCCTAAATCATGGAGGAAGTGACATATAAATTTCATCAAACAACTCCCCCTTCAAGAAAGCATTGTAAACATCCATCTAATGAATGTGCCAATGTTTAGCAGTAGCCATGGCAAGTATAGTTCTGACAGTAACTATCTTTACTACAGGAGAAACACTCTACTGATAATCAAAACCTTCTCTTTGACTGTAGGCTTTAGCTACTAACCTGGCCTCGAACCTTTCAACCTCACCTGAAGCTTTGTATTTTACTTTATACACCCATTTACAGCCAATAGGAACCTTCCCTTAGGGTAATGTAACTATCTCCCAGGTGTTGTTATTTTCAAGAGCCTCAATCTCAACCTTCATGGCCTCCACCCACCTAGGATCCTTGACAGCTTCTAAGTATGAGGAAGGTTCAGTAATTAAAGAGAAAGCAGCTATGTAGGCTTTGTATTGAGGAGTATATATAGTTAGGGACTTCATGATAGTAAAAAAATCACAAACTCTTTTTCAGAAAACACATCACTTCTTCAGCAATTTCTTATGATAGCGAGAAATATCCCTTCCTTTGAAAATGTTTTCCTTCGATCTTGGTTTGATATTCCCAGAAAACCTTCTTTGTTCTGAATGGATGATATATGAAGAAACTATAAGAGGAAATTCGTCAGCAGTTACCTCTTTTTCTTCCTTCGTTCATGAGGAAACAGATGAAGTCCTCCAAGTCATGAAGTTTGATCGGGATTCTAAAGACGCCCTTTGGGATGTTTTCATTGTGTGATGTGCACTGATTATGGTGCGTTCATCTTCTAACACAATGGTTGCTGTGATATTCTTCTTGTCATGCGCGGTCAAGACGTTAGCCGTTTTAGCTTCCATGTGGCTTCTCCGCCAGGATTTCTCTGGTGCTTAGATTGCCTCTTTAACGGAGTAGAGTTGAAGCCTACTTGTTGTTTATGCTTAAATTTGTACGTCTAAGATAAGTGGTATGCATCCCCATAATTATGGGATGTGAACAGGTGTGGGCAAAAATACGCCACCTATTCTTTCGGGGATACGAGTCCAGCTGGCGAGACTAGACTTATCCTACAAGTCACCGGGCACTGAGGATATACGCCCGCTCCTAAAGCCAACAACCATTTAGGTCCCTATGAAAATGAAAGTAAAGCGCCTTTTTCAATGCTAAAGCCAACAACCCTTATCGATGAGCAGGTCCTTGAGGTACCCCTTTTTCAAAAAAATCATGACTTCCATGATCAACGCTCTGCACTCGGCCGTGTCATGTCTATGGTCCCTATGAAAATGAAAGTAAAGCGCCTTGTTCCTCACTACCAGGTTGCTTGACAAACGAATTTGTGCATTCTTCATATGATCTCTTACAAATCCACGACGTTGACTTGCACATCCAATTCTTCAAATCGATTAGGAACCCATTGTCGCACCCCGATTTTTACCCGACTCGGAGCGAGTCAAGGCTTGGTTTTGACTATGTCACTCAGTTGAGTTTAGAATTGGAGTAGCCACCTAATATGTGTCCTTTAAGGTGTATTTCACCTAAGTGTCTAAGGTCAAGTTTCTTTTCAGTGTAACACAATTCCAGAGATTCGAGGGTGTCGAAATGACTCGGGAAAGAAGGTATTAGGCACTTCCCCAAGTCCAACAAAAAGTAGTTCCCGCCCGAGCTTTTATTTTGGGATGTCAAAAAGGCTATAAACAAGTATTGGTTACATTTACAAATTATATTACTAACTTGAGAGCTAAAATTACAATCAGCTAGGCAAACGGGTCTATTTGTGCAAACAATCGAATGGGCAGTGAGTAATTAATTTTTGGGCTTTCAAATTTTACATAAACAACCTAAGCCTAACGCCTAATCACACATTTGACCTCAAGTTTTGCAAACGTTAAATAAATTAAACTAATATCGCAAGGACTGTTTCAAATCAGCATATCAACGCAATTTCAGTATTAACACGCTCTTGCAAAATAGCCAATTTTGAATCATATTTCAGATTTTGACACAAACCAAATTGGGTTTATTCTTTGTAAAAAATATTAGCCATTCTGGGTCGGCGTGATTTGACATTAATTGTCGAGCCCTATTCTTAATGGCTATTTTATTTAGGGGTCTGTTGAAGGATAAGTTTTAAAGATGACAAAGGACCTGGTGCTAAGTGGACCATGAAAAGGTTCACAGTTGATTTGAGACGACCAGCTGTTCAACGAGATCATCAAGTCAGAGTTGAAAAAGGAAAGAAGAGAACGGTTGGAGTCAAAGTTCCAATCCCACCGGAAATAGAAGAAGCTAAAGGCGGTTCTGAGATGGACGCAGGTTCTAAACGACAATTGATTGGAACATAAGGCAAATTAACTTAGGATTTAAATAAGGAAATATGGGTAACCTTGTTTAAAGTGCTTTCAAAGAAGAAAAGGATTCCTAAACTTAGTTGGATCCGGCTAAGTCTACTTCCTATATATACAAGTTAATTTGGCCAGAATCTACACGCACAAAAGAGATCTCAACAGAGCATATCAAGTATAATCAGATCGTAAGAAGCTTTGTGTGCAAGAACAAAGACTGAGCAGCAGAACCTTACGAAGGAGCAGTTTCATAGATAAGTCTGTTGTTTTAGGTTCTTTGTTATAGGCTATTGAGTTGTAATCTATTCGCTAGTTTGAGAAACATTAAGTAGACATTACTTTTTGAGGTTAAGTAGAGGTCACCTTCCCAGCTAGCGTATGGCTGTGAAGGTTCTAGGTACTAGGGGGTTCTAGTTCCTTGATTACATTACGTTGTAGTCTAAAACTTGCTCGGGTTGTCCTTTAGTGGAAGAGTTGAAATCCCAAGAGTTTGGGTCGTGGTTTTTTATCCCTTGAGCAAGGATTTTTCCACGTAAAAATTTCTGTGTTCTTTACGTTTCCGCAATTTGTTTAGTTTCAAAGATAGGTGAAACTTGCAAGGAACCAGGTTCTTTTTGAGTTAGGCGCAGAAGGTTAAAAGCAAGTTTTAGAATTCGAAAATTGGGTAAGGACACTATTCACCCCTCCCCCCTCTAGTGTCTTACAAAGGTGCACCAAGTGCAACAAGTGGTATCAGAGCAGGTTCTCTCGAAGAAAGATTAACATTTTGAGAAGGATCTGAACAATGAGTGCACCACTGATAATCACCGAAGAACAATCTGTCAAAAGGCCTCCTCAGTTCAATGGCCAATACTATGGATGGTGGAAAGGCAAAATGGAAGACTTTATTCAAGCTGAAGACTTTCAGCTATGGATCATTACTAAGGATGGACCTCGTATTCCAAACAAAACTGTTGGACAGCCACCCAATCAGCAAACTGTTCCCAAAGAGATCTCTGAGTATACTGATGCTGATTTCAAGATGGTGGAGAAGAATGAAAAAGCTAAGAGGCTCATCATATGTGGACTTGGTCCTAATGAATACAACAGAGTTTCTTCATACAAGACTGCCAAAGAAATTTGGGATGCTCTACGAATTGCTCATGAAGGAACTTCACGTGTAAAGAAGTCAAGGATCCAGATGCTGAAAAGAAAGTTCGAGTTGTTTGCTATGGGTGAATCTGAGTCCATCCAAGATATGATGACAAGGTTCACAATCATAACAAACAAGATGAAGTCACTAGGTATAGTTATAACTAATGAAGATTTGTCAAAAAAATGATCAGGATTCTACCTGATTTATGGGAATCAAAGGTTACAGTTATCATTGAGTCCAAGGAACTGGATAAGATTGAGCTAGATGAACTCATTGGCAGTCTGAAAACCCATGAGCTAATGAAACAATCAAAGATGAAAGTGGAACCCAAGAAGAAGAAGAAACTAGCTCTAGAGGCAACTGGAGGTTCTAAGTATTAAGTAATTGAGCATGAGATGGCCTTGGTCAATGCAGTACGAAAAACCTTAGGCTTCGAAAGAAGAAGAACCAAAGCCACTCCCGCCAAGAACAATATAATTGAAAATCCTAACTACTCAAGGTGTTTTAAGTGTAATAAGAAGGATCATGCTATAAAGGACTGCCCATTGTGGGATATTGAGTAGAAAAGATCTGGGGCTTCTAAGGAGAATGAACCTAAGAAGAACAAACGTCCTTCCAACTTCAGAGCATTAAGAAGAAAAAAGAAAGAGGCGTTCTATGCAACATGGGGACCTTCTGAAAGCAAAAGTGAAGAAGAAGAAGAAGAAGAAGAAGAAGAAGAAGAAGAAGAAGAAGAAGAACTAGAAGACGACTCTCCATCGGCACTAATGGCTGATAATGAACCTTCAATTGATGATACACCTGAGGTAAGTGTCGATGAACTGAAAACTAGACTTCATACTTGTTCTTCTAGGGAATTAAATATTCTTGCCCTGACTTTAATTGAAGAGATTGAAACTTTGAGGTCTCAGAAGGAACAAGCACTTTCTGAGAAGGACCAACTAATGTCAGTTGCGTCTGAGTTTTCAATGAAAAATAAAAACTTGGAAAAAGCTAAATCTGATCTTAAAAAGGAATTAATTGCTAGTGAAGCTCAAGTTCTGGAACTAAATCAGAAAGTCTCAGCCCTCGAATTAGAAACTCTTCAATTAAAGGAACAGATACTTTGTGAGAAGAAGCTAGGTTCTGCACTCGAACTTGAGAATCAAAAATTGAAAGAAGTGTGGTAAGCAAGGAGTTAGTGAGGCTCAAATCAACCTTGAAGCTGAGCTTGAAAAGAAAAACCAAGCTCTGCATCAGGAAACTGAGAAGAACTGGGTTTTTCAGGAGAAGGTTAAAAAAGCTAGCTCTGAGCTCACCAGACTCACTAAATGCAACAAGTCTTCTGAAGCTTTGAATTGGTTGCATGAAAATCATAATAGAGGTAAAACTGGATTAGGACATAGGAAACCTTTACCTGCTTGGAACCCTAATAGTAAATATGTAGGACTTCCTTGCAATAAACTCTGCTTCTTGTGTGGTAAGACTGGACATATTAAGAATGAATGCAGTGTTGCAAAAGATGCAGTGAAAAAGAATAAAAAATCAGTTTTACCTTATTGGGCTAGAAAAGATTTGATTCATCCATTCAATAACAAAAAGGGACCCAAGCTAGTCTGGGTTCCTGTTACTAACCCTTGATTTTCTTTTGCATGCTGGAGTGAGATGGAACAACCCAAGCTGGATTCTTGATAGTGGGTGTTCCAGGCACATGATAGGAGATAGAAGAAACTTTCTCTCACACGCAGCATTTCAAGGGGGTAGTATGGCTTTTGGAGTAGGCAAAAGCAGTGAAATTGTTGGTATTGGAAAATTTGGGAGATCCCTCAACTATGTTATAGAGGAAACTCAGTGAGTTTCATATCTGTATGTTGCACTGTGAAGAACCTGCATACTAGTGAAGTGATAATGGAAGGGAAACGAGTTAATAATGTGTACAAGGCGACATTAGGATCTCTTCATGAAAATAATTTGACTTGTCTGAATGTGCTGGATAATGATAGTCAATTGTGGCACAAGGGACTAGGACATGCAAGCTTGACTCAGTTGAATAAGTTGGTGTCAAAGGACCTTGTTCGTGGAATGCCAGGCAAGAGGTTCAATGACATCAAGATTGTGATGCTTGTGTGAGGGGGAAACATGTAAGTTCTTAATTCAAGTCAAAGAAAGTGGTTAGTACTTCTAAACCACTTGAGCTGGTTCACATGGACTTGTATGGACCAATGAGGGTAAGGAGCAGAGGAGGTAAGAGATTTGTAATGGTAATAGTTAATGACTACTCCAGATACACATGGACCTTGTTCCTCAGATCTAAAGATGAAGCATATGATATGTTCGAGGACTGGGTCAAAGTTAATCAGAAGAAATTGGGGCTTCAACTAGTGAGTATAAGGTCCGACCATGGTACAGAATTTGAGAATGCTAAGTTTGCTGAATATTGTAACAAACATGGTGTGGATCACAACTTCTCTGCACCAAGGACCCCTCAGCAGAATGGTGTAGTTGAAAGGAAGAACAGGTCCTTGGAGGACATAGCTAGAACAATGTTGCTGTCAATCGGTTTATCAAAGAATTTTTGGGCTGAAGCAGTCAACACCGCTTGCTACTTGCTGAATCGATGTTCTATCCGTCCTTTGCTAGAGAAAACTCCATATGAGCTGATCAGAGGCAGGAAACCCAATATTGCACATCTCAGAGCTTTTGGGTGCAAGTGTTTCGTGCATAACAATGGAAAAGAACCTCTAGGGAAGTTTGATGCTAGAAGTGATAAAGCCATCTTCTTAGGATATTCTTCACAAAGTAAAGCTTATAAAGTGTTTGTTATACTTTAAGCACCTCCTAAGGACACTAGAAGGGGGGGGGTTGAATAGTGTCCTCCGAATTTTGTTGTAAGAACCTGGTTCTTCCGTAGTAGAACAAGGTTCCTCAGTTCTCTTTTATGCAAACTATACTTAAGAACACACTTCAAAACATTCACCAAGAACACAAGGATTTTACGTGGAAAACTCCTTGCTCAAGGGAGAAAAACCACGACCCACACTCTGGGATTTTGAATCTCAATCCACTAACACAAGAGCAACGTTTCAGATTACAGACTCTGTAACCAAGGGGCTACACTCTAGACCCTAATCACTAACCAAAGCTAAACTCTAGCTTTTTCTAGTAATCACAAAGTAGTTTTCCTAATACATATGCTTCTGAAATAAGCTAATAGACAAAACAATGAACACTTGTAACAGAGACAACTTACAACTCGATGAACCTAGACAAGAGATCTAGACTCAAATACTCAGCATGCAAACCAGTTGTCTTCTTCAGTTTTCCAACGTAGACAGTTCTTCAGATCACCTCTATATGCTCTCGACTCTCTATTTGAAAAACTGATTGCGGCTGTCTCTTCTACTTGCTTTTATACAGGTCTTACAACCCTAGTTGAGTCCTGCTGGGAATTCTCTTAATTATGGCAATATCAGATTCGCAGTAACTCTTTTCCATGTTAAAGTCTAACTCTTGTCCACACTTCAAAGATACAGCCTGGACACCGCCTCTTTTAGTCTGACTAGGATACGTCAACAACCACGCGCCACTACTCCTAGTTCCACAGGGATTTGCAACCCGTAATCTTTTCGATCAAGCGTGTCCTTCATCTCAAGGACAAGGTTCTTTGTCCTTCATCTCAAGGACAAGGTTCTTCTCCTGAACCACAGTGTCCTTCTCGTTTGTCATACTTCAAAACCAGCTCTCAACAAATTCCCCCTTTTTGATGATGACAAACAAACGTTGCCCAAGAACCTACATAACATATACCATAAACAAGAACAAAAAAATAACAGAACAATAAAAACAGATGAGTTAGGTCACAAACACCCCAACATTCCTTCTTCCCCCTTTTGGCATCATCGAAAAGATTCAAAGACCTGCAGGAACTTGTCAGATTAATCTAGTCTAGAGCATAAGGCAACTCATCAGTGTCAAGAACATAGGTATATCAAAATAAGGGCCCAACAAGGAACCAGGTACTGAAACAAGAAACAGTCGCAAACATAAGAAATTTAAAATCAACATCCAGAGGGTGACAGCAGCACCACTCTATTTAGTTACACAACAAAAATTGAAATTGTCTTAATTATCCAAATCATGCAATCAAGGGAGAATAGGGAGGAGTAAAGATCAGGTGGGGTAGGAAAAGAGAAAGACAGGAGGACAGGACTGGAAGAATCACAGCTGAAGGTTGAAGTGCTTAACGAGTGCCTCAAGTTGTTTCGTATTTTTGGCCCTCTCCATCACCAGCTCGGCCTCATACTTGTGGCAATCGATCTTCAAGCGATCAATCTCTTGATCCTTCACCTTCAACTGCCTGTGCAGTTCAGCATTTTCTTCATTAACTTCAAGAACCATTTTCTCCAGTTCCTGCACAGCACCGATGGCCTCATCAGGTCCAAACTCTTCACTGTCCTCTGACTCCTCCTGCTTGACCTGCATTGGCCTTTTGGAAGCCCTGCTTTCTTGAAAGAAGTCACAGCTCTTCAGCACATTAACCCCAAACCTCTGATGGATAGTTGGCTTCTTCCCTGCACCTAAAGGCACTCCAAAATGCTCAAGAATCTGATGGATGATGTAAGAATGCACAAGAGAGTGTGGCTTCTGATCAGTATCACAGATTCTCTTTATGTGCCTAATAATGAGCCCAGGCAAATTTATTTTTACCCCTCTGTCCATCAGATCCATATAGGTCAGATCAAGAGCACTAGCCTCACAATTCCTTTCCCCCCTAGGCAGAAGAAACCTATGCACAAACTCAAACAAAAGCTGATGTGCAGGCTCCATCTCCTTTTTCTCAACCTTCCTCTCCTTCCTCAATCTGGGTTTCCCTGAAAACTTTCTCACAACATCTAAGGGAGTAACTCTATCTGTTCTCTTTGGCCATTTTAGCTTAACATACCTGCAATACCCTTCAGCAGGAACATCCAGAATTACTCCCAGTTCAGGTCTCCCAAATTCAATCTCCACTTCTTTCACAGTTGTAAACACCCTCCTGGCTACTACCCTGCAATTTGTATAAAACTCCCTGACTTCATCCACAAACAGCTTCCTGTCATTGTTTCCAAACAAGCTCAACCAACCCTGATCTCCTATCATTCTCAACAAGGATTTCATATGAAACTCCTTTTCATCATACAGTATACTCCCTGGCAGCACCTGATGTCTAGAAAAGAAGGCTTCCCTATCCACTTCTTTTCTTTTCTTCTTACTCTCCACCTCACTGTCAGTATCAGAATCACTGGGTTCCACATAACTCCCAGCTTCACTTTCCTCCTCTTCCTCACCAGCTCTCTTCTCCTCTTCTTCTTTCTTCTTCTCTTCTTCCCTCATCTTCACATTTTTTACTGTCTTTCCTAGCTTTTCAATCCTCTCCATCTGCATTTTGAAAGCCGACCTAGTACCAACTCTCCTGACCACAGGCTCACTAGCCTCTTGGTCACCTCCTTCACTTTCTTCATCTACCAGTCTAGATTTCAACACTGGTTTCCCATCTCTCACCAACCTTCTTCTTTTTTCAGGCTCTACTTTATTTTCTTTTACAAACACCACCTCATCCTCCTCTTCCTCACCTGTCACCTTCTCATCTTCTGCCCCAAATTTTCTTTTCCTTTTTAATTTTTTCTCTTCCTTGTCACTCTCTTGTTTTTCAACAACAACTTCCTTGTTTCCATCTTCATCAGACTCTGTCCAGCTAAAATCTGCATCATCAGCTCTAGTAGGGTTTAGACAAGTAACAGGTTCTTGTCCCTCTCCCCCTGGAACTTCAGCAGTAGCAGTTCCATCACCCTCAGGGCCTTTAGGCACAGAATCCTCTAAACACACCCCTGTTCCACTCACATCTTTACTTGACTCACCAACATCTTTTCTCAGAGATTCATCATTATCCAGTTCCCTCAACTGTTCTTCTATTTTTTCGGCTATATTTAACTCGCCTCTAGACACACCGTCTACACCATCCTGCACATCTTCTCTAGGTTCATTCTCTTTAGTTACTTGTTCCTCCTCACGTGGGTTCCCCCTATCTATATTGTCCCTCTGCTCAACATCTACTATTTTATCTAATTCAGCAACTAGGGTTTCAGTTTCTACAATGCCAGGACTGGCTATATCAACTGAACCAACAGGTGTAGATGGAGTAGGATCAGAAATTACCTCAGGTAACGGTTGAGATGAACTTTGAGTAGTGGGTGTTGAAGGAACGGCTCTTGATTTTAACTTCTTGACCAGTTTCTTGTCCCCCTTTTTGAGAAATTTTAGGCGAGCCCTAGCAATTCTTTCAGCAAGAGTGGATGGAGGTGGTCTTTCAGACATCTGGAAGAATTTTGTAAAGATTTCTGAGTTTGTTGACGGTTTATCTATTTTAGGGCTTGAGAGAATTTTGATGTTCAATTGGAAGTGGTGGATGAGATTATGAGAGATTGAAGGAGTGCTGTAGAAAGAGAGAGGGTTTTGGTGAAGTGACAATGTCTAGGGAAGAAAAAATAATGAGTATAAAGAAGGGCAGCTTTTTGAACTTTTTGAGAACCGGGAGAAGTTAAGAGATTTGACGGTTATGAACTTAATTTAAATATACCCTTTTCAAGAAGTGGGGTCCAAGCAATTTAAAAGGAGTTCTATCCTAAAAAGGAATGTGTTCCTATAATTTTGGACAGTTATGAGAATATGGAGAATCTCCCATGATGCACGTACAATAGACAATTTTAATTCCAGTTGTGACAACTAACAAATAGAGTAGGTTTACTGTACCTGGACACGATTCCTCACGTTAAGACTGGTTCCTCCTCAGTACACAGTAGGTTCTTCATGGGATCACATTATTTGTACCTAATGCTCAAAACACTAAAAACGAGTGTACTTACTCAAGTACAAATTTAGTCCAGATAGTAATGACAAATTCCTAACAGACACTTTTACTACTAAACTAGCCAATCACCAGGGGATTACCTGCTGGGTCATCCGTGTATTTTGGTCATCCCTAACTCCAACCTGTTCCTCTCGAACTGCACCTTGTTCAAAGCTTTGGTAAATATGTCAGCAATTTGGTCTTCAGTCCTGCATGAATTCATAGTGATTAGACCCTTTTCTACATTGTCTCTCAGAAAATGATGTCTAATATCAATGTGTTTGGTCCTTTTGTGTTGGACTGGGTTCTTGGCAATGTTCACAGCACTAGTGTTGTCACAAAAGATTGGCACTGCCCCACACTTGATTCCAAAATCCTCCAGTTGCTGCTTGATCCATAGCAATTGTGAGCAGCATGAAGCAGCTGCCACATACTCAGCTTCAGCAGTTGACAAGGCAACAGAGTTTTGTTTCTTTGTAGCCCATGACACCAAGCAAGGACCTAAGAAGTGTGCCATCCCCGAAGTGCTTTTCCTATCAACCAAATGACCTGCATAATCTGCATCAGCAAAACCAATTAGTTCAAAAGTTCCACCTCTGGGATACCAAAGGCATAGATCCTGAGTCCCTTTCAAGTATCTCAGAATTCTCTTCACAGCTGTCAAGTGTGATTCCTTAGGTTTTGACTGAAATCTGGCACACAGTCCTACGCTGTAGACTATGTCAGGTCGACTTGCTGTGAGATAAAGAAGTGAGCCAATGATTCCTCTATACTTGGTCTCATTTGTCGAAGGACCAAGTTCATCCATATCGAGCTTTGTTCCAGGAGCAATAGGAGTAGTCATCTCCTTAGCTCCTTCCATGTTAAACTTCTTCAACAATTCCTTGACATATTTTTGCTGGTGTATCATAGTTCCTTCCGGCGTCTGCTTTATCTGCAACCCAAGGAAGAAATTCAATTCACCCATCATGCTCATTTCAAACTCACTTCCCATCAGGTCAGCAAAACCTTTGCTCAGCTCCTCATCAGTGGCTCCAAAGATGATATCATCGACATACACTTGAACTACCAGCAGATCCTTTCCTTGCTTCTTGAGAAATAGTGTGTTGTCAATTTTACCTCTTGAAAAGCCATTTTTCATCAAGAACCCTGAGAGTCTTTCATACCAGGCTCTAGGAGCTTGCTTCAAACCATACAGAGCCTTGTCCAGTTTGTACACATGATCAGGGAATTCATTGTTCACAAAACCTGGAGGCTGTACTACATAGACTTCTTCATTTAGGTACCCATTCAAGAAGGCACTCTTCACATCCATCTGATACAGTGTGAATTCCATGTATGTAGCAAAAGCAATCAGCATTCTAATGGCTTCCATTCGTGCCACTGGTGCAAAGGTTTCATCATAATCTATTCCTTCTTCTTGACTGTAGCCCTGAACAACCAACCTTGCCTTGTTTCTTGTAACTATGCCATGTTCATCCAGCTTATTTCTGAACACCCATTTAGTTCCAATTATGGATCTGTCCTTTGGTTTAGGAACTAGGTGCCGCACTTTGCTTCTTTCAAATTGATGAAGTTCCTCCTGCATAGCTATAATCCAATCTGGATCTTCTAGAGCTTCTTTGACATTTTTTGGTTCCAAGGCTGAGAGGAAAGCAAAGAATGCACAGAAGTTCTTTAATGCTGACCTAGTCATAATTCCTGTATCCAGTTCAGATAGAACATTCTCCAAAGGGTGAGAACTTTGATATTTCCATGGCTTGATCTGGATCTGATTAGAAGAACCTGCAGCATCGTCTTGAGTAAATTCTTCTTGACTTTCTTGATCTTCAGCTTCATCAGAAGTTCCCCCTGTCAAGTTGACTCCTTCATCGGACATGACTTTGCTCTCCTTTTCATCCGAGTCCTCCAGTTCATCTATGCTTTCTTCTCTTCTTAAGCCAATCACCTGATCATCTGCATCATCTTCTCCTATTTCCTTATCTGATTCATCGAACACAACATGCATACTTTCTTCTACTACTTGTGTTCTTCTGTTGAGTACCTTGTATGCCTTACTTTGAGTGGAGTATCCCAGGAATATTGCCTCATCACTCCTAGCATCAAACTTTCCCAAGGGTTCCTTGCCATTGTTGTGAACAAAGCATTTGCACCCAAAAGGCCTTAGGTGGGCAATGCTTGGCTTTCTACCTCTGAGTAACTCATATGGAGTTTTGTCAAGAATGGCTCTGATGGAACACCTATTTAGCAAGTAACATGCAGTGTTTACAGCTTCAGCCCAGAAGTTTCTTGCTAGTCCACTTGACAGCAGCATGGTTCTAGCCATATCCTCCAACGACCTGTTCTTCCTCTCAACCACCCCGTTTTGTTGGGGAGTTCTTGGTGCAGAAAAGTTGTGATCTATGTTGTTCCCTGCACAGTACTCAGAAAATTTTGAGTTTTCAAACTCAGTTCCATGATCTGATCGAATACTGATGAGTTCAAGACTTAGCCTTTTCTGAACCACACCAGCCCAGTCTTTAAAGTTCTCAAAAGCTTCATCCTTAGAGGCCAAGAACAAGGTCCATGTATACCTTGAGTAGTCGTCAACAATCACGAACACAAACCTCTTTCCTCCTCTGCTTTTTACTCTCATAGGTCCACACAAATCCATATGTACCAGCTCCAGTGGCTTAGATGTGCTGACCACTTTCTTTGACTTGAAAGACGTTCTTACATGCTTTCCCTTTACACAGGCATCACACACTTTTATGTTTTCAAACTTCTTGTTTGGCAATCCACGAACCAGTTCCTTCGAGGCTAGCTTATTTAATTGAGTGAGACTTGCATGACCCAGTCTTTTGTGCCACAGCTGAGAGTCGCTTTCTTGTACATTCAAGCATGTCAGGTTGTTTTCAGGTAAGGACCTCAGTGACGCCTTGTACACATTGTTCACTCTTTTTCCTTCCATTACCACTTCTCCACTCTGTAGGTTCTTCACGATGCACCCTACAGATGAGAAGCTCACTTCGTTTCCTCTGTCACATAGTTGAGAGATGCTCAGTAAATTGTGTCTAAGACCATCCACACAATACACATTTTCAATTGCATGCTCAAGAGATCTCCCAATCTTCCCAATGCCTACTATCTGACCACTTTTTCCTCCTCCGAAGGCCACACTGCCTCCTTGAAATGCTGCGAGTGAGAGAAAGTTTCTTCTATCTCCTGTCATGTGCCTAGAACAACCGCTATCAAGAATCCAGCTTGAGTTGTTCTCCCTCACTCCAGCCTGCAAAACAATTAGAGGTTAGCCTTAGGAACCCAGACAAGCTTGGGTCCCTTCTTATGAGAAAATGGATAAATCAGATCTTGTTTGGCCCATTTGGGTAAAACACAATTTTTATTCTTGGCCCTTGCCTTGGTAATGTTAACACACCTTTGTTTAGTATGACCGGTTTGACCACAGAAAGTGCATAACATGTTGCAAGGTAATCCCACATATTTGCTTTTAGGATTATATGGAGGCAAGGGCTTCTTGAATCCTAAACCTTGTTTTCCTTTATTTTGATTTTCAAGAACCCAATGCATTGCTTCTGAAGACTTATTCCATTTTGTAAGCCTGGTAAGTTCAAGTTTTGAGTTTTCAACCTTCTGATTTAACATCTTATTTTTTTCAATTTCTTGGTATAAAATCTCATTTGTCCTTTTCAATTCATCTTCCAGAAAGGTTTGAACTTCACTCATAACTTGCTTACCATTCTTACTCTCTCTCAACTGACTACATTCTAATTCAAGCTCAGTGATCTTAGAGTTTGACACAAGAGTCTGTCCTTTCATGATGGCATTTGTTTCTTCAAGCTCAATGTTCTGTTCTAGGAGACTCTTGTGCTTAGTTCTAAGATCACCCAATTCTTCAATTAATTTATCTTTTTCAAGCTTTTCTTTTTCATATCCTTCAATCAATGTGGCTGTGATTAGGATTAGATTTTCAGAAGAGTATGTATGTAAAGTTTCCTTAAGATCAGATAAACATACCTCTGCTGAACCGTCAGCTTCCTTTCCTTCAGTTGCCATGAGGGCAGAGTCCTTCTTGGTGCTGTCAGCTATGTACAACTCCTTCAGTTTCTTCCATATCTCCTTGGCTGATTTACATTCCAGTATCTGTCCAAGCACATCATCTGTAAGTCCTCTTCTTAGATAGCCCTCAGCCTTGGAGTTTGCTTGTAGCCAGTCCAGATCTTGTGGATCTAGTTCTTCTACTTTCTTGGGTACCAGGACTCCATTTGCTGCTCTCTTCACTGGAACATGAGGTCCTCTTTTCACAATTAGCCACAGACTATAATCAGTTGCCTGCAAGAATTTCTTCATTTGTTTCTTCCAGTAATTGTAATGAGTCCCATTGAACACTGGTAGCTTTGATGGATCTCTTCCCCATTTTACTTCAAGAGGATGTTCTTCGTCAGAACTAACATCCGTCATCCCTGCTAATGCTAGCGGTGAGTCATCGTCAGCTTCTTTCTCGTGATCAGACTCACTGTCAGTTGGTCCCCATGTGGCATAGAAAGCTTCCTTCCTTTTCCTTCGTTCTGCTCTGAAGTTTGGGGGCCGTCTTGACTTCTTTCTATCTACATCGTTTTCCTTTGTGGTTTCCTTTTCCTTTTCCTTAGCAGCTCTGTTCTTCATCCACTCTATTTCCCACATTGGGCAATCCATGACAGCATGATCCTTCTTGAAGCATTTGAAGCATCCAGAGTAGTCAGGACTGTCAACTATGTTCTTCCTGCTAGAGCTCTCCTTGTTCCCTCGTTTAAATCCTTTAAACCTTCCCAGATTGAGTTTTTGTCTTAGAGCACTTACCATTGCAGCTTCCACTGATTGAAGATCAACATATTCATCAACTTCTTCTGTTGCTTCCAGTGCAAGGGTCTTTTCCTTCTTTGCTGCAGGTTTAGCCTTTGAGTCCTTCATCATCTCGTGCGTCTTCAGACTTCCAACCAGTTCTTCAAGCTTGATGGATTTCAAGGGTTTGGATTCAATAATGGCCGTCATTTTTGGTTCCCATGCTTCAGGTAACACATTCAGGATTTTGTCAACCATCTCCACCTCAGGCAGTTCCATCTCCAGAGATCTCATTTCATTTGTAATCATGGTCAACCTGGTCATCATATCCTGAATCGATTCCTTCTCGCCCATAGTAAATAACTCAAATTGTCTCTTCAACATTCTTCTTTTTGAGTCCTTTACTTCAGTGGTTCCTTCGTGTGCAACTTGTAAAGCATCCCATATTTCCTTAGCCGTCTTATACGATGATACTCGATTGAACTCTTCTGGACCCAGACCACATATAACCAACCGCTTGGCTTTGTGGTTCTTTTCGATCATCTTATAGTCAGACTCATCAAACTCTTCTTTCAGCTTAGGTTCTTTTGTGGCAGTGGTTCCTTCACCAACTACTTTGGTGGGAATCAGGTTTCCTTCAGAGACTATCAGCCAGAGTTGATAATCTTCAGCACATATGTAATTCTCCATCCTATTTTTCCACCATGCGTAGTATTGCCCATTAAACTGTGGAGGCCTCAGAACCGACTGTCCTTCAGTAATAGTAGGCGGTGCACTCATTTTGATCCTTCTCAAGGTGTTAGCCTTACAAGAGAAGACCTGCTCTGATACCACTTGTTATACTTTAAGCACCTCCTAAGGACACTAGAAGGGGGGGGTTGAATAGTGTCCTCCGAATTTTGTTGTAAGAACCTGGTTCTTCCGTAGTAGAACAAGGTTCCTCAGTTCTCTTTTATGCAAACTATACTTAAGAACACACTTCAAAACATTCACCAAGAACACAAGGATTTTACGTGGAAAACTCCTTGCTCAAGGGAGAAAAACCACGACCCACACTCTGGGATTTTGAATCTCAATCCACTAACACAAGAGCAACGTTTCAGATTACAGACTCTGTAACCAAGGGGCTACACTCTAGACCCTAATCACTAACCAAAGCTAAACTCTAGCTTTTTCTAGTAATCACAAAGTAGTTTGCCTAATACATATGCTTCTGAAATAAGCTAATAGACAAAACAATGAACACTTGTAACAGAGACAACTTACAACTCGATGAACCTAGACAAGAGATCTAGACTCAAATACTCAGCATGCAAACCAGTTGTCTTCTTCAGTTTTCCAACGTAGACAGTTCTTCAGATCACCTCTATATGCTCTCGACTCTCTATTTGAAAAACTGATTGCGGCTGTCTCTTCTACTTGCTTTTATACAGGTCTTACAACCCTAGTTGAGTCCTGCTGGGAATTCTCTTAATTATGGCAATATCAGATTCGCAGTAACTCTTTTCCATGTTAAAGTCTAACTCTTGTCCACACTTCAAAGATACAGCCTGGACACCGCCTCTTTTAGTCTGACTAGGATACGTCAACAACCACGCGCCACTACTCCTAGTTCCACAGGGATTTGCAACCCGTAATCTTTTCGATCAAGCGTGTCCTTCATCTCAAGGACAAGGTTCTTTGTCCTTCATCTCAAGGACAAGGTTCTTCTCCTGAACCACAGTGTCCTTCTCGTTTGTCATACTTCAAAACCAGCTCTCAACAGTGTTCAACAAGAGGACCTTGAGTGTAGAAGAAAGTGTGCATGTGGTACTTGATGAATCTGAATGAGTTACAAACAGACAAGAAGATCACGATCAGGAGATCGGTCTTGCAAGAGATGAACCTGCTGAAGACCCTGAGAATTTGAATGGAGCTAAAAATAATCAGGTTGATAAGGATCAAACTAAGGGGGAACTATAAGGCAATCAGATAGGGGGAAATGAAGAGTTAGATGGCTCAGATCCTCCTGGAAACGACACACAGCAGATTCAGCCTAAACCTTGGAGATATCAAAGTTCTCATCCACTGGAGAACCTCATGTCTAATCTAAACGCTGGAGTTGTTACCAGAAGAGCTTTGAACAACTTCTGTGCATTCTTTGCGTTTCTGTCCTCAATAGAACCAAAGAATGTACGTGAAGAACTTGAGGATCCAGACTGGATGATTGTGATGCAAGAGGAACTTCATCAGTTTGAATGAAGTAAGGTATGGCACCTGGACCCTCGACCAGCGGACAGGTCCATCATTGGTACTAAATGGGTATTTAGAAACAAACTGGATGAACATGGCATAGTGACAAGGAACAAGTCAAGACTGGTGGTTCAAGGTTATAGTCAAGAAGAAGGAATCGATTATGATGAAACCTTTGCACCTGTTGCAAGAATGGAGGCCATTAGGATGCTTATTGCTGTTGCAGCTTACATGGAGTTTAAGCTGTACCAGATGGATGTGAAAAGTGCATTCCTTAATAGTTATTTGAATGAAGAGGTGTATGTGGTTCAACCACCTGGCTTTGAAAGTACAGAGTTTCCTGATCATGTCTACAAACTTGACAAGGCATTGTACGGGTTGAAACAGGCTCCTAGGGCTCGGTATGAAAGGTTGTATGGGTTCTTAGTGAAGAATGGGTTTACAAGAGGTAAGATAGACAATACTTTGTTTTTAAGGAAGAAAGCCAAGGACCTGCTGATTGTTCAAGTGTATGTAGACGACATTATCTTCGGTGCTACCAATGAGAATCTCTGCAAGGAGTTTTCTGACCTGAAGGGAAGTGAATTTGAGATGAGTATGATGGGTGAGCTAAATTTCTTCTTAGGCTTACAAATCAAGCAATCTCAGGAAGGCACAATGATCCACCAATAGAAGTACATCAAAGAGCTGTTAAGGAAGTCTGATATGAAGTCTGCTAAGGATATGAACACTCCCATTGCTCCTGGAACGAAGATAGATCTGGATGAAACTGGTGCTTCAATCGATGAAACTACATACAGAGGAATGATTGGTTCTTTACTGTATTTAACTGCAAGTCGCCCTAATATTGTTTATAGTGTGGGATGGTGTGCAAGGTTTCAGTCAAAACCAAAGGAGTCACACTTAACTGCAGTCAAGAGAATCTTGAGATATTTGAAAGAAACTCAAGATCTTGGCTTATGGTACCCAGAAAATGGAATTTTTGATCTAATTGGGCATGCTGATATTGACTATGTTGGTCACTTGGTTGATAGGAAAAGTACATCTGGGATGGCACACTTCTTAAGTCCTTGTTTAGTTTCATGGGCTACAAAGAAATAAAATTCAGTGGCGTTATCCACAGCTGAAGCTGTATATGTAGTAACTGCTTTATGTTGTTCACAGTTATTATGGATCAAGAAGCAGCTGGAGGACTTTGGAATCGAGTATGGACTAGTTCCAATCTTTTGTGACAATACCAGTGCAGTCAATATTGCCAAGAACCCGGTCCAGCACAAGAGAACAAAGCACATTGATATTAGGCATCATTTTCTAAGGGACAATGTTGAGAAAGGCCTAATTATTATGAACTTTTGCAGGACTGAGGACCAAATTGCTGGTATCTTCACTAAGGCATTGAATAGGGTGCAATTTGAAAAGAACAGGCTTGAGCTAGGGATGACCAAGATACAGTAAACGAAGCAGCATCTGGTTCTCCCAATGATTGACTAGTGAAGTTTCCTTGTTTTATTTAGCTTAACTTTGCCTAGTTGATTCTACATATGAAAACTTAATTGTTTTGCTTGCTAACCTATTTGAAACCTGTTTTCATGACTTAGATAGTAGCGAATCTAAAATAAAGGATATTGTTGAAGAAACTGGTGCATGGACTTTCAGGTATACATTCTATGTTACTTACTGAATATAACGTTGTCTTACGTGGCCTAATTAGTTAACAATCACCCTCACTTGGCGCCGGATTAGTGTAAGCTTTTAAAATTCAAATTCTTTGAACCATGATGGTGTCAGCTCCTATACGTCATAATGAAAAGCAGCTTTTTCGTATTCCATCAACCCGTTCCCCTTCTCGATAAACCTAAACCCTTCCCTATTCCACTAATTAATCAAAGAAACATTGTTTCTATCGGCAAAACAGAAAGAACTCTCTCAAAATATTTTCTCTCTCTAAAAACACAATTCTCTGTAAAAGAAACAAAAATGTCGACCAGTTCCAAAGTAGATTCTCAACTCTCTTCTCCAAAACTCAAAATGTTTAAACTAAATCAAAAGGCAAAGAAACTGGCAGCGAGTCTTTCTGTGGCTATGGCGAGAAAATTTGCAAAACTGAGACAAAAGAAGTTGTCGGAGGAAGCAACTAGTAAGGGGGAAAGTGTTCCAGAAACTGGTAGGGAGGAAGTGATCATGGAGACGATTCAAGAAATCGTTCAAGAAACTGAAAAGGTAAACCCTAGTTCTCCTACTGGTACTATAGTCGTCGATACTAGTTTACCGTCTATGCCTGTAGATTAGAAGAATATACTGTGAATGAAGTAGGAGATAAGGAGAAGGTAGTTGCAGATAATCCTGAGAAAGTTGTTGAAACAGAGGATGTTGTCGTTGTTACTAAAGAAACTGAGAACACTGTTGAGGAACTTATTCCTGAGACAGTTCCTATGGAAGAAAAAACTGTTAGTAACAAGAGAGAAGGAAAATCTACTGAACCTGCTAAGAAACCTGAGAAAGAACCTGGTTCGTTCTCTGGTTCTGTAGCAGGTGATGACGCAGATCTGAGACATATTGATGATTATGTGGAAGAGAATGTAGAAGGTGTAGGTTTTACTGAGCTTTTAAATGCTGTGTTGCCTGAGCCCAATCCTACTCCTCAAGCTAGTGAAGGTTCCTCCAGTGAGACTGATATTGTGGTGGTAGAGGAACAGAGGAGATTGGGAAAGAGGCCGGTGGTTCAGGAACAAAAAAAAAAACTGTGAAGAAAATAAGGCTAGTAAAGGGAGGAGAATTTGTAGGTAGTTCCAAAATAGGAATTTCTGGAGATGCAGAGGGTATGGGAGAGAGTAGTAGAAAAAAAAGAGTCATGTGAGACGCCTTGCGACTCGTGGTTCTAGAGCAGCAGGAGAAGATTGTGGAGGAACCTGAGGTTCACAGGAGAGGTTCCAAATCAAAGTTGATGATTGGTGATGATAAAGAAGACAAGAAGAGGAGGGTGGCCTACTTTAGAGGTCTACCAATGGTGAAGGGTAAAATTCTAACTGATCTGGAGCTAGAGGGTATGACTCAACTTGGTGCTAAGTTGAGAGCTCAAGGTTGGTTGAACCTATTCAGTGATGGTGCTAGACAACTGAGGGAGCAAGAGGTTTGAGAATTTTATTCCAATTGCACAGTGAGTGGAAGTATTGTGACAACCATAGTCAAGGGGCTGGTAATCCAGTTTGATAGTGTGGAACTGGGTGAGATTTTGGGTGTTCCCTCTCAGGCTACAACGAGTACATGAGGAACTCGTGGCCGGCTAGAGGAGATGGTGTGTCTGCTTTGGAGGTGACCCAGAAATTTACAGGGAGACCTAGACTAGCAAGGGCTACACAAGTTAAGAAGAAGGCAATGCAACCCTTCTACCAGTTGCTTTTTGAATTTGTGCTGAAGAACTTGTTGCAGAGGTCAGAGAGGAGGAGTGAGGCCAACTTTCTGGATAAGACCTATATGGACCTGCTAGATCGAGATGTTCATATTAATCTGCCTGAATTGATAATCAAGCACATTGGAAGAGTAGATGATATGGGGTAGGCAAATATGCGCTGGTCTATGGGTTTCTTCTGGGGAATGTATTTGATTTCTTTGGGGTGCCTGCTGGTAAGTGGACTGAGCCGGACCACAATGACTTGTTTGGGAGGAACATTCTAAATTCCCGTGACTATGTGTTGGATGGTGAACCTGCTGATGAACCAGAGCATATAGAGGATGATGCTGAGGAAAGGAGGAACAACAGAGTAGACATGAGAATTGAGGGGTTCAAGAGGCAGCTTGAAAGACAAAATGATGAGCTGGCCTGGATTAATTCTGAAAACACAAGGCTGGATGCAGAGCTGGAGCGTGAAAGAGAAGGAAACTCGCGTCGCCTCGCCTTGTTGCTTGCTCACTTTAACATCCCTGATATTCCCAAATTCTGAACCAGTTCCTTTCCCTAGTTCCCTCCCGGTTCTTTTTATTTGGCCTGTTTTAAGACAATCTTATATTTTGGTTTGTAATATTTGAATGTTGCTTTGGATGTCTAAGCCGGTTTTGCACTTATGTTGATATAAATATCCTATCTGCTAGTATTTATTGTCTTAAACAGGTTCCTGACGTTTAAAGGTTGGCTTGCTGCCTTTGGCACTAGAGTCAACTAGACTTAATTTAAGTTGAGCGGGTTCTGACAACTATGAAACTTTTCGACGATGCCAAAAGGGGGAAGTTAGTTGTATGTTAGTCCGTTGTATGTTTGTGACCTATTTTCGCCTAACTGTTATTACCCTGGTTCGTGGTTAGTGTTTGATTTTTACAGGTTCTTGAGAGTATAAACCCTCGGTGCGACAACATGGTTTGTCATCATAAAAAGGGGGAATTTGTTGAAGGATGAGTTTTGAAGATGACAAAGGACCTGGTGCTAAGTGGACCATGAAATTATTGAAGGATGAGTTTTGAAGATGACAAAGGACCTAGTGCTAAGTGGACCATGAAAAGGTTCACAGTTGATTTGAGACGGCCAGTTGTTCAACGAGATGATCAAGTCAGAGTTGAAAAAAAATAGAAGAGAATGGTTGGAGTCAAAGTTCCAATCCTACTGGAAGTAGAAGAAGCTAAAGGCGGTGCTGAGAAGGACGCGGGTCCTAAACGACAACGGATTGGAACATAAGGC